>JAQJVK010000001.1:192075979-192683479 GCA_035578135.1 Flexamia atlantica | reverse complement strand
AGCTTCATGAAACTTGTGATCCGCCGCAAAAAACGATCGCGTTTATTTGTCGATCGCGAATTAACGGAAAATCCAGCTTTGAGACACTCGGAATAAAAAAAGTATCGCGCGTATTAGCCGATCTGGAATAAAAACGGCAAACGTAGTTTTGCAAAACTCTCGATCGGCCACGATAACGATCGCAAGTACTTGTTAGTCGCGGGTGAACGGCTAAAAAAACTTTTAGGAATTCATGAACGGCCGCGAAATACGATAGCGCGTATCAGCTGATCTTGGATAAATGGCCGTTGTAGCTTTGCGGAACTCGCCGTGAAAAACGATTGCGAGTATTTGCCGATCACTGATAAAAGGCAAATGTAAAGCTAGTTAAATCGTGGCAACGGACAAGAATGGTTGAAGAAAGGTAGAACGGATCATGTTTTTTTTTATACATACATTGTGATATTGAGGTGAATGTTGATAATATAATCGAGCGTTATGCTAAGGGAGGAAAAAACTGGAAATACCCCCGTTGCAGCAGACCTGCATACTCAGCGAATTTCTAATGCAAAAGAACATATTTCAATCCAACATAGTGAGATTTGACATGTTTTTGTAAGCTCCATAAGAATAACAAGGGGAATGAGTATGCAGGTTTGCTGCTATATTAAAACTGGGTGGTTTTAATTCAATATTTAGTAGATCTCAACTAGAAGAGGCCATTTGCCAAGTTTTATTGAGATATGTGAAGGAATAAGCGAGATATAGAATTTTACTTATTTCCCATAAGGATAACATTGGGACAACGTACTGTGTTTACCACTTTCGATATCTCGGTAACCAATGGACATAGAGCAGTGATTCAAAATACTAAATTGTTTGTTTTTTCGAGCTGAATTCAATGGTGCTAACAAAAAATGGATTATTTTTATTTTTATATGTAAAAAAATCAAAAAACCCATTTTGGGGGGGGGGTTTATCCCCCTTTACCCCCCCTTCCGGTGGTCCGAATGCGCTGGTTTGCGAACTCGTCCGAATAATTAATACTTTACTCGTCCATGCCAAATTTCATTAGGATCGGACCATTTTTGCGCGAGTTATCGTGCTTAAAGACACACACACACACACACACACACACATATATATATATATATATATATATGTATGAAAATGAACGAATGGTGTTTTTTGCTTCTGGGGACCCCAAAACGAAAAGTTAACATGGTCTTGGGCTTAGGTCTTACCATGAGACCTACGGTAATAGCTTATTCCTTTAAAGAAATTCGCTAAAAGAAGGCTCGACTTAGGACTTATTGTTTTTTTATTTAAGTTTTCTGGAGAAAGTATTATAAATCTATATATTAATACGCAAGCGGTTTTCTTTTCACAGTCCAACCTCGATGATGGCTGGACGGATTTTAACGTTTGAGGTGTCAAATTACAGGGAATTTTATGTAGATTTGTCAACAAGTCTCAGAATTTTAAAAAAGGGCGTCACTAAAGTACAGTAAAGGGCTGAAGTTTCGGAACAGTGGCGCTATTCATCTACATTTGAGCAAGCTCAGTTTTGTTTACAAACTGAACATATGGCCAAGCTCTGAAATAGTTCTACAGATAAACTTATTTTTAAAGCTGGTTTGGCTTTGTTTTCAAAAGTTTACTTTTTTAAAAGATTTATTATGTAATTTAGGTTATGTTATGAAGTTTTTGAAGCTCTTAAATTAACATTGCAGTTGCCAGTTTTACAATGCAGTTTACGATATGTCATAGTGTTTTTTGAAGTTATATTAATCTGAGCTAATCTATTTTTGGATTTGGTGCATTTATAATGCCACGGATAAGAAGAAGACAAACATTGACCGGTCGGAGGAGTCGGAAAGAACACGATCGCAACGGCTGGCATCACCCTCCCGATGTTCCAATTTGATGCTCCTTCCAACCTCAGACAAATGAACTAAGAATGTTTTCATTGCGGCGGGTTGCATTTGAAGAATGAAAAGACTGGTACAGATAATGCTTCATTCACGCGTTTTTGCCACAAAGGAAAGGTTATGCCTATAAAGACAGCCGTTCCCTGCAATCTCTGTTTTGGCGATAATTATCGATAAGGTGCAGCGGCAATCACTAAACAAAGAAAGTCATTATGTGCCAGTGTTTGCTCTCGGTCAGTTACATGTTGCTGTAAGCAGAGTTTGATCTTTTGCCTGTGTTAAAATATACATTTCAGAAAAAAATAGGACATGGGGAAATGAAGGTGTTTCCAATTGTTAACGTTAACCGGAAACTCCTGCGGTAGATAAAATAAATTTAAAAGTTTCAGTTTAGTTAATCTATAATTTTGTTAATGAATTTAACCCTTTGATTAAACTTTAAAAGTATATAAGTAGGCTGATTATTCTTCATTCTTTTACTGTATGATTTTTGCTCGATTTCGAGCTGTTATCTAGTAATAAATTTAAGGCTTGAACCTCTAAACAAGACTTTTTACCTAATTACCTAAACAAGTATACTGTAATAAATTAATCCAATAAAAAACTGTTGTTCTAAATTGAAAATTGAGCATGTTTTTGTCTCTAGATTGCCTAACAACACGAGTTTTCAGTTCAAATTTTCGCCAATTTTCCGGGGGAGGGCCCCCGGACCCCCCCAAATGTTACCCTCGTAATCCTGCTTGCCCCCCCCCGAACTCATGCTCTGAATCCGGATCGGGATCGGCCACTGGTTGGATAGCGCCACTGTTCCAAAATATTCAACCCTTTACTATAACATAGATAAAAACCCCCGTTGCAGCAGACCTGCATACTCAGCGAATTTCAAGTGCAAAACATCATATTTCAATCCAACATAGCGATATTTGACATGTTTTTGTAAGCTCCATAAGAATATTATGGGGAATGAGTATGCAGGTTTGCAGCTACAGGTATACTGAAACTGGGTGGTATTAATTAAATATTTAGTTTATCTGAACTAGAAGAAGCCATTTAGCAAATTTTATCAAGATATGTTGAGAAATAAGCGAGGAATAGAATTTTATTTATTTCCCATAAGGTTAACATTGGGACAACGTACTGTGTTTACCATTTTCAATATCTCGGTAACCAATGGACATAGAGCAGTGATTCAAAATACTAAATTGTTTGTTTTTTCGAGCTGAATTCAATGGTGCTAACAAAAATTGGATTATTTTTATTTTTCTATGTGAAAACCCCCAAAAAGCCCATTTTTGGGGGGGTTTATCCCCCTTTACCCCCCTTCCAATGGTCCGATCGGGCTGGTTTTCGAACTCATCCGAATAATTACTACTTTACACGCCTGTGCAAAATTTCATTCCGATCGGACCATTTTTGCGAGCACTATCGTGCTTACAGACACACACATATATATATATACTAGAAGAACCCGTGGCTTCGCTCACGATAAAAATTAAACATACACTACCACCCATCAATTATATCGTTTTGCTTTCCCATTTATTTTTCTTATTGTAAAATCTACTTCTTTAAACATATCAAATGTACTTCCATAAAACAAAAAAAGTTTTTAGAAATTTGCTCTTAGTACGCATTTGCTACGACGGGGGTATTCTATTCCTGCCTAAAGTGCCTGTCTATATGAAAAAAGCGCCCCACCGACAAAGCCCCAAATGGTGTTGCTGCCCTGGGTAGGCTCATGACCAATATCGACGGTCCTTCCTCTTGCAAGTGCTGTTCGCTTGTATCGGCTGTCCAGTCGATCTTACTATCAGGTGAAGAGGATTGCGCTCGCACACTCAAGAAGCAAATTTACAGAGACTGGCTCACCCAAGACAAACGCCGAGAAGAATTTATGGTCGTTTCTGCTTAACGCACGGTATCTGAGCTTGCACTGATGATGATCATGGGGCACGATATAAGGAATGGCACCCTTGGCTTTTTCGGCAGCTTTGAATCTGCTCGCATATGTAGCATAGCAAGGCCACACTGTGGGGCCTTGAACATAGTTACCCTTAATTTGACATTTATTGCACCCCTGTTGCAGCAGTCCTGCGTATTAGAAATCCTATTTCTTTTCTTCATGAAGGCATACGTGTTAGAGGAACCATAGAACATGACTTGAAATTTTATTCACTGTAAAAGATCATTTTCTTAAGGTTTTAGGGTCTACCTTGAACAAAAAATTACAATTCCACTCCAGCAATTATTATAAAGTGCTGTCTTACGTTTTTAGACTCTATATTGAACAAAAAGATTGAATGAGTCGTCCCGGCAATTTTTTCAAAGTGCTGTAGATAAAATTAATACTTTACAGTAGCACACTCTTCCTCTTTAAACAGCAGTTTGTTGTCATAAAAAAGATGTCCTTCAAGTATAAGTGATCAGTGAACACAGAAGACCTTCAGTAATATCAATTATTTATTTTATTTTATACTACATACCAGCATTTTATATAGTGTATTGCACTTAAAATATATTCAAAAGTCTTAATTCATTAACCATCTGGCACCAAGTAACAAATCTTCATGTAAACAAATACAATTAAATAGCAGAAAGAAATACCATTAATTTACATCACCTGTTTTAAATTTTACTTTCACATGTTTTGTTAGTAAACAAATCTAACTCAAATTCGATCAAAATCCCTGACATGGGTACCTTTAAGACGGTCCCAGGGCTAAGCCCTGAAAGTTATCATGAAATTGAAGGTGTATAAACCTACTCCATGAAATTCTACATGTATCTACCAAGTTTCGTGGCCATCGGTCCAGCAGTGTCTGAGTTTATCAATGCTATATATATATATATATATATATATATATATATATATATATATATACCAACATCCTCTTTTATACTTATAGATATATATATCTACAAATTTGAACGAATGGTTTTTTTTGTTATCTGGGGGCACCAAAATGAAAAGTTATGGTGGTCCCGCGCTTAAGTCTTACCATGAGACCTACGGTAATAGCTTCTTCCCTATAGGGGAAATTCGCTAAAACATCCAAAGGATGTCTTTATCTATGACTATACTGACCCAACACCCATAACACACCCTTTCTTATTCTGATACGTATACCATTGACTATATAAGTGTACTTATATAATCGATGTACTTACTAACAAATGTCAAAATATTTTAACTAAACGTTTAAATCCGTCAAACTGGTACCGAGTTGTGAGTGTGAAGGAAACATTAAATAAATATTTAGCATTTGTATTTTAATTTTTGGGGCTTTTTCCCCTATAAACTACTATTAAAATTATTTCTTTAAATATTCACTGAGTACGTAGGTTTGCTGCGACGACTGGGTTATTTTAATCGTGTTCTATTCAACCGCATTATACACATTTTTTTTATACACGTTGATTTTGGACCTACTGCAAAAAGTAACGCCAGAGACAAAAGGATACTTTATATCCCTTGATCTATGGTAACACCTACTTACTTAGACTAGCCTAGTCTAAGCTACTGGGTCCAGTCGATGGTCCAGTCCAATGACACAGAACTGATATAGACTGGTTATGAGATAGGAAAAAGTGAAGCCTTACTGGAGGATTGTCACCGACCTTCAAACACAAACGTCAAAGACTTGAAAACATGAACATGATTCTAATTTCGTTTGTCGTTGTTTTTGAATTATCAAAATGTTATATAGTAAAAATACCCCCGTTGCAACAGATCTGCATACTCAGCGAATTTCAAAAGCAAAACAACATATTTCAATCCAACATAGCGAGATTTTACATGTTTTAGCGAATTTCCCCTATAGGGAAGAAGCTGTTACCGTAGGTCTCATGGTAAGACATAAGCCCGAAACCATCATAACTTTTCTTTTTGAGGTCCCCAGATGCCAAAAACACCATTCGTTCATTTTCATATCTATATGTATATATATATATATATATAAGTGTGTGTGTGTGTGTGTGTGTGTGTGTGTGTGTGTGTGTGCGTCTTTAAGCACGATAACTCGCATAAAAATGGTCCATTCAGAATGAAATTTGGCATGGGCATGTAAAGTAGTAATTATTCGGACGAGTTCGTAAACCAGCCCGATCGGACTACCGGAAGGGGGGTAAAGGGGGATAAACCCCCAAAAATGGGTTTTTGAGTTTTTTATATAGAAAAATAAAAATACACACACACACACACACAGTGGCGGATTTAGGGGGGGGCTTCCGGGCTGAAGCCCCCCCCAAAATACTGCTAATAGTATTAAAAAAATAATAATAATGAGTGGCTGAATCATAATTTTGGCATGCACAATTTGATCAATTTAAAATAGCGATGTTGTGTTTGCATTTCAAGTAGACCTTTAATTTCTAACAACTACAACATTAAATAAATACTTTCTTACTATGTTAATGCAAACAATAAAAATATTGTTGAGACAAGAGCAGTGTGCAAATAAAATAACAAAACTATTTGAATCGCCCAGAGGAACAGGAAAATGTGGGATGTTTGGCTTTATCAAGGTGGCAGCAGTTAACTGGTTGCCTTTCCCCTCCCCTCAATGAATATGTTTTATATTATCCTATTATATTTTAAATATACCAATTTTTTATCTCATTCATGCTTGTCGCTAATTTCAAATATACCTATTAAAAAGGTTAGAAACTCATAAAACTGCACTCCAAATTTTAAAAACATTTCCGGGGGAAAACCCCATTTCCTGGGGGGAGAACCCCCCATTAGCCCCTCCCAAAAAATGATCCTGGATCCGCCACTGCACACACAAACACACATATATAGCGGCCGTAAAAATGGTCCAATCCGAATGAAATTTGGCATGGGCATGTAAAGTAGTAATTATATATATATGTGTGTGTGTGTGTATATATATATGTATATATATATATATATATATATATATATGTGTGTGTGTGTGTGTGTGTGTGTGTGTGTGTGTGTGTGTGTGTGTGTGTGTGTGTGTCTTTAAGCACGATAGCGGCCGCC
Organism: Flexamia atlantica; assembly: GCA_035578135.1. NCBI lineage: Eukaryota > Metazoa > Arthropoda > Insecta > Hemiptera > Cicadellidae > Flexamia > Flexamia atlantica. The sequence goes on along the minus strand of JAQJVK010000001.1, from coordinate 192,676,564 downwards.
TCTTCCGCCAACTCTTCATATTCATATCATGAATTTATTATTTTATGATATTTTAAAGCTTGCCGTTCCTTAAAATTTGCCGCCCCCAAAAATTTGCCGCCCCCAAAAATTTGCCGCCCCCAAAAATCTGCCGCTCTGGGCGGCCGCCCGGTCCGCCCACCCCTGGGGCCGGCCCTGTAATTCAGTACCGGATCGTCGCACGCTGCTTTTAGGATACCGTAGTATTTTAAGTCATTTTAGACGCAATTCCTTGTATGTAACATTAATCCACGCATTTCTAAACCCGTAACATAATTCATAAAAATTTAGGTACCGTATCGGTCTAAATTATAGCAATGCTTTAATAATATTTTGATAATATAGAGATATTTTGCGCTTGGTTTAAAAATGTTTGTGAACGTTATAAGCAAATATAATAAATAAGATCAACACTAAATTACAAGACCAAATCAAACAAACTCGTAAAACAGTCATGTTGATCTACGTTATAGAATATCATTCTGCAACCAACAATACAATATAAGCTCGATCATATATCCAAATAGTTTATTGTTGACATAATTCACGTTTAAACCAAGGAGGTTAGACCAACCTACTGAAGGTATCGTTCAATAGTATTGTTGCGGCCCTCTAATTTTGTTAGGTTAGCAATATAAGTGGAATTAATTTCGTACTCTACATTAATAAACGAAAAACGAACGATTCAGCGATGGGTTTTGAACCATTTAATTGATCGAATATAAAAACTTATTTTCAAAGAGTCGACGATATTAAATTAATTTTGTCGTTATCTTACTTCAAATTAATAAAATACGCAGAAAAGTATTAACATTATAAATCTGTATAGCATTTCTGACATATTTTAAAAACTTATCGAATCTTTAGTCGTCTTCAAAAGATTCGTTACGTTTTTAATTACTGTTCAAAGAACGCTAAGTCCTAAATTACTATATTACTCATCTTCACTATGCCTTCACATTGCCTAACTTTTCATCAACCGCTTTTTCATCAACAAATGCATTGTAGCAATAACTCCAGTACAACAGACTCTAACCACCCCTCTGACACTTTAATGGTGACGAGTGGCCACCAAATGCCGAAGTTTCAGAGTTAGAAGAAGAAGAGGCTCTTCTTCTTCTTCAGAGAGACAGCCAATCAGCGCAACGCTAGCGGTTTGTTTTGTTTGTTTGTAGTTTTTGTTTAAACTTGATCTGTCGACTGTGATTGTATGTCAAACTTTTTCTTAACTAACAATGCAACCACTTTATTAGGCTGATATAGTTTACATATTATATTGCTTCTATAATATTTATATCTAAATTAAGGTCTAATTCATTGACAGTTATTCATTTTTTTGATTTATTGCCCCTGGACTGGTGCGTGCTTACGTGCTTACGTGCTTACGTGCTCCTCTTCATCCCGTTGACCCAGCAGTAGTAGGGCATGGGATACGTCAGGATATGTATTAATTCTGCTTAATTTACGTTATTGCCAAAAAAAGTTAATAATTGATTTTAAGTTTCAAAAAGTTTATCCACCTCATATACAGATTCTTCAATTAAAAATGTTACTAAACTATTCTTAAAACTATTGAGGTTTGAACTATTGACAATACTGGGTGGAAGCAACTGCAAAAACTTATTACCTATATAAAAAGGCTGCTTTTCAAACAAACTAGTATTATGAAAGATGGCAAAACGTGATTTAAATCTAGTGTTGTATGCATGGTCACGGATTTCAGGCTGTCCGTACATACAGCACTACCTCAAAGATAAAAAGACTGGGAAGTGTCAGGATCCCTAGATTTTTGAAGGCCTCTCTACAATGAGAACCAGCCTCAAGGCCTGCGACGAGCCTCACCGCCCTCTTTTGCAAAACAAAAAGTCGATTGAATGATTTTTTGTTGGCCGTTCCCCACAGTATCACCGAGTACCGGAGGTGAGTCTCAATGAGACCATGGTGGGATTATATATGGTTTTAAATTACTACTACGTGATCATGACACAATATGTGTTGAAACCTAGGTCGTAATAAAACTGCTAAACATTGGACTGAGACGGAAACAGGTAATTTAAAACCATTGAGAGTTACTCAGAAAAATGAATATTGCTCCGTAATTGGTTGCTCAATTGTTGAAAACCAGCGTCAGTGTTAAGATCAGAGAGAGGACTGTAAGACATCGTACCTCTAAAAACAATTTTAAAGGTAAGCTTTTAATTAATTTATGTTATTCACACTGCATGCTTCAAGTAAATATAGTATGCTGTTAACTTAGACCCAAAGAATTGGTCAATATTGCTTAAAGTTACTTTAAAAAGCCACTGGAGTAAGAACTAACGTTAAACATTGTTGAGTTTGATGGTAGGCTACTGAATGTAAGCTTAGAGAACTCCACTTGATATTATTTTTCAAAGTCCAGTTTAGTGAGTCGGTGGCTCAGTCGGTTGAGTAATGGGCCTTAACTATAATAGTGATAGCATTGATTTTAGTCTTCACGTTGCCACAAAGGCTTCCTTTTAGCGTTACAGTTCGCCCTCAATCAGCTAGATAAAAAAGCATGGGCCTTAAGCCTATGTGAGAGGGCAATAGCAAGATGAAAAGAGGCTGCCACCCCCTTTTGTCCCAAGTATTCTTTTCTGATGACCTAAACAGTAGGGTTATCAGATATTTTTCAGGCCAACCCAGGGCAGATTGAGATGCGGAGAAGAACACATCCCCCGTCCCTTAATGACACAACCGAAGGTAGTAACATAAGATTGTTAATGTATTATGACGGTTTTTTACTTATTGTGTAGGCCTATCTTAAATCATTTTTATCAGCTAAGCCAGTTCCAACCTAAATCACTACACTAACTGTAACCTAGTGTTTGGTATCGATATCCGATAAATCGGAAATATCGATATTTTGGTTCCGATATATCGTTCTTTTTATATCGATATTAGACTTCCGATATTATCTGAATATCGATATTTTACTTCGATATTATCGTTAGTATCAGTATTAGCAAATTTTTAAGAATAATACATAAATAAAATACAGTTTAACGTTTTCTGCACTTTTTCATTTGTTAATTAAATATAATTTGATAAGGAAATAATAAAGTTATCAATTTGGAAATAACTTATTAGCTACAAGAAATGGTTTTTAGTTAATTTTAGCGAATTTCCCTATAGGGAAGAAGCTGTTACCGTAGGTCTCATGGTAAGACCTAAGCCTAAAACCATCATAACTTTTCTTTTTGAGGTTCTCAGATGCCAAAAACACCATTCGTTCACTTTCATAAATATATATATATCTATATATATATACAACCGCATGTGTAACTCACTCACGTATACAAATTCAAACCATACTTACCGATTAGCTAGAAACATGAAATTTGGCACGAATATTCCTTTGGTGGTCAAACCCCAGGAAAAATTGTCAAAACTAAACATTTCCACCCCCGACCCCCCCAAAGGGGGGAAAAGGGGGCAAAAATTGAAGTTCGAAAAAAGTACTTTTCGTTTTTGGGCTATAGCGGCTTAACCAGAGGTCCTATTGAAAATCGGACTGCACCACGTGTCACGGATTTTTCATGATCTACAACTTTGGTCCTATGACTTTTTGTCCTATCTCGTCTCCTTTACCCTTAGATTGAACTAGATTTTTCAATTCACATAGATCTTCCCTAGGTTTTCCGGCAAGAGTTGACTTGGTATACTACCTGGGCCCCTATAAGTTTGCAGGAATATTTATTGGGTGGTTATACTAAATATACAATGCCCAAAACAAATAATTTCAACCTCCCTTACCTCCTAAAAGGGGTTGAAATGAGGGAAAACTTGAATTTCGATAAAAGTACTGTTTGATTTTTGCCTCTGGTGGCTAAAATAAAGGTTCTGTTCAAAAACAAAGGTTGTTTCCTTAGTTGAAATTAATGTTACTACAATTTTAGTCATTACATATTTTGCCTTATCTCAACTCCTTTACCCCCAAAATGACCTCTAAAGTTAAAATTCATATACATTTTTCAGTTTATTTTAGGTTTTGATGATTCTTCAATATTTATTTTTAGCTTATAGACCTCAAATTTCACAATGAAATAGTAAGTTTGATCCTTTAGGGTTATCAGGGGACATGCGCAGAATTCACCCCGTTTCAACCCCTAAAATAGCCCTCAAAAGTTAAACTTTCGTTGAATTTTAACATTTCCTCCAGGTTTTCAGCTCCAGATGATTTAATGTTATACGTAGAGGGCTGAAATTTGGCATACATGATCTCTAAAGCATATATGTTACAAATCAGGAATAATATAACTAGTTTGTAATATAAAATTGCATATAAGGTTAAAAAACTTCAAAATTCGTTAAATGTCAGCGATTTTCTCAAGGTATTTCATCCCGGTTCCAACCAAACATCCCGATTACCTAGAAACTTTAAATTTGGCATGAATATTTCTTGGATGGTCAATATATAGGAAAAAATATCAAAAAGCGCCATTTTTTATTTTAACCTCCTCAAAAAATACAAAAAAAATCACTTACAAGCTATGTTATAAATTAGAAATAATAAAATTTTTTCTTTTTTAAATTTTTTAAAAATAAAGTTTGTTATGTGGCTTAATTTAGTTGTTGTTTAGTCGAATAATGGCCTAAATTTCCCAATTCGTTCATTTCTATGACATCAAACATGCATGCTCATTTCTCACGTTAATCATGTGGAAAAACTGTAATATGTTGATTTTAAGTTTAATTGGATTTAATTTGTTTATTAAAATAGCACTCTTATAGATCTTACTAATTCAAAAGGGAGGAACAGGAACTACCCAACACTAGCCTGATCGGACCATCGGATGGTTGGGTTAGGTGGGGATAGATAAACCCTTTAAAAATGGGTTTTTGGGATCTTTTACATAGAAAATGAAAATTATCAGATCCTGGGTTAAACCATTAGGTTTAAATTGAAAAAACAACAATTTGGTACTGTGAATAATTGTTCGGTCCAGTAATTTTTTCAATGTTTACCTTATGGGAAATAAATAAAATTCTATGTATCGCTTATTTCTCAACAAATCTGAAGACAATTTTTTGATATCTTTATTCAGTTGTTACCTGCTGGAATACCGAAAAAACTTGAATTTTTACATTTCCATGTCAGCGAAAATGCATACTCATTTTTAATATCATTCTTATGGAGAAAATTGGTTTTGACATTTTACTTTTATCTTATTTATATTTTTATAAATAGGTTTTTGTAACTTGAATTTTTACATTTCCATGTCAGCGAGCCTGCATACTCATTTCCCATATTATTCTTTTGGAAAAAATGGGTTTGACATTTTACTTTAGTCTTTTTATAAATAGGGTTTTGTAAAATATCTCAGAAATTTAAACCTATCTGATTTTACAGAAATTTAATGAATAATTTCAGTAATAATTACCCTCCCTCCTACCACAAACCCCACCCCAAAAACTAGTAATAATTAATTTTGCTGAGCATTTGTTAACAGTTTATTCGTTTTGTTACTTTTAATATAAATTTTCCGCTTTGGGGCGAAACCCTTCAAGGGGGCCTGGGGGCGGAGCCCCCAGCGAGCCGTAAGGCGAGTATATATATATATATCTATATATATATATCTATATATATATATCTATATATATATATATATCAGTGGCGGCTCGTGTGTAGGTTCAATGGTTCAGTGAACCCCCTAAAATAATAAAAAACAATACATTTTCTAAGTAAATAGCAGAAAACCCCAATGTTAAACTTACTTTCATAAGCAACATGGCAAAAAAACTATTTTTGCGTCCGGGCGAAGCTCTCACGCAACGCCGCGCCGGCAGAGCGAGGTTCAGTTCGCCGAATGAACCCAGCTCGGCCCAGCTGGCTGGGCGAGGGGTGTGGGGGGAGCGGAGGGGGGCTTGCTTGAAAGCAATGGACCGACCGCTAATGCTCTATGCTAGCGGCGAGCCGAGCGCTGACGAAATTGGCCGACCTCTTCCGAAAGAGTAGTTTCTTTTCTAACCACTTCTGTTTCAGCAGCACGCGCGCTGTAAAGCTTGATAATGTTGTTTTAATGGTTTGGGCGATGTTTAAGTTTATTTATTTAAATATTGTATGATTTCTATGTTGTTTTTAGTTATAAATACGTTTATTTCAGTTATGCGATTATGCGTTTTATTTTTAGCTCTGATTATTGAAAGAAAACAATCGGCGTAGCGGCCGCACCATAGCTTTCTGTAAGAACAGTAATTAAGCTATTGAGCAACGGTAATAACGCTATTGATTTAATCAATTTTGGATTTAACATTTTAATGTACATAGTAGCATAATACAATTTATCATCAAAGGTATAGTGCCTTAATCCTATAGACTATAAGCATTACACTCGTGTATAAAAGCATGTATGTCAAGAATTTGCAGAAAACTACGATCTTGTAAGCATTTAACGTTTTTAAATACTGATTGGCTTAAGACAATAACTCTAATATAATACATTCGTATCATGTATATGTTATTAGCTCTGAACCCCCAGTACCTAAACTCACGAGCCGCCACTGATATATATATATATATATGTCTTTAAGCACGATAACTTGCGCAAAAATGGTCCAATCGGAATGAAATTTGGCATAGACATGTAAAGTAGTAATTATTCGGACGAGTTCGTAAACCAGCCCGATCGGACCACCGGAAGGGGGGGTAAAGGGGGGTAAACCCCCCCAAAAATGGGTTTTTGACATTTTTACATAGAAAAATAAAATTGAATTGACATCACCACCACCACCATTGAATTCAGCCCGAAAAAACAAACAATTTAGTATTTTGAATCATGGCTCTATGTCCATTGGTTGCCGAGATATTGAAAGTGGTAAACACAGTACGTTGTCCCAATGTTAACCTTATGGGAAATAAGTAAAATTCTATATCTCGCTTATTTCTCAACATATCTTGATAAAACTTGGTAAATGGCTTCTTCTAGTTCAGATCTACTAAATATTGAATTAAAACCACCCAGTTTTAATATACCTGTAGCAGCAAACCTCCATACTCATTCCCCATGTTATTCTTATGGAGCTTACAAAAATATGTCAAATCTCGCTATGTTGGATCGATATATGTTGTTTTGCACTTGAAATTCGCTGAGTATGCAGGTCTGCTGCAACGGGGGTATTTTTATTATTTGTTGTTTTGTTAGTTGTACCCTAAAGATAAAGGTTATCGACAAGAATTTCAAAAAATTATCTCGGCTATGTAGGCTCTTTTGCTGTAACATAATTTATTTTACAGTTATTGATCTAAAATTACTTCAAAGTATAAATTGTAAACAATTTTACGTCAAATGGACGTCACAGTTGTGCTGCTAACTGCTTTGATACATACCGTATGCATTTGATTAATTTTTAACAGAAATTTTCTGATATATCGATATATTTCCGATATATCGATATTTTTGATCCGATATTTTCGTAATATCGATATCAAATTATCGAATTATGTTTTTTTAGGCTTTTTCCTGATGTTTTCTGAGTTAAAAATTTGGCCTAACATATCCTAGTCACATGATGAGAACACTGTTGAGGCAGCATTTCACGAGAATCAACTTTTATGGATTCCATCTTAAGCCACTCTGATCGACATCCTATCAAACTGGTAGGTCCTGTATTCTGTTATATTATGTAGAGTAGGAGTCACCCAAGTCGGCCAAAACGAAAGTAAACAAACTATTATCATCTTACAAACTTAAGCATAAAATCCAGCTATGCTGAAAACATAGCCAGCGAACATCTGTTAGCACATGCAGTAAAGGGAAAGTTCTGATGCAATATTGCAACTGGAAGTTCTCTTGCGTTACTTAAAATATTACTGAAAGGTTTTTTCAAATTAAGTATTTATTAACTCAGAGAGGGTGTGTAATGGATGCGGCATGATTATTAGTCTTATATTTTCTCAATAAATAATATGTATGACGAAAAATAGGCGAGTTTGTGAATAGCCATTTTTACTTATTGCTGCAAGTCAGCATCTGACAAGAAAGAATGTTTCATATTGCGTTCAAAACCTATCAACATTGGTCCAGGAAAAAATAAACAAGCAGCTAAAATATTCAAACAATACCTCCGCCAAAGGTACAACTGAAACCAAAATATTTCAATCAAGAAGTAGAATCAAATTAAATTTTCCGTTTTATGTTAAAAAGGTTGTATGAAAATAGAAAATTCTAAAAGTAGGTGATATTGTAAACATTCTGTAACCTATACGATTATCACGAATGACAACAAAACAATACTGTAAACAAATGCAACGTGGCAATTTGACAGTTAAGAGAAAATGTAAACAAACACCATGTGTAACCAATGTTTTCAATGTGACTCATATAAAAAATTTTGATGAGATGATTAGTACATGCTTTGGCCAACTTAGGTGAATCCTACTCTACTGTACACTGACATTCGCTGGTTATCGTTTCGCAGACATACACCTACGATTTATTAAAAGTTGTTATTCCAAACTAGGCTAGCAGTTGCCCATGCCTTCGCTCACAATAAAAATTACAGCTGATCTTACTTCTGCTCTTTGAACTGTCAAATTTTAGTATTCACAGCTGTTTAAAATTCAGTATTTGAATGTTTACATCCAAGAGATTTTAATGAAGGAAATAGTCCTTTCCTGATGTAGTGGCTTTATTCTGGCAGAGTTTCATCTCAGTTGGTCCAGTATTTTTCACGTGGTTGAAAGACAGATATTCACATAGACATCCATACTTTCACATTTATAATATCATATGGGGTGTCTACTGATCCAGGAAAAACTGGAATTTTATTTTGATACTGGAATTTCAAATATGGTACTGGAAGTTTGTTAATAAAAATGATGAAATCTATTAAAAATAATTTTGTCCAATACATTCAGATATAAGCTCGACAACACTTTTTTTTAGCAATGAGTGCAAACTTAAATGAAACCACGTGTAATTCAGTTCAATTACTAAACATCCTTAATCAGATTTACAATTTGATATGTTGTAATTTTTTTAACATTGGAGGTGTTCTCAACATTTCCTACATTCATATATTCACATTTTTATGTTATTTTCATAAAACAAATGATGTGATATAAAAGTGAGAGGCTATGTCGAAAGACACTGATAGTAAATTAGAACTTTTGTTTCGTAAATAGTATTCCTTATTAATAAAGTATTTATTCGTTTTTAACTCTACTTCTAGTAAGTCAGGAGAAGAAATGTAAAGCTGGATGTGTTTAACAGCAGGAATAAATTACACACTGTACTTAGTAATTACTGTATTTCTATTATGGGCTTGTTCAGACATTAAAGTTTTTTCTGTAGTTGTTTACATTGAACGTAGTGTTATCTATGACTGTTTATACCTTCCCAGTGTATTATATTTCAATTGTAGGCTACAAATTAAATTATTTGAACGTCTTTGTTGCAGGAAATAGTTCATGAAGGTTTACATGGAAAAGAAGAAAATTACAACTACAGAAAACTGCTGCCATCTTTACTGTTTCTTACTAAAAAGAAACAGTAAAGATCAAGCAAGTTTTGTTTCTGTCAGCAAGTTCTGTTTCTTTGCTGTTTCTTACTGTTTGCGTAATTTCTTTTGGTTTTCATACAAATTTATATGGTATTATAATTTTGTCAAAAATTGTATTAGATTTATTATTTCTTAATTTCCTTTTAGGCCAGTAAAATTAGATCAAAAATTTGTCATGCCTGGACAAAATTCCCGGAAAGCTGGAAATCGTCTTAATCTTTCCGTTTTACACCCAAGTATTTGAATTTGAAGTTTGTCCCATTTTTCCTAGTCTGCTTTCGACCTGGGACCACAAAAATATCAGAGTTTTGGGCCATTTTTTATTCTTTTGTAAATAAGTAAAAAACCGTTTATTATACATAAAAAGTTTAAGTACAAGAATTGTAGAGGACAAAATTCTGCATTTATTGAGTACCTTCTGATAAAGATACTTTGAATAGTAATTGATTTATAGTAAGTTAAATAAAGGGTTTTGGCGAATTTCTCTTTAAGGGAAAGAGCTATTACTGAAGGTCTCATGGTAATCCCTCAGCCCGAGACAATGATAACTTTTAGTTTTGAGGTCCTCAGAAGCCAAAAAACCCATACGTTCAAATCTATATAAATATATATGTATCAATATAGATGTATATAAATATATATACTTATGTATTTGTTTCCTCGATAACCCTCGCAAAAATGGTCCGCTCTTAATAAAATTTGGCACGGACGTGTAAAGTAGTAATTATTCACACACGATTGAAAACCAGCCCGATCGGACCATCGGAAAGGGGGGTGAGGGGAGGTAAAACCCAATTGAATTTTTCATGTAGAAAAATTAAAATATTCTAATTTTGGTTTACACAGTTGAATTCAGCTCGAAAAAACAAATACAGTAATTTAGTATTTTGAATCATTACTCTATGTCCATTGGTTACCGAGATACTGAGAGTGGTAAACACAGTACGTTGTCCTAGCAATATTAACCTTATGGGAAATAAATAAAATTCTATATCTCCCTTATTTCTGAACATATCTTAATAAAATTTGGTGTGTGGCTTTATCTAGTTGAGATCTACTTGATTATAGCGTAAAATCCACATATTTATACATTCTTGAGGCAGCAAACCTGTGTACTCACCTTCCCAATGTTAACCTTGCGGGAAATCAATAAAATTGAACACCTTCCTTATCTCCCAATATATATTAATAAAACCAGTTTTGTGGCTTTATCTAGTTAAGGTCGACTTGATTACGGTCAAACATTCCCCAAGTTTATAGATTCCTGAGGCAGCAAACCTGCCCACTCATCTCCCCAATGTTGACCTTATGGAAAAAGATAAATGTGTGTAGCTTGCTTATTTCTCAACGTATCTCGTTGAAACTTGGTATATTGCTTGGTAAAATAGACCTTAACTAGATGTTGCACAAACAAAGTTTTATCAAAATATTGAGAAATAAGCTAGCTAGCTGTACAATTTTATTTATTTTCCATAAGGTTAACATTGGGAAGGTGAGTACGCAGGCTTGCTGCCTCAAGAATATATAAATTTGTGGATTTTGTGCCATAAACAAGTAGATCTCAACTAGATGAAGCCACATACCAAATTTTATTGAGATATGTTCAGAAATAAGGGAGATATAGAATTTTATTTATTTCCCATAAGGTTAACATTGCTAGGACAACGTACTGTGTTTACCACTCTCAGTATCTCGGTAACCAATGGACATAGAGCAATGATTCAAAATACTAAATTACTGTATTTGTTTTTTCGAGCTGAATTCAACTGTGTAAACCAAAATTAGAATATTTTAATTGTTCTACATGAAAAATTCAATTGGGGTTTACCTCCCCTCACCCCCCTTTCCGATGGTCCGATCGGGCTGGTTTTCAATCGTGTGTAAATAATTACTACTTTACACGTCCGTGCCAAATTTTATTAAGATCGGACCATTTTTGCGAGGGTTATCGAGGAAACAAATACATAAGTATATATATTTATATACATCTATATTGATACATATATATTTATATAGATTTGAACGTATGGGTTTTTTTGCTTCTGAGGACCTCAAAACTAAAAGTTATTATTGTCTCGGGCTGAGGGATTACTATGAGACCTATAGTAATAGCTCCTTCCCTTAAAGAGAAATTCGCCAAAACCCTTTATTTAACTTACTATAAATCAATTACTATTCAAAGTATCTTTATCAGAAGGGACTCAATAAATGCAGAATTTTGTCCTCTACAATTCTTGTATTTAAACTTTTTATGTCTAATAAACGGGTTTTTACTTATTTACAAAAGAATACAAAATTGCCCAAAACTCTGATATTTTTGTGGTCCCAGGTCGAAAGCACACTAAAAAATGGGACAAACTTCAAATTCATATCCTTGGATGTAAAACGGAAAGATTAAAACGATTTCCAGCTTTCCGGGAATTTTGTCCAGGCTCAATCTTATTTTTACTGGCCTATTTTACTTCCTTAGCCTATTGGATAGCTAGATTAATGGATAGAATAGATTTATCATGGGAATTGATGAAGCTAGCAGAGTGTAAAAATATCGCAAAACAGCCAGAAAAGAACAGTTTCTTATTGTATACAGGCCTATTTAAAAATAGCAAGACTTTGTAAGTTATAACCTTATTGGGGTATTTTCATAGATGGGCACTACAAATGTGACATTAGTACATAGATGACAATTTACACTGCTTCTGTGGTTATGTTCGTTTTTGGTTATGTTAGTTTCCTGTTACGCTAGGATGTTTTGCAGCTCCGAAAAATCACCTGGGCCTCCTTATAGAGATTTGAGTTTTTGGCTTAACCGTTTAACTAAATAACCTAAAAAATTATACATCCAGCTAATTTACTGACAAATAATAATGCAGTGTTTAATTTTCTGTCTTCAAGCTGTTGCTGAGCTGAGCTTTCACACTCAGCAGCGGTGAGCCGCAACCCCGAAGCCTCTCACAACTGTATAGCCGCAAAACTACCTAGTCAAGTGTAATGTGGCTCGAAGATTATTACCATAAATATGTTAGCCTAATAGTATTTTCTTTGAATGGTTTCCAATGAAATGAGTTCTGCTTCCAGTCCTTAAAAGTAGGCCTAAATTAGGACGCTGATCAAAGGAAAAGAACTGGCGTTGCATGTTAATGCCTTTCCCTGATTTTTTCTCTGTATGTTTCATATTGGATCTTTTCCGTTATACGTATACCACCATTCCAAATTTACCCTTCAAGCTTGAATTTTGACCGAGCACCATAAACTAGGTCAAATAATTGTTATTAATCGTTTTAAAGTGGAAATTCCTTGTAAGAATATTTTACCTGAGGTTTCGTTATCTTATCTACCGTTATCTCTGTCTAGACGCGATAAGCCAGCGTCTGGCCGTTTAGCGGTCACACTTCTAGTTGGTTAGGTTAGGTTAGGTAGGTTAGGTTAGGTTAGCCTAACCAAACTTACCAAAATCAAGCTTGAATTGATTTTTGACCAAGCACCATACACTAGGTCAAATAATTGTTATCAATGATTTTAAGTGGAAATTCCTTATAAGAATATTTTACCTGCGGTTTCGTTATCTTATCAACCTAATATGTTAACCTAACTTAAAAAAATCAAGCTTGAAAAACAAACCTGAAACAGTGGTATATGTATAACGGAAAAGATCCTTTATATTGGTTGTTTATGCCTAACTTGACCAAAATTAACTTACCCTACTTATCATTCCAACGGCGAGTGGTGGCTGGCAAGGCAGTTTGTATAATCCTCACCGACATCGCTATCTTATGTGATATTTTCTAAGTGAGGTTATACAATCTAACCTTTTTAATGATGTAATTTTTTAAAGGACTCAATAAAACTGACAGTTCTAAAAACAGTGCCATCCTTAGGTATAATGCCAAAATAGCATAATTAGAGGGCCTAGCTATTGTGGCCAAGTTTTGACAGATTCATTCCCAAAGAGTTACTCGTATGATTAGAAAGATGTTTTCCAAGTTTTTCATGGAAGTTTGATGACAATAGTTTTAATGAAATATAAATTGATATATATGTAAATCACTACTATAACTAGCAAAAAGCTAATTTGGCTCAAAAATTAAAATCATTGTGTCACAGTTTTTGTGAATTGATAAAAGGTTCCTATAATCTGTCAAATCATTAATATACCTGATTTGGACCTTATGTTATACCATACTATTCTCATTAAAACCAGACCAATATTGTATATGATCCTAAAATCTATTCAACTAACAAACCTGAAAGTTCAAAAGCAGTCTCAAGCATATTTAACAGTGTTTATACAATATTTACGAATATGTAGGGGTAACTTCAGTTTGATACTATTACCTAACCTAGTCATTTTTCCATCTATATGACATTGACTAATGCAACTTGATTTTTCAAAACATTCATGAAACCACATTAAGTTTATCTAAATAAATAATGTCGCGAAATTTATCGGCAAGAAAGGCGAAATCATGGCCCTACCGCCATGGTGGTTTGTGCTTACCATTCGTGGTTTTATGGTAAGTTTCAGAAATGTTTGAAATATTTTTTTATTTTGCCTAAAATATTGCACTAGTGTCAAATGACCCTAGCCTCAACTAATAGCCTACACTTTGACAGGATATGGCTATTGTAGTTTTAATTCACAATTGAAGCTGTTACAAATAACTGCCCAGAAATTATTTAAGCCTGCTGAATACTTTATGATCCAGGCACAAAAATTTCAATTTATAAGTAAAATAGGTTTATTAGGCCTAACTTGTTTATTAGCTATTGCCCATTTTAACACTATCTTGCTACGAAAGTAAGTTTCAGAAGCTTGAGACTAAGATAGTAAAAAATGAAATGTGAGAGATAATATTGGGAGCAATAATTATGCAACTTTTAACTATTTTCAGTTAATTATTATCAGTTATTACATTAATTGATCTTTAAATTAATTTGAAAACATTTAATTATAACGCCCAGGAGTTTTTGTTGATATTAACTTACGTTAAAAAAGTAACCTCAGATGATGAAGACATTTTAAATAATAATTACAACATCATTTCGATGAGATTATTTTCACACGAAGCTTTAACCTAAAAATTGTAAACAAAATAGAAAACAATAAAACTGAGCAGACGACGACGACGACGACGACGACGACGACAAAATGGCGGCTTTGTAGTTCTGTACAATTTCACCAGGCAGCGCCACTGTCCTAAAAAAAGGCCACCGAGTTAACATGGGAGTGCCAACATAGAGTAATAATGAACTTCGTTAAGAGTTGGCACTCCCGTGTTAACTTGGTGGCCTTTTTTAGGACAGTGGCGCTGCCTGGTGAAATTGTACAGAACTACAAAGCCGCCATTTTGTCGTCGTCGTCGTCGTCTGCTCAGTTTTATTGTTTTTGTTTTGTTTACAATTTTAGGTTAAAGCTTCGTGTGAAAACTATCTCATCGAAATAATGTTGTAATTATTATTATAAATGTATTCATCATCTGAGGTTACTTTTTTAACGTAAGTTAATATCAACAAAAACTCCTGGGCGTTAAAATTAAATGTTTTCAAATTAATTTAAAGATTCAGTTAATGTAATAACTGATAATAATTAACTGAAAATAGTTAAAAGTTGCATAGTTATTGCTCCTAATATTATCTCTCACATTTCATTTTATACTATCTTAGTCTCGAGCTTCTGTAACTTACTTTTGAAGCAAGATAGTGTTAAAATGGGCAATAGCTAATAAACAAGTTAGGCCTAATAGTAGCTAATAAACAAGATGTTTTTTAATCAGATTAGTAACTCTTCGTGAATGAATATGTCAAAATTTGGCCACAATAGCTAGGCCCTCTAATTATAATATTTTGGCATTATACCTAAGGATGGCATTTTTTTTAGAACTGTCAGTTTTGAGTCCTTTAAAACATTACATCAGAAAATTAAGCAGTTACTGCATTATCTGTCAGTAAATCTAGTTTTTTGTGACTAGATGTATAATTTTTTAGGTTATTTTGTAAAACGGTTAAGCCAAAAAACTCAAATCTCTATAAGGAGGCCCAGGTGATTTTTCGGAGCTGCAAAACATCCTAGCGTAACAGGAAACTAACATAACCAAAAACTAACATAACCACAGAAGCATTTTAAATTGTCATCTATCTACTATTGTCACATTTGTAGTGCCCATCTATGAAAATACCCCAATAAGGTTATAACTTACAAAGTCTTGCTATTTATAAATAGGCTTGTCTATATTAAGAGACATTCATCTACATTTATAATACACTGAGAAGGTATAAACAGTCATAAATAACACTAAGTTCGATATAAGCATGTACAGAAAAAACTTTAATGTCTAAACAAGACAATAATAGAAATACAGTAATTACTAAGTACAGAGTGTAATTTATTCCTGCTGTTCACCCTTGACAGGCAGGTACACACAATTAAT
The DNA here is from genome assembly GCA_035578135.1 of Flexamia atlantica. NCBI lineage: Eukaryota > Metazoa > Arthropoda > Insecta > Hemiptera > Cicadellidae > Flexamia > Flexamia atlantica. The sequence continues at coordinate 192,660,596 of JAQJVK010000001.1, read as the reverse complement.
TAACAATAACTCTTAACGAAGTTCATTATTACTCTATGTTGGCACTCCCATGTTAACTCGGTGGCCTTTTTTAGGACAGTGGCGCTGCCTAGTGAAATTGTACAGAACTACAAAGCCGCCATTTCGTCGTCGTCGTCGTCGTCTGCTCAGTTTTATTGTTTTCTATTTTGTTTACAATTTTTAGGTTAAAGCTTCGTGTGAAAATAATCTCATCGAAATGATGTTGTAATTATTATTTAAAATGTCTTCATCATCTGAGGTTACTTTTTTAACGTAAGTTAATATCAACAAAAACTCCTGGGCGTTATAATTAAATGTTTTCAAATTAATTTAAAGATCAATTAATGTAATAACTGATAATAATTAACTGAAAATAGTTAAAAGTTGCATAATTATTGCTCCCAATATTATCTCTCACATTTCATTTTTTACTATCTTAGTCTCAAGCTTCTGAAACTTACTTTCGTAGCAAGATAGTGTTAAAATGGGCAATAGCTAATAAACAAGTTAGGCCTAATAAACCTATTTTACTTATAAATTGAAATTTTTGTGCCTGGATCATAAAGTATTCAGCAGGCTTAAATAATTTGTGGGCAGTTATTTGTAACAGCTTATTCAATTGTGAATTAAAACTACAATAGCCATATCCTGTCAACGTAATAACATTACCACAATAGTTTTAGTTTTTCCAAAAAAAATCTGTCTTCTCCAAAGGACCTCTGTCACTATAAAAGTGTCAGTATATTAATAAACTAATAGGATATTCTATATTAACCTTTTCCTGTTGACAATGCACCGTTCCATGGATGCACTAGTCATTGGGACCAGTCTTTGGTTTAATATAGGCTATTAGTTGAGGCTAGGGTCATTTGACACTAGTGCAATATTTTAGGCAAAATAAAAAAATATTTCAAACATTTCTGAAACTTACCATAAAACCACGAATGGTAAGCACAAACCACCATGGCGGTAGGGCCATGATTTCGCCTTTCTTGCCGATAAATTTCGCGACATTATTTATTTAGATAAACTTAATGTGGTTTCATGAATGTTTTGCAAAACCAAGTTGCACTAGTCAATGTCATATAGATGAAATAATGACTAGGTTAGGTATTAGTATCAAACTGAAGTTACCCCTACATATTCGTAAATGTTGTATAAACACTGTTAAGTATGCTTGAGGCTGCTTTTGAACTTTCAAATTAGTTGAATAGATTTTAGGATCATATACAATATTGGACTGGTTTTAATGAGAATAGTATGGTATAACATAAGGTCCAAATCAGGTATATTAATGATTTGACAGATTATAGGAACCTTTTATCAATTCACAAAAACTGTGACACAATGATTTTAATTTTTACTTTACTTACTTACTTGATACTTGATACTTGAAGATCTCCCACTAGTAGCACATCAGCGCCGTGGTCGTCACATCAGATTGGCCTATGTTTCAACAAAGTATTCTTCCACAGAATAATAAGGCCTCTTCAACAAGTATTCTTTGAGCTTATCTTTAAAGAGATCTGTATCTTCCAATTTTCTAATTTCAGATGGTGCTGAATTATAAATCTTGCTGCATAAATATTTTGGGCCAGACTGAGCTAAGCTGGAGCTTACTTGCGGCACATGAACATTGGCTCTCTGTCGAGTAGAATAGTTGTGAAAGGCTTGATTTCTTAAGTACACATTTGGCTTCCTCTTGACCATCACAGCCGATTCAAGTATGAAGAGTGCTGGTACAGTAAGGATCTTTGCTTCGACAAATAATGGTTTGCAATGGGCAAGATACGGTTCATTAAACATAAGCCTAATTACTCTTTTTTGCAACAGGAGTATGCGCTGCGCCCAGGGGCTTCCCCCCCAAAACACAATACCATAATTGACAATGCTTTGGAAACACCCAAAGTACACCTTTTTGAGCCAAATTAGCTTTTTGCTAGTTATAGTAGTGATCTACATATATATCAATTTATATTTCATTAAAATTATTGTCATCAAACTTCCATGAAAAACTTGGAAAACATCTTTCTAATCATACGAGTAACTCTTTGGGAATGAATCTGTCAAAACTTGGCCACAATAGCTAGGCCCTCTAATTATGCTATTTTGGCATTATACCTAAGGATGGCACTGTTTTTAGAACTGTCAGTTTTATTGAGTCCTTTAAAAAATTACATCATTAAAAAGGTTAGATTTTATAACCTCACTTAGAAAATATCACATAAGATAGCGATGTCGGTGAGGATTATCCAAACTGTCTTGCCAGCCACCACTCGCCGTTGGAATGATAAGTAGGGTAAGTTACTTTTGGTCAAGTTAGGCATAAACAACCAATATAAAGGATCTTTTCCGTTATACATATACCACTGTTTCAGGTTTGTTTTTCAAGCTTGATTTTTCTAAGTTAGGTTAACATATTAGGTTGATGAGATAACGAAACCGCAGGTAAAATATTCTTATAAGGAATTTCCACTTAAAATCATTGATAACAATTATTTGACCTAGTGTATGGTGCTTGGTCAAAAATCAATTCAAGCTTGATTTTGGTAAGTTTGGTTAGGCCAACCTAACCTAACCTACCTAACCTAACCTAACCAAATGGAAGTGTGACCGCTAGACGGCCAGACGCTAGCTTATCGCGTCTAGACAGAGATAACGGTAGATAAGATAACGAAACCTCAGGTAAAATATTCTTACAAGGAATTTCCACTTTAAAACGATTAATAACAATTATTTGACCTAGTTTATGGTGCTCGGTCAAAATTCAAGCTTGAAGGGTAAATTTGGAATGGTGGTATAACGTATAACGGAAAAGATCCAATATGAAACGTACAGAGAAAAGATCAGGGAAAGGCATTAACATGCAACGCCAGTTCTTTTCCTTTGATCAGCGTCCTAATTTAGGCCTACTTTTAAGGACTGGAAGCAGAACTCATTTCATTGGAAACCATTCAAAGAAAATACTATTAGGCTAACATATTTATGGCAATAATCTAAGAGCCACATTACACTAGGTAGTTTTGCGGCTATACAGTTGTGAGAGGCTTCGGGGTGCGGCTCACCGCTGCTGAGTGTGAAAGCTCAGCTCAACAACAGCTTGAAGACAGAAAATTAAACACTTACTGCATTATTTGTCAGTAAATTAGCTGGATGTATAATTTTTTAGGTTATTTAGTAAAACGGTTAAGCCAAAAACTCAAATCTCTAGGAGGCCCAGGTGATTTTTCGGAGCTGCAAAACATCCTAGCGTAACAGGAAACTAACATAACCAAAAACGAACATAACCACAGAAGCAGTGTAAATTGTCATCTATGTACTAATGTCACATTTGTAGTGCCCATCTATGAAAATACCCCAATAAGGTTATAACTTACAAAGTCTTACTATTTTTAAATAGACCTGTCTACAATAAGAAACTGTTCTTTTCTGGCTGTTTTGCGATATTTTTACACTCTGCTAGCTTAATTAATTATTTGTTTTTTCGAGCTGAATTCAACTGTGTAAACCAAAATTAAAATATTTTAATTTTTCTACATGAAAAATTCAATTGGGGTTTACCTCCCCTCACCCCCCTTTCCGTTGGTCCGATCGGGCTGGTTTTCAATCGTGTGTGAATAATTACTACTTTACACGTCCGTGCCAAATTTTATTAAGATCGGACCATTTTTGCGAGGGTTATCGAGGAAACAAATACATAAGTATATATATTTTTATATCTATATTGATACATATATATTTATATAGATTTGAACGTATGGGTTTTTTGGCTTCTGAGGACCTCAAAACTAAAAGTTATCACTGTCTCGGGCTGAGGGATTACCATGAGACCTACAGTAATAGCTCTTTCCCTTATAGAGAAATTCGCCAAAACCCTTTATTTAACTTACTATAAATCAATTACTATTCAAAGTATCTTTATCAGAAGGTACTCAATAAATGCAGAATTTTGCCCTCTACAATTCTTGTATTTAAACTTTAAAAACGGGATTCTTTAACAAAACTCACTCCCCCCCCCCGATCACCAATACAACACACCACACACCAAGGCGTTTAATTATACGGGGGTCTCTAATTTACAAATTTTGTAATGGAAGAAATGAAGTACCTATCAAACTGTTTTAGATCATTAATTTTATTTTCCATTTATTGAACTTATTACTATTGTTACAGTTTTTCTTTAAGAATACAATAAATGGCATGCAGCCAGCCATGAAACATAATTGTTTTAATCGCCACATACTGAGGATTAAAAATAATCAAGTCTCATTTTTAAGTTCTTAACATTTTATTATAAAAGGAAAAAAAGAATTTCTAATAATAAATTACATTGTATTTCCCCAATTAGTCTACATTTCGATTTCAAACAGCTCCATTGAAACGGCCGCGCGGCGGCGTTGCGGTGGAATCTAAGTCGCACTTCAAGCAATGTAACAGATGCGTAGAGGTAACTAGTTTTCACATATCTAATACGATAAAACAAAAACAACTAGTACAAAAATCACTGGAACAGCCTCAACAGCGCTGCTGCGGGAGCGTTGTCAACTACGTCGGCCAACGGCCTGAACGTTCTAGCAGACTGTGTTCACTGCCCGGTATCTCGTGAGACATCTTCTTTGTATCCCTTTATCTATGTTATAAGTTAGTATATTACCCACCGGTGGAATGCGGCTGAACGCGCCCAATAATTTAAAGGTCGATGAGGTGTCTTGTGACGTAGTGAGTTTTCCGATTTACTCGTTTTTTACTTTATCCCCCCTATAAAGTATTGTTTTCGTCAAAATTTTCGAATTTGAGTTGTTAGTGGATATATTCGTTTTAGTGCTCCCTGAATCCAAAAGAGTGGTTTTTGTGGCGTGGTGTCTGTCTGTCTGTCTGTCTGTGTGTGTGTGTGTGTGTGTGTGTGTGTGTGTGTGTGTGTGTGTGTGTGTGTGTGTGTTTGTATGTGTTTGTGTGTGTGTGTGTGTGTATGTGTGTGTGTGTGTGTGTGTGTGTGTGTGTGTGTGTGTGTGTGTGTGGATGTATACAAAGCTAGAGACGACACCAGTGGACCGATTTTCATGAAATTTGGCATATAGGTATAAAGCCACCGGTCTGACACTTAAATGGAGCCAAGTGGTAAGCTTATTGGAGCGGGTTAGTTCGATGCACTTTATTCAGATGGCGTTGTAAAAAATGACATTCTTCTTCTTCACTGATTCAGCCAATCAGAACGACGATAACGATCTGGTAACTTCCCGTTCCGTTTCCCTCATTTTCTGTCACGACGCGACGTGTACACAACCATAACGAGTTGGAATTAATTTGAGTGTGGGAAAATACCTAAAGTACGTTTGCAGAAAGTTGTTCTGGTGTAAGTTGTTTCGCGAAATACTGTACTGCGTGATTCATGTTGTGCTTAAAGCTATTGATGGAAAATAAATACGTAGATGTTTACATAAAAGCACTTAATAAAAATTAATTAAGTTAATTTTTATTAAGTGCTTTTATGTAAAGATCTACGTATTTATTTTCTATCAATCGCTTTAAGCATAATAACAATCACTCAGTACAGTATTTCGTGAAACAACTTGCACTAGCGGCAAACGCACTTAATCTAAACAAACCGGTAAAGTCATTTAAATTGAAAGTCTAGCAAACAAAACAAGAAAACGAAAATATAAACAAAGCAGACGACGACGATCGATATGTCGCATCGACGACCATCGATATATCGCATCGACGACCATCGATATATCGCATCGATCTTTTTAGTTCGTTGCACTTTATTCAGATAGCGCTGCTGTTCCCTTACCACCGAGTTAACATGGGAGTGCCATCTCTTTACGAAGTTTATTATTACTCTATGATAAAGCCGGGGTATCTCCAGGCGTATTTTTCATTTTTTTTAATTATTGATTTTTGAGGGTATTTACCCCATAAAAACCCATAAAAAATGACAAAAATCCAAATTTCTCAAAAACGGCTCTAACGATTTTGATAAAAATTTCATGGTTTTTAGTGGTGACAAACAAAATGACACCATCCGCATGTCTGTAAAAATTCAGGTTCAGGAGTTATGGGGGTTTAAGTGTTAAAAAAATCATATTTTTCAAATTTCACAAAAATTTTAACTTTTAAAGAAAATATACTTGCAACCATTAAATTTGGCTTGAAAAACTAAATAATCTAGTATTTTGAATCATTAGTCTACGTCAACTGGTTGCAAAGATAATTGATATTTTAGTTTGGCGGTAAACGCAGAACGTTGTCCAATTTTATTCTTATGGCAAATATTCAAATACCCCCGTTGCAGCAGACCTGCATCCTCAGCGAATTTCAAATGCAAAACGACATATTTCAATCCAACATAGCGAGATTTGACATGTTTTGGTAAGATCCATAAGAATAACATGGGGAATGAGTATGCAGGTTTGCTGCTACAGGTATATTAAAATTGGGTGGTTTTAATTCAATATTTAGTAGATCTGAACTAGAAGAAGCTATTTACCAAATTTTATCAAGATATGTTGAGAAATAACCGAGATATAGAATTTTATTTATTTCCCATAAGGTTAACATTGGGACAACGTACTGTGTTTACCACATTCAATATCTCGGTAACCAATGGACATAGAGCAGTGATTCAAAATACTAAATTGTTTGTTTTTTTGAGCTGAATTCAATGGTGCCAACAAAAATTCGATAAATTTTATTTTTCTATGTAAATAACTCAAAAAACCGATTTTTGGGGGGTTTATCCCCCTTTACCCCCCCCCTTCCGGTGGTCCGATCGGGCTAGTTCACGAACTCGTCCGAGTGATTATGACTTTACACGTCTGTACCAATTTTCATTAAGATTGGACCATTTTTATGGCCGCTATCATGCTAACAGACAAATATATATATATATATATACCCCCGTTGCAGCAGACCTGCATACTCAGCGAATTTCAAGTGCAAAACAACATATTTCGATCCAACATATCGAGATTTGACATGTTTTTGTAAGCTCCATAAGAATAACATGGGGAATGAGTATGGAGGTTTGCTGCTACAGGTATATTAAAACTGGGTGGTTTTAATTCAATATTTAGTAGATCTGAACTAGAAGAAGCCATTTACCAAGTTTTATCAAGATATGTCGATAAATAAGCGAGATATAGAATTTTACTTATTTCCCATAAGGTTAACATTGGGACAACGTACTGTGTTTACCACTTTCAATATTTCGGCAACCAATGGACATAGAGCCATGATTCAAAATACTAAATTGTTTGTTTTTTTGGGCTGAATTCAATGGTGCCAATAAAAATTTGAAAAAATGTATTTTTCTATGTAAAAATCTCAAAAATCCCATTTTTGGGGGGGGTTTACCCTCCTTTACCCCCCCTTCCGGTGGTCCGATCGGGCTGGTTTACGAACTCGTCCGAATAATTACTACTTTACACGTCTATGACAAATTTAATTCCGATTGGACCATTTTTGCGCAAGTTATCGTGCTTAAAGACACACACACACACACACATTTATATATATATATATATATATATATATATATATATATATATATATATATATATATATATATTTTATGAAAGTGAACGAATGGTGTTTTTGGCATCTGAGGACCTCAAAAAGAAAAATTATGATGGTCTTGGGCTTAGGTCTTACCATGAGACCTACGGTAACAGCTTCTTCCCTATAGGGGAAATTCGCTAAAACCGATATCTCCGGTATTTACTAACCGATTTTGATATAATTTGGTATATATTTGTGTGATAATTAATTGATAATTTGTTTCATTTCACTCTATATATATTTTCTGGTTTTAAATGACTTGATGGGAGAAAATATGTGTCAGTTTCCTGATACCGTTTATTTTACAATGAGATGAGCAATGAGCTCTATACTTAGAGCTCATTGGAGATGAGCAGTCTATTTATTTTAAAGGTCGTTGGTCCAGTCAGCGAGCACAGATGATCAGGAGAATGTAAATGTATAATGTAAATATGTAAATAAAAATGGTTGTCTTGGTCGTGAAAAGATGTAAATCCGCTCTACTCATTGTATGAATTGCCGTGTGTCGTGATTTTTTAAACAAATAACTCTGTAGGCTCTAAGTGAGGAGATTTTCTGTTTTAGAAAATTGTGTATGTTATTAGCTCTCTGAAATGGACGATTTAGGTAAGTTTGTCTTTTTATGTGATTACATACATGATCATTAGTTTTAGGTTAAATTTAGCCAGGGATATGTGTTAGAGTACCGTAGATTTTGAAAAACTGTGCTGCCTAATTAAGTTATACTGAATTTAGAAGTTAATCACTATATGAGGTAAAAAATTCTGTTCTATGTTTTAAGGCAAATTGATGGTTAGGGTTAGCCCATAAATTTTCAACAATGAGAAACAGGCTAGTCAGCTAAGCCACCAAAACACACACATTAATATTCTTCTTCTAAAGGGATTCTAAAAGTTGAAATGGATATAGAAATTATGCATCATGGCTAGATACAAGGCCACACTACACTACAGGCCGGAGTCTCCCCCCCTCCTTCCTGATGCCACGTCATAACACCGGCCGAACTACTAGCGCTGTGTTGGAAATAACAACTAAAATCATACGAAAAACGTAAACATTTACCAAAAAATTATGACATTAGAACATTGAAATGTAAACAATAAGAAACAAAACTGTCAAATTTCCAATAAATCATCTGATGAAAAGTAAACAAATTACTTGCCTGAAATGTTTACCGGTTTTTAAGTTTATGAAATAAATTATAGTTTTCTTTAAAAATATTTTCGACCGCAATTGGTTATTCATTAATTAATGCAGATTCGAAAAAATAATGGTTTCTAAACGAAAACTGAAACGAATTACTTAGGGCACGATAGTTTTAACTGTGCGACAGTGAATCGCCATTAGAGTGAATTATAAAAGCGTCTGCGATTCCGTCTGATAATGTGACGTCACCAAAAAAGGACTCCGGCCTGTAGTGTAGTGTGGCCTTGCTAGATACATTAGATACATCGGTTGAATTGGCGACCTACCCAGGTAGGTATTTTAAGCCAACTATGAATGACACAACTTATGTCATTCATATGAATATGATATGAATGACATACGAGCCTATCATGGTATAGTTTTCTTGCATCTTGCAAAAGTCAATCCTAATACAACTACGCTATTCGATTTTGTCAAAGGAAGAATTCGATAATTTGGGTGCAACACCAAACAATGAAGGCTTTGTATGTGTTGAGTGTGTATACGTCATAGCAAATAACTTAATAATTAAGTTATTACAAATCATGGTTGCAGGAAGAATTTGTGTACCATTGAAATCACTTCTTTCGTTGGTAACATTGAGGAAAGAGTCAATTAAATTAAACTAACCATGATAATATATTTAAAAATCAGTAAAAATGTAACAGTATGAGTTTCATATCTGATCTTCTGCCGTTCGTTCATATAAATAGCAATTGATTGAGTTGTTCTTCAACATGTGATCGTAACACGTTGTCTACCGACCGTCACAGTGCCAGCCAGGTACATGGTGGTGCTGGAGCTGCCGTAGGGAACGTTTTAACACATTGACTACCGATCGTCATAGTGGCAGGTACATGGTGGTGCTGGAGCTGCGGTAGGGAACGTGTTAAAGAAAACAATACTGAATGATACACCGATAGTCAAACTTTGATTTTTTGTGGGTTGTTAGACAGGGCTTGATGCCATTGTAGCCTATTTTATCGATTGTTTTGTCAATCTATAAGGTATATAGTTATCAGTTATCGATAGTATCTCCGTCCAAGATGGCGGATGATGGAAAGCTAGGTAAGTTGTTTAACATAAGTAGTGTTTTATTTAGGTCTTGGGCTGGCTTTATTATGCCAGTAAGTTTTGTTTTATTATAATTAGGAATGTTTTGATTGTTTGTGAAAGAATTGAATTTGTAGTGAATTTGACCTTGATTTTGATTTTTAATAGTTATCGATGTTTCTTCTTCATTACTGACCAAAAGAAATATCGAATGATTCTACCAAACACGATAGATTGATAGTTGATATCGATATCACATTATAGAAACGTATATGGAGCTACATTCAAAGGGGAAACTGACTTCTCACATATTAAATTTATACTGAGAAGTTCAGTTACGAAACCAGACCACTGTAGCTTAAATTAACCAGTAAACATAACATGTAGGCCTAAAGGTGGAATGTCAGATGAAACTGGTACCCAGTGTTACTCAATCCACTGATGTCTTAAAAAAAGTAAATCTTAGAAGTATATAGGCCTAAGGCTTACTTTCAAAAACAAGTTAAACATTTAAGCAAATTTTGCCTACAGGGAAGGAGCTATTACCGTAGGTCTCATGGTAAGACCTAAGCCCTAGACCATAACAACTTTTCGTTTTGGGGCCCCCAGAAGTAAAAAACACCATTTGTTTGAATTTATATATATTATAAGAAGAGCCATTTTCCAAAACAAGTTATATCCATTTTTCAAGATTTCGAGATAACCTCAAATTCACATTCTTCATAATGTTCCACATCCCACGGAATAGGTTTTTGAGCAAAATAGTCTATATCCAGCATGTTATAAAGGCTCTCTTTTCATAACGAGTTATATCCACGTTTTTGGTGCAAATTAAACTAAGTAGGTACCACAGACCATTGAAAAAAGTAGACTGGGCATCAGCTGATAAAAGTGAAGCCCGTTTTGGAAATGGAAAAAATGTTTGGATCCAAAACATGGCGGCTTTAACTCTTTGGACCTTCAATAGATAGCGACATTCCTGCTGGAAATGTCATACTATCTTGTTTTTCTTATCACCTGGATGTAAAAACAATTCATCAATATTTTTGTTTATTTGTTTTCAATTGAAATTGTTTAGCCAAATATACATAAAGAAAAAGTATTAAGTCTAAAACACACATTACTAAGAGAAAAGTGATTGATGAAATGACTATTTCTGTGTAAAATTGTGTGTGGGAAAACATATATTTTTCAAAGTTCACACTTTCTTGAACAGGAACAAGAGCAAAATCTCCTGTGTCTTAAAAGCAATTTGTATTAGCTACTTTAAAGCCGGCTTCAGACACGCGTCATTCGTCATGCACCGAGCAGGAGACTCGCTGAATCGCGAGTAGAGTGGATGGGTGTTTGTCTATTTAGCAGGCAGCAAACATTCGTGCTAGTTGTGTCCCGTTCTTTGTTGTGTCGGTCTTTTGCATTGATGTATCTATGCTTATTGTCGTCCAGGAGAAAAAACCCTGAAGTTTGGCGCCCCCCCCCTTCCTGCACCAAACAAAAGAAATATATTGTATTTTTGAGATTTTGTGGCCGCGATGTGTCACAACATATTTAAGAGCCACAATGAGACCAAGAGATTTGCTGGTCACAGACACATTAAGTGATATTTTCCGGCCGTGGTAAATACGACCGCGATTTGATTGCCATGATGCGACCGAGAAAGGTGTAACCGGCCATGAAAAAGAGCAAGCGGTAGTTGCAATACGACAGATATTTGCCAGCCGTGGTCTAAACGACATATTTTTTGGCCGCAATGTGATCATGCAATTAATATGACAACCTCGAAAATAGCGAAACACTTCTGGCAGTGAAACAACAATGAAACATGCCTGCCAGCAACGACTGATTATCTGTTTATATGGCCAATAGATGTGACGGCCGCGAAAAGAGAGAGAAGACTTGTCGTCCATAATGCAACCAAGAGGTCTGCCGGCCGCAAAACAAGCAGGCGATTTTCTGACCAGGAAATGAGCAAGCGATTTTTCGACCGCGGGATGAGTGAGCTGTTCTCCGTCCACGAAACAAGCGAGCGGTTTCCTTGGCATCAAACAACGAGAAATGTGACGGTCACGAAAACAGAGGCAGGCTTGCGACAGATATTTTCCGGCAGTGATGCTACAGTACTGAGACATTTCCCCGGCCGCAAAACGAAAAATTGACTTTAACCGGGGCCAGCCAGCCAGGGCCCGGGGCAGGTGCCCCCGCTGCCCTCCCTAGATCCGTTACTGGTCTTTTGCACATGTCTTGCTCGGAAAACCCCGTATTTGTGTCTGCTTCTGTAACGTCTGCTGTTATAAAATATAAAAACCATTTAGATTACACCAATACACAAAATTGTATAGTCAAAATCTTCATTCACAGGAAATCCTGCAAAACGAGGATATACTATTTCTGGAACAATAGCTAGGTTGTTTAGGCCTAGCTCTATTGATCTTCACTATTAAAAGAAGCAATTATATGTTATGCATAATATATTTTATATGCACTGAAACGTGTACATAGGCTACATAATTTTATTTACTGTGTTCTCTAAAGCTTGCATGTTCCGTTTGAAATAAAACATATTTACTCATCCGCATATTAACGGTGTTTTATTTTTGCTATCACTGTTCGTCCTACTAAAAAGAAATCAAACACAATAAGTACGACATTGACTAATTGAATGGGTGCTTTTAAATAGGTTACATAAGTCTAGTTCTTGTTTTTATCATCTTATAATTTTTTATTAACTTCAATAGTAAATTTAAATTTTTGAGGAATTATCAAACAAATAAACACAAGTTACTTGAAATCAAAATATGTTTGATATATTGAAATAAATAAAAGAAAACATAAATGCAGGGCTTGTAACAGGTTATTTTTTTAATTTTTTTGTTATTTTTTTTGCTCTTGGTTATTTTTTGTTATTTTTTTTGGAATTTGGTTATTTTTGTAATTTTTTTTGGAATTTTGGTTATTTTTTTATTTTTTCCAACCTCAAGAACTGCTACAAGCCCTGTTTACAGTATTCGTCTGTCAGACGATCTCGTAGCAGCATCGCGGCAGACGAATCTCATTATCCTAAAATGTGTGAAAACTAAGTCTCGTTGCATGAAAACCAAGTCTTGCCGTCAAATCTAGGCAGATTTGTGATTATTCTGTTCAGATTTTCTTTTTTACCAAGGTTTAGAATGTATTATCCCCAATATAACGCCGGTTTTCTAATTTTTAGCAGCTTTTTTGTGTACAAAAGGTTATTTTTTTGTTATTTTTTTCTTATTTGAGTTATTTTTTTTATTTTTTTCAACCTCAAGAACTGTTACAAGCCCTGTAAATGAATAACAATAATAAAATACTTGAATAAAAAATTCTAAAAGTTCATTACAACTTTTTTAAATAAGTAAATAAAAACAACTTTCTGTTTATAGTATTGTGACGCTATCTGTTGAGTTACATGGAAAAATTTTGGATCCAAAACATGGCGGACGTGTCAGAAATGAGCTTCACCAGCTGCAATGCTAAAGTAATAGGGATGCCCAGTCTATTTTTTTTCTTGGTCTGTGGTAGGTACCTATACCAACCAATGCCTATGATATTTCAACTAACTAATTAAAATAATTTTTAAGAGCAAACAACAACAGTTTTATTCACATTCTAAAAACTCTAAATCTAAACATAAACACGTAAATAATAAACAAAATCATATGACTTTGACAATGAAAATAAATCAGTTTACCCAATACTACACTTCACCCCCCTCAGACAAAGCTCCGCTTCTCTTGCGTAACTGGTCTGCATGTTTCCTTTTTTCGATTCCACCAACCATAACTGAATAGGAAAGCTCGCCAGTTCTGGACTTAATTTCTCCTGGAGTCCAGCCAGCGTCAACTCTCTGGACCCAGACTTCTTCCCCTTCGGAAAATTCTCTATATTTGGATCTGCAATCATGATATTTTTTTTTGTAGCATAGTGGGCCGTTATTTAATTAATTGTGGAACGGTTCGGTCTCTAACATGATTCCTGCAGATGCAGTCGCGAGGATCTTATTCCACGAATTATATTTTCCCCCCCTGGAGAGCCATTTTTGACGTTAATAGATTAATAAACGATAGAAAATACTAGCAGGAAACGAAATACTTGACCCCTTAATTTTATTCTGACTAAAAACTGCATTCGGAAATTATGAGGATCTGTTACGACAGGCTAAGCCTTGAGTATAATGATTCTAAATAAAGAATAATAATTGTACCGAGAATAATAAGTTGTTTAATTTGGAATTTAGAAGGATCGTATCGGGCCTAATTTGACTGCCAATTAGTTTCTTACATACCAGCTCCAGCTCCCCCGCTCTCACCCCATGACCGTGCTGAAGAAGACTACTCTTGCATCGTGGTGGAGGATGATGTTGACTGGACGACGGTCAGCAGGCGAGAGAGCGACGACTTACCTGGGCCGCTGGGTATACCCTCTGCACTCTGAACCTTGACCTTGGTCTAGACTGGGCAGGGCTGAGGTCGAGTTTCAAACAAAAGCTGGTGCGACGGTTATATGAATGATGTCACAATCTCCCCCCCCTCTCCCCGGCAGCTGAAGGAGGAAGGAAGGTGTGATTGATCTGTAACTGTTATTTAATTAGCAACGTAATCAAAATCTGAAACTATTAATTTGAGAGCTATGGATTGAAATGCAGAACCGTTAATTTATGAGTAAGTTATTTGAGATTCCATTTAAATATAATGGGGGGTCAAATTGATCTATAAATTAAATAACAATAATAAATATTTTCAAATAACAACAATAATACATAACAACGATAACATATTCTAAGTGCAATAGTGATATAATTGATTGAATATGATAATAATAAATTCATCATTGAATAGGCATGCCTCTTCTACATTGAGACAAAATATAAACAAACATTTATTATATGGGGGTAGTAGGCCTACTAACAAAACTAAATTAATGTGATGTGTGTGTGTTTGGTGTTTGGGTGTGTGTGTGTGAGTGTGTGTGTGTAAGTGTATTGGCTTATTCCCTCTCCGGTGCAAGGGAATACTCATCCTTCCTCCAGTGCATTAGGGTTGAAATTGCAACCAGATAAAAAAAATATAAACAAAAAGTCTCTGGAGGCAATTTCATTTGTCACGCACAAACTTGGAGAGAAAAAAAATTAAGACCTAATGACTGGAGGCGGTGGTTGGCCAAGTGTGTGTTTGTGTATTTCCCTCTGTGCCTGACCCTTCCTTGAAGGCGATGCCTTCGCGAAGCATAGCCCAAGTCACAAGGGGTGTCAGACACAAAGAGAGTGTATGTTGTGTATATATGTGTGTATGTGTATCTTACTTCTAAGTTCTTAACTAATATCACTTACTCCATTTGGGGGGCATGGACTTTTTTTTAATATTTTGGCAAGAAATATCTTTTTAATTGAGTTACATGAGCCCTTGCTATGCATTTTCCACTAGTAGGGTCTACTAATTGGACTGTTACTGGTGATGTGAAAGCTCCTATCACTACAGGTTTGGACCAGAGGGGTAAAAGCTTGGCATTCACTTGGTCTATAGCTTTGGATTGGTGGTGTAGCTTATACATTACCCAATCACCTACTTTATATGGTTGTGGTATGTGTGTGTTGCTATATCTTTCTTTTCTTTTCTCATGGGCTTTTTTAAGGTTTGAAATGGCTTCTGCCCACTTGTCTCTATTGTCAGAGTTTTGTGTGGGTAGAAGTTGATCAAGATTCCAAGAAAGTTCTAAAGGGTGTTTGATTGTAAAATTGAGAAATAATTCAGCTGGAGAAAAACCTGTACTTTCATGTTTCGCAGAGTTAAATGCAATTTGGAAAAGAGAAATGTCTTTATCCCACTCAGTTTGATTTTGTGAATGAAAGACTCTCAAGGCGACCTTAATATTTTTATTTGCTCTTTCTGCATGGCTCGGGTTTGGATAATACGGTGTTGTGGTAATGTGACGAATTCCATAAGCTAAACACATTTCAGAAATTTCCTTAGAACGGAAACATTTGGCATTGTCTGAAACTAGTATTTTAGGAAAGCCAAAATAAGCAAACAATCCTCTTTTAAGCAAGTTTACAGTTGAGTTGGCCGTTGCGTTTCTAGCAGGTAGGAAAACTGTGTATTTTGAAAAGGCGTCGGTTATGGTTAAGATGTAACGGTTTCTTGATTGTTTAGCTCTGGGCAATGGTCCAATGAAATCTATAAACACCTTTTCAAATGGTTGAGTTATTATTTCTGAAGCTAAATGACCTATTTTGGTGTTGGGAGCTTGTTTTGATCTCTGACACACATTACAGGATCTAACCATGTCGGATATCCTCTGTTTTAACTGATCATTCCAAAAATGTGGTTCTATCCTCGCCAAGGTTTTACTAATTCCTAAATGTGCTGTTGTGGGAGCTTGGTGATAATACTGAAAAAGCATGGGGATTAATTTATCTGGAATTACAATTCTTGGTTTGGTTTGTTTAGGTGTTTGGTGTACTAGTATGCCCTGATGTAAAAAATAGTTTGGTGGGGGATTGGGTTTATTAAGTTTTTTGACTATGCTGGCAATATGAGGGTCTTCTTTCTGGTGAGTTAAGATGTCTTTGAATGCTTCGGGGATTTTGAACAAAACCTGAACCTTGTTATTATGGTCTATTTTGGTTTGGGAGTTATCGGTGACTATATTGTTTTTAGTTTGGGGGTGTTCTGTTTCTACCTTGGTGTTGGCTAGGGGGTTTTCTTGGTTTTCTACTGCTGTGTCTTCGAACATTCGTGAGAGGCAATCGGCAACTGAGTTGTCTTTCCCGGAAATATGGGAAATTGTGAATTGAAATGCGTTAATGAGAGTTATCCACCGTCCAATTTTTCCAACTTGACGCGGGTGATTTAAGAGCCATGTCAGGGCATGATTGTCGCAATGTAACTCAAAGTGGCGGTGCTCTAAATAAACTCTAAATTTATCTAGGAAAAATGTTACTGCAAGTGCCTCTAATTCAAATGCGCTATAATTCTTTTCATGATTGTTCGTGGGACGTGACGCATAAGCTACAGGGAGAAGGATGTCATTATATCTTTGTGCCAGTACTGCGCCTATACTTGATCGAGATGCATCGGTTTGCAAAATAAAGGGCTTATCAAAATTCGGCATACGTAGAACAGGAGATGATGTTAGAGCTTTTTTTAAACTTTCGAAAGCTGACTGTTGCTCTGGTCCCCAAGAAAAGGGTACTCCTTTCTTTTTTAAGTGATTTAAGGGGGCTGACAACTGAGCATAGTTTTTAATAAACCGAGAGTAATAAGCTGTCATTCCTAAAAATCTAGCTACTTGCTTCAAGTTTTTGGGTGTAGGAAAATTGTCAATCGGTTGTGTTTTTTCCTTGCTAAGACTTAAGGTGTTATTTTGAATGATGTGGCCCAAAAACTCTATTTTGTTTGAAGCTACTGTTATTTTAGATGGATTAACTGTCAAATTTGCTTTCTTTAATCGCTCTAGAACTTCCTTAAGGTGTTGTAAATGTTCTTCGAAGGAGTCAGAGTAAACTACAATATCATCAAAAAATGAAAACAAATACTTAAATTTAATGTCACCAAAAATGCGGTTAATAAGGTCTGTAAGTACCATACTACCATTTGAGATTCCAAAGGGGACGTATTCAAATTCGTACTGTGCCCAGGGTACTACAAAAGCCGTGTATTTCTTGGATTCTTCATCTAATGGGATTTGATTATAAGCTGAATTTAAGTCTAATAATGTAAACCACTTTGCTTTACCCAAATGTTGAAATGCACTGTCTGTTGAAGGCATAGGAGTTGCTTCAAGAGTGATGCCCTTATTTAACGCCTTGTAATTTACTACTAGTCTAGTTTTCCCTCCTTTTTTTGGAATTATGAAGGCTGGACATGAAAAGGGACTGTTGGATTCCCTTATTACTCCATTATCTAATAATTCCCGTATGTGGTTCCTTAAAATTTCTGTTTTGGGTGGTGAAAATTGGTAAGGACGTGAACGACATTGATGGCCTTCTTTAACATTAATGTGGTATTTTAGTACATTTGTCCTACCTAGTTTCTTGGTTATGGTTTCTGGATATTGGTCTATTAACTTTTTAACTATTTCTAACTGTTGAGAGTTTAGGTTTTCACCAAATTTGGGCGTGTTAGGTTTGGGTGGTTCTGACTCTGATTTATTCTGTGCATTCAATGATAAAATTAACATCTGCTTGTACGGAAAGGTAACTGTGCCCTTGGCTATATTAATTATTGCTTTGGTGAACTGTAAAAAATCTGTGCCTAAAATAGCATTAACATGTAATTTCTTTGCAACGAAAAATGTGAAAGACCAGGAGAGATACTGAATCTTAAAATGGAGCTTGACTTTCATATTAAATTCTAAGGCTTCGGAATTAGCCGTTATTGCTGATTCATTTATTAATTGGGGCTCAGAAACTAACACTCCTTTTTGATTTTTAATTTGATTGAAGAAACTTTCAGAAATGAGTGTACATGTTGCGCCTGTATCCACAGTTGCTGGGGTTTTAATTTTTCCAAATTTTAGAATTAAACGGGATCTTGGTAAGAGTGGTGAATCTAAATTTTGATTTGGACTGGAGTTGGGGTTTGTTGGAGCTGGTGTTAGAGTGGCAGCATTGGGTCGCGCGGGGCAGGTGCTGCCTACGGTGCTCCGCGCCCTCTGTTTAAACGTGCTTGGAAATTCTGTTGTTGCCTAGGGAATGGTGGTGATGGATATGCAGGTTGCCAGGGCGGGTATTGATAGTTATAGGGGGGAACCCAAGGTGGTCTATTAGTAGGGTGAAACATTCTAGGGCGTTGATTGAAATTATTGTATCTGTTATTAGGGTTTGGGACATTTTGATTAGTGTTTGGTGATCTGAGGTTAGTGTTGGGATATCTGAATTGGTTTTGATTGGTTGGTGTTGTGTTCTGTGACCGCTGAGGATTGGTTGGGTAGGTGATGTTACGATTGAAATATCTACTAGAAAAAGGAGAAGATGTTTGTCCAGTTTGGTCATTTGGTTGAGTTTTATTTTTAAGGCTAGCTGACAGGGGAGCGATGTCGATGAGATCTTGAGTTTTATTCATGGATGGTAATCCGGCAAAAGTAATTCTAGTTTCTGGGTTTATTCCTCTGAAAATTGTATTGAATATTTCTGACTCTGAAATCTGAGGAGAGAGGATCTTAAAATTTTGCTGGACATCTCTCACATATTCGGACAATTCTTCCTGAATGGTTTGGGTACGGTACAAAAATTTATTTTGCATTTCTCTTAAAATGTCTGGGGTGAAAAAGGTTTCTCTGAGATTAGTTAAGAATTGATCCCACTGTACGTGATTAGCTATATTTGATAACCAAAACTCTCTCATTCTATTCTGAACATAAGGGCTTACATTTAGCAAAATTGCTCTCTCTGGTACTACATTTAATTCAATTAATTTATCTACCTTCTTCAAAAAATGCATGATCTGATCATTACTATTACCAGTTAATTTAGGAAGGTCTTTCAGCATTTCAGTTACAAATGGAGGCAATTTAATTTTTTCTACTGACTTAGACTCTGAATTATCTTTAAATTCTTTGGCAACTATTTTAACTGTTTCTGAAACTGCTGCCATAGTTATTGAATGGATAGATTGTAGGAGTTGGGCTACATTAGGATCATTAAGGATTGGTTCCCTAGTACTAGTCTGCTGTGAAGTCATAGAGGATATTTGTGGAGCAGGTGGAGGTATTTGGTCTGTATTGTGAAAGTTAATCAGTTCAGGTTCGACTTGTCCGGGTTTAGTATTAGTCTTTTTCAAGTTTTCGTTGTCGTCTGCTAGGTCTGGATCGTCGTCTTGGAAATTTTCTTTGGCTTTGGCCTTGACAAAGTTTTTTAACTGCACACGGTTTTCCTCCAGCGTGGCAGCTGGTTTAATTTGCCATAACTCGCATTGTTGGATCGCTTGAGCAGCGTTTAATTTTTTTATCCAACTCGTTGTAGTTGGAATGTTTTCCAAACTGAATGTCGCCATTTTTTTGTTTGGGTGGGAGCGTTTATTGAACTATTTTTTTTTTACAAAATTCAAATACTCAGAATCATTAAATTCACAGGTCTGGGGGTTGAGCAGGGTAGTTTGAGCTGGGAAATTGACGTTATTTACTATGGTTGGTTTTATTTATTTATTGGATTTATTCTTGGATGGAAAAGTGAATGAATGGTTTTAGCTCTTGGAATACTAGTTTAGTTGCAGAAAAATATATTGGTTTGTTTCTACTTCGTGTTATGGATAGAGTACAGGATGTAAGTAAGGAATGTACCACTTTAAGCCAACCTCCTAAGTACAACCCACAACATCTCGGATTTTGGAATAACCAGCGATTTGGCAACTTCCCTCAACACATTCATTCCTAATCCAGCGACAAGTTTGCAGCAGAAGCACACCTTTTTTTGACGGTGTGACGCACCTTGTTTTGGGTGCAATACAACAGCTAAGCTAGGACTCTTTTCATTTCTCTAAAATTACCGCCAATTTTTTTTTTTTTTTTTTTTTACGCAAGGGATATGAGGCCTCTCAACCTATTGAGTGTTGGATACACATTTATTAACCTCTAAGTTACAAGACAATATAGCGTGTGTAAGCAAGGTTGGAATAGAAAGGAAGTTCTTAAAGAAATTCTTTGTTTTATACCCTTTTTTTATTTATTTATTTATTTTTCGGTGTGGCGCCAGCAGAGATATATAAAGCTATAGAAAGTAAGTACCTCAATCAACAGCCTCAATCAGCTTGCCCCGTCACTGCCAGCGCTGCCAGTTTAGTAGCAGGGGCAACATTTGGGACTCCCGGAGGACGTGCACTAAGGCCTTTATACACATCCCCCACGGTTGCTAGGATTGTAGGATGCGATTGGGTTTGTTCGAGTATTCAACCATTCAAAGTCAAAATCTCTGCTATAATATACAGTGTAGGCCTTTTTTTTGGATAGGTAAGGGAATGGTAGTCACGCTACAGTGCATTGCAACATGAAAATTTCCTTTCAAACTACTAGAAAAATCACAACACTCAAAGGCTGGTTTTTTTTTTTTTTTTTTTTTTTTTTTGGATGAATGAGAAACCAGAGTCCAATTTTTCCCTAGCTGAATGTGGCCTTGTAGAGGGAAATTGCCCTTTTTCACACCCTACTCTAGGTTTGAAGTCAAATGACTTCGCTAAATCAGACAGTTCCCTATTGTAGGTGGCTTGTGGTTCTCGAGGTTTGCGGATTCATAGGGTCAGGTTAGATTAGTATAGGGTTCGGTGAAACAATATCTTAAATGTATAAAAAGGTTTTCATAAAATATTTAAGTTTAAAAATTAATCAACTATTGTTGTTGAGAACTGAATAATTATATTTCTTGAGTTTTTTTCTGTTTAAAATTGTATTACTTTCCTTAATTGGATGAAAAATAATTCCAAGAGCTGTAAAATAATAATTAACTTTTAATTCTATTAATTTGTTGTAAAATGTTTTATTTATATTTAGCCTATTTTGTTTTCCAAGAAACTTGCCTGAGGAGCAGATGTTACTCTAAACTTTTTTCATTATTTAAGTTATGAACCAGCGAGGATATCGGCTATATTCATTGACAAAAAATGAAATGCATTGTCATTTAAATGAATTTCATCTTTTCGACGAGAATTTCCATAAGTTGAATGAAAAAATTCATGAGCGTTTTCAAAACTGATCGGTAGTCGTATTAAATGTGTTGTTGAAGTCTGTAGAGTGGACAAAAATTTATTTATTTGTTCAATCAGTAAAAGTGCTGTATTGTTGTAAAATAGTCTAGGGTAAGAAGGAATATGAACAATTAGGAGTTTTGATGGGCTATATAATTTCTTTATCAACCTCAAAAGAGACTTGAATTTACTTGAAAACGACTGAAAATTAGTTCCTCTTAAAATGTCATTGGTTCCTAAAAATACTACAATGGGATCATTTCTTGTAAGGTTGGGGGGTGCTGCCTTTAACATTTGTTTGATATCCCCTGTAGTATTTCCAGATATTGCTAAAGATCCTTTTACAGAAATGCCATAATTTATTCTAGGCCTATGTTGCAAGTAATTTTGGTATCTAACAAATTATGAGTCACCTATTATATTAAATAAATGCATTTTTCCAGTTAGGATTTAATAAAGGAATAGCGGTCACAATGAAAATGTTTTAAGTGTGGAGTAAGAAAATATTGCCAACTCAGAACGGAACGTACAGTAGTAGAATTTCTATTGTGAGGGAGAAGAGAGACAAAAAACGTTTGGTCTTTGTTGCGTGAAGGGTCAGCCGTGACCTTGAATACGTCTTATCTCGGCGTCGCAAATATTACTATTTGTATTCGAGGGCAGGGGAATATTTACGTTTTGAAATTGATAACAAACTTGATATGTTTTGAAGTTTAAGTTTAGTATTTATTTATGAAAGATGTTATGGACGTCATTAAATTGAAAATAACTTCTATTGCTAGCAATGAGTGAATTATATTAAACATAACATAAATACAATGTAACATGTTTTAGAATACATTTTATATTTTTTATTTTTTTATTTTTTTATGCTTTATGATGTAATGACACACATTTAATTGCCTAGGGTACAGGAAGCTTACAATAAATATCAAATATAGATTCGTGCAAACTGCTTCCTGCAATAAATAAATATTTCGTGCGTCCCAAGGCAAATTATTTACAAAATATTTTAATAATGCAATGTGTGCAACACATAACTAATATTTCTTATTCAGTCGTTCACTTTAACATTTTTTTTTACACTTTATATTTTACATTTTTTTTGGCGTATTCTAAAACACGTACAACACATTGAAGATTTGAAATAATAAATACACTGACAGCTATTAAAATGGATAATCCTACGGGTTACTATTAAAGCTAATAATAAATAATTACTATTCCTAAAAACCTGCCCTGACAATTCACTTTCCTGTTTGGAAATAATCTATTACTGTACTTACTTTGAAATCCTAAACAACTTCATAATTTATGTAAACTCCTTTGGTACCCTAACTGGATTAAATTTATATTAAATCACCATCACTGAATTGAAAAATAATGAAAAGGTAATAAATAATACCGACTATCCACTCTTCAAGCCTGTGAAAGGTTTGAGTTGTTCACGCACCGGCAGTGGCGTGCAGACAGACCGACCTGCGGAGTCATGCAAGCGTTTAACGCTCAAACAAACTACGATCTAATAGTAAATTAATTTAATCAAAAAATCTGAATGACTCTCCTTATTTTATGGGAAAATTTTAATTCGAAAGCTCTGCTACCATTTTGTAGCATAGTGGGCCGTTATTTAATTAATTGTGGAACGGTTCGGTCTCTAACATGATTCCTGCAGATGCAGTCGCGAGGATCTTATTCCACGAATTATATTTTCCCCCCCTGGAGAGCCATTTTTGACGTTAATAGATTAATAAACGATAGAAAATACTAGCAGGAAACGAAATACTTGACCCCTTAATTTTATTCTGACTAAAAACTGCATTCGGAAATTATGAGGATCTGTTACGACAGGCTAAGCCTTGAGTATAATGATTCTAAATAAAGAATAATAATTGTACCGAGAATAATAAGTTGTTTAATTTGGAATTTAGAAGGATCGTATCGGGCCTAATTTGACTGCCAATTAGTTTCTTACATACCAGCTCCAGCTCCCCCGCTCTCACCCCATGACCGTGCTGAAGAAGACTACTCTTGCATCGTGGTGGAGGATGATGTTGACTGGACGACGGTCAGCAGGCGAGAGAGCGACGACTTACCTGGGCCGCTGGGTATACCCTCTGCACTCTGAACCTTGACCTTGGTCTAGACTGGGCAGGGCTGAGGTCGAGTTTCAAACAAAAGCTGGTGCGACGGTTATATGAATGATGTCACATTTTGTTTGAAAAGTGATTCTTCTATAACATCTTTAACCGTGAGTTTCAAGTTATCCAATGGAGACCTCAGTCGCTTGCCGAGGAATAGTTCTGAAGGCGGTTTATTCGTTGACTTTTGAGGGGTGTTTCTGTAGGTGAACAATAGCTTTGTGAGGTTTTGTTGTACTGAGTCCTCCTTGTTCATTTTGCTGGCCAAATACCTGCACTTAAAAGTTTTTATGAACCTTTCAACTTGGCCATTGGTTTTCGGGTGGTATGGTGTACTGCACACATGTTTTATTCCATTATTTTTACAGAAATTTTGAAATACTTCAGCAGTGAACTGTGTTCCATTATCAGTTCTATCATTCTTGGGACTCCATAGCGAGAGAACCATTCTCTTAGCTTGTTCACCGTATTTGTAGCTGTGATCGATCTAACCAAAGATATCCCTGGCCACTTAGAAAATGCATCTACTCCTACAAACCAATAACTACCTTCAAATGGGCCAGCATAGTCCAGGTGCAATCTTTCCCATGGTTCATCAGGGACGTTCCAAGAATATAAGGGTACCTCAGGCTCCCACAGGCACATCATCATCTATTTTAACCCACCAAACAGGGCCGCCGAGAGGCCATGTCAGTCAAGTCTGAAATTTGGGGCCCGGGATGAGCGGAACTTTTCAGATTGAGGAAATATTGGTATCGACTTCTTGAAAATATATTTAGGCCCACATGTTAAAAAATAAAATGTCCAGCTTTATCACGAAAATTACTTTGATAATACTGTACAGTTTTAGTTAAGGCAGAAACGTTTGTTTTGTCTGTCTGTATTATTGGTGCCAAATCTTAAGGCCCACGCCGTCCATAAGATTAATGTTAATCTTATTGATAAACATTTTAAGATTTGGTGCCAGTTATACTATTGTATTTGCGACTGATTGTACACTAAGGCGGTGGCGGTCAGCAAATAGTGAGCGAGACTGACTCATACCTCCCTCACGTATATATATTGACAACAACTTAAATACGTTATGATGAAATTATCCACGATGGTGAACAACAAGAGTACAACATATTTTGAAATTAACGAAGATGGCGTAAAAACAATTGTGCACATTGATCGTGAAGTTCGTGAGTGGAACAAACGCGGAAGCTATGGGAAAGAGACGAATGTCTTGAAAATCCAATAGTGCGGCATCACCGATAGCAGTAATTTTTAATCAGAGTATTTTCTAAATCGGACTATTTTTTAAATCCGACCGACCATTCAGCCTCAATTGGTCCGGATTTTTGTGGTTCCTATTTGTATGTTGTTCCACCTTTAGACTGCCTAAAAACGCGAGTTGAGAGATCTAATTTTCAAAAATTTTCCGGGGGAGAACCCCCGCACCCCCCTTTCACTAGGGGTTCCTCCATACCTCCCAGACTCCCCAGAGGGCCCGTGTGGTGTGCAGACTTGGGGCCCTGCATGGCTCTCGGCTGCCCTGCCACCAAACATAGTATCGAGCTAACGCTCTCATTGCTTCGATGCCCGGGTGGCCCTGATGTAGTACACGTAGGGTTTTCTTTTGAAGAGACTTAGGAATTAATATTCTATTTCCCCACATTAGAATACCTTTCACAGACGACAGTTCCTCACGCCTGTGATAGAATGGCAGTAAGTATGACAAATCATCAGGTAACTTGTGTGGCCATGATTATTCCATAAACATCATAACTCGTTGGTAAACGTCATCTTTCTTTGTCTCTTCTTGCAGTTGTTCAGAGGTCAATGCCATATCATCTATCTTTTCTTGCACCAGTAGTTTTGCAGAAAGCTCTTCCTGAGACGGACGACCACTTTCAATGGGCAGTCTTGAGAGTGCATCAGCCAATACATTGTTTTTACCATCAATATATTGAATATCAAAGTCATAATTGTTCAGGAAAATAGCCCATCTAACCAGTCTGTTGTTCATAGTCTTGGTCAAATCCCAGTGTGTTCCGAAAATTTTCTCTAAAGGCTTGTGATCACTAGTCAAAGTAAAATGTCTACCATATAGATATTGGTGAAATTTGACAACACCAAACACACAGGCAAGCGCTTCTCTATCAATCGACGAATATCGCTTTTCCGATTCTTGCAAAGTGCGTGAAGCGAATGCTACTGGCCTTGCTATGCCATCAGAATACGTCTGTAGAAGTATCGCAGCTACACCTACCTCTGAAGCATCACAGGATAATGTTATAGGCAGGTCGTCTTGGTATGGAACAACTGTAGCATCCTTCGCAATTAAAGTGCGTGCTCTATCAAACTCCTCTTGTTCTTCTCGATTCCACACCCATGGAACTTTAGAACTTGTCAGTCGGTGCAATCTTGAACTCAGTCCATGAAGATGAGGGATAAACTTCTCATAATAGTTTATAGCACCCAGAAATGCCCTCAGTTCCTTCTTATTGGTAGGTGTCTTGGCTTCTTTTAACGCCTGTACCTTATCCTCTTTCGGATGGATCCCAGTTTGATCAATCTTATGGCCCAAATAGTACACACAATTTCGACAGAATTGACACTTCTCCTTTTTTGCTTTTATGCCTGCAGCCTTAACACAATCTTAACAATTTTAAGATGTTCTTCATTGGATCTTCTCCTTATGATAATGTCATCAATATTTACACCAACGAAAGGAATATCCTTGAGAAGATCCTCTATGAATCTTTGAAACTTTACCGAAGCATCTGTTAGGCCAAATGCTAATCGTTTACAGCGGAAATACCCAGAGGCGGATTTGGAAATTTGCCGCCCCTGGGCTATCCAGATTTTGCCGCCGCCCTCCCCCCCCCCACGAACATACGCCATATGTTGCAGCTCATTGTATTCTCATCAAAACGAAATTTTGGGTAGAGTCCCAAAAGGTAAGGTAAGGGAGCGCAAGCTGAAAAGAGAGATTTGCTTCCTTGACTTTTAGCAAACCGCGGGGCAAGTCTGTCTCACTCCCCCAGTCCTTGTCCTTAGCCTGTTTACATAAGGCGGGTTGCTCGCGCGGGCGATCAGGTGTTGTGAGGAAGCCGCGACCGTCCGCTTAGTGCGAACTCTACATGTTTTTGCAGCGCTACTACAAGCCGCTACACTAAACATGTGATCACCCGCGCGAGCAACCCGACCGGGGTAAACGGGCCTTTACCGCACTGTCTCTTTGATATTTTTACAATGGAGTTAGTTATGCTACAGCATCTGACATAGCAGAGAAATTCGCAGATTTTTTTAAGTCGACCTATGGCCCATCACCTAGTTCTGCCGATATTGAATTAGCCTTAACTGATCCTGATATTATCAGTTCGCTTCATATCAATTTGACTCCCCTGGATTATGATTATGTTCTGGGTATATTGAATAAACTAAAAACTAAGAAATCGGCTGGGCCTGATATGCTGCCTCAGTATCTTGTCAGGGGTTGTGCAGACGTCTTAGCGAAACCGCTCACTCATATTTTTAATTTATCTTTGCAAACTCATACTTTTCCTGACTTTTGGAAGCTCACAAAAGTTACTCCAATTCATAAAAAGGATAGCCGAAAATGTATAACAAATTATCGCCCTGTAGCCGTTTTAGCAACGCCTGCTAAGGTTTTCGAGATTATATTGCATGATAAAATTTTTCGAAAAATTTCTCCTTTTCTGTCAAACTGCCAACATGGGTTTTTTCCCGGTCGATCAACCGTCACTAACCTTTTCAATTTTGTGCAGCACGTGTCCCAAAACCTATATGCCGGTGATCAAGTAGATGCAATTTTCACCGACATCACAAAGGCCTTTGATAAAGTCGATCATGCAGTAATCTTGAGAAAACTTAGTTACTACGGTCTGTCTGAGAATTTACTTAAGCTTTTTACATCGTATTTTAGTAATACTGTACCTGATTCTGCGGATATCTTTAGTATAGTCTTGACTCTTTCAAAAATAAATCTTTATCTTATTTCCAATCATTTGATAGATAACAAACAATATCCTTGTCCTGCGCAGACCTGTCGTGATGGCTGAGGTAGCCTCTCAGTAAATTGTATTGACTCATATTATGTTAACTCGTGCGAGCGTTTCTGCTGTGTCATAATTTCTCTCCGTAGGCCTACTCTGCTTGATTCTTTAAAAATTCATGTTTATGTATATTTATATTTAAGAATGTTATTCAACTTATATTTTACTGTAGCCTATATGTTTGTGATTCAGTTACCTCCAGTACATCTAATGGACATTAATTTATTTATTCAAGATGTGGACATTTTCACCGTATTCATTTATGTAATATATATGAACTGCATTATTGTAATTGGGTTAAACCTGTTATAATCCATGTAAATAAATAAATAAATAAATTTCTGGTATCGTACCTATATATTTATAGCAGCGTCGCAAGGTGCACGAGGCGTTCACGCCAAGCTTGTCAAATTAATTTTCACTAAAACTGGACTGAACTCAACTGAATAGCAGCGGCGGCCGCGGCGCAGAGCGCGTGGTTGTTCGGGAAGGGGTAGCAACCCAGCAAGCTCACCTGACGGCGCCGGCGGGTGTGCGGCAACTTCAAACAATACCGCCATCCGCTAACAACGCCACTACCCCCAGAGCTGACAAGTAACAATTTGGAGGCAAACTCGATCGCGTCTCGGAATCCCGCGATCTGTTTTCGGGAGTACTTGTAACAAAAAATACATATTTTAAAAGCACTTATGCCAGTGCAATAATACATTTTTTGCACTTCTTTTCGTCTAAAATCTGCCGCCCTCCAAATTCTGCCGCCCTGAGCTATAGCCCTTTAAGCCCATATGTAAATCCAGCCCTGGAAATACCCCAAATGAATAGCAATTATCAAGTAGTTTCGATCCTCCTCTGCAACTTCCAACTGCAAGTAGGCATCTTTTAAATCTATTACAGTAAAAAACTTACCTCCAGCAATTTTATTTGTTATATCTGCAAAAGTCGGCATCTGATGAACTTCTGGCACGATCGCTTTATTCAACGTAACCCGGAAATCTCGACATATTCTAATTTTTCCTCCACCCTTATTCACATTTACGGTTGGGGTTGACCAAACTATAGCAGTTTCACTCGGGTCCACTTTTTCAATGACTCCGCATTCCACCAACCTGTCCAGTTCGTTTTCCACTGATTTTCTTAAAGGAAATGGTACTCTTCTAGCCTTGAGTGCAATAGGTGTCACATTATCCTTGACATTTATTCTAGCTTTGGCTCCTTTAATCTTACCCAATCCCTCAGAGAAAATACTATCAAATTCTTTCACCAACCTTTGTACTTCCCCCTCAGTAATGCTTAACTCATCCTGCACTATATTGTTCGATTTTACTAATACCTCTGGAGGAAGTTTCATTCCAAATGATACCATCCATGGAAGTCCAAACAACGGAATATCGTCTTTTTCCATTACAGCGACTGGCAATTTCCGTGTCTGACCATTAAGCGTTACGGAAACATAGCATTTTCCTAAACATGCTAGAGGTGTTTTTCCATAGCCTGTCAGACCAGAGAGAGGTGATAACTGGGGCTTGCCCAATTTTTCCCATAATGTCTGCCCAATCGTTGAAATTCTAGCACCAGAATCAAACTCCATGAGGCATGATAGTCCATTCACGTCCACCCTGATTGATGCACGAGGAACTCTGTTTGCAATCTTATTTACCGTATGAAGATAAGGATCATTCTCGCCTGAACCAGCTTCTAAATCGTCACTCTTTTCTTCTATTTTCTTTATAAAATTTCGCTTGCAAACCCGCGCAAAATGTCCAAGCTTATGACATTTCCGACATTCCTGGCCTTTTGCTGGACATCGCTCATTCATACAATTGTACCTGCCACAATTCTCACATTTATTCTTATTCCATGCCAACTGAGGCAGTTTGACCGGACGCAGATTTGATGTATAATTAGCAGTCACCTCATGTCTAGGTCTCTCCATGGATCTGGCTAGCTGAAATACTCTCTCTGCTTTGGCTACACTTCCATCACTCTCCAAGCCTTCTGGCCATCGATGTCTCACTTCAACTTCAAATTGTTCATTCATAACCCCTGCAATAAAATGATACCGGATTCTTTCATCTAGGCCTTGTCCATATCGACAGTACCTACTCATTTTCCTTAGCCGCTAAAATATTCTGTAAACGATTCACTTTTTTTCCGAATTGCTCTTTCAAACTCAAAACGGGCTGAAAAAATCGTTGGGTTAGAACCATAAAGCGTAGTGAAACCTATTTTTATCTCTTCAAATGAACAAGAGTCAAGTGACTAAGGGATGAAATAATGATGCAACTTTTGTAGAGGTTCACTTCCTATGTATGCCAGTAGTAAGTCTTTTCTCGCTTCCTCACTGCGCACGTCTGAACCTCCCAAACCTTTCACCCTACAGACTCGCTGAAACTTCAATGTACTATTCAGGTGTTGTTACTTCACTCTTGTATGGTTCAAACACAAATCTTTCCATTCTCCTTTCCACATCAATTTCTGTTTCTATATTCACACAACGATCACTCCTTTGCTTACTTCGAGCCATCTCGTCGCCAGATATGATATTTCAACTAACTAACTAAAATAATTTTTACGAGCAAACAACAACAGTTTTATTGACATTCTAAAAACTCTAAATCTAAACATAAACACGTAAATAATAAACAAAATCATATGACTTTGACAATGAAAATAAATCAGTTTACCCAATACTACAATGCCTAAGCAAGGGTTCATTTTAAAATAACCCCGTTGCAGCAGACCTGCATACTCAGCGAATTTCAAAAGCAAAACACCATATTTCAATCTAATATAGCGACATTTGTCATGTTTTTGTAAGCTCCATAAGAATAACATGGGGAATGAGTACCGTATGCAGGTTTGCTGCTACGTGTACATTAAAAATGGGTGGTTTTAATTCAATATTTATTAGATCTGAACTAGAAGAAGCCATTTACCAAGTTTTATCAAGATATGTTGAAAAATAAGCGAGATATAGAATTTTACTTATTTCCCATAAGGATAACATTGGGACAACGTACTGTGTTTACCACTTGCAATATCCCGGTAACCAATGGGCATAGAGCAGTGATTCAAAATACCAAATTGTATGTTTTTTTTGAGCTGAATTCAATGGTGCTAACAAAAATTGGATTATTTTTATTTTTCTATATAAAAAACTCAAAAACCCATTTTTGGAGGTTTATCCCCCTTTACCCCCCCCCCCTTCCGTTAGTCCGATCGGGCTGGTTTACGAACTCGTCCGAATAATTACTACTTTACATGCCCATGCCAAATTTCATTCTGATTGGACCATTTTTACGGCCGCTATCGTGCTTAAAGACACACACACAAACACACACACACACACACACACACACACACACACACACACACACACACACACACACACACACACACACACACACACACACACATATGTTTGTGTGTGTGTGTGTGTGTGTGTGTGTGTGTGTGTGTGTATCTTTAAGCACGATAGCGGCCGCCTCTTCCGCCAACTCTTCATATTCATATCATGAATTTATTATTTTATGATATTTTAAAGTTTGCCGTTCCTTAAAATTTGCCGCCCCCAAAAATTTGCCGCCCCCAAAAATCTGCCGCTCTGGGCGGCCGCCCGGTCCGCCCACCCCTGGGGCCAGCCCTGTAATTCAGTACCGGATCGTCGCACGCTGCTTTTATGATACCGTAGTATTTTAAGTCATCTTAGACGCAATTCCTTCTATGTAACATTAATCCACGCATTTCTAAACCCTTAACATAATTCATAAAAATTTAGGTACCGTATCGGTCTAAATTATAGCAATGCTATAATAATATTTTGATAATATGTAGATATTTTGCGCTTGGTTTAAAAATGTTTGTGAACGTTATAAGCAAATATTTAGTAGATCTGAACTAGAAGAAGCCATTTACCAAGTTTTATCAAGATATGTTGAGAAATAAGCGAGATATAGAATTTTACTTATTTCCCAAAAGGTTAACATAGGGACAACGTACTGTGTTTACCACCTTCAATATCTCGGCAACTAATGGACATAGAGCAGTGATTAAAAATACTACTTGTTTTTTTGAGCTGAATTTAATGGTGCTAACAAAAATTTGATAATTTTTATTTTCACATGTAAAAAAATCAAAAAACCCATTTTTGGGGGGTTTACCCCCCTTTACCCCCCTTCCGGTAGTCCGATCGGGCTGGTTTACAAACTCGTCCGAATAATTACTACTTTACACGTCCATGCCAAATTTCATTAAGATCGGACCATTTTTACGCGAGTTATCATGCTTGAAGACACATATATAGCCTATATAAATATATATATATATTTATGAAAATGAACGAATAGTGCTTTTTTGCCTCTGGGGGCCTCAAAACAAAAAGTTATCATGGTCTCGGGTTTAGGTCTTACCATGAGCACTACGGTAACAGCTTCTTCCCTATAGGGGAAATTTGCTAATAGGTCACATCCATTAATACAATACAGATAACGTACTCTAAAATCAGCTTTTCTGCCATATTGCTGTAAGCTAACATTTTGAATTAGTCTTTGTTTAGACCACTTGGGGGCTAGCAGTTATTACTGAATGGTAGTCATTCTGGACATGGTTTTTAGTTTAAAATGGATGTTAATGGTTATGTTAGTATTG
Source organism: Flexamia atlantica (assembly GCA_035578135.1). NCBI lineage: Eukaryota > Metazoa > Arthropoda > Insecta > Hemiptera > Cicadellidae > Flexamia > Flexamia atlantica. Next base: position 192,628,250 of record JAQJVK010000001.1, on the reverse strand, counting down.
AAGAAGGTAATAGAGGCTCTAGAAGAGGCACATAACCAAAAACATTAAATTAGGCAACAACCTAAATTGTGTAGAATTCAAATCAGGCTATATCCTAATCGTTTTTACAAATCAATTTATATCCACTGAAATCTTAGAAATTTTTGTTTCAAATTAAGCTATGTCCACGTTGTATCAAATTCATTAGTTAAATATCTCCATTAAATAAACGGTATCAGGAAACTGACACATACAGACAGACACAGACAGACAGACGCAGACAGACAGACGCAGACAGACAGGCGCAGACAGACAGACGCAGACAGACAGACGCAGACAGACAGACACAGACAGACGCAGACAGACAGACAGACGCAGACAGACAGACGCAGACAGACAGACGTTGGCAGACAGACGCAGACAGACAGAGGCAGAGACTCAGACAGACACCACGCCAAAAACAACTTTTTGATTCAGGGAGCACTAAAACAAATATATCCACTAACAACTCAAATTCGAAAATTTTGACGAAAACAATACTTTCTCCATATAGGCTACTATGTATACGGGGGAGAAAGTAAAAATTCGAACGAATGGTGTTTTAGCGAATTTCCCCTATAGGGAAGAAGCTACTGTAGGTCTCATGGTAAGACCTAAGCCTCAGACCATGATAACTTTTCGTTTTGCAACCCCCAGAAGCAAAAAACACCATTCGTTCGAATTTTTAGATATATATATATATATGTGTGTGTGTGTGTGTCTGTTAGCACGATAGCGGCCGTAAAAATGGTCTGATCTTGATGAAATTTGGTACAGACATGTAAAGTGGTAATCGATTGGACGAGTTCGTGAAACAGCCCGATCTGTTGGATATATTTATTATTTTATTATTACTTTTCCAATATTATATTTTTCACACTCAATTTCAAATAATAATCCATAGCCCAAGTCGTATTTCTTCTATACAGTTGCTCCTTGCGATAAGGAAGGTATGCGACCTTTGTACTCACAGCTGATGTCCATGCAAACGACACAGTCCACTGCCGAATGTCACCGGCAAATCATCCCGCTTCTTACCGCTCCGCATTTTGCTACCCGCAAATAACCGCAAATAAAATGCCGTTTCTTAAATTTTATTAATCAGTCATTGTAAATAGTAATCAGAAGTGCTTAAGTTCAATTTTGTACGAGGAGAAGTTTATTTGAACTATTTTCGGTCGCGCTCACGGACAATGTTTAAGTGTAGTGCAAGATTCAACAAAATGGACAGACATCTACATCGCTTCGGGATCTACGATCTGCTCAGGTGGGGTACCCCGACTACTGCTTCACGTCATCCAAGGTCTGTGACAACACTTCATTTTGAACTTTTATTAATACAGTGCTAAAAATCGCTAAAAATCTAGTAGCATAGGTCTAATGACTGATTAATCTTTCACGACCATTTTTCAATCTGAGCTGTTTTCACAATTATCCCACACGATCGGACCATCGGAAGGGGGGGTAAAGGGGGATAAACCCCCTCAAAAATGGGTTTTTTGAGCTTTTTACATAGAAAAATAAAATTTATCAAATTTTTGTTGGCACCATTGAATTCAGCTCAAAAAAATAAACAATTTAGTATCTTGAATCACTGCTCTATGTCCATTGGTTACCGAGATATTGAAAGTGGTAAATACAGTACGTTGTCCCAATGTTAACCTTATGGGAAATAAGTAAAATTCTATATCTCGTTTATTTCTCAACATATTTTGATAAAACTTGGTAAATGGCTTCTTCTAGTTCAGATCTACTAAATATTGAATTAAAACCAACCAGTTTAAAAATACCTGTACCAGCAAACCTGCATACTCATTCCCCATGTTAATCTTATGGAGCTTACAAAAACATGTCAAATCTCGCTATGTTAGATTAAAATATATTGTTTTGCACTTGAAATTTGCTGAATATGCAGGTCTGCTGCAATGGGGGTATTTTGCTTCTGGTGGCCCCAAAACAAAAAGTTATCATGGTCTCGGGCTTAGGTCTTACCATGAGACCTATGGTAATAGCTTCTTTCCTATAAGGGAAATTCGCTAAAAATAATCCAATTTTGGTTAGCACCATCGAATTCAGCAAAAAAAAAAAAATCTAGCATATACGGGTTTGTAAAGTTGGCCTACCCAAACCAGCCTACCCACAAATTTTATTACCATTCATTATTTCAGTGTTAGTTCTCGATAGTTCTATCGAAATTTTCGTTAGTTCCGCTCATTTAGTCCAGTAAATTAAAGAAATCAATGGGTAGGCTAACTTCACGGCAGCCTACCCACATGAAAAAACCTAACAAAAACAGTATCAAACGTTATTTCTGTGTTAGTTCATGATAGTTCCGTAAAAATTTTCCTTAGTTCCGTGGGTTAAAAGTCATATTATTACCAAAAACATTTATAACATTTGGGGCTGGCTAACTTCACGCTAGCCTACCCATACCATAGAATTATGCAATATTAGCGTCAATTGTTAGTTCTCCGTTAGTTCTCGATAGTTCTATCGAAATTTTCGTTAGTTCCGCTCATTTAGTCCAGTAAATTAAAGAAATCAATGGGTAGGCTAACTTCACGGCAGCCTACCCACATGAAAAAACCTAACAAAAACAGTATCAAACGTTATTTCTGTGTTAGTTCATGATAGTTCCGTAAAAATTTTCCTTAGTTCCGTGGGTTAAAAGTCATATTATTACCAAAAACATTTATAACATTTGGGGCTGGCTAACTTCACGCTAGCCTACCCATACCATAGAATTATGCAATATTAGCGTCAATTGTTAGTTCTCCGTTAGTTCTCGATAGTTCCGTATACATTTTTGTTAGTTCTGTACTCCATCTGCCATAAAAATAACATTAAATATCTTTTTTTGGCACATGGGGCGGGCTAACTTCACGCTAGCCTACCCATACCATAGATTTATACAATTTTAGTGTCAATCGTTAGTTCTGCGTTATATAATAAACAATGTGTAGGTGTAATCTGAGTAAAATGTTGTAACGTATGAGATGTATATCTCACAAGGATGTCGAGTGTTGAATGTAATTATTAGATCAAATTGAAAATTCAGATACATGTTACGCACCTTTATAAGGTATTAAGTATATGGACAATTTTAAACGTTCCTGTTTTCTTGCAATTGAAACTAATTTTTGTTTTACTGTTTGATTAATGTGTAATGAAACATGAAATATAGTTAGTCTACTACTTTATCTTTAAAATGACATAAAAAATCTTTCTGTAAAAAAAGTCATATTATTACCAAAAAAATAAATGCTGATTATCTTGCTGTAAAAAATCTATTTATAACCAAACTTGGAATTTATTATACCCATCTCATCTGTATCCTTAAGCGTGTGTAAAAATACAAAAATTATAAGCAACTTATTTGCAATATGAAATCACAGTCATTATTGTAAAAAATAAGTTGTTCTCCTTAAACTTATGTTTTAATTCAATTGTTGTTTTAATAAAGGAGTCAAAGGAGACAACGGGAACAACACAAGCAAAGAAAAATGTCTACGGAACTACCGAGAACTAACGCAGATCTAACTGCTGACACTAACATAATATAGTATTATAATATGGATAGACTAGTGTAAAATTAGCCTGACCCAGGTAACCAAAATATATATTTGTTGTCAAGTTTGTGGCAGAGTGGTGTGGAACTAAGGAACATGTATATAGGACTATCAAGAACTATTATATAACGTAGAACGATTGACACTCAAATTGTATAATCTATGGTATGGGTAGGCTAGCGTGAAGTGGGAACGCGTCTAGGTGCCACCCCAACAAGTAGTCACCCCGTCAGATCGCCACCATTTTAAACTGTTTTTGAGGTGGCAGGTTGACGTGTGCGTCGACGTCAGATCGACACCGTTTGAGAGGTGGCTATTAGACGGGGTGGTTACTTGACGCGGTCGTGAAAGGTGACGATCTGTCGTGTGCGGTGGCGTCAAATCGCCACCTTGGAATAAAGAGGGTGACCAAATCATGATATACAATAATATTATTCTGTTTTGTGTTGTAATTCACATTGTTTCTTCTTCGAAAGTATAGGATTTTGGACAAACAATGGAATATGTATTTTACAAAAATGTAAAATGATAAAATTTACATTTCAGGATCATAATTAGAGTAAACTAGAGATAGCTTGCTGGTCGAAATTCAACAAGAAAATATGTGGGCTCAGTTAGAACATGTGACTGCTCTTGTTTACATTTTTTGTTATTCCACAACCAACACGGCAACACATTTAGTCCATGTTAATTTTTTTATAATTCCAAATTAATTTTTCAAAAATTCTCTAAAACTATAGCAAATTAGGCCTATGGATTGGGGAAATTTACAGGAAAGAACTTTTCTCACGGTGTGCTTGTGTTTTTCCCACGTTGCATACAGGCTGAGAAAACGGGATCATAAAAATCATGCTTGCCTAGTAATTATTTAGTTTCTATCAAATAATTTTTCAGTTAAAATGTACTGATTATTATCGGATTTGCTTTATGTAAGAAATAATGTAAATTTCATGATTTTACAACTGCCCTCATTGGCGTTATAATTGATTCATTCATTTCATCGGCGACATTATCTATATTAATACGCAAGCGGTTTTCTTTTCACAGTCCAACCCCAATAACGCTGAACGTATTTTGCGCCAACGACTACCCGTCACCTCGGACTAGAAAGGTGGTGACTTGACGGGGTGACACCTTGACGCGAGCCTGCGAGGTGGCGATCAGACGTGTACGCCAACGTCAACCCGCTACCTCTTCGGAGTAGAAAGGTGGCGATCTGACGGGGTCACACGTAGACGGCATTGGTGTATTTTCATGTGGTGACGATCTGACGCTATGGCTAGGTGGCGACTAGACGGGGTGGCACCTACACATCTACCCTGTGAAGTTAGCCCGTCCCAGGTGCCAAAAAATATATTTAATGTAATTTTAATGACAGATTGAGTAAGGAACTAAAAAAAATTTATACGGAACTATCGAGAACTAGTGGAGGACTAACGATTGACACTAAAATTGCATACATCTATGGTATGGGTAGGCTAGCGTGAAGTTAGCCCGCCCCATGTGCCAAAAAATATATTAATGTCATTTTTATGGTAGATGGAGTACGGAACTAACGAAAATTTATACGGAACCATTGAGAACTAATGCAGAACTAACGATTGACACTAAAATTTTAAAATTCTATGTTATGGGTAGGCTAGCGTGAAGTTAGCCCGCCCCATGTGTCAAAAAATATATCAATGTATTTTTTTATGGCAGATGGAATACGGAACTAACGAAAATTTATATGGAACTATCGAGAACTAACGGAGAACTAACAATTGACGCTAAAATTGCATAATTCTATGGTATGGGTAGGCTAGCGTGAAGTTAGCCAGCCCCAAATGTTATAAATGTTTTTGGTAATAATATAACTTAAACCCACGGAACTAACGAAAATTTTTACGGAACTATCGAGAACTAACACAGAAGTAACGTTTGATACTGTTTTTGTTAGGTTTTTTCGTGTAGGTAGGCTGCCATGAAGATAGCCTACCCATTGATTTCTCTAATTTACTGGACCAAATGAGCGGAACTAACGAAAATTTCGATAGAACTATCGAGAACTAACACGGGACTAACGAATGGTGATAAAATTTGTGGGTAGGCTGGTTTGGATAGGCCAACTTCACGAACCCTAACTATACTGCTCTATATGTCCATTGGTAATGTATACAGAACCCTCTAAGTATGGACATCCAATGTTAATTTGTTTAGTTCCGCCGCCGTAAAGCAGAGCAGAAATTAGCGCTGATGCATGGAATAGTTCAACCTGGCCCCGTATAGTCGGCGCTTCCATTCACTATCCAAAATGTCAAAATGAGAATGTTTATAAACAAAAACAAGTAAACATTATGGTAAAAGACACAACAATACAAAACAATAACATACAACTGTCAAAATATTACAACCAGCTGCTTGTCTTTGGAAAGTCAGCTTGATCCGTAAACTTCTACACACTGAGAAAAATGCAATATACATACGTAATGGTATAACAGTTTTACCATTACGAAGTATGAATCATACTTAAATAACTATGAAACATGCAATGAACGTAGGAATCTTACGTATCCAAAAAATCGAGACTGTATATTTCACCATGTCAAATAAGTATGTTTCAAAAGAAACATGAAACATACTTATTAAGAGTGTAACATACTTTCATTATATTTGTAATGGTGAAACATACTTAAAATAACGATAAAATCTGAATACTGTAACATCATCATTAGTGACATCATACCAGTTTACCGTCAAAACCGTGTTACATACTTATCGCCCGACTTGTAAGTATGTAAACTTACGTGTGGTGGGGCAACAATTATGAAACTTACTTAAATCTGTACTGAACACGATTATAATAATTATTAAAAAGTTACAGTGTAAGTAACAGCATTATGAAAGTATGAATCATAGGCCTGCTGTACAAAATTAAGAGTGAATGTAACATAATAAGCACTTAGTAACATATCTTCAACAGTAACACACATTTTGAGTTTTCTAAGGAGATATACGACTCTAGCTAATTTTTTACACAACTGTTCCACGTGACAATCCCAACTTAATCTACTGTCTAGGTGAATACCCAACAATTTAACAGACTTAAAATCCTTATAAATAGTATAATTGAGTAAAATATTATCTGTTTAGTCTTTTGATCATTAACAATCAGAGAGTTAGACTGAAACCATTTTAATGCAGATTGTAAAGCTTGTCTTTCAAGTCTTATTAATTCATCATACTCATTACTATAATTAAAAATTGTTGTGTCATCTGTATACAGGATATATGAACATGGAACATTAAAAGCAAAATCATTAACACAGATAACAAAAAGAGGGGACTAAGAACTGAGCCCTGTGGAACACCAATATTTATATTTTTAACCCTCGAGCGGGCGCACGCGTAGTTTTCCTCCGCACGTGTTTTTTATGTTAAAATAATCGGACATAATGGGTGTCGGCGGTCGTGTCTGGCTCCATACTTTACGCCCCTCATTCCAGGAATCTCCTAAAGCTATTTATACCCCCCACCCCCTTCCCTTGGTACCTCGTTTTTTGCAATTCAGAGATGCCATCTCAGTTTACGGAGCACCCTCGCCCGTTACACAGACAATGATACATATTTTAAAAATTCATAATTGCAAAGGATTTGTAATTATTACATTTTTTGGACTTTTCCTTTCGCTTTCGAAAAAAAGAAGTGGAAGGAAATGTCCAAAATGTAAATAATAATTAATACATATTTTATACTAGAAAATTACATACTATGTCTAATTGAAATATTACACCTATTAAGTTTAACAATTAATTGCATTGACGATGAAATATGATTCCTAATGAAGTTTGTCAACATTTAAATACAATATTTCGTTACAAAACAAGTAAAATGGGTTAAATTTGTGCAATATAGTGTTGCGGAGTAAAACTCCGCATGCGCCCTCTCGCGTTTTGCCGGTGAAGCGCCAGCTCAAGGGTTAATGTCAGATTTATCTTTACCCTGTACTACCATTAATACTCTATCGCTTAGGTATGATTCTAATAACTTAAGCTCCTTATCCCTAATTCCATACCTAGACAACTTTTCTATCAAAAGTTCATGGCTTATACAATCAAATGCTTTTTATAGATCAATCAATAGTGCAGATGATAGCAGTTTATCCTCAAAGTTTATCAACACTTTACCAACCAAATTTTCAACCGCTTTACAAGTATTTTTGCTTGGCATGAAACCAAATTGTTCGTCACAAAACAAATTATTAGAAGTGAAAAAATGATTCAACTGTGATTTAATGCATGTTTAAAATTTTACTAATTATAGGTGAACAAGTGAGATTGGTCTATAGCTTGAAGGGCTTAACTTCTCACCTTTCTTATAAACTGGTATCACCTTTGTTACCTTAAGTGCTTGTGGATACAATCCCTGTTCTAACATCCTATTAAACGGATAAGTTAATGGCTCAACTATCTCTAGAATAATTTCCTTCATGACTTGATTGGATAAACCATAATAGTCCTCACTGCATGAGGAACTAAGACTATACACACACTCAGCTATATCACTGGATTTTATTCTCTGCCACTTAAAAAGATTTTCATTTCAACTGCTAGTAATAAAATTATCTAAAAACTCTACAGCATCTTTGGTTGATACATTCCTATTTGTAAGTAACATTATTAAGTCATTTACAACATTAACAAAATAGCTGTTAAAAGTATTTGAATCTATCAATTTTTCTGGTGTATTTTTTATACGATTTCATTCAGCTTTTATTAAGTTCCATGCAGCTTTACATTTATTAGAGGAATTTTTAATGTACTGTTCTTTAGCAATTTTCTTACAATAGTTTATCTTATTTTTATACCTTCTTTTAACATCTAAGTATTCTTCTCTATAAACTATCTCATTCCTGGTACCCTTAATATTTTTATATCTATTATAAAAAAACTGACACATATAGGCTACTTTAAGTTTCTGCAATTCAGGTGTAAACCATTTTATTATTGGCCTTTTAAAAGTACTCACTTTTACTTCCTTAACTCTACAGCATTCATTAAATGAATTAGTCAATAGCAAGTTAAAATGTCCAAAAGCTTTGTTAACATCACTAAAATTTTCCAGTTTCCAATCCACATGTGACAGATTGTTTTTAAAATTTGTGTGTGATACAGGAGTTAATTCCCTAATGACCTTGGTTGCAACTTTGTTACCTCTTCCCTTACATTAAACAAATCTTTAAACTGAGCATTACATAACATTACATTTAACTAGTGTTCTGTCAATATTTGTCATAATATATCTAAACATTTATCACCTCTAGTAGGCGCCTCATTTAACCAATATATGTCAAATGAACGTAATAAATTCAAAAAAGTTTCTGCCTCTTGTGATTTTAGCAGTGTATTAGGTAGAGGGGTTGATCAGTGCATATTCCCCTATCAATTTTACTTAATTTAAAGATAAAACTCTAAACAGCCAAGAACAGACTTTTTTCAATACAGTATGTAATGAAACAGTTTAAGGTACAGTTCATTACAATTTCAAAGTAATGGTTTTTGAAACTTAAAGTTTCTTGTTTAAAAGTAAATATTTATTGTAATGAAAGGAAAGTGAATCTGTGTAATTTTGCTATTCTCAAGCATACACTTGAAACTGGAAAATTTTGTTCTGGGTTTAAACTAGTGATTAATGAAAAACCTCTCCGTCTTAATCAATCCAATTTATTGAAATGTGAACTATAAATTCGCCCCTATTTATTCAGGGGCATCAACAGGGCTGTTTTTTTTTTCATTAATTAGATAGCAATTTCTGGTAGCAACAACAATATTTAAACCAGTGACTTAGAAGACAAATCACACTTTACTACATACACTATCAGTGTCATCCATCGACTTAAATGTATTTCTTTATTTACATCGGTATGGTGTCATCATATTTGTATACTATTCTGTGTGATATTTGACTTTTTATGCTTGATAGTACATATAATTATCTAAAAAACCTGCTTTGAATATTTACTTCAAATTATGAAATGCTGTAACTTATTTCTGACTTAAAACATGATTTGTGCAAGACACATCGCTAGGAAAAGTCTAATGGCGTAAGTCGCATAGGTAATAAAAGAAATTTGAGAGTAAAAATTAAATATTTAACATTGGACCTCACGGGTTTCCAAGTTATTAACATAATAAAAAGAAATAAGTCAAAAGTACTGTTATAATTAATTGTCAATTTCCGGCTCCTACGTGTTTACTGAAGGCCCTACTTCATTCAATTGGAGTCTGCAGATCGAGTGTTCAATAGACACGATACCATTTGAAAAATTGTGCTCATAAAATGAGGCTTTTTAGAATTGAGATGAAGTTGATTCTTTGGAAAATAAAATTTAATAATAATTTTTTTCTGAGTATTGGAACTTGGAGGTATAAATAAGGAATTTAGACCGTTTATCAAAGAAAAAAATAAAATTAATATACAACTCAAACAATTAAAAAACTTTTAAAACACTTTTAGGCAAACTATTAAGATCAATAATTTACGAAACAAAACCATGTTACTTGCCAGCATAGGAAAAATGGTGGACTACAGTATAGTCTTGAAATTTTGCTGTCAAGATAAAAAGAAACCTAAACTACTGTATAACGGAGAGGGCGCCTACAGAGCAGAGAATGTCGCATGATGTGTTATGTATTGGGATATAATCATAAGTTTGGAAGGGTAGGATTTTCCACTATTGGAGATAAGTTTATAGTTTTAAAGTGTTTAAAAAAGTAACAAGTAGAGCATGTTCCTGCAAGCTATTCCCAAATTATAAACTTATAATTTATTAAAATCTAAATATGAATTGAAGTTCAGGCTACTTTAATGATTTTCCTTTTCAAAATAAAAAGTGTTTTATTTGCGCCTTCCCTTTATGAAAAAACGGGGCCGCTCAGCGCCCCCGGTATAATAAAAAGCGGTGGATATTGTTGATAAAGAATTGAATTTTTTAAATCATATTTTTTGAAAAAATTAGCTGTCGTATTTTGGTTATTAACTTAGTTTTTTTGAGAGAATTTATCCATGCGGCGCCAGGATAAAAACAAAGTCAAATCTAAACTGATGTTTACAAAAAACAATAAAAACTAAAAGAATACAATTATAGTATCAAATTAAAGGTATGAATCTCACAATTACAATGGTACCAAATATAAATATGTTTTAGAGACAGTTTGCACATTGTAGGAACGTTATCGATTGTTACGATGTGTAAACTGCCTCTAAACCATTTATGATTGTTATCATAGTAATTGTGAGATTCAGACCTTTAATTTAATGCCTTCTTTGGAATTTTTTACGTTATTTGTACCTTGATTTGTACCCGGGCGGGCGCTAAAACGGAGCAAGAAGGTGGGGCGTCCGCGAATGTAGCTCATTACTCCATACAAGTGATGATGACCTTAGATCACACACGAGGTTTAGAGATTTTAAATCAAAAGGCAAAGTAATTAGGACATATTATGGTGTTTTCAAAATCCTTAATATGTATATTTACTCAAGCTAACTGAAAAAAGGCTACCACCAACGATTTAACCTTGAGAATGTGTAACAATTTCACAGGCGTTATTTTTAAAAAAGCAATGATGAATTCCATGGAAGCCACAAATTATTGTTGATCAAATCCGTAGCTAATTTTTTTTAATTATATCGCATCACATTGCCAAACAGGAAACGTTTGAAATCACAAACAAACCTAAGTTAAGTTTAAGGCAAAAGTTGACAGTGTTAATTTTTTTCCAACTTGTAGATTAAGCATCTGATGCTTGTGAAATAAGCTGTAAAACCTGTCTTAAAATAAAGTACGTTTTATATTTAAAAATTATTTTATCTTACATAGTACATATTTAGACATTTTAGTCCTAATTTTCAAGTAAATGTAAAATTTACCAGTAACATCTTATAATAACTCATAATATTCTGCATTAAAATAATCAATATGAAATATGATTGGTTAAAACAATCATAAACATTAACAACACATTCATTTTGAAATATGACAATACAGTATTTCAGAGTTTACAAGGCGTTTAAAGTGCTGCAATAGGCTGCAACAGCATTATCGTAATGCCTGAGCCTTGGCGCGGCCTGTGTACCTGCCCCGCCCTGGCGCCTGCAGGCCCCCGACGCAACCTCGGATTCCGGCTCGCTCTGTAGGCCCAGCGCACGTTCCAGTAGTATAGTTCTTTGTGCGAACGTCATGAAGAGCGACAATCACGCGTAATATTGGCCGCGATGGTCTGCTGCAAACTGGTTCGGCTGCAAAATGGTTGGGCCGTTAATTCCATCAATAAATATAATCAAAACTGAATGAAAATACCCCCGTTGCAGCAGTCCTGCATACTCAGCGAATTTCAAGTGCATAAATAAATCATTTAAATTAAGTCTCGCATCAAGTAAAATCAATATACATTCAAAAGAAAACATGCAAAAATACTCTTCTAGTGGCTTTTAGGAGCAAAAGGCTATAAAAAAATAATAGCCTATACTTGGCACGAAAATAAAATGTTCAGAACTTCAAAACAGCTGGCTTTTCCAATTTAATCATGTGGAAAAATGACCAGCTGTTTAAGTTTGAGTAAAAAATGTCATAAACATCATCAGTAAAAATCTGTATTCACTATAGTATATTTATTTGACATATTTAGTTATCTGGCCTTTAAATAAGCCATATGTGTCTGTATCCACCATATAGCTTTGAATCAAACATTAGCTCACATGTTTTAATGTAAACAAAGCAGAAGTTTTAGATCCCAATGCTACTGAAATGGTAGTTATTTTATGTTATTTTTTGTTTTCTAGCAAACTTTAAGAAATTACAGTACTTTTCTTGAGTCCCTGACATTAAAACATTTAATTTGAGCCCTTTTCCCTCATCCTGTGACTTGCCAAATGCCCACAATTAATTGCTATTCAAAAATAAATTATTCTCCAAAAGATTAGTTTGGAAAATGCAGGTTTACTGCCACAGAAATTTGAAAATGAGGTATCATGGGCTACAATCCAATGTATCTAAACTATATGAAGCCACATAACATGTTTTATCAAGATATGTTGAGGAATAAGAAAGCGATCCAATTTTATTTACATCTCATAAGGTAAACATTTGGGAAAGAGAGTACACAGGTTTGCTGCCTCAGGAATTTGATGATTTGGATATTTTAAGCCATAATCAAATAGATATTAACTGTATGAAGCCCCATGCCAGTTCTTATCAGGATATTTTGAGAAATAAGCAAACTGCACAACTTTTTAGCGAATTTCCCCTATAGGGAAGAAGCTATTACCGTAGGTCTCATGGTAAGATCTAAGCACAAGACCATGATAACTTTTCGTTTTGGGGCCCCTAGAAGCAAAAAACACCATTCATTCAAATTTCTAGATATATATATATCTATGTGTCTGTAAGCACGATAGCGCTCGCAAAAATGGTCCGATCGGAATGAAATTTGGCACAGGTGTGTAAAGTAGTAGTTATTCAGATGAGTTCGAAAACCAGCCCGATCGGACCACTGGAAGGGGGGGTAAAGGGGAGTAAACCCCCCCAAAAATGGGTTTTTTTGATTTTTCACGTAGAAAAATAAAAATAATCTAATTTCGTATGGCACTATTGAATTCAGCTCGAAAAAACAAACAATTTAGTATTTTGAATCATTGCTCTATGTCCATTGGTTCCCGAGATATTTAAAGTGGTAAACACAGTACGTTGTCCCTATGTTAACCTTATGGGAAATAAGTAAAATTCTATATCTCGCTTATTTCACAATACATCTTAATAAAACTTGGTTTGTGGCTTCATTTAGATGAGATCTAATGCATTTTAGTCTAAAATCCCCGATATTTCCATTTTTATGTCAGCAAACCTGCATACTCATTTCCCATGTTATCCTTATGGGAAATAAAAAAATTCTATATCTTCCTTATTTCTTAACACATATTGATAAAACTTTGTATGTGTTTGTATCTAGTTGAAATATACTGGATTATGGCCTAAAATACCCTATTTTTACATTTTCATGGCAGCAAACCTGCATACTCATTCTCCATGTTAACCAATTAATGTAATTAAAAAAGTTGTGTAGTTTGCTCATTTCTCATAATATCCTGATAAGAACTGGCATGGGGCTTCATACAGTTAATATTTACTTGATTATGGCTTAAAACACCCAAATCATCAAATTCCGGAGGCAGCAAACCTGTGTACTCTATTTCCCAATGTTAACCTTATGAGAGATAAATAAAATTGGATAGCTTTCTTATTCCTCAACATATCTTGATAAAACATGTTATGTGGCTTCAGATATATTGGATTGTAGCCTATGATACCTCATTTTCGAATTTCTGCATTTTTCTAAATTAATCTTATGGAGAATAATTTATTTTTGAATAGCAATTGTGGGCATTTGGCAAGTCAAAGGATGAGGGAAAAGGGCCCAAACTAGATGTTTTAATGTCAGGGACTCAGGAAAAGTACTGTAATTTCTAGTTTGCTAGAAAACAAAAAATAACATAAAATACCTGCCATTTAAGTAGCATTGGGATCTAAAACGTCTGCTTTGTTTACATTAAAATATGTGAGCTGATGTTTGATTCAAAGCCATATGGTGGATACAGACATATGGCTTATCCTAAAACATAAAGGCCAGATAACTAAATATGTCAAAATAAATGTACTGTAGCAAATACAGATTTTTACTGATGATTTTTACGAAATTTTTTACTCAAACTTAAACATCTGGTCATTTCCCCATATGATTAAATTGGAAAAGCCAGCTGTTTTGAAGTTTTGAACATTGCATTTTCGTGCCAAGTATAGGCTATTATTTTTTATAGCATTTTGCTCCTAAAAGCCACTAGGAGAGTATTTTTGCACGCTTTCTTTTGAATGTATATTGATTTTACTTGATGCGAGACTTCATTTAAATTATTTATTTATGCACTTGAAATTCGCTGAGTATGCAGGACTGCTGCAACGGGGGTATTTTACTACCCATAAGGTTAACTTAGAGAATGAGTATGCAGGTTTGCTGCCATGAAAATGTAAAAATAGGGTATTTCAGGCCATAATCCAGTATATTTCAACTATATGAAGCCACATATAAAGTTTTATCAAGATACATGAAGAAATAAGGAAGATAGAGAATTTTTAGCGAATTTCCCCTATAGGGAAGAAGCTATTACCGTAGGTCTCATGGTAAGACCTAAGCCCGAGACCATGATAACTTTTCGTTTAAGGGCCACCAGAAGCAAAAAACACCATTCGTTCAAATTTTTATATATCTATATATATATATATATATATATATGTGTCTGTCAGCACGATAGCGGCCGTAAATATGGTCCGATCTTAATGAAATTTGGAACAGACATGTAAAGTGGTAATCAAATGGACGAGTTTGTGAACCAGCCCGATCGGACCACCGGAAGGGGGGGTAAAGGGGGATAAACACCCCCAAAAATGGGTTTTTGAGTTTGTTACATATAAAAATAAAATTTATCGAATCTTTGTTGGCACCATTGAATTCAGCTCAAAAAAACAAACAATTTCGTGTCTTGAATCATTGCTCTATGTCCATTGGTTACCGAGATATTGAAAGTGGTAAACACAGTACGTTGTCCCTATGTTAACCTTATGGGGAATAAGTAAAATTCTATATCTCGCTTATTTCTCAACATATCTGGATAAAACTTGGTTTGTGGCTTCATCTAGATGTGATCTAATGTATTTTAGTCTAAAATCCCCGAATTTTCAGTTTTTGTGGCAGCAAACCTGCATAATCATTCTCCATGTTATCCTTATCGGAAATAAAAAAATTCTATATCTTACTTATTTTTTAACATTTCTTGACAAAACTTGGTATATGGCTTCTTCTAGTTAAGATCTACTAAATAATGAATTAAAACCAACCAGTTTTAACATACCTGTTGCAGCAAACCTGCATAATCATTCCCCATGTTATTCTTATGGAGATTACAAAACATGTAAAATCTCGCTAAGTTGGATTGAAATACCGTTTGTTGTGTTGCATCTGAAATTCGCTGAGTATGCAGGTCTGCTGCAACGGGGGTATTTTATTTCCCATAAGGATAACATGGGAAATGAGTATGCAGGTTTGCTGCCATAAAAATGGAAATATTGGGGATTTTAGATTAAAATGCATTAGATCTCATCTAACTGAGGCCAGAAACCAAGTTTTATTAAGATATGTTATGAAATAAGCGAGATATAGAATTTTACTTATTTCCCATAAGGTTAATATTGGGACAACGTACTGTGTTTACCACTTTCAATATCTCGGTAACCAATGGACATAGAGCAATGATTCAAAATACTAAATTGTGTGTTTTTTCGAGCTGAATTCAATGGTGCCAAACAAAATTTTTCTATGTGAAAAACCCAAAAAACCCATTTTTGGGGGGGTTTATCCCCCTTTACCCCCCCTTCCAGTGGTCCGATCGGGCTGGTTTTCGAACTCATCTGAATAATTACTACTTTACACACCTGTGCCAAATTTAATTCCGATCGGACCATTTTTGCGAGCGCTATCGTGCTTTCAGACACATAGATATATATATATATATATATATATAGATTATTTTTATTAACATTTTTCAATTGAAACAAAGTATCCTTTCTTTTTTAATCATTTTTTATTAGACAACTAGTTTTGACAAATTATGTCATTTTCAAGTCTAAAATGTAAATATTTATAAAACTGGTTTTATATTAAATCAATAAATTATCATATGTGTTATCTTAAAAATAGTATAAAGTGCAATCATGTGGAGTTTTAAGTTTTCATTTCATATATCTTTTTGAATATAGCGTTTTCTTTTGATATGTGCGTTGAATTCAGTAGTTTTTTAGGATCTTTCTTATTATTTATGTATATCCATAAATCTTCTTTTACATTTAGCTTTTCTTTATCATTTTCATAATATAATATTTCCAAATTATCTTCAATTTTCGTAAATTGGTGTTTTTCTCTTAGAAGGTGGTCTGCGTAGTTTGATTTCATTGATGTTGTATTTTTTGATTTATAAGCTTGTACATGTTCTCTAAATCTGATATTAAAGTTTCTTCTTGTTTGACATATATACATCTTATCACAACTTCCACATTTCAGTTGGTAAACTCCTGTTTTTGAGTAATCTTTTGTGTTCTTGTCTATATTTGATTTGAATAATTTTTTTCTAATCAACTTAAATGAATTATTTTTTGTCTTGTAAGATATTTTTACATCTGAGTGTTTAAAAGTCTGCCTGAAAGCTCTGTTGATTACAGTGTTATGTGGTAGGCAAATGTATTCACTTGTTTCTTCTTCACTTCTGTTTGTTTGCTTTTCATTTTCTATTTTTTTAGCTTTCTTTTTTATCATGTTACCTATCATAGATGGTCTGTATCCATTCTTTATGGCTAAGTACATTATTGTTTCTTTTTCTTTATTGAAATCTTTTTGTTTCATAGGTACTTTTAAAAGCCTGTGTATTAATGAATGGAATGTAGCCATTTTATGATTCATTGGATGGTTAGAGTCATTTGGTATGATAACGTCTGTTGTTGTTGGTTTTCTATATATTTTGAATGTGTGTTTTCCGTCATCTTTTGCAATAGTTATATATAAAAAGTTGATTTCTTTATTTTGTATCTCTGATGTGAATTTAATTGTTTTTGATAAAGAGTTTAAATAAGTTTGTTGTTCTTTGGCTTCTTCTTCATTTCCGTTGAAAAGACAGATTGTGTCATCAACATATCTAAACCAATATATCATTTTATTTTTCAAAGGGTTGTTGTCATTATAGATTTTGTTAACTTCTAAATTGTGGATGTAAATATCAGCTAATAAGCCTGAAAGAGGCGAGCCCATGGGAAGTCCGTCTTTTTGTAAGTAAAATGAAGAATTGTATTGAAAGTAGTTTTGGTTCAGTGACATTTTTGTTAATTTTATTATATCTTCAACTTCATTTTTCTTAAATGTTTTATTTTCAATTAGTTTTGACTTAACTATGTTTAGTGTCTCTGTTATAGGGATGTTAGTATACATATTACTTATGTCAAAGGATAAAAATAATGCATTTTCTGGAATCTTTGTGTTTTTGATTTTATCTATTAGATCATATGTATTTTTTACATCAAATCTATTTTCCAAAGTTATGTTATTTTTTATTTTACTATGTAAGTACTTACATAATTTATAACTGGGGGCATTTTGGAAGTTTATAACTGTCTAATGGGGATATCTTTTTTGTGTGTTTTTGGTTGGCCTCTGAGGATTGGTGCATGTGGTTTTTCCATTTTTAGTTCAATTTTTTCTCTCTTAGTTAAGCTGTTACATCTCAATATTAATGTATTAATGTTTTTTTTGTATTCTTCTGTGGGATCTTTATTAAGCGTTGTAAAATTGTCATCTTTAAGAAAGTCTTCTACTTTTGAATCATATTTGGTTTTATCAATAATAACTATTGAATTACTTTTATCTGCTTTAGTAATCATTGCATCGTTTTCTTTCAATTTTTCTGCAATTGAATTTATTAGTTTTACATCTTCTTTAGTTTTTTGTTTTGTATTTGTTTTTTGGGGTTTTATTTGTTTTTTCAAACTCATGAATAAAATTATATCTTATGACGTCTTGAATTTGTGTTTCTTTTTTCCTAATAGCAGTTTCAAAAGTAATTGAATCTTCTTCTATAACTTTTTTCTTGTCATCAAGATTTATATTATATTTGATTGACTTTGCTAGGAAAGAACTTTCTTCATTTGTAAATTTTATGTTAGTTAGGTTACTCAGAGCTGGGCTGAATCCTGGATTAATTTTTCATATTCTTTTATAAGTGTACCTTTTTGTTTTTCATATAGATTGTTTATTTTGTTTTTGTGAGTTTCTCTTTTTTTCATTACTATTGGTTTTATCCAATTTGAAACAAATTGTAGTTGTTCTTCAATGTTCTCTTCATGGTATATATTTTTCATGTCTTCATATATATTTTTCATGGTATCATTTGTTGATTTCAATTTAGAGTACAAGAAGTTAATTTCTTCTTTGAGCCATATTTTTTGAGCAATTTTGATTGTTTTTATGGCAGCTTGGGTGTTTGACTTTGTATGTAGTTGCACGAAGTTTGGAATTAAATCTTTTGTTAAACAAGTTTTATTAAATTGGATGTCTTCTCTAATTTTTTGTGCTTTGAGGTTAAGGTATTTGTATTTGTGAACAAGATTTCGGTTGTTAGCCATTTCCATTTGGACTTTGTATATGTTGAAAATTAGGACTACTGTTATGATTATTTTTATTAACATTTTTCAATTGAAACAAAGTATCCTTTCTTTTTTAATAATTTTTTATTAGACAACTAGTTTTGACAAATTATGTCATTTTCAAGTCTAAAATGTAAACATTTATAAAACTGGTTTTATATTAAATCAATAAATTATCATATGTGTTATCTTAAAAATAGTATAAAGTGCAATCATGTGGAGTTTTAAGTTTTCATTTCATATATCTTTTTGAATATAGCGTTTTCTTTTGAAATGTGCGTTGAATTCAGTAGTTTTTTAGGATCTTTCTTATTATTTATGTATATCCATAAATCTTCTTTTACATTTAGCTTTTCTTTATCATTTTCATAATATAATATTTCCAAATTATCTTCAATTTTCGTAAATTGGTGTTTTTCTCTTAGAAGGTGGTCTGCGTAGTTTGATTTCATTGATGTTGTATTTTTTGATTTATAAGCTTGTACATGTTCTTTAAATCTGATATTAAAGTTTCTTCTTGTTTGACCTATATACATCTTACCACAACTTCCACATTTCAGTTGGTAAACTCCTGCTTTAGAGTAATCTTTTGTGTTCTTGTCTATATTTGATTTGAATAATTTTTTTCTAATCAACTTAAATGAATTATTTTTTGTCTTGTAAGATATTTTTACATCTGAGTGTTTAAAAGTCTGCCTGAAAGCTCTGTTGATTACAGTGTTATGTGGTAGGCAAATGTATTCACTTGTTTCTTCTTCACTTCTGTTTGTTTTCTTTTCATTTTCTATTTTTTTAGCTTTCTTTTTTATCATGTTACCTATCATAGATGGTCTGTATCCATTCTTTATGGCTAAGTACATTATAAGTATCATGGTCTCGGGCTTAGGTCTTACCATGAGACCTACGGTAATAGCTTCTTCCCTATAGGGGAAATTCGCTCAAAGACGCAGAAATACTTTTAATTTAGAAATTAAGAAATAGATTAGGAAGATAAAAAAAAATCTTTTTCACACAATTAACAAATGTTATAGAACTATTTTTTGAGATTTTCTAACAGTGAACTGAAATTCTAAAGATGTAGTTCATACCTTATTAAGGTTCAGAAAAATTTATTTCGTGAGGTATTTACTTAAACTAGTAAACCCGTTGCTCAAAATCGAGCAATTGTTATGTATTGATTTCAAAATAAAAATAATAATGGTACAGTATTCTAGAACTGTTTTATTAATTATATGGTTGAACTTCCTGTTATAATGAAATTTTTTACAAAAGCTTTTTAAACTAAATTTATTTCTTGTGAATACTCAATCATTTTTAAGGAGATGTCCATGTTTCTTTAGTGTTTTCTACGAATATTATGAGCCCCTCAAAAGTGTTGGCTTGACCTGCCGCCACATATACAGTCCATGAGAAAGTACTGGGGAGGGAAGGTAAATTCCAGCTTTTGCAATGGACTGACCCTGAGCTATTCCTTAGTCATAGCGAGTGCTGGAATTACTGGAAACTGGGTTCTTTTTAGTATAGAACATCTCTAAATACAAAAAGAATTTTTAAAATTATATCCTTTACATGTTTACATCATTCATGTTCATTCATAGTTGAACTAAATTAAAGTAATTTACAATTTCATGTAATTTTCTTTTAGGTAATTGCTCACAAACGCTTCACATTAACATTCACCATAAACTCCAATCAAAGTGTTTATTCAACCAAGTTCATCAAGATGAAATTGTCATACATAAATTAATTATTAGTTGAAATACCCCATGCACCATATGAATGAAAATTAGCAGAAACAAATTGTTATTTGAAAATCAACTGCAAATTTGTTTAGACAACACCAATGATTTTAAATGGGTTGTTAGAATTAAGCCTGATGGGTAAAGAAGAATTAAATTATGTTTTGTAAAAAAATAAGTTAGGCTAATTGGTTTCGTGGGTGTACGTTATTTTTGTAAAACTTTCTGAAATTCAGTATATGTAACTAAGAGCTGCATTGCATTCCCCAAATCTAGTTTAGTCATTAGTCAGTTTAGTCATTATTTGAACCTCAAAAACTTAAGTTTAGTAAAATTTGTATTTTCCTGGTCATATAGTACAGTCTATAATTTAAACATTAGAATATTCATATGGTTTAAATTCAATTCACGTTTATTTTAAACCTTAATTGGGGAAAGCGGCCTTAAGTAGCTTATGACCCGTCTTCTCAAACCGAACTACAGTAGACGCCCTCTAGTTCGGCTTCGGTTGGATCGGCCGCCGGATGGTCCAGCCGGTCCTAGGATGGAGACTCATCTGTCAAATCACTACGCTGCACCGCGGTAGGGAATGACATTCGACAGGATTTATCCTAAATGTTTAGTTTCCGGCCGTAGAAGTAAACTATTTATGTCAATTTAGTTTACGGGCAAGCTTGTAATAATTAATTGATGGACACACTTAACCTCAACTAACAAACGACGTTGTTATCCTTTCAATATAAGGACTGTACAGTAAGATTTGATCTGGGATTTCATTTGCATAACAAAAGAAAATAACAGGTTTCTTTTAATTTGTAGTCTATAGGTTATGATTCAAGATCAAATACTTTTCTAATGTGTTTTTACAGTACATAATGAGTTTTTCTGCTCACTTCATATCCTCAGTACGTTATCGGTAAAAACATACCTATCTACGAGTGACACAATACGAAAGTTCAACATAAGAGACGTCAAAATATTTTCTTTGGTAATTAAGCACTATAAATATGTGTAAATAACGTGTTTGGTTGATTTTTAAGCACAGGTAATGAATTTAATAGGGTTGAATTTAATAGGGTTATTTTACATTTTGTTAGTACATCCGGATAGTCCGGCCATTTTGTTTTCCGGCCGGTGGTCTGGTCCCGAGGTGGCCGAATTAGAGGGCGTCTACTGTACAATGGTTCAATAAATTTATTCACAATGATTGTTAAGTCTGCTTCTTTTTCTTTTATTTCTATTAATATTTATCGAATCTATACAAAAGAATTGATTTTTTCTTTTAGCATTTTTCTTTGAAATATAAATATATTTAAATATTAAGATCTTCACACATGTGATTCAAAATAAATGTTTTTAAAACTGAATTCTGACCTTAAGTAGGATAATAGTTTATTTATTTACATCTTCCTTTCATCAACTGAAATGCCTCCAGCCAAGGCCCCACTGAAAATACAGGCCATGCTGCAGAATTGATAAAGTCATACTTGTAGGCAGTCTCAGAGTCTGGCTCAAGATTCACAGCTGTGTTTCTCATCAGTTATACCACCACCCCGGTGACTGATTACTCACAACTGAACCCAGATACCCCAATACGCCAAAAATCATCCCAACCCCAACATCACTCCCACACATATTTGGCCATTATAAAACTTTTAAAATATTTATAAATTGTTTTCAATAATTATGTAGACTTCAGATGGCTAATATTTTTTACAGACATGTAATTTTTCCAATAATAAATAATTTTACAGTTAAATAAGAATTTATGCTATACATATAAATTTGTTGTTGAAATATTATGGCAGTAAGCCTACATTAAAAGTGGAATCATCCACAACAAAGCCCAACTGAAAATTTTCAGTTGGGCCTTGTCCACAAGCGAATCTGATGTCTAGTTTATATTAATGCAAACAATTGATATTTACGTTTGTGTTAGACCAGGTCCCTATCACATGAGGCGGTTCTGAAGCGGCTTCTGCCGTGCGACAAAGTTCGTAGTTGTATGAGCGTGCCGCAAATGAATTTTTACCGTCCGGCCACTTTAAGATATTTTTTTAAACTGAGTCCATTGGTGCATGTTCTAAACAAGTACCGCCCCCACTACTTAACCATAGACGTATCCCAATGATTTTTCCCCGCAAGAAACCGCGCAAGGAGCCGTGCGGCAGATAGCTGCAAAAAAACCTTAAAAACAACAGTCGGACGGCAGCGCAGCGTGTCGCACGACTCCTTTTCGCACTACAGCAGCCTCACAAAAATCGCATCGTATTAAAAGGATCTTCAGATAGTTCTGGTCACTCTTGCCCTACATATCAATAGAGTGCATATATTGTTAGCAAAGAGATATTCAATTTCTGGAGTGATATGTTTTAGTTTACAACCTCTGCAAGAAGGATTTTTATAATTACAATAATATTATGCTGGAAAAATTACGCTAACTGTACCGTATATTATTTCACCCTTTCTTATCGCACGGTTACAGAAATCATGAATGAGAAGATCAATTTAAAGAAGGATTTTATTAATAACATTATAATTTGTAGACTACATACTTCTAATCAGTCTGATTTTGTTAATTTCTGAATCTTACGCTTTTTAATGGAATTCTTATCTTAAATCGTGTCTCTTGAAGATTTGCAATAATTATTTAGTAGAATGTTACTAAATGTTGTAATACATTTGTAAATTATTTCACCAAAAGGCGTATTACATGATTTATAATCTGGAATGTTTTCCGCCAAAAATAAATCTACTGCATCAGCCATTGAATTCACAAAAAGTTGAATGTTTGTTGAGTTGAAGGCAAAGGAAATGTTCCTGTATGGCATAAGTCCGAAGGATTAAATTTATTGGGGATGGCGTCGTATGTTAATTTAAAGCGTTTACGAGGAACACTTCTGTCCCATCTGCCCGGGTAAGTGAGTCCTCTTTCACAACGAATTTGTCCTCAAAATCTTTTATACATACTCTGTAACTTCTACTTGGTTTTTGGCCATGCAAAATAAGTCACGTCCAGAAATGGCATTTATCCAAGAATCGACTCTTGGTTCTTGGACTCTTGGAAATTTGGGAATGAAAATAGTGGGAAAGATTCATTTCCCTCGTCAAAGTCGTAATAACGGCAGCCAAGGACACAGCAACGAAAAGGCATCACAATTAATTTGATAAATCAATATAAATGATAAAAAAACTGTAAACATACTAACATAAGTTAAAGAAAAAACAAAAACTGTCTATATAAATTTCGCACTGAAGAATATGAATAACAAAATCTCAAACAGCTTAGGTACCTCTACTACATTTTCTGTTTAGCTTCTTGGCATTATTGTAGATACAAATCTCGACTGATGAAAAATATTTCCACTTCAAGGATCCGAACTTTTTCCAACATAAACTGCGTTAATAATATTGCAGGATGATAATGATTTTAATTAACACGATTTTATTAAAACAATGTTTTTTTCAGAGCTACTTTCTAAACAAAACATTTTCAACAAAACAGAACTAAATCACAGCAACGATAAGGCATCAAAGTTAATTTTTTAATCAATAGAAATCATTAAAAAAACTGTAAATATACCTAACATCAAATAAAGATCAAACAAAACTGTCAATATAAATTTCGCATTGAAGAATGTAAATGAAAACAAAAAATCTCTAACAACTTGTATCTCTACCACATTTTCTGTTTAGCTTATTGGCGTCATTGTAGACAAAAATCTTGACTGATAAAAAATATTTCCACTTCAATAATCCGAAGTTCTCCAACGTAAACTGCATTAACCCTAGAGAGCTCGCGCGGGGTAAATTTTCTCCAGGCACGTTTTTAACACAAGAAAAAGTAAGCGAAGACGCACCCGAGTGCTTTCTCCCCCTCAGTACCTTCCAGTCGACTCGTCTAGTGGCTGACCTGTAGGTCTAGGTTGGTGTAACGCCAAATTTGTAACGGCAAATCTCGTATTAAGTCCACGCTGTACTGAAATTGTAACATTACCAAGAGACCTAAAACGTGCATAAAGCAGGCTTTAGGAATACCGCATCGAGAACCAAAGCAACAACTAACTCGGAAAAAATGCCAGATATGATTTCTGATCAAGAAATTTAGAAATTTGGACCGAAAAACTACCAAGTGCTATGCTAATTGCGGTAAAAGCATCTGCAAGGACCATACAGTAGAAACTTGTGTTGACTGTTTTAAGTGTGAACAGTATGCTTTTCTGTTATGACTTTCTACAAGATGGAGTGTATATAAGTTAAATATAGTTGACATTAAAGTTTGTGATATGTTTCGAATTAATTGCTTGTTGTTTCATTAAAGAAATACAATAAAACATAATGGGGTAAATATTTACCCCGCGCGAGCTCTCTAGGGTTAATAATATTGCAGGATAATACTAATTTGAATAACACAATTTTAGTTTATAATAACAACATTTTTCTTTCAAAGCTACTTTCAAAACAAAATATTTTCAATAAAGAAACCAAATAAAAATAAACAAATACAATATGTTTGACATTTGACATTCGATGACGCAAACATGGGATTAGTTGACTGCCTATTTGTATGACGTGGTGCAGCTCTGGGGTCGCTGCAGCATGGCCTGTATTTTCAGTGGGGCCTTGCTCCAGCTCTACATGCAATTGTTTCAATTCCATTAACAGCATATTTGGCTTTGCTGGAAAACTTTGTTTGCTCCAATCAGCTGCTTTATTTGATATTTCTATCCCCATGTTAAATCTTATGGACTAATATTAAACTTTAAGGGCGTCTAGGGATCTTCCCCTTAGTCAAACCTTTTTAAATGTTATTTCCTGCAAAACTTCACGCCAAGCTCTATCCAATGACATCTAAATTATTAAAATCGGCCCAGAACTTTAGGAGGAGTAATGATCACCAAAAAACCCCTAGCCTATTAAATAAGTAGTACCTGGTGGACCGAGCCTTACTCGGTGTTATTTCATGTTTACGAATTCATCCAGTTACTATAAAATATTTCAATGTAATAAAATTGATAAATAGAAACCTTTTATATTGCTCCATGGACTCTTCATCCCACTTGCTGTATTTTCCCGTGATGGCTGTAGATTCCAAACAGCTGTTATGATTTCTTCATTTGTTTACACTTTCCTTCTTTATATTCGTTGCTATCACGGCAACCCATAAGGCCAATGTTAAAATTTTACAACTTTAAAATTCGATTTATTACGTTATTAGATTTTCTCTGGCCAAGTAATCTGCATAAAAGACGTTTTCGAGTCATAAATTACTTATTTCCAGACTTTGAAGGAAATCCTCAGAGCCGTTTTAGAGATAATTGTACAAGCAAGCAAGCAAGCATACAAGCAAGCAAGCAAGATAACATTGCTCGTATAAGAGTATAGGATAGATTAATGTTACGTATGCAAAACTACTTAGTGTTTTATTGATTAAAATTTATAATCAATTGTTTTAATTTTCAATTAAGTAAAAGCCGCAAAAACTGTATATTAAAAAATTAAATAGCACCGTTGCAGCAGACCAGCATACTCAGTTTCAGTTTATTGCTGATAACGAAGGGGTGGGGGGTTAGCCAAATTTGGGGGGAGGGGTTGACCAAATTTGGGAAAAAGGTGTTTGCTAAATTTGGGGGGGGGAGGGCGCCATGAGGCTTAGGGGGGATGGGCACCCCTGGGCGGCGGGAACTACATTTTTCCATTAGGTGTCCCTACTTAGAGGGTTCTAGGTATACATTGCCATTGGTTACCGTGATATTGAAAGTTGTAAACACAGTACATTGTTCCAATTTTAACCTTATTGGGAATAAGTAAAATTCTATATCTTGCTTATTTCTAAACATATCTTTATAAAATTTGGTTCGTGACTTCATCTAGATGAGATCTAAAATTTTAGTCTAAAATCCCTGAAGTTTCCATTTTTTGGCAGCAAACCTGCGGACTCTTTCCCCATGTTATCCTTTTGGGAAACAAAACAAATTCTATACTTTAATTATTTCTTAACGTATCTTGATAAAACTTGGTATATGGCTTCTTCTAGTTCAGATCTACTGGATATTGAATTAAAACAACCCAGTTTTAACATACCTGTTGCAGCAAACCTGCATACTCATTCTCCATGTTATTCTTATGGAGATTACAAAGACATATTATATGTTAGATGAAAATATATCATTTGAAATTTGCTGAGTTTCCAGGTCTGCTGCAACGGGAGTATTTTAGAATTGTAATTAGGCTGAGTGGACCTGTATGTATGACAATTAAATTAAATGTTAATTAATAGTTGTAAGTTCATAGAGGAGCTCTATAACAAACCTCAGTAAGTTATTGTTTATTGTAAATTGTATATGGCACCACTTGGTGCATTACAATGTTTTACAGTATTTTTCTATATATATATATTTATTTTATTTTTAACATTTCAAAACACAGTACCCTGTTTTAAAATTATTTAATTAGACCAACATGTTTCGGAGCTTTAGCCCATGGTCACAGTCTTTAAATTAAATCTAACCTTATATAAACATATTTATATAGAGTTTTTATAAACACAGTGCCAAATTAATTCGTCAGCTGTTTTCAGATAGACTTGATTACTTTTATCTTTGGGTTCTGGATGTTATAATTTTTTCATATATTAAATTCTTCTTGTTTACTTGCATCTTGTTGATTATATTCTGTGTTTATAAAAACTCTATATAAATATGTTTATATAAGGTTAGATTTAATTTAAAGACCGTGACCATGGGCTAAAGCTCCGAAACATGTTGGTCTAATTAAATAATTTTAAAATAGGATACTGTGTTTTGAAATGTTAAAAATAATAATATAAGTAGCCCTCATACATTTAACTTTATTGATAATATATATATACATAACATTATTAAAATTTTAGCTTAAAAATCATTTGTACCACAAATAAAATGATTTGTTAAGAATGTCTGCATGTACTTATTATTCATGTTAATTGTGGAACCCCTTAGTGGGAACCGGAGTTTTTGAGTGGGGAACTATTGATTCTTTATCGATCATCGTTTTATTTCATGGAGGTATCTATCTGTATTTCCATTGACATATTAAATTATATAGGTAGCTAAATTAATATGACAAAAACTGTACATTCTGGTGAAATTACCTAAACTATTATAAAAATTGTATGTTGCGAAAGGCATCGGCCGCATACGTCTCCCAGCAACACACATTTCAAAATCAAGACATGCTGTCCGATCATTTGAATTGAGATTTGGCTGTACAGTACACCCCGGATTATCCGGTCCTCACATTATCCGGATCTCGGATTATCCGGACCGGTCCATCCAAGAAATTGAAAAATTAAAATCACGGCAAAAACATTATTTTAGCGAGTTTACGAGTGAAATTTGCCTTCTAAAATTAAAATGCAATTGTAAAACATTACCGTACGCATTTGGAATTTCAATAGTTGAAGGATTCACATTGCCTAGGCAGTAAATGAACGTATTTTTCTGGTTTGCTACTTGGGGCGCTAGCAGTAATCAACAAAGGCGTAGCGCACGGCAATATTGAGAGCTAATTTATTGCTATGACTTGATGTGTCACATGCATTTTTTTAAGAAGAGTTAATGTATTAAGTTTTGAGTTACTTCAAGTTTTGTCATAATTATTTTAAGTTTGAGATATTTTGAGTTATGATTATTTAATCTTAATACTTTCAATATTTTACTCTGGTCATAGACCAGGTTTTTAGGTTTGAAATAAAAATTTCAAACCTAAACCGTGAGTACGGCAAAAGTTAACGTTATATTTGTGCGACTAATAATGAAGTTTAGTTCTTAAATTTGTTTCAAAATTAGTCCCTCGGAAAATTTGAAAGACTAACATAACATGTTGTAACTGCCTTGATACACCGTTTGCAGTATCAATTTAGCAGGGGCTAAGGTACGCGATCGCTATTTAGGCGATATTGTAATGACCTCGGATTGTCCGGATTTTTTGTTATCCGGATCGGTGTTCCTCTATATTAATCCGGATAATCCGAGGTGTACTGTAATTTGTTACATCGATGGAACATGCTCTTAAAGATTTATCTCCATATCAAATGGATTTTATGATCAAAAACTGCCTGGACAAATACTCACAGTTAATTATTTAACCTGTTTTTAGAGAGTTCATTCCTCTTGTGAAGTAGCTTTTGATATAGGCAATAACTATTTCTAGCAAATATCTAGTGTAATATGCAAAGCAGATAATAAGGCCAAAGCAGCCTGGTCGGTTTTTAATAGAGAGCTAGGAGTTCAAAAATGTGACCCAAACATCCCAGATTTTTTTGTAAATAATAAGTGGGTTTCAAGTGGAGAAGAAATCTCAAATTTATTCAATGAAAGATTTGCAAATATTCCTCAAATTCTAAATACAGTTTCGTCAAGGCCAAAATCAATTCAATTACTTCAGGTAAACAAGGAAAATAACCCCCATCTAGAGTTTTCTTTTTCTTTGGTATCAACTGCTGAGGTGGCTGAGACAATAAATTCTTTCAAAAACAAAAAATGTGCTGGTTGGGATGAGATACCTCTAAATTTAATGAAAATATCATTGGACTCAATTCATACACCGCTGACTAAAATTATAAATCAATCATTCTTTGATGGGGAATTTCCAGCTAAATTAAAATATGCAGAAATCAACCCAGTACACAAAAAGGGGGTAAGGAAAATTTAAACAATTATCGTCCCATATCAATATTGCCATCTTTTTCAAAAATTTTTGAGAGAATTGCTTTTAATCAGATATTAAATTTTTTTGAAAAATATAATTTATTTTGTCAGGAACAATTTGGTTTTCGACCGGGCCGTAGTACAATTTCTGCTGTTTCTCATTTTGTTGACCAGGTTGCTAGTGCTTTGGATGGATCACAGAGCACAATGGGAGTGTTCTGTGATCTATCCAAAGCATTTGATTGCATTGAGCATAATATACTTTGTGATAAACTTAAATATTACAGGTTTAGTGACTCAACGGTGTCTTGGATAAGATCATATTTGGACAGTCATTATCAGAGAACAATAATAATTAAGAACAACAATAAACATGTCTCAAAGTGGCAGAAAGTCAGATTAGGTGTGCCGCAGGGGTCAATATTAGGGCCTTTGCTTTTTCTTTTATATATTATCGATTTGCCTTTAAATATATCCTCTAACCTAATACTTTATGCGCATGATACGTCAGCGATATTGAAAGCAAATTCAACTCAAGACATAAAATTAGTTTTTCAGAGTACACTTACGGAACTTCAAAATTGGTTTTCAGCAAACGGTTTATTGCTTAACCAGGCTAAAACACAATTAGTCAAATTTCAAACTCAACAAAATAAATATTCAGATGAAGAAAATTTTATATTTCACGATAATTTATTGGAGATCAACAGATCGATAAATTTTTTGGGGATAGTGATTGATTCATATCTTAATTGGAAAACTTTTGTCAGTAAAATATGTAAGAAATTAAACTCCATTTGTTTCCAAATGATCGTTTTTCGAGATGTAATCGACTAAAAAACCAGGCTTATGCTATATTACGGGCTTTTTTACCCAGTTGTAAACTATGGAGTTGAGTTCTGGGGAATGTCATCTTATGCAAATAAAATTTTCAAAATGCAAAAAAAATATATCCGTCTTGTGACATTTTCTCCAAAAAGAAAATCTTGTAACCGTTTTTTAAAGAATTTGGTAGGCCTATACTAACTATTCCCTGCCTTTATATTTTAAGATGCCTGATGTTTGTTAAAAATAATTTAGAAAATCTAAGTAAAACTCAACATAGACATCATTATGTTGATGACAAAAAATTTTTTGATTGAAAAAATGTATTATTCGGTTGATTCTTTTTTAAATGATAAGTTTGAAAATAAAATGTAAATAGTTGGTTTTATTGTTTTTAAATAACAATTTTAACGTTTGATTTCTTTTCTATTTGTTTTTATTTTATTTGTTTTAGGCTAGATGTACTGACAATGTCATCTGTTCTGTACTAGCTTTGCTAGTTGTAAAAGAATGTTTTATGACAATAAAGATTATTATTCTTATTCTTATTAACTATTTAGAGTAGAGCCTACATGACAGTTGTGAAGTTATTCAGCTGAAACGATCAGTGGCGTAGATAGACTTTGGTCAAGGGGGGATATAACCGGGGGGTCTGGGGGCACCCCCCCAGAAAAATGTTGAAAATTATAACTCTAAAACTAGCTTTTTATGCAAACTAGAGGCATAGTGGAACTCATATTATACGGAATAATTGATGCAGACACGTGGTCGCCGCGCGCACACCGGAAGCGGGCATTGGCTCGTTCTCCAAAAGAACGAGCTGAACACAGGGGGAGTGGTTTGTGGTTTGATGTCATAATGATCTTACATTTGCTTTATTCTTTTTTGTATGTATACGTTTTTACTTCATTCTCATAAATTTGTTAAGCTTTCACGTAGTTTTGGTGCTTTTATTAAAAATACCATCTGTCATTTATTTTACTTAGGCTTGAAGAAATTACTTTTTATTTCATTTTATAATAAAATCACTAGATAACAAATGAATACAGGAATCTGCATTAGTCCACTTCACTCTATTCTCTGCTAGCACTGATCACTGAAATATTGTTTCAGCATAGTTACAACAAATAAATCTCACAGTTTTTTCACGCCACTAGTATCACCTTCACTCTCACTTTTTCGTGTTGGAGCAAAAAACCCCGTTTGCACTGTTTCGACATCACAACATATTGTAGTCACGTCGCGTCGCGTCGCTGCGAATTACGCAAGGTCACAGAACCAACTGACCGAGTTATAAACGCATCCTATACGTCAAAGTGAGATCAGATGCGTTAGTTCCGGTGTTGGCCGTTAGAGGGAATATAGGTAGTGGGTGAATCTAGTATTTTTATTGGCTACTTCAGTTCCAACGAGAAATAATGTAAGCCTGTATAGCCTACAGGCTCACTCATTTTGATAAATATAAATAATTGTTCAAAATAATTTTTTCTGGTATATAGGACTAAAAACATTCAGGAAAAAATGAACAACATTATAATTTTTCTGTAAGATGTAAAATTATAGGTGGCGAATTTTAATCTAATACCAATTTGGCTGTGAATGGCACATTTTCAGTTGTGTTCTCAGACTGATTTATCGTCTGTCTTTCATAACAGGGTATTTGCAAATCGGGGACCATCAGTGACTAAGGAACAGAAAATGTGAAATTTTGCTTTTATTCTGTTACAGTAACAGTTCACTTTCAGTTACGCATTCGCCGCTACCACTAATATTCCAAAATACTGTATTGTATTTTTAAGCCTCTTGTCACCGATCCTGCCGCGTTCGTTTGGCGCGCAATACCTCAAAGATAACATTTTTTGGCAGTTTTTCAACTACTAAATAAATAATAACAATAATAACTTTATTTATATATTTTTACAAAGATTTTTTATTTCTTATTGCGGTAAAAGAATTACTTCCTAGTTAAAAGTGGTAGCCTAACTTTAATTTTTTTGAGTATAATTAATTTTTTTTACATACTGTAGGGCCAAGGGGGGATATATCCCCCTTATCCCCCCCCCCCCGTACCTACGCCACTGGAAACGATAGAAAAAATGCCCTTCTTTCAGAACTGCTAGGCTATTTTTTGAAATAGCCTAGGGTATAATAAAATTTTACTGTTTTTGGTGGAAATTCATTCCCATGGAGAGAACTGGACGATTCCATACAGTAGATTCCCTCTAGTCCGGCCAGTCTTTATAAGAATAAGTCATACCTGTCAAATCGCCATGCTAAGCTGCCGGGGAATACCTTTGACAGGATTTAACATGAATGTTGAGTGTTTACTTTACGTGCGAGTTTGTAATTGCGACAAACGGTTTGTTTATGTTGGGCCTATAGATATTTGATCTGTAATTTCTTGTATGTATGTTTTTTTTGTTGTATAATTCAGGACTGTTTTCGGCAGTGAACGTTGTGAATCTCATTTATAAAACCCTTTTGTTACGTGTAAGTTCTGCACGTTTGCGAGTTTATGAAGAAAAATTTGTCTAAAATGAGAGAAATACATAAAAATAACTTAGTTTATGACCATTAAACAAGAAATTCTTGATGATGGTGAATCAGTCCAAAGTCCAAAATCATTGTAGCAAAAGAAAATAGGCTAACAGATTTTTTTTAAATTTTCATAGATTATGAGGTAAGTAACACATTCGAAGCCTGCCCTAAAGTGATTTCCTCAAATAAATTTATAGTTTGTTTTGTATAGAACGTTATGTGTTTTACTCAATTAATTATATCTTTAGTATAGGTATTAACTCTTTAATATATGTTGCAAAAACATATCTGAGTGGTACAACAAGATAATTCAACAGAGATATGAAAATATTCTCTTTGGGGGTATAAATGTTTAAACACTGTCTTTAAGTTGATGTATATGTAAATGCAGGAGATGCATTTAAGTTAATAGGTTTATTTTAAACTTTGATTGCACATCCGGTTCACATTCTGCCCATCCTGTTTTGTAGTCCATCCTGTAGTCCAGTCCCAAGGTGACTGAACTAGAGGTAATCTACTGTACTCTGAAATTTAATGTGCCTAATGCAGTCAAAACTTAGTCATAAGACACTTTTCCCGCTGTATATTTATAATCAGTTTATGTTTACTCATTAAATTCAGCTAAAAAAAAACAAACACATAAGTATCTTGAATCATTGCTCTTTATACATTGGCTATGTAAGGGTGTGGGCCCATAGTGGATCATTTTTACGACTTACCCACTTAGAAAATTGACCAGTTTAGTTGGGGCTAATTCAATATATCAACTTTAATTATACTTGATTTGTGGCTTCACCAAGATGACATCTAATGTATATCAGTCTAAAATCCCCAATTTGTCCATTTTTGTGGCAGCAAACTTGCATAGTCATTCCCTATGTTATTGTTATGGAGCTTACAAAATCATCATATCCGCTATGATGGATAGAAATATGTTCTTTTGCATTTGAAATTCGCTGAGTATCAGGTCTGCTGCAACGGGGGTATTTTGTATCACTAGTCATGTGGTCACAGTTCCTTTATACCAACGAAAGACAGTCATTTCAGAGTGATAAACAACTATTTGTTTGCCTGAGGTCTTTGAAGAAATTCATAAAAAATCTCAGAAGAGGCGAATCATCCTCCATCGTGACAATGCAAACTCCCACACATCGGCTGAAACAAGGGATTTTTAGACATACCAAAATGTCAGATTAATGGACCATCTGCCCCATAGCCCTGATTTTGCACCTAATGAATTCTGGAGCCGTATACGACCGCCAATACTCATTATGTCTGTTTATTTTAACATAAAAAACACATGCGGAAGAAAACTCCGCATGAGCCCACTCGATGGTTAAAAATTGGTTCCTTTACATTCAGAAATGTATGTAATCTTGATAGAGAATATTTTGAAAACAAAGAAACTGTTTAGTTTATTTGGTATTTTCTTTTAGCGAATTTCCCCTATAGGGAAGAAGCTATTACCGTAGGTCTCATGGTAAGACCTAAGTCCATACCATGATAACTTTTTGTTTTGGAGCCCCCAAAAGCAAAAAACACCATTCGTTTGAATTTATATATATAAACTAGTAGGCTTCGCTCGCTGAAAGGATAACAAATAATTGGTTAAAATATACGCCATTTGTAATTTGTTATCTATACAAATTTCCAAATTGACTGGTGATTTAAATTATTTATCTGAACTAAGCATTTTAAGAACACACCATTAAGGTTGCGAATAGTGGACAGCCCCAGATTGAAATGAGAAGATGAAACATTGTGCCGGTTAATTTTCCTTTTCCCCTCAAATGGTCTGAGCTGTTTACGATTTAATAACACATTCTAATTTTTAAGAATACTAAATTTCCTAATTAATCTATTATATATTTTATAAATTTGTGTTTCTAACACATAGTTTGAATACAAAAAGTATCCACTCTTAGGTGTTTGAACTCAGAAGTTTCATTGTACCGCGCTGTCCCATAAAATCTGTCGGCCAATTTGACTCATAAGATAAAGAGGTATATTTTGTATAACGGATGTAAACGACAATGCATACAGCAAAGGATGGACTCTAGACCTAACATGTGAATTTAGTATGTTTATAAATAGACCAAAAACTGAGAGAAAAATATAAAAAATGATGTACTGGCCAAAAAAAGAGGAAACCTAATTCCTCAAAATGTTTTTCAATCACATTAAAGATTGTTAGCTGCTACTCTTTTAGCAGACGAAAATGTGCAATATAAATAGTATATTTGATGGAATTTGGCCTAAATCGCTTTTGCCTAGTGCGCATGCCCTCCTAAAATTTGTAACTATTATAATCCCGATTCTATAATCATATAATGGAATGATGGAATGGAATGTCAATGCTTCAAGATTCTAGTTTGATTACTTCGGGTGATCCGTGAACTGAGTAGCCTTTGTAGTATCTGAAAAATATATAATATAAAGTAACTGTAATCGTTTTGTATAGTTATTTCTTTTGGCATATTAAATTTCTTTTTTTCTCTTGAAAATACAATCGATCAATCAATCAAATCTTTATTGCCATTGATCACAGTATACATGAAATAGGCATTGTCAATTATTTTCTATGTTGTATTACAGCAGTATGTAACATATTAAATTGTAAAATAGATTTTCGTATCTAAAGCTAAATGTATAAAATAAGTAAATCAGTAAGTAAAGTTATATAATCCAAGATGATTCTTAAAATTTCAAATTTATTTCACAATTTAGGAATTCATCAATTGAATAAAACGGATTAACCAAAAGCCACTCAAATAACTTAGTCTTAAAAATGCCAATTGAAATGTTTTGTTCAGACTCGTCCAGCTTATTAAAAAAATGTATACAGTTAAGTTGATGAGAAGATCCAATTTTTGTCAGTCGGTGTTGGGGAATATTTAATTTACTGTTATTTCTTGTATTGTGAGTATGGATGTCTTTTCTGGTAGTAAATAAATTTAAATTAGTTTTTGTATATACCAATATTTGAAAAATGTATAGATTTATGACAGTTAAGATTTTAGCATCAATAAATAAGGGTCTACAATGATCTAAATAACCTGCCCTGTAAATAGTTCGAATTACTTTCTTTTGAATTAATAAGATATTTTTTACCAAGAGTGAATGACCCCAAAGAATTAAGCCATAGGAGATATGTGATTGAAATAGCCCAAAGTATGCTATTCTTAAAAATTCAGTTGAAATGATATCTCTTAATTTCCAAAATAGGTAGCTTACCCGAGAAATCTTTTTACTAAGGATATTAATATGGGATGACCAGTTTAATTTGGAATCTAAGTTTATGCCAAGAAGCTTGACTGATTGTAAATCTTGAAACTGTGAAGATAGACTGATTATAATATTTTGGGTTTTTCCTTGATTACATAGAAGTTTGTTAGAAGCAAACCAATTTAAAGCATAATCTTCTGCAGAATTTATGGACTGATCAAGGAAAACTATGTTTTGATTGCTAGTAAAAAGAGAAGTGTCATCTGCATAAATAACAGAGCCTACTGGTATATTTTTAGGCAGGTCATTGATAATTATTGTAAAAAAGAAAGGCCCAAGAACAGAGCCTTGCGGTACTCCCATTTTTATTTTTGATATTGTTGAGTTTAAGCCTTTAATTGAAACAAATTGTTGCCTATTGCTTAAGTAAGAGTTTATGATATTACATGAATGATCTGATATTCCATAAAATTTTAGTTTTTCTAGAATTATATTAAAAGGGACGCAATCAAAAGCTTTGCTTAAATCTAATAGTGATAGAGCAACAGATTCTTTGTTATCAAGGGCATCAAGGGAGTGGTTAACAACTTCCATAACAGCAGATGTTGTTGATCGTCCTTCGCGAAAGCCAAACTGTGACTCAGATAAGAGATTATAATGCTCAAAATGAAGGGAGAGCTGCTTGTGCATTAAGGATTCAAAAATTTTTGAGAAGATCGGTACTATGGAGATTGGTCTGTAGTTTTGAGGAAGCTGCTTGTCTCTTTTTTTTAAATAGGGATTACTTTAAAAAGTTTAAGCGAGTCAGGAAAATATCCTACCTCCAGGCATTTAGTGAGAATGAATGAAAGTGGCTCTTTAATGGCATAGACTGTCTTTTTAACTATGTAATTTGATAAAAAGTAGACATCCATACTCTTGGAGTTAGACAATTTAGACACAATTTGAACTACGTCTTCTGATCCAATTTCTTGCCAATGAAATGTATCAGGAGGAACAGGTCTCTCCCCTAAAAGGTCATGAATCGGTGTATTAGTTTGAGGTATGTTATTTGAGAGTTCCATAACTGAATCTAGGAAAAAGCGATTAAGTTGCTCTGGGTCAAGCATTATTTCTTGTGGGGCAACTGTGGAACTTTCCTGTTTAATGATGTCCCACGCCGCTTTGCATCTGTTTGGTGCTGACTCAATAAAATTCTCACAAGCCTGTCTTTTTGCTTCCATAAGGTGATGTATTTAACTACGTTTACTGCCTAGATAGGCATCATATGCCTGATGAGTGCGCACAGAATCTCTAAGGCTTTTATAAATATTAAATAAATTTAACATGTGATTTCTTTCCCTAGCAAGGTCTTCAGTGTACCATTTAATTTTTTTACATTTGCCCTTACAACTATTTGATCTACTAACTAAAGGTGAACAATAGTGCCAAAGATCTACATATTGTTTAAAAAAACTATCAAATAGTTCTTTAGCAGTTATAAAACCAGAGTTATACTCATCTATCATTCTCCAGTTTGAATTAATAAGATGACTGATAAATAAGTTAATTTCGGAATAATTTTTTTTTTCTAATGTAGGTTTTAGCGAATTTCCCCTATAGGGAAGTATTAGCGAATTTCCCCCATAGGGAAGTAGCTATTACCGTAGGCGCCACGGTGAGACTTAAGCCAGAGACCATGTTATTTTTTCATTTTGAGGTCCCTAGACCCCAAAAACACCGTTCGTTCATTTTCATATATATGTATATATATATACCTGTCCGTAGGCGCGATAACTTTTGTAAAAAAGGTCCGATCTTGATGAAATTTGGAACAAACGTTTAAAGCGTCATTCATGACTTCGAGTTCGAAAACCAGCAAGATTGGTTTACTCTAAGAAGGTTTGTTTGACAAAATAAAATTTATTTTTAAGATTTAACACCATTTTACTAATTATTTTTATATTTAATTGTAAAAATTGAATTCAGCTTAAAAAAACAAACAATTTAGCATTTTGAATTATTGTTCTACGTCAATCCGTTGCTTAGATATTGGATAATATTGTATGTGCTAAACACAGTACGTTGTCCAATATTATTTTTATTTTTTCCCTCCAAAAGTACAGTTATCCTGATTTAAGATATTAAAAAAAAATTCTGAACATATGATTTAATTTTCAGGTGATGAATATTTTATTTGTGTTTATTTTGAACAGTTAGAGTTCATTGATCAAGATTTTGCAGAAAATGTATACTATATAAAAAAATACAAATTATTTTTAAATTTAATAAAGAGAGTATGAGCATTTGGTGGGAGGGATGTCTTGATCTAAACTACCTGAAAATGTAGCATAATATATGGTATGTTTACAACGATGAGGATTGATAATATGTTTTATTGAAATTGGCTGGAAATGTAGGTCTGTTGCAACAGGGATGTTTTAATTACAAAACTGAACATATGATTGAATTTAATTTTTTTATGAGATTCAGTTATTTGTTTGTTTTGAGTGTTTTTAATTTATTGATTATATGTTTGTTGACATTTATCCTATACTCTTATACGAGCAGTGTTATCTTGTATGTATGCTTGCTTGCTTGCACAACGATCTCAAAAACGGCTCCGAGGATTTCCTTCAAAGCCTGGAAATAAGTAATTTATGACTCAAAAACGTCTTTTATGCAGATTACTTGGCCAGAGTAAATGTAATAACGTAATAAATCGAATTTTAAAGTTGTAAAATTTTAACATTGGCCTTATGGGTTGCCGTGATAGCAACGAAAATAAACAAGGAAAGTGTAAACAAATGAAGTAATCATAACAGCTGTTTGGAATCTAAAGCCATTAAGGGAAAATACAGCAAGTGGGATGAAGAGTCCATGGAGCAATAAAAAAGGTTTCTATTTATCAATTTTATGACATTGAAATATTTTATAGTAACTGGATGAACTGGTAAACATGAAATAACACCGAGCAAGGTTCGGTCCACCAGGTACTATACTATAACAAGATTACAGTTATTAAAAATTAAAAGACTAAGAATTATATAAAATACAAAAGTGTATGTATTTACTAATGAAAACCAATGTGGCTTCCTTGTTAATTTTCCTCATGTTTCCTCATGTTTAAAGCTTTTATATTTAAATGATTAAATATACATTTTTAGTATATTATTTACTTAATGTATTCAACAATACCTTCCTTCAAATAAGTTGACTGCTCACATATACAAAATAAATCCTATGTAAATTCGCCGAATACGCAGGTCTGCTGCGACGGGGGTATTAATGCTATTGTTATTACTGTTAATTTTATTGCTCTGTTTGTAATAATTGTTACTATTTATATATTCCATTATATGGGCATTATGATCAGCAAAATGACCCTTAAAAGTAAAATCTATACCTATAAAAGGCAAACACTGTTTCTTTAGGCATTAAATAGGAAAACTAAGTAGTTTACATTCTGATCTGACCCTCGGACTCCGCCATGGACCCTCTCGAAGATCCCATATTATCCTTATGGCAGAATACAAATTGGTGAAATGTTTATATTCAAACAGATGTAAAATTCAAGAAATTTAGTGGAATGTCAAACCAGCTGTCAGGAATAGAACATAAAATAAATCACTGACTAGAGATACTTATAAGACCTTTCTTCCCCGTAACAGCTGTTAATGAAAGAGCTAATTTAAACCATTTATTTTATCTACATCATTAGAAAAAAATACTTTGCCTTTGTCTTTTAGAAAATTTCATTGATGGAATTATTACCATAGGTCTCACGGCAAGACCTAAGCGCGAGACCATGATAACTTTTCATTTTGGAGCTCCCAGAAGCAAAAAACACTATTCAAACTATATTTAAAGCTGAAAACACAGTACATTGTCCCTATAGAAAAATTATATATCTCGGTTATTACTCAACATATCTTGATAAAAATTGGTATGTGATTTTTTTTATTTTTGGTTGAGATTCACCTGATATTGTTTTAAATCACCAAATTTTTGAATCACTGTTGCAATAGAGCTGCATACACATTCCCCATTTTATTGTTATGGAAGAAATTAAATAAGGTCATGCACGTAGTCTGGAGTTCTGCTGCAACGGGGGTATTTTTATGTTTAAGATAGACCCTAAAAACCTTAGAATTTTTTGACATTAAATCAAGGCAATCTCTACGTTTTACGTACATAAACTTTCATGAAACAGAAAACTGCTTTAGGATTCTCTAAGTACGCAAGGTCTGCTGCGACCGAAATTTTATATTCCTGCTTAAGGGCCACTATACAGTATACCATGCATGCGAGCAGATTCAACGATATTGGGCATAAGCCTTCCCAGGGCAGTTGCACCCTTGAGGCCTTTATCAGTGGGGCGCTGAATCTGCTCATATGTATTGTACAGGAAGGCCAAATAGAAATACCTCCTGCTGGGAGCAGCAATAGAATAACTACAGTCGCAGCAGACCTGCGGACTTTGAGGATTCCTGAAAACATCTTTCTGGTTAATGAAAGTCCATCTTCTTTATATTTGTCCAATACCACTTACCTATCATTGCTCAGCCCAAACTACAAGACTTAGAACCTTGGACCTTTGCATGGACGATCTTAAGGGCGTAAGCATCTCCTAAGAACGGGTTTTTTAATTCAAAGTTTTAAGGGTCTTGGCATAGTTGAGGTTTATAAATTTTCCTACGCAAGTGGAATGGATAATCTTTTGTTTAATTTTCAATGTTCATTTAACAAGCAGGTGGTTCAGCTTCACATATGGATATGGTTTTACAGCTGATTTATAATTTGGTTACTTTCATAATGGTTTTATAGTTGTTTTGTTGATTTTTTAGGTGATATGTACTATGTTAAATATATAAAAGTTAAATTAAATTTAGTTGTTTAGTTAGTTACCTTAAAGTCGTCATTCTTTTTTGTACCTCATCTGTTTAATCATAAACTCAGTATGTGACCCTATCTTCATTTAGGCAGCGGGAGTTACAGTTTTTATCGTGAGCAAAGCCACGGGTAACTGCTAGTCTTATATAAACTGTCATCAAAATTTACTAAAATATTATCCATACAGGATTTCCCACAGGTGGGAGCTTTGATTGAACAAGTTAAGTTAAGGGACCTACGCAAATTAAGGAAATCTATTGATTTTTGATCTTTAATATTGAGCATCTCTATGTTGTAGTCTCCACAGATGGCCACTGAGGTGCCATTTTTCATTATTTTCTTGACAGCTAATTCAAAGTTTTGAAAGAAAAATTCTATATTACCATTTGGAGATCTATATAAACTAATAATAACAATATTTTGTAATAGTTCACAAACATTTACATTTAAATTTCATAAATGAACACCCATATAAATAAACAAACACACAGCTTAATAATTATTTGTATATAATATGTCAACCTAGTATATCACTCAGTTAATATAAATTATTTGATAATGTTATTTTCCTAAAATCATTCATTAATTTATTACCATCTACCATAAAAATTTTAGATAAGTTAAGTTAGATCAGCTGTATTCATAATTTAATATAATTTATATTTATGGGTCAGGGAACGCTATCTCAAATTATCTATTTTATATAGCATGTTTTTCAAAATTTGATCTCTAATAATTCAGTGAAGTGTTTACCAAAGACCAAGTTAGTGAACCATGTGTTACATTGTTAAAGTGAAAAGTGGAACCATTGTAAAGGACTCCAGCTTCTATTCCAGAGAGAGATGGCCAAGTGTTAACTTCATTGTACCTGGACCTCGTTCCAATTTTAAATTTCATCCCCCTTAATTAGTAGATTTTTTTTTTGTTAGCCAGCGGTAAACCTGATCTTAGTTGATTCCCCTTTAAGTGGCCAAATTTATCTATCTGAAGAAAAGATCAGGGTGAAGAGATAAACTCTTGGTAAGACCAATCCAAAATTTACTTCACCAACCATTGTTGAAGAGGAACAGACTTTCAAACAAAGACTTGATTTAATTAAATATAAAAAGAGATCAGAATTGGCAATTTATATTATTATCAAAATTATTTATTCTATTTAAAAGTATTTATGATTGTGATATTCAAACAAATTAATTTTTCAATGTCATGCCCGCACGATTCCCAGAACCCTATGTGAAGAGATCATGCTTCTCAAGAACTGAGCCAATGCCCTTAAATTGTACCATATTAATCCAATTAGCATAAGTAATTTTATCTAACCCCATCCACTGTAATAATCCTTGTACGTCCCCCTAGAGTTCAATTTTGATATTCATATTTATTGTTATTGTTGAATAAATAATAGTTTTGTAACAGATTACCATTCTTTTATTTCAAATTTAAATATTAAATAGGCTAGTATCACACTAATTATAATGACGCCATCTTGAACAATAATAATTAATTAGAATTAAGAAGAAAATATAAGAGTCACCTACCTGTACTTATAATTAAAGATATTTATTTATTTATTTATATTTACAAACCAAAAAGGATGAGTTGTAATTAATTACAACTCATCCTTTTTGGTTTGTAAATATAAATAAATAAATAAATATCTTTAATTATAAGTACAGGTAGGTGACTCTTATATTTTCTTCTTAATTCTAATTAATTATTATTGTTCAAGATGGCGTCATTATAATTAGTGTGATACTAGCCTATTTAATATTTAAATTTGAAATAAAAGAATGGTAATCTGTTACAAAACTATTATTTATTCAACAATAACAATAAATATGAATATCAAAATTGAACTCTAGGGGGACGTACAAGGATTATTACAGTGGATGGGGTTAGATAAAATTACTTATGCTAATTGGATTAATATGGTACAATTTAAGGGCATTGGCTCAGTTCTTGAGAAGCATGATCTCTTCACATAGGGTTCTGGGAATCGTGCGGG
Source organism: Flexamia atlantica (assembly GCA_035578135.1). Classification (NCBI taxonomy): domain Eukaryota; kingdom Metazoa; phylum Arthropoda; class Insecta; order Hemiptera; family Cicadellidae; genus Flexamia; species Flexamia atlantica. The sequence goes on along the minus strand of JAQJVK010000001.1, from coordinate 192,585,495 downwards.
CATGACATTGAAAAATTAATTTGTTTGAATATCACAATCATAAATACTTTTAAATAGAATAAATAATTTTGATAATAATATAAATTGCCAATTCTGATCTCTTTTTATATTTAATTAAATCAAGTCTTTGTTTGAAAGTCTGTTCCTCTTCAACAATGGTTGGTGAAGTAAATTTTGGATTGGTCTTACCAAGAGTTTATCTCTTCACCCTGATCTTTTCTTCAGATAGATAAATTTGGCCACTTAAAGGGGAATCAACTAAGATCAGGTTTACCGCTGGCTAACAAAAAAAAATCTACTAATTAAGGGGGATGAAATTTAAAATTGGAACGAGGTCCAGGTACAATGAAGTTAACACTTGGCCATCTCTCTCTGGAATAGAAGCTGGAGTCCTTTACAATGGTTCCACTTTTCACTTTAACAATGTAACACATGGTTCACTAACTTGGTCTTTGGTAAACACTTCACTGAATTATTAGAGATCAAATTTTGAAAAACATGCTATATAAAATAGATAATTTGAGATAGCGTTCCCTGACCCATAAATATAAATTATATTAAATTATGAATACAGCTGATCTAACTTAACTTATCTAAAATTTTTATGGTAGATGGTAATAAATTAATGAATGATTTTAGGAAAATAACATTATCAAATAATTTATATTAACTGAGTGATATACTAGGTTGACATATTATATACAAATAATTATTAAGCTGTGTGTTTGTTTATTTATATGGGTGTTCATTTATGAAATTTAAATGTAAATGTTTGTGAACTATTACAATATCCCCTCAGAGTTGAATTAATTTAAAGAATTGAAATTAATGAAAACTCGATAATAATAGGAACAAATATTTACAAAACTATACTAAATGATAAAATATTTATTTATAATTTAAAATGATGATTTCTTAAAACTAAATGGATTATATGACCTAATATTTACAATCATAACTTCAGGTCCTAATACTGTCCACGCGCACTTCACTTATTTCAAATTTTGTTTCACTGTTCAACATTTATTACACTATTGTTTATATTTACTGGAGTCTTTTATCCCCTCAATCCATAAATAAACAAATTAATCTACAACTTTTAATTAGTTGTCCGTGTATTGTCCAAATGTTTATATAACTGTTAATAACACTATTTACACTGTATTTATTGTTGATCTCGGTTTGGCGTTATATATTTTCTAAGAGCAGTTACATGGTAGGGTCCAAACTCTTGTTCTTCATTTAACTTTTGTACAAAATAAGTCGAATGTCCCAGGATACTTGAGATGCGGTACGGTCCTTCGTATATGGCGAATAGTTTGGCTGTTTCTCCAAATGCTGCATTTGATAGTTGATGATTTTTGACCAATACCAAATCGTTTAAATTGAATAATGTTGGTAATACACCGCGGTTAGCTCTTCTTGCTCGTGTTCCCTTCTTTTCTCGGATCCGTTGGGAGGCGAGGAATATCTTCTGTTCTAGTGGGACATCTTCTGAAAATGGGTTTTCCACATATCGTTCCCAGAACCTGAAATCTTTTCTTCCTAACTGTAGTTCATTCGGACTGAATCCTGTAGTTTCGTGAGGAATTTCGTTCAAGTATTCATTAATTTCTGTTATACACTGAGCCCATTTTCTGTGTTGTCTTGAGCAGTATGTTCTTAAGCAGCGCTTCACTTCTTTAATAGGTCTTTCGGCCATATTAAATTGGGGATGGTACACAGGGTTAAATATTGGAATAATATTGTTTTCTTCTAACTTTCTTATCCATTTGTGGCTCTTAAATTGCGTACCGTTATCACTTTGGATCCTCTGGGGTATTCCATGTTCTATAAAGTGTTGGTTAAACAATTTATTTAGTATGGTTTGTGTGGTGGCACGCTGCATTGGGTATAATTTGATAAATTTAGTGAAAATGTCCAGGACAATTAACATGAATTTCACATTTCCTCGGCCAGGCGGCAAAGGACCTATAATGTCGATAGCTAACTGTTCGTTCTTCTGATTACAACTGATACCTTGAGCGAAACCTCTTGGTGGATGAGTATCATTTTTGCACCGTTGGCACGAGTCACAGGATGCCAGGTATTGCCGGATTCTTCGATTCATGTTCTTGAAAATGAAACATTCTCTGAGTAAATCAAAACATTTCTTAGACCCGCAATGGAGGTAGTAGCAATGACACTCCCAAATAAGGCGATTTATGATGGTTTCTGGTACTACTATGAGCCATTTATTAAGGTGTTTTTGGTATAGTATTTCCTGGTGTAATTTATATGATTGTTTGATTTTTGTGTGTTCAGGTGTATCTTGGGGTATTAATAATATTTGACGAATCTCTTGAAGGCGGGGATCTTGTGACTGTAATTTCCCAATGTTTCGGAGATCTTCTTGTAGTCTAGGGTCTGGAATTCTTCTAATATAATTGATAATTAATTCTCTCTGAGATGTTTCCTGGTTCTCTTCAACTGGGTAACTTATTCTGCTCAGGGCGTCGGCTGTCGAATTATCGGCTCCTTTACAGTGATGGATCGTGAAATTGTACTCTTGAATCGCCAATGCCCACCTTGTTAATCTATTATTCAAGAGTTTACAGGTTTTTAGAAATGTTAATGCATGATGGTCAGTTATGATGTTTAATTTTGAGCCCAATATTATATACCGTGTTTTCTGTAAACAATAGATGATGGCGAGTAATTCTTTTTCAGTGGTCGTATATCTTTGCTCTGCTGGCTGCAGTGTCCGTGATAAAAACATAATTGCTGCTTTGTCTCCATTATCTCGGTATTGAAATAAATGTCCGCCTATCGAAAAATCTGATGCATCCGTTTGTAGGTAGAAGGGCTTCGTATTGTCTGGATGGTGAAGAACATTCATTTTTAGAAATAGGTTCTTAACTCTTTGAAAAGTTTTATCATCTTCTTCGGTCCAGATAAATTTTTGTTTCTTTGAGGTGAGGCGTAGTAAGGGTTGGATTGTTTCTGAATACTTGTCAATAAATTTATTATAATAGTTAATGCATCCCAAAAATGATTTTAACTGTGTCCTATTTTTAGGTGTGGGGAAATCGAGGATTGGTTTGACCCGCTCCTGGTCCATTTCCAAACCGGTTTCTGTTAATGTGTACCCCAAGAACGGAACTGAACTTTGACAAAATTTTGATTTTAAAAACTTTATCGTCATATTTGCTTCAGCTAATTTATTGAAAATATACCTCAAATGTTTTAAGTGTGTTTGGAAGTCGGGTGAAACTATACAAATGTCGTCTACATAAATTAAGGTGAATTTTTCTACTTCCTCATCGAAAACTTTGTCCAATGCCCTTACTAATGCTGCCTGAGATGTGTTGATTCCAAATGGTGTAACTTTGTAGTGGTAGGTCTTTCCTCGGAACTGGAATGCTGTGTATTTTCTCGATTCTTCAGATAGTGGAACTTGCCAATATGATGAAGTTAGATCGATACTACTGATAAATTTTGCACCTTGACATTTTGCTAATAATTCATTGACACTTCTATTACATTCGTAATCTGGAATAATAATTTCGTTCGCTTTTCTAGCATCCAAACAAAGTCTTATTTCACCAGTTTTCTTGACGACCGGGATAATTGGGTTTATAAAAGTGCTGTTGCTTCGCTCTATGATCCCTAGGCGTTCCATTTCCCTTATTTCTCGCATGACTGCGTCTTGGTGTGCTAATGGTACTGGGTAAGTATGACATTTAAAATTTTGAGGATTTTCGACTCTTAATACATGCTGGTATTTGTTACATAACCCAGGTTGGTCGGAGAATACATCTTGAAAGTCCAATAACAAATCAATTAATTGTTGTTTTTGAATACTATTTAGATTTAAATTATTTTTGAGGGATTCTGTAATTATTTCAGGGGATAATTCACATGATGTTCTGGGGTTTGTTTCTTCAATATAATAACACTCTTCGTATGGATCTTCATTGCAGCAGTAATCTTCTAAATTATCCACATTTTTATCATTAGTGATTATATGGCATAAAATTCCAGCTCGATTTGTGTTATTGAATTGAATTACTAAATCTGTATCATTAATATTCATATGCATTTCACCCTTTTCAAAATTTATCTTCATCTTCCAGGCACTAAGTGTATCTATCCCGATAATTACTGATTGTATTAGTTTTGGTACTATGAGCATTTGTGTTAATATAGTTTGTTGACCAATGGTAATAGGAATCATTACGATTTTTGAAATTTTCCGGGATTTTTCATTGGTTGCTGTTCTAATGTGCATATTATTTACTGGTAATTCTTCTATTTTTCCTAATTCACTCCGATTTGATATGTACCAATCTTCTGCTAGACATGTAATGTTAGAACCTGTATCAATGAGAGCTGTAACTTCTTTGCTTTTGATCTTTATTCTTATTTCGGGGCATTTTTGCGATATAGTCGTATGAGTATTTTGTTCTGTTTCTTCTTCAAATAAAAACTCCCGATCACAATAAATATTGCTCAAAGTTAAACTATTGGTATCTGATTCATTATGCATGTTATTTACATTATTTACAATTTCAATTGACCTCTTATGTCCGACTTCTTTCTTATTTTGCACTGAAGATGTGTTCTTCTGATTTGAGCTATTTACATGGAGAATGAGGTCACCACCATCATCAGTGCCTCTCAGTTTAAATCCTGATTATTTTCCTCTGGCACTAGGTTTGCGTTCTCCTCAATAATGGCAGCGCACACCTGGTTTTGTTCTTGTGTCGGGTGGTATCTAGGCAGTGGTCTTCTCTCTTCAGACGGCGGTTGGTTTGATGGTAGATTGGGAAACTGTCTTAGGTCACGGTAATCGTTTCCAAATCGATGGCGTCGGTCGTCTCTTTGGTACCGATTATCGTGGTGGAGGTGATTCTCATGTCTCCGATTGTACGGGTGGTACTTAGGTGTGTACGCTCGATTGTCCGTGTTTCTTTCATTGTAGTGTTGGTTATGACCTTTTCTACCGTGTTGGTGGTGGTTTCTATTTACATGATTTTCCTCAGGTGTATTTTCCTTTTTATGTTTATGGTTTTCGTTCCTTTGATGGTTAGGTGACCTTGCTTGTTCTCGCAGATCTTCTCTCTGGAGTAGAGCTTCAAAATCGCAGACCGTCTGAATATTTTGAACTCTATAGGCATCTTGGATTATGTCTCCAAAGTGGTTTGATAGGCAATCGAGGATTTCTTTTTCGTCCAGGGGAGGGTTTAGCGATTTAAGGGTCAACACCCGCTCTATAAAATACTCTGATCGGTTCAGATAACCATTTGGCCGATATCGTTCATTTTCGATCCGTTGTTTGACGCCTCTTTGGATATCTCGGTTCCAATATTTCGATTCAAACATATGTTGAAAATCATCCCATGTGTGAATATCAGTTTTGATTAAATTGAACCACTTTGAGGCATGTCCTTCTAGGCACATTTCAATGAGATCAACTAGGCTTTCCGCACTATTATTTTCTGGATTTAACTGTAGGTTTTTCTCATAATATTTCTTAAGTTTGTTTAGAAATTCCTGGGAATTATGTGTCTTTCCATTAAATTTTGGGTGGGTCATTTCCGGTGTTAATGTCGATCTGCCGTTACACACAATATTAATAGGGACGGGCGCTTGTGTTGTTTGAATGTTGGGTGTAGTAGGTATTTCTAATATTTTCTTATGACACGCCTCCACGGACTCAGCCAATTTCGCAATTTGGTATTCATTGGATTTAATGTTTGGGTTCAGTTCTAATTTGACTTGGTTGATTTCAGCTGTTACTTGTTCTTTGATTTGTGTATAATTTTCCTTACAAATGTTTTCTACCTCCCTGTGTGTCTCTAATTGAATCTGTTTAATTTGTTCAGTGATTTTTAATTGGGTTTTACAATTTTCTGATACGATGATTTGACTAACCTCCTGTTTATGTTGAATGAGGTCTTGTATTAAATTTTCTCTGATTTTGTATTCCCCTTGTTCTAATTTAGTATCAATTTGATCGACTTCCTTAGCCAAATTTTCCTGAAGAATTTTAAGTTGATTTATGTCAGTTTTAAGATTTGACTGTTCATTGTGAATTTGCTGAATTTGATTTTCGACCCGGGCAGAGTGATTTTGAAATTCAGATCTTAAGTTTGCATGTTGTATTTTAATATCAGATTTGATTGCGTTCATATCGGCTTTAATTTCATTTCTTAACTCGGTTTTAAGCGCATTCATGTCAGTTTTAATCGCAGCATTGCTCGATTTAATTTCATTCATGTCGGTTCTAAGTGCATTGATCGCCGCTGCTATTTGTACGAGTGGGTCGACACTGTCGACAGCTGATTCAGTACGAGTATGGTCTGGAATCAGCACAGGAGGGACGGTACTTGTGTCGCTCGTCAAAGAAACTAGCGTTCTGATTGGTTGTTCCGTTCGGTATATTTCGCTCAATGACGATGTAGCGGGGGAAATCGCCGCGGAAGTAGTGGTAGCACTGATTGAGGTTGGCGTTGGTGTTGAAGTGGGAGACGCCGGCTGGGACAAAATGGCGGAACGTTCTGACATTTCACTCACGGCCGAAATTGTTGTCTCATTATTAGAATCACTCGCGTTGTCGGAATTATTTGAGTCGCCTACCGAAACAATGTTTTCTTTGTTCACTGACGGGTCACTGTCCGATTCGCGGTGTACATTTATTGGTTCCGTGTTATTGCCGAATAAAACAAAACTTGTCTGCTCGGACTGCGTCGTTGAAACTTTAGGTTTGTCGGTTGATCTTAAATGGTATTTATGTTCGTCGCCCATATTGAGGTAGTAAGCACGCAATTAGGATTATTATACAATAAATTGGATATTATACTTATATCTAAATGAGGTGAGATGAGTCTTAATCTAGGCTATCTCCTACAAAATTATCTTCTTGCTATCTCAAATAATGTCTGCGATCATTAACTTTTCATTGTCAATGCCCTTACGTTGCGGCGCCAATTACAACTCATCCTTTTTGGTTTGTAAATATAAATAAATAAATAAATATCTTTAATTATAAGTACAGGTAGGTGACTCTTATATTTTCTTCTTAATTCTAATTAATTATTATTGTTCAAGATGGCGTCATTATAATTAGTGTGATACTAGCCTATTTAATATTTAAATTTGAAATAAAAGAATGGTAATCTGTTACAAAACTATTATTTATTCAACAATAACAATAAATATGAATATCAAAATTGAACTCTAGGGGGACGTACAAGGATTATTACAGTGGATGGGGTTAGATAAAATTACTTATGCTAATTGGATTAATATGGTACAATTTAAGGGCATTGGCTCAGTTCTTGAGAAGCATGATCTCTTCACATAGGGTTCTGGGAATCGTGCGGGCATGACATTGAAAAATTAATTTGTTTGAATATCACAATCATAAATACTTTTAAATAGAATAAATAATTTTGATAATAATATAAATTGCCAATTCTGATCTCTTTTTATATTTAATTAAATCAAGTCTTTGTTTGAAAGTCTGTTCCTCTTCAACAATGGTTGGTGAAGTAAATTTTGGATTGGTCTTACCAAGAGTTTATCTCTTCACCCTGATCTTTTCTTCAGATAGATAAATTTGGCCACTTAAAGGGGAATCAACTAAGATCAGGTTTACCGCTGGCTAACAAAAAAAAAATCTACTAATTAAGGGGGATGAAATTTAAAATTGGAACGAGGTCCAGGTACAATGAAGTTAACACTTGGCCATCTCTCTCTGGAATAGAAGCTGGAGTCCTTTACAATGGTTCCACTTTTCACTTTAACAATGTAACACATGGTTCACTAACTTGGTCTTTGGTAAACACTTCACTGAATTATTAGAGATCAAATTTTGAAAAACATGCTATATAAAATAGATAATTTGAGATAGCGTTCCCTGACCCATAAATATAAATTATATTAAATTATGAATACAGCTGATCTAACTTAACTTATCTAAAATTTTTATGGTAGATGGTAATAAATTAATGAATGATTTTAGGAAAATAACATTATCAAATAATTTATATTAACTGAGTGATATACTAGGTTGACATATTATATACAAATAATTATTAAGCTGTGTGTTTGTTTATTTATATGGGTGTTCATTTATGAAATTTAAATGTAAATGTTTGTGAACTATTACAATTTTCTTCAATTAATTTGATGCAACTTAACTCTAAATATAATTCTTTGCTAAATCTCTCGAGATGAATTTCCTTAAATTTAATGCCTTGTTTGATAAATATCCCTGCACCTCCGTGTTGTATGGTACTCCTACAGAGAAAACTTCCGGGCATGTACCCCTGGTGGGCATATAAGTCTACTTCTTCAGCTAGCAACCAATGTTCCGAAACACATATTACATCAATTTTTTCAGAATTACAAAATTGTTCTAACTCTAGCAATTTTTTCCTAATACTTTGTATGTTAACCTGAAGTATTCTAAAAGATTTATTTACAGTATTACTTAAGGAGCTAAAAAAAGTACCCTAGAGTCACTAGTTTGAGAGTCCTTTGGTTCTGGTGACGTATGATCTTCAGATGCTGACTCCAGAGGATTAACTTGGGATACTGGCTCCACTGGTTCTAGATGGTCATGAGAAGTTGGTTCCAAAGGAGGATCATGAGATGTTTTTTCATGATTGGCTATGAGTGTCTTGAGCTTCTCTAGAAACTACTCATGAGTAAGACCATTCCATAGTGATCTGTAGGATTCTTCTTGGTTGTATGAAACTATGGTAACGCTTGCACCTGTACTACGCTGAAAATCCATGATGTTCTTGACAAAATGCTCAGGTTGTACATGATCCCTCACACATCCCATCGCTGAGCAAATTAATGACTTGAATCCCTTGGACTGGAAATCTTGGGTAAGCTGTGTAAAAGCCAAGTCATAGTCTTCTTTTGTTGGTTTTTCATGATACTTGGCTTTGGTGACAAGGCTGTACACTGAGGTGGCATTTTGTTCTCTTTGAAGCATTAAATGCGAGTTAACATACTCTGTACTTTTCCGAATGCTTTCCGGAAGCTCACTGTCACACCAGCAGACATATCCCTGTTGTCATGTAAATCCCCAGATATGGTGTGTGAGAAAGCCACTGAAGGGTTTTTTCTATACTGCGTTATTACGTTTCTCATATTAGCCTCAAATACAATGACTTTAGGTGATGAAGGGATTAAAATGGTTGGTTCATTCTTTTGTGACGGATATTTCCTGGTGAGAGAAAAGATGATCGGTTACACTGGTACAACGAACCGCAGGAAATCACGTCACGGGTTGTCAGAGGCCTTGGAATCGCTCAGCTCGGTCGCTGGGATAATTCCAGGGGTCGAGGATCGAAATCACAGTAGTTACCAGATATTCAAATATGAGAGCTCAGTTATATTCAACCTAGATGACATTCAACTTAGGACGGACTAAATTTGGAAACACCTGCTAAGTAAAATGCCCTCTGCTGTTTTCCCTAGCTCTGCGAGATGTTCAGAGTTAACACTAGTTACCCATAGTTAATGTTTACCCTAATCACGAAACAACATTTAAACTATCTCACTAGTGACCAGTAATTACAGGAGCAAGACAGACCTTACACTCCTGTAGCACAGCAGGTTTGGATAAGTCTAAGCCTGTTACAACAACAGGGAAACTAACAAGTAAGACTGAACCAACTCAGTAAAATCACCAATTACTGTAACTTTAAATTGGTTAAAATGAATTTAGAAAAATAGTCTTACTTTAAAACAATACACGTCGGCACCGAGACAATTAAACTAATTAGTCTCGGTTACAGCCGTAGTGTGAGGAGAATAGGGCTCGACCCTATCTTGGACGAATTCAACACTAAGTCCGAAAACTAGCGTTTAAACTAAATAAAACCTAATAAGGACGTTGTCGTACCTTTAACACCTAACAGGTATTGGAAGACAACTGGTTCGCTGCTTTCCACACGTACGAAATTGTGCAAGGATGAGAAGAACTTCGCACGAGAAACCGAAAGCACCGGACACTTCGACAGAGCACCGACAAGTGTCGATCGAGGGGTTATCAGCACACCATGTGCTCACCCCTTCCGGTGATCACTCACCAGCCCTTTTTGTAGTTGATAAAACGGCTGGTTACAAGCTAAAAAAAGCTATATACGGGGCCACTGTTTTTCGGTCTCTGCCAGAAAAACAGCTTATTGGCGCGCTCGGCGAGCAGAAGAAGAAGAAGAAGCAGCGCAGGCTTTGTCGTCGTCTGCATAACGCAGTCGTGACGATGTCTTCCGAGGTTATGTACGTTGTTTACACACAACAACATTTCCACTCGCAATATCGCGTTTATTGGAAGAAGTGGTACCTTCTTTCACAACTCACTAAGTGCTTGTACGACTTCTCAGTCGTAGTGAAAAGTGCCGACACTTAGGATTCCAAATCTAAATTGGCGATCGGAGTCGGTGGTTATGAGGCCGACTAGGTTAGCCTTCCCATGTCAACAGCGAAGGTTATAAACACCTAATACTGTTCCGTGAGTTACTTAATCACTTAAAGGGGTTTTTAGTAAGGGGATAGCAGTGTTTATTCAGATTATCAACTCTCCCTTCACAGCATAGGACATCGGCTAGATGAAATATAGCCTTGGCCTAGGCCCACTGGCTAGACCAGGTAGTCCTACTACTAGGCTAGGCCTAATGAGCCAATTCTCACCCCCGTGCAAATTAGGTTCGTTACACTTTGTAGAACTTGTTACTAGGCGATGGTTGGGTGGTGTGTTGCAGTGATGGCTTGCAGCTCCTACAGCGACTTCTGGCTCACTCGCATGAAGTCGCTGTAGGAGCTGCACAGACTTTCCATCCACAATTTTTAATCATTGCTCTAAAACTAAAAAGGCCGCCATTTTGAATTTTCCAATTTACCTTTATTGCAGCTTTTTTAGAGAAAAAATTTTGAAAACCTTCATTAGTACCATATGCATCTAGAGCCTATGAAGAATATTTTAGCGAAGTTTCATGGCCCAAAGCCCAGTATTGATTTATAAAATAAGCTTTGGAAACTAAAAATGGCCGCCATCTTTAATTTTATAATATACCCTTTTTTAGCCTTTTGAGAGAATATATTTTATAATCCTTTCTTAGTACACATCTAGAGCCTATAAAGATTATTTGTGCCAAGTTTCATGGCCCAAAGTCTTGCAGTTTTGAGAAACTGTGATCAGTGAGTCAGTCAGTCAGTCAGTCAGTCAGTCAACCGTTTTGGCTTATATATATCTCCATGTGTCTGTTAGCACGAAAACGGCCGTAAAAATGGTCCGATCTCTATGAAATTTGGTACAGACATGTAAAGTGGTAATCAATTGGACGAGTTCGTATAAACAACTAGATGGGGGGTAAAGGGGATAAACTTTCTTAGAAATGGGTTTTTTTGGGGTTTTGCACATAGAACTTGGTAAATGACCTCTTCTAGTTCAGATCTACTAAATATTGAATCAAAATCACCCAGTTTTAATATACCTGTAGCAGCAAACCTGCATACTCATTCCCCATGTTATTCTTATGGAGCTTACAAAAACATGTCAAATCTCGCTATGTTTGATTGAAATATGTTGTTTGCATTTGAAATTCGCTGAGTATGCAGGTCTGCTGCAACGGGGATATTTCATTGTTAGGCCAGAAATATGAAATATTTCCCTACAAGCACAGAAAACTAAAATTTTTGTAAGGAGAAAGAAATTTTTTTATTGACAATAAATTACAATTAAGTGGTTTGCCTTTTTAAACACAGTAGCCTATACAAAACATGGTATTGCCTTTTTAAACACAGTAGCCTATACAAAACATGGTATGACTTTGGTATGACCTTTTCCTTAGCATTTCTTCAAAAGATTTGTTTTCTCAATTTTCTTGATTTAATTTCGATTAGGCTATGTAGGTGATTTTAAAAAATGTATATTGATCCTTTAATTGTTCTGTCGACAATTTAATTAACATCAAAACTTAAAAGAAACTCAGTACTTTTTCATTATAATTTATGTTCGTTCGGATATACCATATATAGGCTGGATCTACCATATGCACCAATTAAAGTGTAATAACTTTAACATTACTAATTTTATATTTTGATTTTAAGTAGTCTGATGTCGGGCTGTAAATATTTTGTTTTTCAAAATAGACTTCTCCCGTTTGTCTACTATTGGTTTCAAACCTTATTGTTGGAGGCATATATTATTATGGTTTTCCTCAAGACAGCTGATTACTCAAATCTATACTTATTTAATACGCCAGGGTTTTTTTTGTGATCATTACTCCTCCTAAACTACTGGGTCGATTACAATAATTTAGGTGTCGTTGGAAAGTGCTTGGCGTGTAGTTTTGCAGGAAATAAAATTTATGAAGATTAGATTAAAGGGAACGGCCCTAGACACCCTTAAAGTTTTGTATTTGTCCATAAGATTTAACATGGGAATATAAATTTCAAACAAAGCAGCTGAGTGGAATAAACAAAGATTTTCAGCAAAGCCATATGTTCTAATGAAATTGAAACCAATGAGTATGTATATTGAAGCAAACTATTTATGAGTAGATTTAGAAGACCATTTCAGTTCGGCTCAAGAATAAAACGGGATACATTTATGGTCGCAGATACTGAATTACATAAAGTTTTATTATAATAATGCAAAACCTATGAAACAAAGTGTATTTTTAAAAATATATAGTTGTGAGGAAGTTTCCTCGAGCACTAGACCTTAACAAAGGTTAAGGGTTACTTAGTGAAAATGTCCGGATTGCCAGTCACTTGGTTTATTATCACAAACACCATGTACACGGGTCTCTCCTATTTCCGTATTTACAACTTTGTACAAGATCTTGATCCGGGTCACTGGCTTGTAGTCCCGAACGTGGCCGCCGGCAACCAGCTCACTGCGTCAGTAGGTGGATCAGTCCTTGCGCATCCGTGATGTCCTGGGGGGTTATTGCCACGTTCACAGTCCAGCCTCGCTGAACTCCTAACTATCCTTGGCTTTCACTCCTGTTCGGAGGCTCGGCAGCGACCTGCTCTGAGGAAGCCCGAAGGATCTTCGTCTGCTCGCTAGGATACTCGCTGGCCCGCGGTGCCACGGGAGTACGGCCTGGCGGCGCGCTCGCTCAGACGTAGCTTGCGAGGTGTAGACGGGCAGCAGCCTGCCCTGACTATCATTAACTGGCTGTAACATACAGATACCAATTAATAAATAACAAAACCTACAGTGGAGGGCGAAAACCATCCCCAATCCCCCAACTAGTGGACCACAAACCAATGGCTGGGGGCTCCAGCGTACCGGGGGCTCAACACGCCCGTCCGGTCTTCCGCGGGCTCAACACGCCCGCCCGACGTACCGGGGGCTCAACACGCCCATGTGGGGTGCTGGGGGCTCAACACGCCCGTCCAGCGTACCAGGAGCTCAACACGCCCGTTCAGTCTTCCGCGGGCTCAACACGTCCATGCGGGGTGTCGGGGGCTCAACACGCCCATCCGGTCTTCCGCGGGCTCAGCACGCCCATGCGGGGTGTTGGGGGCTCGCCCGTCCGACGGTGCTGGGGGCTCAGCACGCCCATCCAGCTCACCGGGGGCTCAACAGGCCCATCCGGTGGGTCGGGCCGCTAGGGCCCAACTGCCTTCCTGGTCCCCAAGGTCCGCCCTATATGCCCGCTGTCCCCTCCATTGGGCACTGTAACCGTACATCTGACCACGCCCCCAAAACTATGGTTATGTTATTTGTTGTCAAGATACAAATCGATGTGACAGATCGTAGTCTCAAAACATCAGGAACAGCTGTTGACAAATTGGGAAATGCAATTAAAAGAAGGCAAGGACATAGGGAAGGAACCATTGGATATATATATAATATATGAACCCAAAATCATACTAAACAGCGGGCGTTATAATGAAGTGGGAATATATCAACCGTTAGTCTAAATTTTAATCATATTTTCTCGATAGTATTATTTACTAAACAATTATTAGGCCTCTGTTAGCAAGTAAGCGATATGCGAGATGTCATATTTGGTATTCGCGATACATATATGTTTAGAAAGTAAATTTAATTTCAAATTTAGTATTATTATGTTGGGGAGCAATCGGAATACTAGTTATCGCGAAATTGCTTAAGAATACTCAATATGATCGTTATATGATATAATATAAATCTGTGATGCCCAAAAAACCTGTGCCCAGAAATTAATCAATAAGTGCAAGTGACAGTGAAGCCAGCTGCAAATAAATGGTTGCTACGGAACAATATTTACTTTCGAGTCAACAGTTTAGAAGTGAAGACGTAACTAAATTTACTCGACAAAATTAATAAAAGAAAAGAAGATAAAGTTTAGCGGAAAACCCAATCAGACCACCAATGGGACCGAAGGACGATCTGGGAGGATGCCAAAACTACGGTAACCCAAATCCACTAATATCGTTTCAGGAAATTCTTTATCGACACGAGGAGATGGGACTTGTGAACGAGCGAGGTGCCGATGGACCTATTGGACTAACAAATTAAAAACAAAGTATATCTTAAGCACGTTTAAAGGGGGGAATAATTCCGACTTCCGTTTTTTTGTAATATATATATTCATAACTTTGATTTTGTTTAAAAATTTGCATCTGAATAAATGAAGTATACCGTCTGGGAATAAGAACATATCAAGTGAACCGAGGGCAAAGAACTACGACCCAGAGTCTCAAACAATTATCGACTGCCTAGCAGGGAAAGAATCGGGCAATTAATTTATTTCTGGGAAGTAACTCACAAAATAGAAGAATTCGAATTATCAAAGATTTGTAATTGGGCTAGATTTAAAAAGATCATTAAACTTGTATTTGTCAACCTCAGTTAGTATTTATTTCTGTCAATTAACTTAGAATATCGTAGGTTATATAAGAGGGTGGTAATAAAAATGGCGCCCAACGTGGGGCACTTGATTGTAAAGTTCTTGACCAACGGTTCAATTGATAACCAATAAGACATCTCACATATCTTAGGATAAGTCTTTATTGAATTGTCATAGTTTTAAGTTAGAGAATCTAATTAATTATTTAAAGAGTAACCAATATGAGTAATAATTATGACTTAAGACAAAACCCAAGGCGAACGAAGAAGGGAGACGCGTTAGGAAATTGTAAGAGGTCGAACCCAGTGACAACCGAAATAGCAACGGCGCGGAATCGAGATATTGATACGGATGATAGGGTAGAGATAAGTGATAGGGATGTTAGGGACAACCCGGAAATCGGAAACGAAGAAGCGCGCGTGAATGAATCGGACGACGAACACTCGCAGACTGACCAGCGCGGATACGAGGATGACGATCTAGGAAACCCGCATGACGAGGAAATTTTGCTTGCGCAGGGAGATTCTGAAATTAATCCTAATAAACAACAACCGGAGGAACCTAAACAACCTAGCGAGACGCAAACCGATCTGAAGTTAATAATGGTAATGCTCAGTCAGTTGCAAACACAATCGGTCCAAATGAAAAACGAAACTAAACTAATACAAACCCAAATACAAGACCAAACGGTTCGAATGCAAAACCAAATACAAAACGAAACCCAACAAATAACCCAACAAATACAAAGTAAAATCGAATCTTGTAAGGAAGAACACCGTAGGGAACTAAACGAGATCCGGACCGAGATTACGAGCTTACGGATAGGCATCGAAGAAGACATTGAAAAAACAATTAGGGAAAATAATCTCAAATTAAATGAATCTTTCGACCTAAAACTAAACGAGCACGGTGCTAAATTCATGGAAAACATGACAAACTTAAACCAAGACACTATAAATAAGACTGAAGACCGGTATAAAGAAATTAAACAATATCTAAATTCCGAAACGATTCAAATTAAACGAATCACCCAAACTAATCAGGAACGAATTGACAAAATTGAAACCCAAACTCAAAACCAATTTAGGGAGATGCACCAGTCGATAGTCCAAAATAATGACATGGTAAATAAGGTTCAGGAAGATATAATAGGAATACAGAACAAAATGGGAAATCTCGAAAACCGTGTGGGAAATTCAACGTCGGGTAACCTAGACGAAATCATCATCAACTATGTAAATCCTGACCTCAACGAGAAAAAACCTAAATTCACTGGGAGAGAAAAGGATCCACTACACTTCTTGGCTCAACTAAAACGGTACTGGGAGAAATCAAATACGCGGAGAGGGCTAAGTTCACACATACCTAACTTGGAGGACGTGCTAGAATCGTGTCTAGAAGAAAGTGCGATTAAATGGTGGCAAATAGTAAAACAGGACGTTAAAGATTTGAGTGAATTTGAAATCGTGTTTCTCGAAAAATACTGGAATCTAGATATTCAACGCGGTATAAAGAGAAGAATCGAAATAGAGCGATATCGAACTGGAGGAAAACTTAGTAGATCGGAATATTTCATTGAAAGAGCGATCATATTGCGGAATATGACACCTACACTCGAAGAAGCAGAGATCGTGATGTTGCTCAGCGAACAATTCGAGGAGCGAGTTAGGGATGCACGTCGAGTCCAAAACATTACCACGATAAGGCAATTCGAACAGCTATTAGGTAGAGAAGATTTAGAGGAACAGAACCATCGGATCAAAAGTCGCCCGTATGAAAACCGACAATCGGGACAGTCTAACTACGGACACGAGAATGATAGGAATTTCCGGAATATTAACCATGAACCAAGGTACCCGAATCCCAATCGCGATCGACACGTAGCCAACGACACACAGCGAACCTACTCTAACGAGCGACCCTTTAATCAAAGAAGTAACTTTAGAACCAACGACAGGCCCAATTTCCACAACCGAAGCGGTTATGAACCGAGATCGACCTTCGTAACTGAGAATAACCCTAACCAAAACAAAGCGACTGCCGCAGGTTCGGGAAACTAAATAGCGTCGAAGTTTCTCGGGTATTGCACGCATTCAAGACTAAAACAGATCAAAATTATGAAACTTTGACGCGAGTTAAACATATCGGACATGTCAATACCCATAATCCAAATGAATCCCCAATCAAATCAAACCTTAACCTAAATAATGTCGTATCCAATATATATTGCGATAACAAATGGCTACTCGAGGAGGACGGAGTTGAACCACCCGTAATTAAAAGTACCGATTGTCCCGAAATAGACATCAAATTAAACCAAACCAAAATTAAAGCTCTTATTGATACCGGCTGTAACATTAATTGCTTGCAAGAACAATGGTATGAGCAAAACCAACAGGTCATAGGCAAACATGAAACCTTTCCAGTAACTAACCTCAATATTACCACTGCTACTGGACAAAAGTCCAAGAGAATAAGAAAAATAATATTAATACATACTGAAATTAACAACCATAGCTTCGACGCACAGTACTTAATTATCCCATCATTAGTTCGTGAGGTCATCATAGGACAAGAAACGTTAGAATCATTAGGAGTTGTATTAAACTTTAAGGATAATACTTTAACGATCAACAACGAGGTAATTCCATTAAATACTAACCAGGAAAAAACTGGAGAAAGTACTCAGGAAACAATAAACAACCATATAAACGTAAATAAAAAAGGAATAAAATGTCAGGTAATATCACAAGGAGACGAAAGTTCAGTATATTCACGGCCGATAGCCCAAGAAATGGTAAATAACAAATTAACCGATAACAGGGAGATAGTAAATAACAAGTTAGCTGAAATCACGATTTTAAGTGAGGAAGAAAAGGAAAAATTACGGGCGTTGTTATTAAAATATGATTCCGTTTTTTCTAACGAACCCGGACTATGCAATAAATTCCAATATAAAATCAAATTGAAAAATCATGAACCGTTCAAGAGTTTTACGTATCCTATCCCTGTGTGTCACCGAGAAGCGGTAAACAAAGAAATCAATGACATGCTGAGCAAAAACATTATAGAAAGAAGCGATAGCACGTTCATTAATTCTATGCTAGTAGTCCCAAAGAAGACGGGAGAAATTCGTTTATGTTTAGATGCCCGAGCTATAAATGAGCGGATAGTTAACGACTATGATTGCAACTTAGGAATCAATGAGTTACTCACTAAATGCAAAAACACCCGTTTCATAAGCACATTCGACCTTACAGCTTCTTATTGGCAAGTAGAACTCGAACCCGAATCCCGGAAATATACAGCTTTCCAACATAACGGAAAAACTTATCAGTTCGTGCGGGTACCTTTTGGGCTATCTATATCTCAAGCAGCACTGGTACGAGCTTTAGACGCCACCATCGGGAATGATCTTGACGAATTCTGTATGTTTTATGTGGACGACGCTTGCGTTACGTCAGACAGTTTCGAATCACACCTCAAACATCTAGAACTCTTATTCGCTAAACTTAAAGATGCTAATATGACAATTAAGCTACCAAAATCGGCACTATGCCAAGAGAAGGTAAAATATTTGGGTTTTATTATCACTAGGAACGGGATTAAACCAGACAACTCCAAAATTGAAGTAATAAATAATTTCCCTGAACCAAAAAATCGTAAACAACTAAAAGGGTTTTTAGGGATGATCAACTATTATAACAGATTCGTGGACAAATTTGCAGAGCATGTGCAACCACTACTCTACCTAACTTCTAAGAAAACCACCTTTCGTTGGACGGAGATCGAACGACAACACTTTCTAAAAATAAAATCATTGTTTTTGGATACTCTATTTTGAACTATCCGGACTTCTCAAAGGATTTTTACCTTCAGTGCGATGCGAGTGGCCACAGCATAGGCGGGCACATATATCAGATATTAGACGACCAGCAGAAAGCAGCAATCATGTTCATTTCCCGTACTTTAAAGGGACCAGAGTTAAATTACAATACTTCCGAGCTAGAATGTTTAGCGATTGTGTATTGTTTACAAAAGGCCAGATCACTATTGATAGGTCGACGCATACATATCGTTACCGATCACAAAGCTTTAACTTTTATGAAAACTTGTCGATTACTAAGTCCGCGGTTAACCAGATGGGCATTAGCACTACAGGAGTACGATTTTACTATCGATCATTGCCCCGGCAAAGATAATATAGTGGCTGACACTTTGAGACGAATCAAATACTCAGACGGGGAAATCTCAAACACAACTCAACCATCCATAGTAATCAACTTCCTTGAAACAGAAATCGAACCGTATCTTAGTCAACAGTTACAAAACATAAAACAACTACAACTAAATGACCCCAACTTAAACGAAATCATAACCAAAATACGTGAAAATCAACCTACCCCAGAAGATAACCCGAATTCCAATCAATTCTTAATATATCAAAATGTATTGTATAAGAAAACCGGTCTAGGATGGAAAATCCTTGTCCCTAAAACCATGATTGAAAACCTAATCCTAGCCTGTCACTTCCACTACATTCATTGCGGGGCAGACAAATATTTGAAACTGCTCCAAGAGCACTTTGTATTTAAGAACATGGGCAGAATAATTCGTAAAATAATAGCTTGTTGCGACTCTTGCCAAAAATGTAAACCCAACACTCATCCAAACCACGGATTAGCCAAAGGAATAACTTGCACGGATAAGAACGTACAAATAGCATGTGATTGGATTGGCCCTTTACCTACAAGCAGCTTCGGGGCTAAATATATTTTTGTCGTAATTGACATCTTCACAAAATTCATCCAGCTATACCCGGCTAAGAGGGCGAATACTACCATGGTGATCGATAAGATTTTCAACCGATACATACCAGAATTTGGAAAACCTAGATTCATCCAATCCGACAATGGAACGTCATTCAGGAGCGCGCGTTATCTACGCAAACTATCTGACAATAACATAACACCCATATTTAATCCTGTAAGGTATCCTCAAGCGAACTTAACCGAAAGGTACATCCAAAACGTGAAGCGGGCGCTTCGAACCATGTGTCACAACGACCAAAAGAACTGGTTCAACTGCATACCACACATCAACCGGTGTCTAAACGAAATCTACAACACCACCACAGGTTGCACTCCCAACGAGCTACAACTCGGGACCAAAAATACGAGGTTTTGGGAAGAATTTCTGGAGTTACTCCCTCAAGAAGACCGACCATTAGCCCTTAGGTTGGAACAAGCACGACAGCGGATGAGTACACGACAGAGGAAAAACGCCGAAAAGCTTAACAAGATGCATAAACCAACCGAGTTCAACGTAGGGGATTTGGTATTAGTCGCCCAGAAAATGCCATCCAAACTAATCGACGGTACAACTGCTAAATTATTTGAATTATATACAGGACCTTACATTATTTGCGAGAAATTAGGGAAGACAGTGTACTCCGTATCCAACACAGACGGGACAAGTAAGCGGGGACCGTACCACATAAGTGGTCTTAAAAGGTATAAAACCACGTATGAACTATAACGCGAATGCGAGTCACCATATAGTGCTAATATCGGTGATGTGAACATTCTAATATGAGTGATAAGACCGAACTGGTAAACTCAATGTGACTAAAGGTGGGGACTTAATTTGTGTTCGCAGCACCACGAACTATGAATAATATCTTCGTGTTTAATCCAATTAAATGTTTAATACTGTTAATTAATGTCAAAACATGTTACAAACCTTAATTTCAATTAGTTATCAATTTATATGTTTCTTCAATAATCCACTGCCAGACCATAAGGTCCGAGATATAATTTGATTCATGCAATGCCTCATGTATTTTAACTTGTCCTTTCATGTTGATGTTAAGTTTGTTTATGTTATAATTTGTTATATGAATAATACTTGTCTTTAATATATTCAATATGTGTATGCAAAAACCCCGAAAACGTTACAATACTATGCTTTTCGACTTTCGTAATTTCAATCCATATTTCATATTCCTTGAAATTAGAGAGGGCTATTGTAACCGTACATCTGACCACGCCCCCAAAACTATGGTTATGTTATTTGTTGTCAAGATACAAATCGATGTGACAGATCGTAGTCTCAAGACATCAGGAACAGCTGTTGACAAATTGGGAAATGCAATTAAAAGAAGGCAAGGACATAGGGAAGGAACCATTGGATATAGATATAATATATGAACCCAAAATCATACTAAACAGCGGGCGTTATAATGAAGTGGGAATATATCAACCGTTAGTCTAAATTTTAATCATATTTTCTCGATAGTATTATTTACTAAACAATTATTAGGCCTCTGTTAGCAAGTAAGCGATATGCGAGATGTCATATTTGGTATTCGCGATACATATATGTTTAGAAAGTAAATTTAATTTCAAATTTAGTATTATTATGTTGGGGAGCAATCGGAATACTAGTTATCGCGAAATTGCTTAAGAATACTCAATATGATCGTTATATGATATAATATAAATCTGTGATGCCCAAAAAACCTGTGCCCAGAAATTAATCAATAAGTGCAAGTGACAGTGAAGCCAGCTGCAAATAAATGGTTGCTACGGAACAATATTTACTTTCGAGTCAACAGTTTAGAAGTGAAGACGTAACTAAATTTACTCGACAAAATTAATAAAAGAAAAGAAGATAAAGTTTAGCGGAAAACCCAATCAGACCACCAATGGGACCGAAGGACGATCTGGGAGGATGCCAAAACTACGGTAACCCAAATCCACTAATATCGTTTCAGGAAATTCTTTATCGACACGAGGAGATGGGACTTGTGAACGAGCGAGGTGCCGATGGACCTATTGGACTAACAAATTAAAAACAAAGTATATCTTAAGCACGTTTAAAGGGGGGAATAATTCCGACTTCCGTTTTTTTGTAATATATATATTCATAACTTTGATTTTGTTTAAAAATTTGCATCTGAATAAATGAAGTATACCGTCTGGGAATAAGAACATATCAAGTGAACCGAGGGCAAAGAACTACGACCCAGAGTCTCAAACAATTATCGACTGCCTAGCAGGGAAAGAATCGGGCAATTAATTTATTTCTGGGAAGTAACTCACAAAATAGAAGAATTCGAATTATCAAAGATTTGTAATTGGGCTAGATTTAAAAAGATCATTAAACTTGTATTTGTCAACCTCAGTTAGTATTTATTTCTGTCAATTAACTTAGAATATCGTAGGTTATATAAGAGGGTGGTAATAGCACCATGGTGGTCCATTCTCCCCTCCAGTGAGTACCATGAGGTACTTGGGTACCGGGTGCTCGGGTACCATAGGGTGTTCGGGTACCATAGGGTGCTTGGGCACCGTGAGGTGCTTGGGTACCGTGAGATTTTGGGATACCCTGGGGGCGCTCGGGTACCATGGGGTGCTAGGGTGCAGTTGGGCGCTTGGGTACCGTAAGGTGGGTACCGTTTGGCGCTTGGGTACCGTGAGGTGTTCGGGTACCCTGGGGTGCCAAAACACTTCATTACACAGTATTCTTCATTACTTTCTATGTAAAACAACCTGTTTAAAATAATGTGTGTTTTATAAACAAATATACAGTCGATTTTTCAAATAACTCTTTGTTTTGGTTTATTTATTTTATTACTATCACAAGAATAATTAGTTTAACTAATAAAACTAATAATTTATGTATGACGAAGACAACTTGCGGAACTCGATTGAATATATACAAGTCTAAAGTAATGAGTTATTTGCAAAAGTTTGCCCCAATAACAAGTTTAATTACTGGCATTTTTGTTCCAGTGCTATGACTCAAAGAATTAGTATAGAAAAAAAAACTCTTTCCAATTCAACTTGACTCTACTATGAAATAAGCTAAAAGTAAATATGGCAAAGTGTTCGATTAGGGGCGACTTGTCGCCCCGCATATGTTTGCGTTTCTCCCTGTAATCGGCAACATTGCGGGTTCTGCAGGGTGCAAATCAGTGATGCGGACAGATGTCTAGCTCTAAAATTACCTCAGACTGAGACGTGTAAAAAGTGATCATTGTTGAATATTATTAATATTTTGTAAGTCCCTAAGAATATTCTGTGCTGAATACTGAAATACAAAATTGTATTGTCATAAAAGTTTTTTTTGTAATTTTATAGTTTCTGGCTTATGTGAATTTTGTTTAATTTTAATAATGTATTATGTAAAGATATAATAAAGAAATAGGTTTTAAATAGTGGTTTGATTGCTTGCTGTTTTTTAACAATCTTGTATAACCTGATTGGTTCATTGCTGAGGAGAAGAATATGTTGTTTGCAGCCTATGGTCTAAAAAAGGAAAAAAAGTCTATTCGCTTGTGCACACACACAAAGAAATAATTCTCTTGTTGCGAGCACCAAATAGGGTGGGTGAGTCAGTGCAAGCGGTCAAAATGAAGAATTTACCACCGACGAATTATCGGCGGTGGTCCCGTCGATATCAAATTGATAAATGTAGGCAAAAAATGAGAAGAGGAAGCTATTTTTTAAAATTTACTCCATTACAAACAAAACGCCATTTTAAAACGTAATTTTATATAGGTGTAAACAGCTTTATTTTTTAGGAACTCATCATATCTTTTACTATAGTGCTTAAAAGAAGCCTTTAGAAAATTTTCGTAAATGTACATCGGTTTGACTCGAACTGAGTAGCCATTGTAATCAGATCGGTTAAAAAGTGGGCGAGTGGTAAAAATAACCTACTCGACCGGTTACTCGTTCAGTGTGATTCTCCTAAAAACTCGCCCGCCAACACGACCTGTCTAAATCTGCCCTTATTGACAGTTGTTTATGATGACCAAGGGGCGTTGGCCTTTGATGCCTAGGCTGGTGCCCCTAGCGAGAAATCTGTCGCTGGGCGGGTAGGTAAAAAATATGCAGGGCTGTCATGAATTATTGGACTCATTTGAAAAGTAAATAGATAAATAACAAAGCACTGTCAACATGTGGAAATACTATATGAGCAATTCTTGTATACATCAATGTATTTAAATCCCATCTCGAAAACTGCTTTAACGATTTTAATAAAGTATTGCATTTAGATGTAGTTTTTATTTTTAAGTTCATCTGCTTAGTTGTATTTGCTGTGGAAATGCAACTTATTGGTAAAAGTGAAATTAAAAGTCGACAAACTTTGGGGTAATATGAGTTGCCATGTTGGTTTCGTAAAAACAACAAATTATTAAGCAAAAGAATCATCCAGCTTTCATTTGCCGCAAAAACTAACCCCCTAGCACTCAATCGCCATAACTGGCAACTTTTATTGGCTCTGTTTTAGTCATTAAACGTGTGACACATATTTAAAAGCTAAATAGCTTAATTTTCCACATGATACCTATGATTAATAGGTTCATTTAAAAATTGGAATGAAGTCAAAGTAAGTAGACTAATCTGTAAATATTTTAAATCCTCCTTCAAATTTCATCGACAAAATCCAGGTTTTTACATTTATAATACGTTTTAAGCCTTCGATTTTAAAAATTGATTCTTAAACTAATGTTGTATGCATTGAAACACTCAACTTTACGTTTTGTTAGCCATCTCCTCCACCTTCAGCGCATCTCCTTGGTTGACTAAGTCCCTAATTTTAAGTTTAGACTACTTTTTTAAGAAAAGAAAAAAGTCAATTAACTTGACTGGTGGTATTGGTTTCAAAGACGAGAATATAGTCTTCTTTTCCTTCTAATAAGGGGATATTATTTCATTTTCTATAATGAAAAATCAATATTTGTGACCCGCAAAGGGAAAAGGGACCTTCCCAGACGAAATTTGACAGAACAGAAAGTTTTAGAGGTTAGGATAAAAAAACAGTTTCTAATTTTTATTGTTTCTTACTCTACACATGTTTCCGAACAATATTTGATCCATCCTACACTTGAATTTAACTTTTAACATGGTTAAATTAATCTTTTTCTCAACCCCTGCAATCTGAAGAAAGGGGGCCTTGACTTCTCCAATTCTATTTTAGCGTTTCGAAGTTAAGAAAATCAAAGAGTTCTGTGAGGAATAAATGCAAAACTTGCTAAGCCCTGATGCAGGAATCAGAACATTAAAATGTACAGGATCTTCCAGAAAAATTAGTTGAAGTAGCTCCCGGTCGAAGTGAAGTTTCAAAACAAAAAAATGTACTAGAAGGTAAAAAAATATAAAAGTAAAAGCTTAGATAGCCAATATTATGTCATATTTTGTTAAGATAAATTGTATTAAACTAGTGGCTTGAAGGGGCTAGAAGCCCCTAATGAAGGAAAATTAAGTCAATAATTTGTTATAGTACAAAATACCTTCATAACAACTGATTCTACCTTATATTGATAAAGAGCCTACCACATGGTTTTCAATAAAGTATCAGCATCACATGTTTTAAGTAAACAAAGCAGACGTTTTTATGTCCCAATGCTTTTTAAATGGAAGATATTTTATGTTATTTCTCGTTTTCTGGTGAATTTCAAGCAATTTCATTATTTTTCCCGCCATCATGGAGTAGAGACCTTTAATTTGAGCCCCCTCCCATCTTTCTCCGACTTGCCAGACGCCCACAATTTTGACGCAAAGAATCACCTTACGAAATTAAATATATGATTCTTATTTAAGTATAAAATTTAAATTAATTTTTTTTAATGATATATGAAAACATCTTATCTTTAACATTTTGTGGGGTTTTTATTACTCTCATCTATTTAAGCAACGATCGACAAAAAATGCGAATAATTATCACAAATTCAATGGAGAATTCAATATTCAGCTTTAAATTTCTGGCAAAATGATGTGTGAAACATAGCCAATAACACAAGCAGTAACAAAAAAATTAAAGTTAGACATTTGCAAAACTTTGGACCGCGATTTCCTAAAATCACGGTTTTTAATATTTAAAATTAAAAAAATTTTAACTCATATCAGGGATTTTTTAAGATATCTTGGAAATTCATTCACCAATTTGTTTGGTTTTTAATGTAGATTAAGGGTATACTAATAACAGCGGACAAAATCCGCCAGTGGATGGCCCGCTTAGCCGGCCTAAAAGAAATTACAGATATTACTGTACTGTGTCGCCTTAAGTTTGATAGCTTACTATAATACAGTTGCTTGCCAGCGCATTATAAAAAAGTATCAGTCTATATCATGTTTGAAGGTTTGAAGTCGATACCTTGAGTGGTTCAAAAGTTATAGACTATCATCTGAAAAATTATACACGCAGATACCCGGAAAATCAAGCACTTTAGGACATGAGTTAGTATGAACGTATTTTTTTTTATTTGATGTTAGTAGTCATTTTAAGGAATATACGCACATCCTTGTTGATCACCCTGTGTCGAGCTAAACTGTGCGCGAAGCCATTATTATAGCCCTTCTAAAGAGGAATTAATTGCTTGCTTATAACCTCTTGCTTGCTTACTTGCTCAGACACGTTATAAACAGATCCGAGGAATCTCTTACTCGGAGCGTTCATCGTAAATCTTTGGAAATCAGTCATAGCTGGGTTATAAACGTGTTTAATGGCAAACAAAAATCTAATTACATAATAATTGAACCCAAGAGGCCCAAGAGTTAAAATTTCATATTTTTTAAAAATATAATACATATTTTACATATACCAATTTAAGTTGTGACTACACCAATAAACGCTCGCAAAATAATTCTTTGTTCGGTGGCAAAGAAATAATGCTCGTTATGTGTAGACACCCTATACAAAATTTTCGGTTTTCTTCTAATTAACTAGGAAAGTTTGATTATTGGGAATGTGGCTTAGCAACTTTAAAAAAAACCGCGAAAAACGTAGGCATTTATTAAAGTATTTTATTAGGCCTGTTTGCGCCACTTAAAAAAATAGAGGTGTATGGAAAATAAAAATTTAGATTAGCTTTTACATTGATTTTGATCTTCTAGGTAGAAAACGATGATGAAGAAGTTGTTTGACGTAACAAAATAAAGAGAAATAATCTGATCTAAGTTTCCACATACACGCAATGTTGACCTGAACCACAGTTAGCATTTCAGCAATATTTCAGCTCAATCAGTGCGGTATTTTTACTTGAAGCAAACATATACACATAAATACAAACATGCTCTCTATTTTTAAATACTAAGAAGGTTCGATAGGGACAATATAGTTCAAACCTTGTCAGTATTTTTTAACTTTCATAAAATGGCTTAGAGTGAAGGTTATGAAATGGATGTGTCGAAGAGGAATTACAATTCATTTAGTGTACAAACATAAAGGCATTCTTGAAGTGAGTTTAATCCAAAACTTTGGTATTTATTTATCATAAGGTCTAAAACGAAAAAAGTTCCCATTATTGAAATTATACAACGAGGCTGCAGATCATTAGGAAATTTGCCGACGACGCGAAGCAGTGAAGTGCCTACAACCTGAGCGTGGTCAACACATTTTGGCTTGGGCTGTACACCTCGGAGTTGTGAGACCTCGGAGTAGTTTAGTGTTCAAACTAATTTAATTTTAAGACCTAGAAATTGTGAAACCTCGGAGTTGTGATACATAAATTCTTTGCTACTAAACTACTCCGACCTCGGAGTAGTGAAACCTCGGAATAGTTACTACGTTAATATTACTTCATTTTTATAGATCTCGGAGTTGTGAAACCTCGGAGTTATGGGGCGCTCCCATGTTAAATACTCAAGCAGTACTATCAGTAATACAAAACTATATGGAAAGTTGTTTTTGTTAATCCACTTTTTAGTAAATTTGTAACATTATTTAGTAATCTTAGAACATTAAAATGCTCTTATGATAATTTTGAAGACGTCTATGCATAGAATTTGTGTCAAGAACTCAAACGTTTTTGTCTTTAAAATTTGTGGTCTTAAAAGTCGAAAAGTGTAAGTACATGAGTTGGTAATTTAACGGTCATTGGTTAAGATTTTGTAATTTACTGCTACGTAATTTTAATACTTGGCTTAGACTGGCCAATATGGCCAGAACCGGCCAGTATTAAGCCATCGGCCAGTACTGGGCCATAACCGGCAAACAAATAAAGAAAAAATATGGAAAATTTTGAATTAATCCAATACTAGTGGATCCGAGCGCACGGAATCGTGCGCTACTCTAGCAGAGCGATAATTCAAATGGCGACAAATTTAAAACACAATCATGCTAACACGATCCGTCTTGAGGGTTATGTTCACACAAATTAAAAAAATAACAGCAATTAAATTATCCAGCTGATCATAATGTAAACAATTATGTTCTTCATAAGGATAACATGCGAACTTTAAAAGCCAATGGGGCAGAGCCCAAGGGACTTTTTCAAAAATGTAAGGCCAGTTTGCAAATCTACGCGACACGCTCTTTCCAATGAGCCGTCAATGATCAAAATCGGTTAAGAAATGACGGAGGAGTTCATAAGACAAATTTCGTGTTGGCGTATTAATTATATAGATATATAGATGTATAGTTCTCATCCTGGTAGTGGCGAGCAACTCCGTTATAAAAAGTACAGTACTGACTGCCTCAGAGATTTTGCAACATTGCTGGCTGCCATAATGAAGGCGATCGGCGTGACTAATTCTATGCGGCTGTCATTTTGATAATAAAAAAATATTTATACACCGGCTGTTGTAATGATATGAAAATGTACGGCTGCCACACTGATAGTTCATCCGTGCAATGGAAGGCAAAATGTTATATATTGATGTATTTCAAAATAAAATACATACTGATACTGAATAGACAATTTAGATCCAGTATACACATACGGCTGCCAGTTTGATAGGAGGATGAATGTATATTTAAATATTTCGGCTGTGAAACGAAAAGTTATCATGGTCTCGGGCTTAGGACTTATCATGAGAACTACGGTAATAGCTTTTTCCCTATAGGGGAAATTCGCTAAAAACCTGAGAGACTAAAAAAATAATAGTTTTACAGTGATAAAGGCAAATCGGGAAAAGGTGGTGATAAGCTGCTAATTTAGGTGTAAATATTGTCCTTGACCGAGATGGCTATGCCGCGCCGCGCCGCAGAGCCGCAGTCAGTGCGCAGCCCTCGCGCGGTACACTCGTCACTCGTGCGCCGCCGCCGACATGGACGCCTACGGGATCACCATACTCGCCATCGTGCTGGTCTCCATCCTGATCAACGTGTTTTGCGAACTGAAATATTACGCCAAAAATTAATATTTTTATACGATTTACTAAGTAATTTTTAATTTCAGAACAAGCGTAAGTGACTTAATAGTTTGTTATCCATACTTATTTAATACACGAGCAGTTTTTTTGTTACAAAGACTCCTCCTAAACTACCGAACCGATTTTCATGTTTTTGGTGTCATTGGAAAGAGCTTGGCGTGAAGTTTTGCAGGAAATAAAATTTAAAAAGGTTTGACTAAAGGGAAGAGCCCTAGATGCCCTTAAAGTTTCGTATTAGTTCATAAGATTTAACATGGGAATAGAAATTTGAAATAAAGCAGCTGATTGGAGCAAACAAAGTTTTTCAGCAAAGCCATATGATGTTAATGGAATTGAAACCATTGCATGTAGAGCTGGAGGCATTTCAGTTGATGGAAAATGTAAATAATAAACTATTATCCTAATACATACTTAAGGTCAGAATTCAGTTTTAAAAACATTTATTTTGAATCACATGTGTGAAGATCTTAATATTTACAAATGATTATATTCCAAAGAAAAATACTAAAAGGAGAAATAAATTCTTATGTATAAATTCTATAAATATAAATAAAAGAAAAAAGAAACAGACTTAACATTGATTATAAGTAGGTTTATTGAACCATTTTAGTTCGGTTTGAGACTAAGACGGGTCATACGGTACTTAGGGCTGCGAAACATGGACATCTCCTTAAAGATGACTGAGTATTCACAAACAATTTTGTTTTAAAAAGCTTTTGTAAAAAATTTCGGTATAACAGGAAGTCTGACCATATAATTAATAAAATAGTTCTAGAAAACTGAACCACAATTATTTTTATTTTGAAATCAATACATAACAATTGCTCGATTTCGAGCAACAGGTTTACTAGTTAAAATTAACTGCTGCCAAGTGTTTTTATTAGTATTATTCCCAAGTAATATTATTAAGAAGAAAAAAAATTCCTATTAGACGCTGGGATTTATAATAACAATACCTGGAACAAAAAGTGCATGTTTTTGACAAGTCACTAAAAATTAAATAAGTGTTTATATTTTTAGTATCTTTATCAGTTTGTGTTACAAACATTCAGGCATAAACAAATTATTATTTTGTTTCTTGGTTTGGTTATTAAAAAAGAGCTATCGGAAATTGAAACGTAATTCTGTACAGGTCGCGCCAAATTACAAGGCGCTGTCCGCCCGTGTGCCTGATGTTAAATTTAGCATTGGGCTTATATCGGATAAACTTATTAAAGACAGTCTGTGCCATGTCATTTGATGCAACTTGGTTTCTGTGTTTTTCGTGATTGACCTGAGGAGTTGAATCGGCTGAATACGGACTGCTCCCCCTTAGCAGATAGAAAGAGCGGCATACGGATTGCTCCCCCTTGCATGCCGTGTTGGAATAATGTTTGAAAATATTTCTAGACGAGACTATACTCAGCATTTATATTAATATTTCTATTAATTAATAGCTTTTTATGTGTACTTTCGAGATATGAAGATTTTTTGGGGAAACGTATTTTTATCCACAAAATTCACGATTTGTTTCAGAATTTAACACTAGCTTATATGGGAAATTGAATTTTCATTTTTCGTACGATAACTTTCGTGTAAATGACCGGATCCTAAAAAGAATTTGTACGGACGTTTAAAATTATGTTCTCTCGAGCGAGTGCGTAAACCAGCCAGATCGACACATCCAAATCGAGGTAAAAAGGAATTCACCCCCCCGCGCCGGCCGGTAACCAGTGTTCATCTGATTTGCCGAACTGGGGTACTAAATTAGGCCTCAGGGTTTTCTTTATGGGAGAACTTCATCTAAGATATAGTTATCCAGATTAGTTTTTCTAACAATGTTTTAAAGATCGTTAGAGGCTTTTCCTAAAATATAAATAAATAAAGATATATACTTAACATCTCGCGATACCGGTAGTGCACCTTAATGATTGTCGCGATAGTACACCCCATACCTAAAAAACGCCGTGACAACGCCGTGACCTAAAAAACGCCGTGTACTAATATTGGTACAGTCACAACTAGAAGCATTCCATAACGGCAAGGGATATACCCCTTATTTCCCTGTATATGCAATCCGTATATCCCTTATATGTCGCAAGCGCCCAAGGGGGAGCAGTCCGTGGCCGCCCGTTGAACATTACCATTATGCACTTTTGGGACATTTAAAACTCATTAGGCTCATCAATGCTCATTATTCTCAATATTCATAAGTTAATTCTTAATGATTGTTATATTTATAAACTCCTGCAATCAAACCAGTACAGATACAAATTTTACAGAGGAATCATTTTATATTCTGAGTTGAAAGAAACATAATAAAGCATATTCGTTGTATGGAAAAATTGATTTTTCTATCGGGGAACAATCATACTGTCGTTTTATCAAATGTGGCTGAATCAATATTGGAACAATGACTAAGTAAGGCCATCAGTGGCAATTTTACACCTCATTAATAACTTCAGTGATAAGAAGAATGTTATCTTGGTAACCGAAGTAACACCGACCTCCCCATTAACGTTTGTGTAAGTTAAATGAAGAGCTTCATATATAAAAATATATATTGTACATTGTAGTACAATATAACACACAGTACATTAAAAATGTTTGAGAGATCAAACTTAAAAGAGTAGCATAAATGTTATTTCAAATAAATATTAAACGGAATATTGAGTCGGAGGAATACATTATATCTGAAAGGCCTGCCTTTTTGTGTGTTCAGATTTTGTTTTAACACATCTTAAAATATGCCTGAATTTCAAATTTTGTATACACAAACACAAACATACATGCCTCTTATAAAATGTTTAAAATTAATCTTTGATAAAAGTCGAGTGCATTTTAGCAGCGTGTTAACACTGTATCTGTGTGTGATCGCCCCATACATTAGACCAGCTACTATCATGCAAGGTATATTTACCTGTTTAAAATTTATGTAAAAACTTGCCTTATTTGGAATCCGTCTGAATAATCTCTAAAAATTCATATTATGTATTAAATAAACTAGCTGATGGTGTCCCGCTTTGCTGGGAATAAGTAAACATATAAATGTAACTAAAAACAAATGCAACAGCTGATTAGCCCTTTTCTTTATATCTGTGCTCTTAGGAAAAAAATTATCAAAAACCTAAATATTTTCCTGGGATTTCCTCACCCAGTCATTCAACTATAAGCATAATGGGCGTCAGACTTATGGTTTTCTCAAAAGTTACGGGTACGCCAAAAAAACCCTTTACTATAATCCTGTTACCACTTCGTAGTGATCTTGTGGATGTAAGATCTTGGAACATTCGAATACTGCATTTTCAAATGATAAGGTGGGCGCAACAGTGAATGACCGGTTAAGGAAGATGTCGCATGTTAGTTTGACCTTACACCCTTATTCCATAGTCACAGTTAAGCATTTTTCTTTACAAAGCTCATTTATCTTTTAAGGATTAAGAGATATTAGTTGAATTGGTTACTTAATGAGAATACTGATTATAATATTAATTAAAAAAACAACTATGTCAATGCTCCAATGAATGACCGGTCTCTTTTAGCTGAATAACTGTCAAAAAAGTGAGAATAACACCTGACAACAATGAATAATACTAAATACAGCTGAGAGTATAGATCATAGCTAGTAAATGACCGATCTTGTTCCAGTGAATGACCGCAAAGTTTTCCCCGGCCAATCACTGGTTTTTTCCCAAGTAGCGTTCCACTTTATGACCGCCCTCAGTAATAATTTATCATAACATTTAGATCAATAGATAGAATTGGTTTTAAATTGTAGAATAATGTGTTGGATATTGTTTATTTTTAATATTCTTGAAATATTAATGAAATAAAGAATGAATGTAAATCCATCGAAGCCTTCCAGAGATAGTCGCTAAAGCAGGAAACATCAAAATCGAAGATAGACACTCGATATAAATATGTTTTAAAAGTATTTTTGACTCCACCAATTTTAACCAATGAAATATAAATGTTAATTATTGTTCCCTGGCTGGTTTTACGCTTACTGTATTTGTAATTAGTTAGCCTAAAGGAAGTGCTTAGTAACAAGTTTTTGTAGCAAGACAGTCATTCACTTGGGGATGGTCATTCGCTGGTGCACCCGCCCTATCTTAAAATTATCCAACACATAGCTGTCAATCAAATCCCAGAGACATACTTGTTGCATCTCTCGCAATAAAACATAAATTTAAAAATGTCAGTCTCTTCCGGGTGCGGAAAGGCTAGTGTGAAATGATCAAGAATAATTAATCAGTAAACAAATTTAGCCTATTGATAATTATGTCGGCCGAAACATACTTCTAACATAAAGCGACACCCGGTCGAGACGTCGAGAACAATCGAACAAGTGACGGTGAGTTTCCGGTGGAGCGGCTGGAGAGGCCGATGAAGTATTTCCGTCGCGACGCCGCCGCCTCAGTGTAGCGTCGGCCGCAGGATGGTGGACCGCACGATGTACGGCAAGATCACCCCCGGGACCTACCAACCCTACAGGTGTACGCTCAAGAACGGCTGCTCCTCGCCCGGCTGTGAGTATTCCACACCAGCTGGCTTCTTATTGTATATGTTTACTGGCTGAGCATTGGCGCGTAAAGGATCTGCCGTGAAATAGATCTGCAATCTGCGTCGTTTTATATTGCGAGTGAAGGAATCGTATACTTACACAAAGCTCGACCGTCGTTCTAAACAAAACCGTAATTGAATTTTGTGATAGTAAACTGTCATGTGATTGAAAAAAGTTACCGGTAATTATTATTTAGCCAACAACTTTTTATTAATGTGGATAAATATTTCTTTTATGGCCCAACAATACTGTATAGTCTCACTAGATCATTGGAGTTTAGCTCCAATAAAATTGGAATTTTTCCTCCTCTTTCATAAAGTTCATGAAAGACTAATTGGCTATATCAGAAACAGAACAATAGCTCCTGTACCTTAGCAATTCCGGAGCCCTCTTCCAATCTACACTAAGCCTACACTCTACATTACATGTCGTGTCACTGACAGAATATCAACAGTTGGCATTGGCACAAGGGTCGGCGCTTGTCGGTATTTTTACCGTTCCAAAGTTAACAACGGGATCTGTTTTGTCAACAGCCGCCGTGTCAACGGATGTATAACACCAGCGATTACGTCGCCTCAACTGGTGTCAACTATCTGTTCAATGAGACGAGTTTGTGCTAGAAACCGACTCCCATTTACACCAATCGTTAATAATTAAAAATCGTTTTATGAGAGGAAAGAACATGAAGGAGATGTCGAAAAACAGATTCTTGTTTGAAAACACTAGATTATATGAGCGCATAAATTAATAAATTAGAAATTTAGAGCGGTCCGAATTTGATATATCACAAGAAAAGTTCAGTTGATCGTTCAATACTATACAGAACATCAACAAACGGCCGCGAAAAGAGCGGCCGTTGTTTGATGACGACATCTCACTTGTCGTCCATAATGAGACCAAGAGATCTGCCGGCCGCTAAACAAGCAGGCGATTTTCCGACCACGAAATGAGATGTCGTCATCAAACAACGGCCGCTCTTTTCGCGGCCGTCACATATATTGGCCATATCTTGAACAGATAATCAGTCGTTGCTGGCAGGTATATTTTGTTGTTGTTTCACTGCCGACAATTATTTCGCTATTTTCGAGGTCGTCACTTATTGCATGACCACATATTGCGGCCGAAAATCTGTCGTGTAGACAACGGCTGGCAAATATCTGTCGCATTGCAACTACCGCTTGCCCTTTTTCATGGCCGGTTACACCTTTCTCGGTCGCAACGCGGCTGTCAAATCGCGGTCGTATAAACCACGACCAGCAAATCTCTCGGTAGTATTGCGGACGGGAAAAATCGCTCAGTGTTTCTGTGACCAGCGAATCTCTTGGTCTCATTGCGGCTGTTAAATATGTTGGAACATATCGCGTCCGCAAAATCTCTCGGTCGCATTGCGACCGTCAAATAAGATAGGATTTTACTTTACATAGATTGGGCTCAAGTACAGTATTAGTTTAAGGAGGCAGGCAACATGGCCGATTTCACTGGTCGGGAATTGTTTTGAAATAGTCGGGAAAAGTCAGAAAAAAGTCGGAAGTTTCATTTGTGAAATCTGATAAACACCTGCGGCTGGCAAATTCCTCAGTCATATTATGGCAATAACAGCTCTTGGTTAGGCTGTATTAAAACAGCCTACGACACGAACATCGGCTGTATAAAATCATAAGAACCGAAAGATAAAATCATATTATGATATATGAGATAATTGCTCATCCATCACATCAAAGATACATTAAAAATATAATATATTAAATATATTATATTTTTAATGTGTCTTCCCAGCATGCTCAGCGAGTGTTTACCTCGTTTATCAAAGTTTATTCTGCTTGAGTGACAAGGTGGTTGGATATATAAACAACGTGTAAGTCCTTACGTTTTAAGATGAGATTTCCAGCTGTGATTGCGACAAAAAGTGTGTTATTACTGTTTTGTAATGGAGGATGCTGTAGGGACCAATCTCACCCCATGTCCTGGAAAACAGGCAAGGAAGAAGACCCCAAACAAGCAAGAATGGAAACGCAGGGAAAAACGCAAACTGCTTTTTTCAAACACGCCGAATTCGAATAAACCATTATTTTGTAGCTAAACCCGCCACATCCAACTGTAAAACAATGTTGAAAATGTGGCTTAGTTTCAAAACCCGCCAGATCCAATGTCATTTTCGCCATCTTCAGTTTCAAAACCCGCCACATCCTTAAGTGAGTATCAAGACCCGTCAAATCCAAATTTCCAAAAGCTATTTTCCCTCTCAATAAATTTATGTTTTGTTGATATGTTTTCATAATTTGTCACTAAGATATTATAAAATTTAGGAATTTTTTGGTAATAAAAGTATGTTTGTATTGTGGTGGGTCTGTTTGTTACAGTTTTTGCCACTTTGCTAAAAAAGTATCCAAGTGGATGTGGCGGGTTTTGATTCTAGGCACCTCATTTCTTGTGTTTGGTGCCAGGGGGGGCGCCAAACTTCGTTTTTGCCCCAGGCGACAGTAAGTGTAAATCCGTCACTGGGCCTACTCAATGCAAAACTAGACAGTTCTGTACCAAGCAACAAATCCCCCGTTGCAGGGGACCTGCATACTCAGAAAATCTCAAATACGCAAAAATATATTCCAGTCCAACTTAAGCGAGATACCCCCGTTGCAGCAGACCTACATAATCAGCGAATTTCAATATAAACCGCTACAATGTTACAATGTCGAATGGAATATCAGCCGTTCGTGAGATCAGCCGTTTGAAACCGCTACAATGTTACAATGTCGAATGGAATATCAGCCGTTATCACGATTAACGACGACTAGACCTACCCGGATTTCGACAGTGTCGTGAAAGAAATAGGAAAACAACTGTTCACCATGAGCAATACAGGCAACCGCATCGAGCCATTCTCGCATACTCTCTTTTACCCATAAAGGAGACTTGGGGTTACCGACGTTACCGACCAACATAGTGCCAACAACTGCTTCCAACCGTCGCTCTAAAATATCAAAACTTGAATTCGTGAAGAGCCACTTAGCGTTCCGACCGGCAATCGCAAGACCGCTGCACTCCAACGAAGCGACTGAAAATATAACGACCAACTCCAACGGCACTTCCCTTCTGTGCCCGTTTAATACAACAGTACGCCGTGGATATGTTTATCCGTGTTGAACGAGGCCGAATCAACCTCTTTTTGCTAGAGCAGAAAAAGTTGAAGGCACGGCTGTATAACGGCGTTATAAGTGCTCATGTTATGGAAAATTTTAACTAAAACAGCTGAATCAGCCGGTTGTTTTTGTTTAATCCGAGCAAAGCTTTACCCGGTACTAAGTGTGCGTGTGTGCGTGTGTGCGTGTGTGCGTGTGCGTGTGCGTGTGTGCGTGTGTGTGTGTGTGCGTGTGTGTGTGCGTGTGTGTGTGCGTGCGTGTGTGTGTGTGTGTGTGTGTGTGTGTGTGTGTGTGTGTGTGTGTGTGTGTGTGTGTGTTCACAGTTAACAGTTCACTAAATCTTTATTTACTGAAAAAATTACATGCAAATACAATTTCCATGTGCTAAGTATAGCACGTGCGGAAAAATTTTACAATTTAAATATCTTTAATGCTTTACTACTTATATCACTGTCAGTTGGCAGCAGTCCATTTTACTCGTACATTGTTAGAATTAACTGGTGTGTGTGTGCGTGCGTGCGTGCGTGCGTGCGGGCGTGAGCGCGTGCGTGCGTAAATGAATGTATGTATGTATGAAAATTAACGAATGGTGTTTTTTGCTTCTGGGGGCCCCAAAACGTAAAGTTATCATGGTCTCGGTCTTAGGTCTTACCATGAGTACTACGGTAACAGCTTCTTTCCTATGCCTTATAGATAGGGGAAATTTGCTAATATGTAGATTTAAAACTCAAATTATATCTCCAGGCGTTATTTTATTTTCACATTTTACTTTCACCCTCTATACAAAGTATATGTAGAAATTGTTTTCGTCAAAATCTTCTAATCTGAGTTGTTAGTGAAAACATTTTTGTTTCAGTTCTCCCCGAATCTAAAAAAGTCAGGAGTGGTGTTTTCGGAGCGGTATCTGTCCGTCCGTGTTAATGCGTTCGTGCGTGCGTGTGTATGTGTGTGTGCGCACGCGTGTGTGCGTGGTCGTGCGGTCGTGCGTGTGCGTGTGGCTGTATGAAAACAAAGCTAGAGACGTCAACAGTGGTCCGATTTCCATTATATTTGACAGTAGGTAAAGACATAAAATATTTCCAAGCTTTTTGCATTTAAATTTTTTTATATTTTTAATGGTATTTACCCCATAAAACAAAAATTTCCAAATCTAAATTTCTAAGAAATGGCCCAATTCTTCTCGCTCAATTTCTCGCTTATCATTTAAGTCTCTGTGAAATGGGCGTGGACTGGAGGGGGATTCGAAGCGGAAGCTCAATAGATGCATGCTACTGTAGCAAGGGCGCTCAACCTGATAGCATAAACATTCCCTGAAACTACCGTAAAAATTGCCCAACGTTTAAAAAGTAGTTTAACGCTTTAAAAATTTATTCAAATTTAATCACTGTTACTTTGTTACATAATCTAACTAACCTATTGTTATGTTAACAGATATACAACTATGTACTACTGTTCACCCGTATGCAAATTCAGGAACAGGAAGATAATTACTGCTAAAATAATGCAATTGTAAGGTTAATTAAAGATTTATAATTAACTATATATAATGAGGAAGCAAGGTTAATCGAGTGATTATAACACTGACAATTCATGCATTTTAATCCACGAATTAAAAATTACCTATTGAAATGGAAATTTATCGTATTACTCAGATATTTCTCCAAATGGAATTTTATTTTTACTGTTCGCTGAGGTTATTAATGTTTCCTACCATCTCTTCTCCTACTGTTGTTCCAGTCTCTCCTTCCCTCTCTACATGTTTTAAATGTGTTCACAATATTATTATCGACCAATCGCTGACTGCAGAGGGCCTTTCGGGATCACTACCGTCAATGTTACCTGCCGCTAAATTTTGATAATTTTAATTCGTGAGTATCCAGCGGTAACTGCTTCGTACCGTAAAAGTTATCAACCAACAGGCATCCCAGAAAATAAATTATAAAATTTTCCATATGTATAGCAGTAGTTAGCCTGGCTACAGAGTTTCCCATTCTCAGTATTTCGGTAACCAATGGACCAGAGGGGTAAAGATTAAAAATCCCTACTAAGTTTTTTGTTTTTATCAAAATTTAATGGTAAAAAATATTTTTATGTTCCTGTTTTAAAAACTTGACAAACTATTTTTGAAGGATTTTATGCCTTTTTACCCTCTAGTAATAATAAGTCGGACTGGGTTCAGGTTTTTAAATAGTAAAAGTTTATTTTAAAATATTTCTTCTTTATGAAAACTCGATTAACATAATGGTTTTTGTGACCTAATACACGTAAAAATGCTTTAGTACTTGGATTTACATAGTTTTAATTCATAATCAAATTTCAGTTCCATTATTTTGTAAAATTTTTAGGTTAGTTGTCAGTCATTTACCTTAGGTTTGTTTTATTTATTTTTTGTTAAACGTCAGCATGAACGTTTTCTTTCCGTTCACCGTTCAAATCTGCTGTTTTAGCGCGTGTTTCGAAACGTTGTTTGTCAAAAACGCATTAGAGGCTAACAAGAAGTGTAATTAGAGTTGGCAGAAATAGCGGTTTTTGGCAGCAAGACCCGGACTTATAGTTAGGCAATGTTTGAATGGCGGGGAGCCAGCGATGGATCAGTCGTCGGCGAGCTGTTATCAATCGGGGGTGAGGACCACAGGACAGGTAGTTCCGTCAGGCGTAAACAAATCAGCTGGGTTTCGATAAAAACCACAGCCATCTCGAGTAATTCTAGTAATAGAGATGGATATGTAAAAACCCAATATTTGGCCTAAAGTTACTGCTCGCACGACCAATACAGTTTATTGATAGGTAAGGAGGGAGAGAGAACGACGTTCACTACAATACTATGAAATTACCCTCATTACCTGTTTTCTTTTCGTGTTCATCACATGCGAAAATGTATCATCACATTTTTTACCACAAAGAAACAATTTTTACTATCCAGAAGTAATGTTTACTATATATTTTGGACATTTCAAATTTAAACAAATAATTTTCATGGTTGCATCAGCTAGCAAAAAGTATCGATCTAAACACTAGTGAAAATGGTCTGCATATCTCATATTACCATGAAGTGCTCGATAAACATAGCACTTCAAACATATCGTCCGGATTATGTAATAACCCCGATTTCCGCTCTTCTTATGAACTATACTAATTCGCGAGAAACGTGGTGAGGCTTCGGTGTTTACAAACAAACGCGGCTTAAACCGGAATTACTTGGAAACAGCAAGGAAAATCTGGAATAAAGAAAAATTGAATCTACTATATTTTTATCAAATACCACTCACCTATCATCGCACAGCACAGCTCAAACTACTTGACCTAGAACCTTGAACTTTACATGGACTTTTTTTGGGAGTACGCATCCGCTAAGAACAGATTTGTCAAATATCGAAGTTTTAAGGGTTTTGGCGTGTTTTTAAAATTTTCAATTTTTTTATTATGTATTTATTTTTGGAATTTTTACAAATATTAGCATAAGGAGTAATTTTTTGTGAGCTTACTACGCTTTTATTGTAAACCAATTTTGATGATTGGAGGTGGCAAATAACTGGGATTTTTATCAGAATTCTATGGTTATAATTTATTATTCATTAAGGTCAAAGGGGTTCGCCCCCTTGGGAATGAATTTTACATCAAATTTTACATGTATTCGTTTTGGCAGGAGTATTATAGAATTACATCATTTTAGAAAATTAATAATATCAACAGTTATTATCAATATTTCTTCTACATATTTATACTCATAAAAAAAAAATTATTTTCTATAAAAAACGCCATTTACACTTTTTTTGTATCTCTAATGACGTTCGTATAATTAAATAAATGTTTAGAGAAACACGGGCCGGAAATGGTGGCATGATGGTTTTCAAGATGGTAGCATGTTGCCCAAGTTGGATTTTTTGGGAATTTTAGTACGATGATCCCATCTGTATGTACGACCTCTCCACCAATTTTCAG
Source organism: Flexamia atlantica (assembly GCA_035578135.1). Classification (NCBI taxonomy): domain Eukaryota; kingdom Metazoa; phylum Arthropoda; class Insecta; order Hemiptera; family Cicadellidae; genus Flexamia; species Flexamia atlantica. The sequence goes on along the minus strand of JAQJVK010000001.1, from coordinate 192,544,856 downwards.
CCTGTTAAATTGAAATTCCGCTATTTTTGCATAATTTTCCTGCACTGCGAAGCCAGAGACGACACCAGTGGTCCGATTATCAAAAAATTGGCTTGTAGGTATGAAACCATTATATCTTCAGGCGTTTTTTTCATTTTTTAGAATTTTAGATTTTTAAAGGTACACTACACATTGGATTATCCGGATTAATGTGGCGGAACACCGATCCTCAGCGAATTTCAAATGCAAAACAACGTATTTCAAACCAACATAGCGAGATTTGATATGTTTTTGTAAGCTCCATAAGATTAACATGGGGAATGAGTATGCAGGTTTGCTGCTACAGGTAAGTTTAAACTGGTTGGTTTTAATTCAATATTTAGTAGATCTGAACTAGAAGAAGCCATTTACCAAGTTTTATCAAGATATGTTGAGAAATAAACGAGATATAGAATTTTACTTATTTCCCGTAAGGTTAACATTGGGACAACGTACTGCGTTTACCACTTTCAATATCTCGGTAACCAATGGACATAGAGCAGTGATTTAAAATACTAAACTGTTTGTTTTTTTAAGCAGAGTTCAATGGCGGCAAAAAAAATTCGATAAATTTTATTTTTATATGTAAAAAACTCAAAAAACCCATTTTTGGGGGGGTTTACCCCTCTTTACCCCCCCTTCCGGTGGTCCGATCGGGCTGGTTCACGAACTCGTCCAATCGATTACCACTTTACATGTCTGTACCAACACACACACACACACACACACACACACGCACACGCACACGCACACGCACACGCACACGCACACGCACACGCACACGCACACGCACACGCACACGCACACGCACACGCACACGCACGCGCACGCGCACGCGCACGCGCACGCGCACGCGCACGCGCGCACGCACGCACGCACGCACGCACGCACGCACGCACGCACACACACACACAGAAACGCACGCACGCACGCACGCACGCACGCACGCACGCACGCACGCACGCAAGCACGCACGCACGCACGCACGCACGCACGCACGCACGCACGCACGCACACACACACACACACACACACACACACACACACACACACACACACACACACACACACGAACGAATGGTGTTTTTTGCTTCTGGGGGTTACAAAACGAAAAGTTATCATGGTCTGGGGCTTAGTTCTTACCATGAGACCTACGGTAATAGCTTCTTCCCTATAGGGGAAATTCGCTAAAACCAGTGTAGAAATGCTGTCAAAGAGGCGAAAATTGTTAGTAATGTTGATTATATTGAAAGAAGTAAATACCCCCGTTGCAGCAGACCTGCATACTCAGCGAATTTCAAATGCAAAACAACATATTTCAATCCAACATAGCGAGATTTGACATGTTTTGGTAAGCTCCATAAGAATAACAGGGGGAATGAGTATGCAGGTTTGCTGCTACAGGTATATAAAAACTGGGTGGTTTTAACTCAATATTTAGTAGATCTGAACTAGAAGAAGCTATTTACCTAGTTTTATCAAGATATGTTGAAAAATAACGGAGATATAGAATTTTACTTATTTCCCAAAAGATTAACATTGGGACAACGTACTGTGTTTACCAATTTCAATATCTCGGTAATTAATGGACATAGAGCAGTGATTTAAAATACTAAATTGTTTGTTTTTTAAGCAGAGTTCAATGGCGCCAACAAAAATTCGATAAATTTTATTTTTATATGTAAAAAGCTCAAACAACCATTTTTGGGGGGTTTACCCCTCTTTACCCCCCCGTCCAGTGGTCCGATCGGGCTGGTTCACGAACTCGTCCAATCGATTACCACTTTACATGTCTGTACCAATTTTCATTAAGATTGGACCATTTTTACGGCCGCTATCGTGCTAACAGACACACACATATATATATATATTTGAACGAATGGTGTTTTTTTGCTTCTGGTGGCCCCAAAACGAAAAGTTATCATGGTCTTGGGCTTAGGTCTTACCATGAGACCTACGGTAATAGCTTCTTCCCTGTAGGGGAAATTCGCTAAAATAAATGTAAAGCTGCTTGGGAAGTAATCAAATTTAATACTGTATCAACAAAAAGTGTTAGCCATAATATAGAACAAGATATGTTTAATACATACTTTATTAACTCGGTAAAAGAATTAAAACATAAACTTAGTAATTCTGTGTCAGGGGGATCTTGCAGGGATCTTATGGATGAGAGCTCAATTCGTAGTTTAAATGATTTCAAGTGGTTGCCAGTTACTCCAAAAGATATCCTTAATGCTGTTAAGGGAATAAACAATTCTGACTGTCTTGATGTCTATGGTATGTCAAATAACCTACTGAAGAGTATAATTAATAGTTTAGACGAGCCGTTAGCCGTATGCATAAATCATCTTCTGAAAGAGGGCATATTCCCAGACCTACTTAAGATATCGCGGGTTGTCCCATTTATAAAAGTGGTCCCAAAGCTCTACCTCAGAGCTACCGTCCAATATCTGTAATTCCCGTTTTAGGAAAAGTTATTGATATTTTAGTTTTTAATCAAATATAGTCTTTTGTGGAAAACAATAATCTTTTAAGTCCCTCACAGTTTGGTTTTAGAAAAAATTAAATCAACTATAGATGGTCTGGATGATTTAATTAGACAGGTCCACTCATCCTTTGAAGACAAATCTTTTGCTCGGGCTACTTTATGTGATATAATCAAAGCCTTTGACTGTGTTGATAGCAAAATTCTCACGATGAAATTAAAATATTACGGTTTTCACGGAACTTCATTAAAATTTTTTGAATCTTATTTACAAAATCGTTGGCAAATTTTGTGCGTTAATGGAAAATGGTCTGATGAAGCCACAGTGGATTGGGGAGTCCCACAAGGCTCTGTATTGGGACCCCTTCTTTTCCTCATTTATATTAATGATTTATCGTCTTCAATAAAAAATTCAAAAACTATTTTATACGCCGATGATACAACTTTTTTCACAACTAGCAATGATATTAATAACCTAGATCTATTGGCCGATGAAACATTAAAAACTGCCTCAAATTGGTTTCACTCTAATGGCTTTCTCCTCAACAAAGTCAAAACACAGAATATACGATTCAGTCTTAGACCTATCTCAACAAATTCCCTCCCAGATCAGTCAAATCAAGATCCGTCAATTTTTGTGGATGCAGTCAAATGTTTAGGCATTAATATCGATCAAAAATTAACATGAAACGCCCATATTGATTATTTAAGTAAGAGACTTTCTAGAGTAATTTATCTCTTAAGTAGATTTACTGATGCGGTTCCTGTTAATTATTTAAGGACTGCTTATTTTGCATACTTCCAATCTAGGCTATTGGTAGTAGTTACATTTAGTTTAGGTTCAACGTTGTGCGAGTAATGATTTTCGAAATCGAATCGAATCGAGTAGAGTAGAGTCGAGTTTTAAAAAATACTCGCGCGTTCGAGTAGAGCATTTTGAATAGTAGAAGCTTTGACTATGAATGGTAGAAGTTATCATACTTACTATTGATCACATAAAATGTAATAATTTTCCGTTATTAAACTGGGAACTTTTTCTTTGAGTTAAAAGCAAACCTTTTACTTGCAACAATACTGGACTGAAAAGTGTGTCAAATATTATAAAAAAACTTGTCCTTGTAATAAGCTTTAAATGGACAACAACAATGGGTTTAACTTTTAACTCTTTGTCTCCTACTCAATGACATCGAGTACGAGACAACGTAAAAGTTAATTAAGTATTATCTAAAGTCAGTTAAGTGTTTTATTTTTATTAACTGTTATTTTTTTGGTAAAAGTCACTGAAAATAATTGATATTAGGTATTTATTATGTATTACCAATAAATTGTGCTGAGGCAAAATCATATGGCAGAATTTCTCTTTCATTAGCTTGCGTTTTAGATGGCTATGATTTTAGCCCTACAATAAACTTACCTACTTTTTAAAATGATATAATATTTTAGTTACATTGTCAATAAAACCTGAAGTGTAGTATATCATTTGAAAGCTTATATAAAGTGAAGAATCTTTTGATAATATTCAACACACGCTTAAGTCAAATGTGACATAAAACTAATGTCGTAAGCTTTAATTCGTGTTCGTAAAAAACAAAATTTCAAACTTTAACCATAAAACAGAAGTTCAAAATGATGACAGTAGTAGGAGTGCAGGGGTCTCGAGAAAAACTAGCTGCAATAACATTTTTTTGTCACTTCTCCTCCTTACTCCAAGACACATACTCGCCTATTGGTCATACTTATAGGCTGTCTCTTTTCAAAAATTGTCAAAAAAAAATCCTCCCACTGCCTTAGTATATTTTTGAGTTACTATACATTTACTCCTCTATTAAAAATTATATTCCTCCTTACACCAATATTTAAATGGTTATTGGCTGTCTCTTGTTAAATATCTAGTTATAAGCAAGTATTGTAGTGACATGTTTACTCTTACACTTCCAAGTGAACTTGTAAATACGATATGTTAATTAAATATAACTAATAACTTTTAAAATATAAAATTACAAAAAAATATGTATAAATACTAACTTTGGTCTTTAGTATCTGATTTGTTTAATATTTGGATATGTTGCTAAGCTGAACAAGTGCATATGTAAATGGTATATATTAATTATATATATAGCCTAGAAATTATAATTTGATATATTACAGAACTTGTAGTATTTGTGTAAAACTGTCTGTCGGACCTACATACTTAGAAATGATTTGTAGCTATGGATTGATGTGGTATGAATCTAATTTTACATATGTCTTCAATCCATTAAATGTGTTGTTAGACATGTTTTAGCACTAGACCATCCTCAGTATCTTAACACTTGTAGGTTTATTTAGTTTCCTATTTATTATCTTGGCTTCTTTAGTGTTGTCAATTTGTTTAAAATAATTTCTGATTTGTTTCACATGACACGGAATTCGAAAATATTAAAAATATTAAAAACTAGATGTGTTTGGGAGGCACACTCCCAAATGTAGTATATTTCCGGGCTGAAGCCAAAAGCGTATCCGTTTATGGAGTAATTTTTTTGACTGTCATATTTTTTATCCCTGGTATACCTTATATAACATCACCCTTTTATACTAACTTTGGACTTTACTGTCCAATTTGTCTAATATTTGGATATGCTGTTAAGCTAAATAAGTGAATTTGGAAATAGCATATATTAATTAAATTTACCCTGTATATTTTAAATGGTAAAATTATAAAATGGGTGATATTATCAATTTTGCTATTCATTGCTTGATTTGTCTAATATTTGGGTATGTTGTTAACTTAAGCTATTATATTTGTAAATGATATATATTAATCCTATCTACTCTGTATATTTTAAAATATAAAATTATAAAATAGGCCAAAAAATGTACTAATCCAATGTACCCTGTTATGTAATATTTGTGTAAAAAATGTACGTTTGACTTACACACTTAATTTGGCAGACAATAATAAGAATTTACAAAGCCTGGATATTATAATTTGATACATTGCAGAACTTGTAGTATTTATGTAAAACTGTCTGCCGGACCTACATATTTAGTCTGGAAAAATTTAAAGAATTTACAGAACGTGTAAAATAATTATTATTATAATCACTTTGTCCATCCATACTTTCTGGATATTTTCTTTATAACCTAAGCATAGCTTGGAAAACTATTGCCTTTAATGATTTATCCGTGGCTTACCAGCCTTGTAAAATTTAATGTTGATTTATATTGTAATCTTGACATGTTTAGTTGCAAATGGTGGCAACAAGAATATCAGTATTTGTTTTTGTATAGTCAGTCTGGTCTGTGTATATATTGAATATTTTTCTTTTATAAACTTACCAACTTGATTAGTTGTTGTTATCCAGCTAGTACATGTGTATATACCAGGATACAAAGATGTATTGCCCAGTAATACCTGTTAAATAGTTAAAAATATTACATTATGGATTAGAGAAATACTATTTTGCTTTAATATATTTATAAATGTCTGTAAACAATTGATAGATCTTGTAACATTTGTGTAAAACTCTATGTTGGACTTGCACACTTCATTTAAAAGATATTTACAATTATTTACAGAATTATGTATAATTATTATATTTTCTGTAAATTATTAAATTAGAGTTTACAGATATTTTACAGAATTTTACATATTCTGTAAATATCCGTACAGATTATTACATTACATTACATTATTACATTTATATTTTAAAATATACAGAGTAGATAGGATTAATATATATCATTTACAAATATACTAGCTTAAGTTAACAACATACCCAAATATTAGACAAATCAAGCAATAAATAGCAAAGTTGATAATATCACCCATTTTATAATTTTACCATTTAAAATATACAGGGTAAATTTAATTAATATATGCTATTTCCAAAATCACTTATTTAGCTTAACAGCATATCCAAATATTAGACAAATTGGACAGTAAAGTCCAAAGTTAGTATAAAAGGGTGATATTATAAGGTATACCAGGGATAAAAAATATGACTATCAAAAAATTACTCCTTAAACGGATACGCTTTTGGCTTCAGCCCGGAAATATAAAACATTTGGGAGTGTGCTCCCAAACACATCTAGTTTTTAATATTTTTAATATTTTCGAATTCCGTGTCATGTGAAACAAATCAGAAATTATTTTAAACAAATTGACAACACTAAAGAAGCCAAGATAATAAATAGGAAACTAAATAAACCTACAAGTGTTAAGATACTGAGGATGGTCTAGTGCTAAAACATGTCTAACAACACATTTAATGGATTGAAGACATATGTAAAATTAGATTCATACCACATCAATCCATAGCTACAAATCATTTCTAAGTATGTAGGTCCGACAGACAGTTTTACACAAATATTACAAGTTCTGTAATATATCAAATTATAATTTCTAGGCTATATATATAATTAATATATACCATTTACATATGCACTTGTTCAGCTTAGCAACATATCCAAATATTAAACAAATCAGATACTAAAGACCAAAGTTAGTATTTATACATATTTTTTTGTAATTTTATATTTTAAAAGTTATTAGTTATATTTAATTAACATATCGTATTTACAAGTTCACTTGGAAGTGTAAGAGTAAACATGTCACTACAATACTTGCTTATAACTAGATATTTAACAAGAGACAGCCAATAACCATTTAAATATTGGTGTAAGGAGGAATATAATTTTTAATAGAGGAGTAAATGTATAGTAACTCAAAAATATACTAAGGCAGTGGGAGGATTTTTTTTGACAATTTTTGAAAAGAGACAGCCTATAAGTATGACCAATAGGCGAGTATGTGTCTTGGAGTAAGGAGGAGAAGTGACAAAAAAATTTTATTGCAGCTAGTTTTTCTCGAGACCCCTGCACTCCTACTACTGATGACCCGTCCTAAATATACTTTAATATTCTTCTTTATAATTTTACGAGGATTCTGAAAATGGTAATAAAATCCACAAAAATATGGTTTTTAGTGCAGTTAGAGACATTTTATTAAGGGACATACAGGTTCTTTTTCAGAAAATAAATTTCAGCTTTACCCTGCTTTCTCCACAAACTGTTAAAAAAAATTATGAATAATGAATTTGAGCAATACTAGATTTTTATGCACCATTTTAAAGCTTATTAAAAGGACAAGTTTTTTATAATATTTGACACATTTTACAGTCCAGTTTAACATAAAAATACGGCCTCAAACTTAATTTAAATTTTCTCAAAAAACACAAATATAGACTTTAATTAGAAAACAAGAGTTTATAAGGGTGTTGAAACTCAATATTTCTGTATTATTCTTATTTGAAATTTTATGAGGATTTTAAATATGCGAATGAAGTCTATAAAAGCACAATCTTTGTTGCACTTAAGCCATATAATCTGAGCAAGGACAAAAATTTTGAAAAATCTTATTTTATCCATTACTCACTTATTGTAAGATTATGGTAACTTATATTTGGGCCATTTCATCTGAAATGCCATCTAGTTTATCACTTAAAATTTTTTAACACTAACTTCCTTTCACCCTGTATTTGTATCTTGTATATGTATTCTTATATATATATGTATATAAAAGAATTGCTCAATTAAAGTAATAGTATATAGCCGTAATATAGCTGCACACGGCTCTTTATAGCTACTTGTTATTGATTTTTGTAACAAACAGGAATAAACGAATTCGTCTGCTTTCGTACGTTCCGTAGGTTCCATATATATAAGTTCCGTTGGTCGTCAGGAACATCGCTTCACTATATACAAGAGACAAGAGATTCTAAATTAATCATGATCTTGCCGTTGTGACATACCCTTCCTCCTCGACGCCGGAGCATATCGGTGTTATTTGTGCGCCAGACTCTCTTTCTCTCTGATTCTTTTCTTGGAGACCCTCTTCTATTAATATCCGATCGGATGACATCTTTCACTCGTTCACTTTACGTTTAGTAATTTACAGTATTTTGAAAAGGTATAAATCGGTGCAAGAGTTTTATGATTTAATAAAAATGGACTAATTTATTTATTTTTTTGCGGACAAAATACTTTCTTTATGAAGTTTATTAGAACAATGTGAAATGGATTTCTTTAATCAGTTTTACTTAGAGTGTAATGTATAAACGAAAGAGGAACTCGCGTTAAAAACATTAAGAGATTAAAAACAAACACGGTTAAACGAGAAGAAAAGATGTGGCAATATAAAAACAAACGAGGCTATTGATAAGTTATGGAGTCAAGCCTTCACATACACAAATAGCAGTGAGTCATCGGGTATAGGTATGGTGGCTGTGGGGCCGCTACGTGTGAGTGGGGGGTCAATTTAACTCTTTTACAATGATCCAGTTCATTATTCATTGAAACTTCTTCGTAACCATTGGACTCGTGACTTCCTTATTGTATTCTTGCTTAAAAGCAATCTGTGCGCAAAACTTGTGATTAATTACTGTAAATAACTTTATGCTCTATTAAATATATTGTATGATCACTTTTTTCTAGTTGTGCTCTTATGGCTCATTTAAAGGTTTCATTTCGTTAAATTTGGAATCTCCTAACTAATTGATTTACAGTAAAATGATTGCAATCCGACAATCGATTTAGATCTAAATAAATTGCATATCTGTGCACAACGGAAATTGGGTGTTGACTATTATGGATGAATGGAAATAGGTTTGGATGAATGGATGAAGGTTTTTTACTCGATCACGCAAAAACTACTGAACCGACTGGGTTTAAATTTCAAACAAAGGTAGACCTAGAGCATGCAACATAAAGGCCTATTCACTCCCTTAAAATCCCCTCAGGGTATTACCGTGAACGTCCTTAGTTTCAGTGTTAACATTTTAGAGGAATATAAACATTCAAATCCTGATTGTAAACCGGTGTGGAGACCATAATTAGACAGTTCAATGAGTACAACTAAGATCAGCTGTAATCTCCTAAACTCTTATACGAGCAATGCTATCTTGCGTAATGCGTATATGCGTGCGTTCTTGCTTGTTTGCACAACTATCTCAAAAACGGCTCCGAGGATTTCCTTCAAAGTCTGGAAACAAGTAATTTATGACTAAAAAACGTGTTCTATGCAGATTACTTACCCAGAGAAAATCTAATAACGTAATAAAACGAATTATAAAGCTGTAAAATTTTAACATTGGCCTTATGAGTTGCCAAGTTAGCAACGAAATAAACAAGGAAAGAGCAAACAAATGAAGTAATCATAACAGCTGTTCGGAATCTTCAGCCATCAGGGAAAAGTACAGCGAGTGCAATGAAGAGTTCATGGAGTAATAAAAGGATTTATAATTGTTAATGACATTGACATTGAAATATTGTACAGTAATTGGATAAACTGGTAAACATGATATAACACCGAGCAAGGCTCGGTTCACCACGTACCAACTGTCAAAATATTACAACCAGCTGCTTGAATTCGGAAAGTCGCCTTAATCCGTAAACTGCTATAACAATTAATTCCAATCGGACTGAAAAAGGAAAGTGGCACGATTTCTTTTTCGACGACGGGAACTACTCATTCTTCCATAAGGTGTCTCTTCTTAAGAGGATTCTGTAGAGGATCGGCTAGTATCTTTAAATTAATTTATCTTCTTTAACTCTAATAATTTCCTGTGCTGGGTCTGTGCTATTACATTAACAACATAGTAGACTTGATATCGTTTTAATTTTCATTGCTTTAAAAATAAATCTTATTCGGTGTACGATCTTTGATATTTAAAATTAGCCTATACACTGTGGAATTGTACGTATTACACAGGAAGATGGAGCAAATTACAGCGTAAGACTGAAAAGAGTCTATTTACATTTTAATTTTGTTGAGTTCCCTAAAAGAAGTTAAATTTCGTTATCAATCCTAAATTAACCAATAGCAAAGTTGTGAAGTGTTATTTAATACAAAGAGTATTTTCGTCGGTTTTTTTTCAAAAGCCGTACTGAGAATCACTAATTAGTGCCCAGTTAATTAACTGGGTCTGATGAGGTCACAGCGGCCGGAGCTGTGAGGTCACAAGGATGACGAGCGGGCCTCCTCACTCTCTATCGGTCCCTTATATCCACATCTTAATTTAAATAATCTTTGATTATCGATTGATATAAAGTGATATAAACTCAGTCTGTTGAAGAAATCTTCAAAGTATAAATGATTTTAAAATGATTCGTTTCTTATTAACAGCAAATATTTGGGTATAACAGATCAAGTACGCATTCATTTACTTTCCATCCCAAATGTCAGTTTTGCGCGCTATAAGAGTAAAATAAAGCGCGCGCGCGCACACACACAATGAAAGCAATCAGTTAGTTGCTGTATACCAAGCGCAACATTTTCCGACTGCATCCGAAGACGGAATTGTATCAACAACTAACCGTGGAATGACTTTACGTCGATGAGAATAATTTTAAGAAATCCTAAAGTTTTCCTCCCTTCCGTAATATTTTGCAAGCCAAGGCTACATCTTCCAGATGCGATATAACGCTGATTGCCGACGTGGGTATGTGTTAATCGGAAAGGCCTTGAAAAAGCATTCAGTAGGTTGGTCCCCGCGTAATTTATTTTGAAAGATGAATGTGACTGTTACACTTGTGCGTAAACAGTAGTAAGGCATCATGTTTTCCATTTGATTGAATTTTTTTCCAATGGGAAGTTGCTCCTTTTCGGTGTCTAGGGGATGATTACCACCTTGTTGGTTTTGGAGTTGTCTTCTGCGGCATACTTCCTAATTTATATTACTTACAGTACTATTTTTGTTCCATAAAGTATATATTCATACCAGGTTGCTATGAAAGAACACAATTTTAGAGTTTTAAACTGGTCTTTACATTGATTTTCCAACTCATCCATGTCCATTATCCGTCGACCATTCAAGACATACGACGTTTCATGAGATTTTACGAATTCAGTTTTCAAAATTGAGGCTTCGCAGTGACGGCCCGGGGCGTGAGGCAATGTCCGTGATCTCACCGTCGCCGCTCCTCTGGTCCTCGCGATGGAACCGGGCGAGGGTCCAGCTCTACCGTTGGTCGGCCAGGAGAGGACGTGACGGCCCGGGGTGTGAGGCAATGTCCGTGATCTCACCGTCGCCGCTCCTCTGGTCCTCGCGATGGAACCGGGCGAGGGTCCAGCTCTACCGTTGGTCGGCCAGGAGAGGACGTGACGGCCCGGGGTGTGAGGCAATGTCCGTGATCTCACCGTCGCCGCTCCTCTGGTCCTCGCGATGGAACCGGGCGAGGGTCCAGCTCTACCGTTGGTAGGCCAGGAGAGGACGTGACGGCCCGGGGTGGAGGCAATGTCCGTGATCTCACCGTCGCCGCTCCTCTGGTCCTCGCGATGGAACCGGGCGAGGGTCCAGCTCTACCGTTGGTCGGCCAGGAGAGTACGTGACGGCCCGTGGTGTGAGGCAATGTCCGTGATGTCACCGTCGCCGCTCCTCTGGTCCTCGCGATGGAACCGGGCGAGGGTCCAGCTCTACCGTTGGTCGGCCAGGAGAGTACGTGACGGCCCGTGGTATGAGGCAATGTCCGTGATGTCACCGTCGCCGCTCCTCTGGTCCTCGCGATGGAACCGGGCGAGGGTCCAGCTTTACAGTTGGTCGGCCAGGAGAGTACGTGACGGCCCGTGGTGTGAGGCAATGTCCGTGATGTCACCGTCGCCGCTCCTCTGGTCCTCGCGATGGAACCGGGCGAGGGTCCAGCTTTACAGTTGGTCGGCCAGGAGAGTACGTGACGGCCCGTGGTGTGAGGCAATGTCCGTGATGTCACCGTCGCCGCTCCTCTGGTCCTCGCGATGGAACCGGGCGAGGGTCCAGCTCTACCGTTGTTCGGCCAGGAGAGGACGTGACGGCCCGTAGTATGAGGCAATGTCTGTGATCTCACCGTTGCCGCTCCTCTGGTCCTCGCGATGGAACCGGGCGAGGGTCCAGCTCTACCGTTGGTAGGCCAGGAGAGGACGTGACGGCCCGGGGTGTGAGGCAATGTCCGTTATCTCACCGTCGCCGCTCCTCTGGTCCTCGCGATGGAACCGGTCGAGGGTCCAGCTCTACCGTTGGTCGGCCAGGAGAGGACGTGACGGCCCGGGGTGTGAGGCAATGTCCGTTATCTCACCGTCGCCGCTCCTCTGGTCCTCGCGATGGAACCGGTCGAGGGTCCAGCTCTACCGTTGGTCGGCCAGGAGAGGACGTGACGGCCCGGGGTGTGAGGCAATGTCCGTGATCTCACCGTCGCCGCTCCTCTGGTCCTCGCGATGGAACCGGGCGAGGGTCCAGCTCTACCGTTGGTCGGCCAGGAGAGGACGTGACGGCCCGGGGTGTGAGGCAATGTCCGTGATGTTACCGTCGCCGCTCCTCTGGTCCTCGCGATGGAATCGGGCGAGGGTCCAGCTCTACCGTTGGTCGGCCAGGAGAGGACGTGACGGGCCGTGATGTGAGGCAATGTCCGTGATGTTACCGTCGCCGCTCCTCTGGTCCTCGCGATGGAACCGGGCGAGGGTCCAGCTCGACCGTTGGTCGGCCAGGAGAGGACTTGACGGGCCGTGATGTGAGGCAATGTCCGTGATGTCACCGTCGCCGCTCTGGTCCTCGCGATGGAACCGGGCGAGGGTCCAGCTCTACCGTTGGTCGGCCAGGAGAGGACGTGACGGCCCGGGGTGTGAGGCAATGTCCGTGATCTCACCGTCGCCGCTCCTCTGGTCCTCGCGATAGAACCGGGCGAGGGTCTAGCTCTACCGTTGGTCGGCCAGGAGAGGAAGTGACGGCCCGGGGTGTGAGGCAATGTCCGTGATCTCACCGTCGCCGCTCCTCTGGTCCTGGCGATGGAACCGGGCGAGGGTCCAGCTCTACCATTGTTCGGCCAGGAGAGGACGTGACGGGCCGTGATGTGAGGCAATGTCCGTGATGTTACCGTCGCCGCTCCTCTGGTCCTCGCGATGGAACCGGGCGAGGGTCCAGCTCGACCGTTGGTCGGCCAGGAGAGGACTTGACGGGCCGTGATGTGAGGCAATGTCCGTGATGTCACCGTCGCCGCTCTGGTCCTCGCGATGGAACCGGGCGAGGGTCCAGCTCTACCGTTGGTCGGCCAGGAGAGGACGTGACGGCCCGGGGTGTGAGGCAATGTCCGTGATCTCACCGTCGCCGCTCCTCTGGTCCTCGCGATAGAACCGGGCGAGGGTCTAGCTCTACCGTTGGTCGGCCAGGAGAGGAAGTGACGGCCCGGGGTGTGAGGCAATGTCCGTGATCTCACCGTCGCCGCTCGTCTGGTCCTCGCGATGGAACCGGGCGAGGGTCCAGCTCTACCATTGTTCGGCCAGGAGAGGACGTGACGGCCCGTGATGGAGGCAATGTCTGTGATCTCACCGTCGCCGCTCCTCTGGTCCTCGCGATGGAACCGGGTGAGGGTCCAGCTCTACCGTTGGTCGGCCAGGAGAAGACGTGACGGCCCGTGGTGTGAGGCAATGTCAGTGATGTCACCGTCGCCGCTCCTCTGGTCCTCGCGATGGAACCGGGCGAGGGTCCAGCTCTACCGTTGTTCGGCCAGGAGAGGACGTGACGGCCCGGGGTGTGAGGCAATGTGCGTGATGTCACCGTCGTCGCTCCTCTGGTCCTTGCGATGGAACCGGGCGAGGGTCCAGCTCTACAGTTGTTCGGCCAGGAGAGAACGTGACGGCCCGTAGTATGAGGCAATGTCCGTGATCTCACCGTCGCCGCTCCTCTGGTCCTCGCGATGGAACCGGGCGAGGGTCCAGCTCTGCCGTTGGTCGGCCAGGAGAGGACTTGACGGGCCGTGATGTGAGGCAATGTCCGTGATGTCACCGTCGCCGCTCCTCTGGTCCTCGCGATGGAACCGGGCGAGGGTCCAGCTCTACCGTTGGTCGGCCAGGAGAGGACGTGACGGGCCGTGGTGTGAGGCAATGTCCGTGATCTCACCGTCGCCGCTCCTCTGGTCCTCGCGATGGAACCGGGCGAGGGTCCAGCTTTACCGTTGGTCGGCCAGGAGAGGACGTGACGGCCCGGGGTGTGAGGCAATGTCCGTGATCTCACCGTCGCCGCTCCTCTGGTCCTCGCGATGGAACCGGGCGAGGGTCCAGCTCTACCGTTGGTCGGCCAGGAGAGGACGTGACGGCCCGTGGTGTGAGGAAATGTCCGTGATCTCACCGTCGCCGCTCCTCTGGTCCTCGCGATGGATCCGGGCGAGGGTCCAGCTCTACCGTTGGTCGGCCAGGAGAGGACGTGACGGCCCATGGTGTGAGGAAATGTCCGTGATCTCACCGTCGCCGCTCCTCTGGTCCTCGCGATGGATCCGGGCGAGGGTCCAGCTCTACCGTTGGTCGGCCAGGAGAGGACGTGACGGCCCGGGGTGTGAGGCAATGTGCGTGATGTCACCGTCGTCGCTCCTCTGGTCCTTGCGATGGAACCGGGCGAGGGTCCAGCTCTACAGTTGTTCGGCCAGGAGAGAACGTGACGGCCCGTAGTATGAGGCAATGTCCGTGATCTCACCGTCGCCGCTCCTCTGGTCCTCGCGATGGAACCGGGCGAGGGTCCAGCTCTGCCGTTGGTCGGCCAGGAGAGGACTTGACGGGCCGTGATGTGAGGCAATGTCCGTGATGTCACCGTCGCCGCTCCTCTGGTCCTCGCGATGGAACCGGGCGAGGGTCCAGCTCTACCGTTGGTCGGCCAGGAGAGGACGTGACGGCCCGGGGTGTGAGGCAATGTCCGTGATCTCACCGTCGCCGCTCCTCTGGTCCTCGCGATGGAACCGGGCGAGGGTCCAGCTCTACCGTTGGTAGGCCAGGAGAGGACGTGACGGCCCGTGGTGTGAGGAAATGTCCGTGATGTCACCGTCGCCGCTCCTCTGGTCCTCGCGATGGAACCGGGCGAGGGTCCAGCTCTACCGTTGGTAGGCCAGGAGAGGACGTGACGGCCCGGGGTGTGAGGCAATGTCCGTTATCTCACCGTCGCCGCTCCTCTGGTCCTCGCGATGGAACCGGTCGAGGGTCCAGCTCTACCGTTGGTCGGCCAGGAGAGGACGTGACGGCCCGGGGTGTGAGGCAATGTCCGTGATGTCACCGTCGCCGCTCCTCTGGTCCTCGCGATGGAACCGGTCGAGGGTCCAGCTCTACCGTTGGTAGGCCAGGAGAGGACGTGACGGCCCGGGGTGTGAGGCAATGTCCGTGATCTCACCGTCGCCGCTCCTCTGGTCCTCGCGATGGAACCGGGCGAGGGTCCAGCTCTACCGTTGGTCGGCCAGGAGAGGACGTGACGGCCCGGGGTTTGAGGCAATGTCCGTGATGTCACCGTCGCCGCTCCTCTGCTCCTGCGCGATGTGCTCATTTGCGATTTGCATAGTGATATACGACAACCCAGCAGTGCATAGTTCAAAAACAGTTTTTCTTATTTTTATTCAGTTATTTTTATAAGGGGGAGCGAAAAATTGTGCCTTCATATTGCGTGATACGGTATTTGAAAATCGGACATTCAAAAAAAAAATTTGTTTGTTTGTATCTTGATGAGTTATTTTTTCTTGTTTTATCCACGTGTTCATTTTATTTGAGGCACATCTATCTATCTTCTTCTATATAAATAATAATACCCCCGTTGCAGCAGTCCTGCATACTCAGCGAATTTCAAGTGCATAAATAAATAATTTAAATGAAGTCTCCTATCAAGTAAAATCAATATACATTCAAAAGAAAGCGTGCAAAAATACTCTCCTAGTGGCTTTTAGGAGCAAAAGGCTATAAAAAAATAATAGTCTATACTTGGCACGAAAATGCAATGTTCAAAACTTCAAAACAGCTGGCTTTTCCAATTTAATCATATGGAGAAATTACCAGCTGTTTAAGTTTGAGTAAAAAATTTCATAAACATCATCAGTAAAAATCTGTATTAGCTATAGTACAGTTATTTGACATATTAGTTATTTGGGCTTTAAATAAGCCTTATGTATGTATCCACCATATGGCTTTGAATCAAACATCAGCTCACATGTCTTAATGCAAACAAAGCAGATGTTTTAGATCTCAATGCTACTTAAATGGCAGTTATTTTATGTTATTTTTTGTTTTCAAGAAAACTTTAAGAAATTACAGTACTTTTCCTGAGTCCCTGACATTATAGTGAGTCGGTGGCGCAGTTGGTAGCGCACTCGGCCCCGGTTCTGTGGCGGCAGCGTCGCAGGATCGAGTCCCGGTGATGTCGCATACTTTTAGCAGTACTGTTCATCCTTGTACTGTACCGGCTCACTCCTTGGGTTTGCTTGATAACTCCCACGCACAGGCCTGAGGTCTATGTGGGGGGGGGGCAAATGCAAGGTAAAAAGAGGCCCCCACCCTCTTAAAAAAAAAATAATAAAAAAATAGTATATTCGCAACAAGGGCTGAAAATGAGGTTTTGCAGGCTCGAGATCGTGTTTCAAATTCGAGACGAAGTCGAGAATTTGAAACGATCGAGAGCTGCAAAACCCTTTCGGCCGAGGTGCGAACGCTATTTTTCACCACACTACACAATGAAATATGCCCTAAATAATAAAAAAACTGATTATTATTTAACTCGAATACAAATCACAGCTATGAAAATCATATGATCGCTACTATCCTGCCTTTGGAACCTCCGTATAATTATGTGATGTTCTAACGTTTCAAGCAAATAAACGATCAGCTGACTTTCGGTCCTAGGGCCCTAAACGTTTTCGGTCCTGTCGCGGCAAACAGTGTGTTTCGGTCCGCGTTTGACGTTTGTAAAACAGGTGATTTCGTCGTAGTGTGGTGAAAAAACATTTAATTTGAGCCCTTTTCCCTCATCCTGTGACTTGCCTTGCCTAATGCCCACAATTGCTATTCGAATAATAAATTAGTACCTGGTGGACCGATCCTTGCTCGGTGTTATTTCATATTTACCAGTTCATCCAGTTACTATAAAATATTTCAATGTCATAAAATTGATAAATAGAAACCTTTTTTATTGCTCCATGGACTCTTCATCCCACCTGCTGTATTTTCCTTGATGGCTGTAGATTCCAAACAGCTGTTATGATTACTTCATTTGTTTACACTTTCCCTGTTTATTTTCGTTGCTATCACGGCAACCCATAAGGCCAATGTTAAAATTTTACAACTTCGATTTATTACGTTATTAGATTTTCTCTGGCCAAGTAATCTGCGTAAAAGACGTTTTTGAGTCATAAATTACTTATTTCCAGACTTTGAAGGAAATCCTCGGAGCCGTTTTTGAGATAAATGTACAAGCAAGCATACAAGCAAGCACGATAACATTACTCATATAAGAGTATAGGAGATTCTCCATAAAAGATTAGTATGGACAAATGCAGATTTGCTACCACAGAAATTAGAAAATGAGGTATCATAGGCTTCAATCCAATATATCTAAACTATATGAAGCCACATAACATGTTTTATCAAGATATGTTGAGGAATAAGAAACCTATCCAATTTTATTTACCTCTCATAAGGTTAACATTGGCAAAGAGATTACACAGGTTTGCTGCCTCAGGAATTTGATGACTTGGGTATTTTAAGCCATAATCAAGTAGATATTAACTGTATGAAGCCCCATGCCAGTTCTTATCAGGATATTTTGAGAAATAAGCAAACTACACAACTTTTTTATTACCCAAAAGGTTAACATGGAGAATGAGTATGCAGGTTTGCTGCCATTAAAATGTAAAAATAGGGTATTTTAGGTCATAATCCAGTATATTTCAACTATATGAAGCCACGTATAATGTTTTATCAAGATACGTTAAGAAATAAGGAAGATATAGAATTTTTTTATTTCCCATAAGGATAACTTGGGAAATGAGTATGCACGTTTGCTGCCATGAAAATGGAAATATCGGGGATTTTAGACTAAAGTGCATTACATCTCAACTAAATGAAGCCACAAACCAAGTTTTGATTAAGATATGTTGTGAAATAAGCGAGATATAGAATTTTACTTATTTCCCATAAGGTTAACATAGGGACAAAGTACTGTGTTTACCACTTTCAATATCTCGGTAACCAATGGACATAGAGCAATGATTCAAAATATTAAATTGTTTGTTTTTTCGAGCTGAATTCAATGGTGCCAAACGAAATAGGATTATTTTTATTTTTCTATGTGAAAAACCCAAAAAACCCATTTTTGGGGGGTTTAACCCCTTTTACCCCCCCTTCCAGTGGTCCGATCGGACTGGTTTTCGAACTCATCCGAATAATTATTACTTTACACACCTGTGCCAAATTTCATTCCGATCGGACCATTTTTGCGAGCGCTATCGTGCTTACAGATACTTAGATATATATACAGGGTGTTTACGAAAAACCCTTACAGACTTCGGGATATGGTTACGGTTACTTACATCAAAGTAAGGAAGAAGTTCCTATAAACATGGGTCCTAAAATGCTCAGTTATCCGTCTGCCGGTCTGTATGTGTTTTTAAAATGATTTTACATACCTTTGGAACTACTAAAGATATCAACTTCAAACTTGGTACGTGCATGCTGACTAATGAGACCAATTTTAATGCGGAGTATCAAGTTTCTACTTTGTACCATTTCAAAATGGCAGCCATTTTTATATTTTAAAACTTAATATCTTAAAACCCGTAAATTTTACAGAAATCGTAACAAGAGACAGCAAATTTGCGTAATTTTATTTCCTACAAAACCATATAAAGATCATAAAGATCGGAACACAAGTAACGGAGTTATTGCAATTTTTCTAACAAAACAATGCGAATATTTGCTGTAACTGTCATAAATAAGCATGTATTCTGTTAGAAAATTGCAATAACTCCGTTATTTGTGGTTCGATCTTTATGATCTTTATATGGTTTTGTAGGAAATAAGATTACGCAAATGTTTGGCTCTTGTACGTTTTCTTTAAAATTTACGGTTTTTAAGATATTAAGTTTTATTATATAAAAATGGCTGCCATTTTGAAATGGTTCAAAGTAGAAACTTGATACTCCGCACCAAAATAGTTCCCATTAGTCAGCTTATACGTTCCAAGTTTGAAGTTGATATCTTTAGTAGTTCCAAAGTTATGCAAAATCATGTTAGAAACACATACAGACCGACAGACGGATAACCGAACATTTTAGGACCCATGTTTACAGGAAATTTTTTTTTTTTTTTGATGTAAGTAACCATATCCTGAAGTCTGTAAGGGTTTTTCGTAAACACTCTGTATACAGAGTTGGGAAAAAGTCTGGAATATATAAAATAACTTTTATATTATTTTTCAGAAAGTGATGAAACTTTAAAGTTCTGTATCCAGTACAAATAGGAATATTTTGGCGTATTTTCTCAGTTTTTCGCACGATGAGGGGACGGCCCACGCTTGAAGTCTTGAAATTCTTAAATGTAAGCATACATCGAGTTATACCTCATTTTAAAGGTCTAAATTAGTGGATCACAACAGCGCAGACCGCGCCTCAAAAGGTTGATCCAATCAAAAGTTACACCTCCTCAGATATTTTAATGTTGGCCATTAAACTCTAGGCTAAAATCAGGGAAAAGTCCCGAGGTCATGAGTAAATTTTTTTTAATAAGTCAAATTGTCCTTATCAATGAGAAATACATGTATCTAAAACTAAACTACATCGTTCCAAGTGCTTTATTAGTAATTAGACTTTTTCCCCTGATTTTAGCCTTGAGTTTAATGGCCAACATTAAAATCTTTGAGGAGCTGTAACTTCTGATTGGATCAACCTTTTGAGGCGCGGTTTGCGCTGTTGTGATCTACTAATTAAGACCTTTAAATTGAGGTATAACTCGCTCGATGAATGCTTACATTTAAGGATTTCAAGACTTCCAGCGTGGGCCGTCCCCTCGTCGCGAAAAACTAAGAAAATACGCCAAAATATTCCTATTTGTACTAGATATACAACTGTAAAGTTTCATCACTTTCTGCAAAATAATATGAAAGTTATTTTATATTTTCCAGACTTTTGCCCAACCCTGTATATATATATATATATATATATATACATTGAGATGATAGACAGGGCCGTACTCAGACCGGTTTTTCCGGACAATTTTACCGGGGCCCGGGCACTTCAAGAAACCGTCGGCCTAGACGGACGGAGTTATTAAATCTGATATCTATAATGTTGAATTCTTAATAACGCTCAATGTAGTTACAAAAATAATTGATTACAAATGATTTACTTTTACACCACTAAAAGACTAAATTTAGTGTTGAATTTATTTCTACTCTCTCTAGGTACTCGCGATCGGCAAACACGCATGCGATTAAATTATATGCCCGTTTGTCTACTTTCCAAAAGATGTTCACAGAAACTACCTCGATGCGTTTTTCCGGGATTGATCATGACTACGCGATCGTTTTTGCAACCTACTGCCGCCGCTGCCGCACCGAATAACCGTGAGCAGTTAATACGCGATCGAATTAAACGACCATTTGCTTATTTTACAAAGTTGTTCCTATGACGATAAATTCCTTGGTTGTTCGCTATTTTTACAACTTTATTCCTACCGTTACCTGTGATCTATAAGTTTCATCTACCCTACTTTCCCGCGATCGGTAAACACGGGGGATTGTCGTTCGCAAAATTACTCCCGCAATTTCCGTGAAATCGATGTTAAGGCCATTTACATTCTTAGCATTTTTTCGCCAATTTTTTACTCAGGATTTGAGAACATTTCCCTTCCCAATAGCTTTTCGGATTAAGCGGGATTTCGGATTACCGGGTTTAGGATTTTCTGGACTCAACCGTAAAAATAAAATTAAAACAGCACATCTTGCAGAGATCATTTTTCAAAATCATAAAACCTAAAGATAAATATAATTTGTTTGAAAAGAAGCTTTCCTTTTGTTTGTCGAGAAATATTAGGTAGGAACCAAACCAAATTGTTAAAGTGATTTTGTTTTTAGCAACTATAAATTTTGGATGTTAAATCATGATGACATTGACGCCTTTATAATTGTATGGATTTAAAAATATATTAAATGTTGTGTTGTTCTCCATTCAAAGTTAATAAATCACATATAGTAATTAATTACAGTCAGAATAATTAATTGTTTTAATACGTCTTTACTGTCAAGTTCTTTGTTTTACATTTCTATAATTTTACGCTTTTTATGCTTTTTAGTACCGTACTTATGAATATTTCAAATGTTAAGGAAAGGTAACTTCACACAGGTTATGTCTTTGGAGGCACATTCTTTTTAATTTTATATTTTTATTTTTATTTTTTGAAAATATTTTACTACGGTTTAACACGTATATCATAAAATGTAAGGAATTGCAATATTTTTGTTCAAGAATTTATTTGTGTACATGTACAATGCAGTTGACGACTTTGGGGTTTCTGTTCAAATGAAAATCGTATATCTTTCTAAAGAAATAAATAGTATTCTATATTCTGTAAATTGAATCGCACAATTAACAAGCCAACTATGCGATTATAGAATTAATAGTCCAGGCAACAAAAAGGTATAGAGGGAATTTTTTGGAACACAATTTTTGACTTTGCAGCTTTGTTTGGACTAGCCAGGAGGTGAACATATCAAAAGTCACCGTCTGAAGCCTTGAGCGGGGGGAGGGAGGGGGTCTGAAGGTACCATTTTTTTTTTTTTTTATATCTTGAAAACGATCAACTTTTAGTATTCCCTATTGAATTTGAAAATTTAAGAAAATTAAATTTCCTGTAAGAAAAGTATATAATATGTCTATTTTGGTCCAACCATTAACAAGGAAAGCACTAATTTTATTAATATTAAAACAAATATCCCTTCCATAAGGAATACATGTAAATTAGTGGGTAACACACATGCCCAATCGGGCACCGCTTTTTCCACCTAAAGGAAAATGAACAGTAGTCAGGAAATATTGATAACATGTCCAGTAATTTGACACCTCAATCATAAAAATCGGTCTAAAATAAAGGCGTTGGCGAGCTCATAAAAAACGTTATTTTTCAAGGAATTCATACAAATATGTAATAAAAAATTGAAAAAATAACGTTTTTCGTGAGCTCGCCAACACCTTTATTTTAGACCAATTTTTATGATTAAGGTGTCAAATTACTGGAGATTTTGTCAATATTTCCTGAATGCTGTTCATTTTCCTTTAGGTAAAAAACGTTGCCCCATTGGGTTTATATGTTACCCATAAATTTATGTATTTCTTATGGAAGGGATATTTGTTTAAATATTAAAAAATAAGTGCTTTCCTTGTTAATGGTTAGACCAAAATAGACATATTATATACTTTTCTTATAGGAAATTTAATCTTCTTTAATTTTTAAATGAAATAGTTACTACTAAAAGTTGATAATTTTCAAGATATTTAGAAAAAATAAAAAATGGTACCTTCAGACCCTCCTCCCTCCCCCCGCTCAAGGGCTACGGACGGGGACTTTTGATATGTTCACCTCCTAACTAGTCCAAACAAAGCTGCAAAGTCAAAAATTGTGTTTCACGCAACTCCTTCTATACCTTTTTTGAGCATTCATTGCCTGGACTATAATTCATGTTTTTAATTTAAAACAAAGCTTAAATGGTCCGATTAAAAATAGTTTTCTAATTTATTTAAGCAAAACGTAGATAAATCTTACTATATTATCAAAATAAAAAAGTGTCTGAGGGGGTTTGCAGCGGTGTGACGGTTGGTGGGGGGGCATTACCAGGACATGAGGGGCCCGTTCTAATAGCCTTACCGGGGCCCGCCAATTCTGGGTACGGCCCTGATGATAGAATTGAGTACAGAAACCTGTTGGGGTATTCTAAAAATTCCAACCCGGCAAGCAGCTGCTTAAGATTTGTTAGAAATTACGCCAAAGCACCAATACGTATTCATTTATCCAAATTTCACTTATCGTTCGTTAGCGACAGGTATGTCCCTCACGTAAACAAACGAAAACCAATAAGTTTAGTTAACAAGATCCCGCCAGTTATCATTGGCTGGAGCCACGGTAACCAGAAACAACACTGGTTACCGTGGCTGGAGCATTGTGTTGTTTTGTTTTTTTTTTTGCCACGACGTCGTCGTTTCCTATTGGATGAATAATTTGGTTTGTTGTTGTTTTTATCTTGTTTTAAAAGGTTATTGATTTTCCACTAGATAATAACAATTAAGACCATTAAATTTTCGGAGATTTCGGAATTGCTTTAACATTTTCTTCTATCTTCGTGGGGTTGGCCACACTGTTTTCTGATGTTTTAGCGAATTTCCTTAAAGGAATAAGCTATTACGGTAGTACTCATGGTAAGACCTAAGTCCGAGACCATGTTAACTTTTCATTTTGGGGTCCCCAGAAGCAAAAAACACCATTCGTTCGAATTTTTATGTATATATATATATATATATATATATATATATATATATATATATATATACTAGATGACCCGGCGAACTTCGTATCGCCTAAGTTATAGGTTTCCCCTAAGACAGACCGATGGATTACATGTAAAGGTTATAAATAAACATGGTCGTCCGTATTCGCGGACGAAAGTCATAGCATCCTGGATATATTCTTGCATGTGACGTGGACTTCCTATATACGTTGATGGTAGAATGACGGAGTTACCAATTTCGGCTGTGTCGGCGTTGTTCACAATAGCGTCTCTCAAGTGAATATATTCATCAGCACGCAGCTTCTTTTGATTAAATCTTAAGTATCGTAGTCGTTCGTTTTCTATTTTCACGTACATGTCGACCATGAATTGTTGGCAAAGTTCACGGCACCGTAGAATGACGTTGTCATGATCGCGTCTAATCATCAGATGATACGCATAAAAATCCTTCGAGCTAACTTTCTTGTTTGTTTCGGCTCCTGTAGCGGGATCTTTTTGTTTAATATCTATGTAATATCCGTCTTGTCCCTTATAAAACATTAGTGGATATTGTAGAGCGTCGTATGAACGGTGTGTATCAGCAATGAACTCAAGATTGTTATTTCTTTTGCGAATAACAATTTCACGCTTAGCTGTACGGTCGCCAACCATAATTCCAGCAACGTCGTCAACAACAGGTGCATTGAATCTACGAATGTGCTCTCCAGATGGTGTTTTATCAGGATTGATGATAATTGCGTGATTGTTGCTTTGCAATTTGTGCATGTGTGATTTGAACAATTTCAACAATTCATTGTGCTCATTCAATAAATCGTCCAGCTCGCCGAGAATACGTCTGGCAAATTGTGAATTAAGGTTATTGTATTTTAAACGTGCATCCACGCGATTGGCTAGCGCGCTTTCGGTGTCCTCGCCACCCATAAAGTAAATTTGTAAAAATTTATGTGGTTCATTTGGCATAGGAAGCAATGAGCCTACTTTGTGGTAAATTTGGCCTTTGATTTTGAACGTTGTATTAAATTGTTGACCATTTGCAGCATTATTGTTAACTATTTCTGTTGCTCCGAACGATGTCATTTGAAAACATGAATTGAATGTTCTAATTGATTTCAGGAACATGTTAGAATCAGGATGCGTACCATTAAGTAAACCTTTCAATGGTTCAGGTGGTGATTCAATTACTGGTAGTTGCACTTTACCTGTGGCGCAACACATCCCGGCTGGCTCATTTTTGAATTTAAGCGCCTTACAATTCGCACATTCATTGTCCATATCACCAATCGCCACTTTGGAATGATCAAAATATTTAACGTCGGGTTCATACTCAAATGCTAGACGACGAAATGTATGCGATATAAAAGCTCGATGCACTTGTTGTCGTCGTATGTCATTTTCTCTGCGTGCTTCAACTACGTATCGACGCGCTTGTCTTTGTTGTAGTCGTCTTTCTTTATTTCTTTCAGCGCGATCATCTTGTGACTGTGATGCGCGCAATTGCGACATGTTCACGCGCACAACTTCATTTTCCTGTTGAATTTGGACGTCTGTCCTTTGGGCTCTTAGATTTCGCCTTTGTATAGCTCCAGCCGTTCGACGGCCCAAATTTGACCCTCTTCGCCTTGCTGGCATTGTTCACTGTAAAAACACAGATTAAACTAAAATACTTAACCATACATTTCAAAATTAGTGAACCTCTAACTACATTACAAAACCTGAATAATAACTTCTTAGCAATATAATAACAGCTGTCTTTGTTTGTTTATAAATATTAAATTACAAATAATAAAAACATGTGATTTAACTTGACATCCAAATGTTCTGTAGAACCCAAACTCCGAGAATATAGTATTACATGCAGTGTGTTCGGAATTCGTCCGCCATATTGAAACGGATAAGAATTTCGAAACGGGAAATAGTTTACGTCCGATTCGCATACCTACAGAATTTACACACCAAATTTCATAACGATCGGTGAAGTCGTTCCGGAGGAGTTTGCAGACAAACACTGTGACACGAGAATTTTATATATATAGATATATATATGTCTTTTAACACGATAGCGGCCGTAAATATGGTCCGATCTTAATGAAATTTGGTACAGACGTGTAAAGTGGTGATCACTCGGACGAGTTCGTGAACCAGCCCAATCGGACCACCGGAAGGGGGGGTAAAGGGGGATAAACCCCCCAAAAATAGGTTTTTTGAGTTTTTCACATAGAAAAATAAAATTTATCGAATTTTTGTGGGCACCATTGAATTCAGCTCAAAAAAACAAACAATTTAGTATTTTGAATTACTGCTCTATGTCCATTGGTTACCGAGATATTGAAAGTGGTAAACACAGTACGTTGTCTCAATGTTAACCTTATGGGAAATAAGTAAAATTCTATATTTCGCTTATTTCTCAACATATCTTGATAAAACTTGGTAAATGGCTTCTTCTAGTTCAGATCTACTAAATATTGAATTAAAACCAACCAGTTTAAACATACCTGTAGCAGCAAACCTGCATTCTCATTCCCCATGTTATTCTTATCGAGCTTACAAAAACATGTCAAATCTCGCTATGTTGGATTGAAATATGTTGTTTTGCACTTGAAATTCGCTGAGTATGCAGGTCTGCTGCAACGGGGGTATTTTATATGCACTAGTAACTAACGTGTCACTACACTTTACGATCTAAAAAATCATTTAACTTTAATCAATCATCGAAAAAACCTTCAAACCAGGATCCTCAAAACTGCCAGGATTCTAAAATAGTATATTTCATTACTAGTACCGAAAGTAGCACTTTCCGGTGCGCGCCCAAGTTTCATGTGTGAGGCGGAGCCGAACACAGGAATATCGAATTTCACGTGTGAGGCGAAGCCGAGCATGTGAAAGTGTGTTTCACGTACGAGGCGAAACCGAGTACGGGAATAATTGGAGCAAGTGCCGGAAAATCACTTTCGGTACAAGTTATGAACGGTACTTTTCATCACGACGCAAAAATACATACAATGCTGAAGAAGAAACCTCAGTAAAATGCAAACTATTATATTTCTCAATTAACATTTTTTTATAATAACAAATTTACTATAATAAGCCTACATAACAACGTAAAAATTAGAAGTTCAAGGTTATGTTTATTGTGCAGTTGGTATTGTTGGTGACATTCACTCCTTGTTGAACAATAAGAACAGCTGATTTAAATTGTAAGAATAAACGGCAAAGCGACGTCAGAGCGCGTAGCGGGCAAATGGAAAACTAATTGAGAGCAAGGGAAAACAAATTTAGAGCAAGGGAAAATCAGCTGATCGTTTTTCCCTTGCTCTAAATTAGAGCTTGGGAAACGATCGTTTTCGTTGCTACCAGCTGATATCGAAAGTAGCTACTTTCGGTACGCACTGATGAAAAAGTTATATTCAAACTCCATTCATTTCAGTTCGTGTCGCAGAAATAAATTTGTCTTCCTATTTTAAATAAAGAAAAATTGTATAATTTTAATTTTCCGTGAGAACATATCAATTACGTGAAACTCAACGGGTAACGAATGTCAGGGTCAATCAATAATCTACGAAAATAACATGCGTCACAACGACAACAATTAATGAGCAACAAAAACATTGATTAGAAAAAAAGACCGCATAAACTGAATAATTGAACAAGATAGAAACCTGAGTTAATAAAACCACGAAGTTAATTATCTTGTCATTGACGAGGGAGCCATGGCCATATATGATTTTGAATGTTTAGAAATTGTAGTGACCACCGACTGCCCCACCATGTAGTGAATGAACTGATACATATGGTATAAAATCCTAAAAGTTGCTAGGCAATATTAAGAAAAACAATTTTTGATCAGTTACTAAGTCTTCTCAGTAAAACAAGTTTTTCACAATATATATTATATTTTGTAATTCTAATTTTCAACAATTATTGTCATAAAAAATGTATTATTCTGTGAAATCTTTCTACATTTTATGTTTATCAACAACTACTATATATTTTATTCCTTCTAAATAGGTCTTAGTACCTATAGTGGTGACCCCGAGTAAATGTCACCCCCCCCGATGTGTCTTTTACCTGAAGAGTAAATGTCAGTTTATCAGTAGTCAACAGGTTAGCGTTAAGGTAATTACCTCCGACCCATCCCAATTCTCTCTGTTATCAAAATTTCCGGACATCACAAAACCTCTGGGCGTACCCAGATTTATACCCCACAACACTGTTCATTTCATTAAGACAACTCCTGGTCCCCCAGTCTCATCTAGACCTAGGCGACTGACTCCAGAGAAATACAAAATTGCTAAATCAGAGTTTGAATCAATGGTTGCTAATGGAACTGCGTGCCGTTCTAAAAGCCCGTGGTCCTCACCACTACAAATGGTACCCAAAAAGAATGATGAGTGGCGCCCGTGTGGTGACTATAGAGCGCTGAATGCCCGCACCATTCCTGATTCTTACCCTGTTCGACATATTCAAGACTTCTCTAATTGTTTATCCGGGAGTACGGTTTTCTCTGTAATAGACCTTGTTAAAGCATATACACAAATCCCGGTTAACAAAGAAGACGTTCCAAAAACTGCAATAACTACTCCATTTGGCCTTTTTGAGTTTCCATTCATGTCCTTCGGTTTACGAAATGCTGGACAAACTTTTCAAAGATTTATTGATGAAGTTTTACAGGGGCTCGATTTTTTTTTTCCGTATATCGACGACGTATTAGTATTTTCAAAAGATACTGCACAACACGAAGAACACCTTCGTATTATTTTCCAAAGATTCGTCCAATATGGAGTTTTAATAAATGTGAAAAAGTCGGTATTCAATTCTGACTCTGTGATTTTTTTGGGATACCAAGTCACAGCTAACGGAACTAGACCCATCCCTGACCGCATAAATGCACTGCAGAACTTTCCGCTACCACAAACTGCCAAAGGTCTAAGGCGGTTTTTAGGGATGCTAAACTTTTACCGAAGGTTCATTCCTCACGCCGCGGAATTTCAGGCTCCACTTCATACAGTTATTGCTTCTCTGAAAGGTAACCAAAAGGTACCTTGGAATGATGTATTATTAGAGTCTTTCAATAAATGTAAGAATCATTTAGCTCAAGCTACGTTGCTTCATCATCCCAGAGCGAATGCTAAATTAGCACTCTTTTGTGATGCATCGAATACTGCAATAGGAGCAGTATTGCAACAATTAAACCAAATTGGATTATGGGAACCTTTGTCTTTCTTTTCTCAGAAACTAACACCTAAACAAACCACTTGGCCAGCTTATTATAGAGAGTTATTCGCAATTTATGCTTCTGTTAAACACTTTAGACATATTTTAGAAGCTCATCCTTGTACTATTTTCACTGACCATAAACCCATCACTTTTGTTTTTCAACAAAAGAAGGATAAATTGCCTCCAGTTCAAACCAATCATCTGTCGTTTATATCTCAGTTTACGACTGAAATTCAACATGTCTCAGGTTCCTCTAACATAGTAGCTGACAATTTTTCGAGGATAGAATCTATTTGCATCAAAAAGGATACGAAAATTGATTTAAACAACTTAGCGGCTTTTCTAACTAAAGACGAGGAACTGAAGTCCATTCTAGAGAACAATACCTCTCTTCGTCTTCAACCAATTCAGGTCCCTGGCTCTAATTCTTTTGTCTACTGTGATACAAGGGACAATAAACAACGATTATACAAACCTAAATGTTTACGCAGAGAAGTGTTCAATTCAGTTCATTGCTTGAGTCATCCAGGAATTAAGTGCATGAGGAAAATGTTGACCTCAAGATACGTTTGGCCTTCAATAAACCGTGATTGTAAGGACTGGACCTTGTCCTGCCAAGACTGTCAACGTTCCAAAATCACACGTCACGTCTACACACCTATCACCGATTTTCCTTTACCGAAATGTCGATTTGAACATATTCATGTTGATATAATCGGCCCTTTGCCTCGGGTAGGAAATTTACGCTACTGTCTCACAGTAATAGATAGATTTACTAGGTGGCCGGAAGCTCATCCTCTGCAGGGTATCACTGCCGAAGAAGTCTCATCAGCCCTTTTTACTTGCTGGATTTCAAGATTCGGAGTGCCTTTGCGAATCACAACTGACCGGGGCAGACAATTTGAGTCTTCGCTCTTTACTGAATTATGGAATTTGTGCGGTTTCTCAAGACATAGGACAACTGGTTACCATCCTTGCGCTAACGGAATGGTTGAAAGATTCCATAGGCATCTTAAAGCAGCCATCATGTGCCACTCTACCTCCTCTTGGGTCGAATCCTTGCCTGCAGTACTTCTTGGGATAAGAAACGCTTTCCGTGTGGACTTGAATACTTCATCTGCGGAAATGGTTTTCGGTCAAGTTTTACGCCTCCCTGGTGAATATTTTGTCCCGACAACCGAGTTGGCACCTCTAGAAGACCCAACTAAGTTTGTTTCACGCTTAAGACTGAAGATTGCTTCAATCAACCCAACTAACATTCAAAGGCATGGAACAAAACAAAGCTTTGTTTTCCGGGATCTGGACACTTGTTCGCATGTTTTCTTAATGGAAGATGGTGTAAAAAAACCTTTACAACACCCGTACACTGGACCACATAAAGTTATCGAAAAAGGGGATAAAACCATCACCATTATATTTGAACGGTTCGCAGGTTAAAGTAAGCCTAGATAGAGTGAAGCCCGCTTTTGAAACACCCAATAAAAAGTTTGAAAACCTAATGAAAACGTTTGAACACATAATAACTTATCCAAGGACTTTTTTATGCATTTTTTTGTGTTTTTTGTTTGGGTTTTACCATAGACTTCCAGTCTTCCCAGGGGGCTCGTGTAGTGACCACCGACTGCCCCACCATGTAGTGAATGAACTGATACATATGGTATAAAATCCTAAAAGTTGCTAGGCAATATTAAGAAAAACAATTTTTGATCAGTTACTAAGTCTTCTCAGTAAAACAAGTTTTTCACAATATTATTATATTTTGTAATTCTAATTTTCAACAATTATTGTCATAATAAATGTATTATTCTGTGAAATCTGTCTACATTTTATGTTTATCAACAACTACTATATATTTTATTCCTTCTAAATAGGTCTTAGTACCTATAAAATATTACTGTTTTTTACGCCGAGCCTTCGCTCAGTAGTAAGTTTAATATACATGATGAAATTCCGATGAACACCCAGACCAAACTGTTCTACCTTCAAGCACGACATTTTATATGTATCCTCCTCTTACACCGTAATCACCCCATAAGCAAGGATTTTTTTACTCCCATAGGGCCCATCTAGAAATATAAAGCTTTTGTAATGTTTAATGGAGAATGATTAGTTTTGACAGTTGTCTGCTATTTATCTTAATAAGTCAATTGTAGGTATAAAATCAAAATATAACGATTTCAAAATACAGTACACAATTTTGTTCCAAGTTTGACACCATCTATGGATTAAGTTGTTTTAAAATTTTTGAAATCGTTATCTTAATTTCATACCTACAATTGACTTATTCTATTATTCACACCCTGTTGAAGCCCGTCAACACTGTGGACTTGTTTTTTACTTCTGGAAACTCAACCAAAAATATACTGTGGACCACATTTTACATTCTCAGCTGCAAACCAGTTTCTATAATAATCATTATGTTAGTTGCAACAGACTTTTAAATCAACATCTGGTGTACTGGAGAACACATACATGAGCGTATTCTTACTCTATTCTTACTACTAAAACATTATATATTTAGTTTTTATCAATTAAAGCCCACTGCATAAAACGGCAGGCCAATTCATCGCCATAGGATTTCTATATTAAATTTCGCCTCGTTCCGTGTTCCTTCGACCTGCCAGATGAATCACAGTACAGCGTAAGGTCCGTGCCCATACAAGGAATGGCCCACATTTACCGGCCTTGGCCCTTACACTGCGGCCGGCGCCACGCCACGCATCCAAGGATGCCACAAGTTTACCATACAACGCCAATGTACCTCAACACCTGATGGCGATCGTTTCTGTCCCTTGGAAAAAGATATATATTGACGACGATTAACAGGCGTTGTGTGATGTGCTCTCGCACCGGCGAAGGGGAAGGGGAATCTCTTACTGAATACCAAAGGAAGTGCACTGTAACATAGAAAAACGTTGTTTTGATCTTAATACGCTAACATTTTATTATAGCATATGCCCAGGGCCGCGACAAGGGATTTTTCTGGGACATGCGAGAGCCTACATTGGCGCCCTTTCACTAGATTTAGGTATCAGTTACCCACCCTCCCTCATGGTGGTTAAAGCTATCATTTGCAAAATTAAATAGAATATTTTAAAGTTACTGTGTTGAATTTTATTCATCACATATATAAAGGTTTTTTATTGATGGATAGACTACGGTTTTGTATTGCTGGATGTATTAAGACAAATTAAATTATCTAAGTAAGAACAGGCACACCGCTAATCGGGCGATTCTTGCTTCAACTTAAAAAAAAATAAAATAACATTAGAGCCCAGTCAAATTAGACCGATCTAAGAAGGAATATACTAAACGGCTAAAAAATATCACAGTTGTTCGTTACCCGGCCCATTGAAACCACTTGCAAAAGTCCCTGAGGACGAGGGTTAAGTTTGAGTTTCTAGAAGTTTTTAGTTCCCCAGGTCTTGGTTTTGAATCTTGAAATTTATTTTGCAAACCAAATTGCAAATTCAATTTAATTTTAAAGGTATTGCTAAAATGAAACTGTAGTGAAAACGGAACTCATTTACTTCACCCAATCTTTTCAAATTGACATTTATTTTGTTCATTACTGCAGCTACAATTCACATACCCAAAAATTTACATTTTGAGTTATTTGGCCACCAAATTAAAATGTTTGCGAGTTTTAGACACTTTTAAAAGACGTCACAGGTGCCAGTATGCTCCAACAAAAAAAAAAAACATTTTGCTCTTTGAATGGTTTGAAACGTCTCCACCGGCACCGGCAAACGCCTCCAAAACTCACATTACGCACCTTGATTAATTTCAAAAGGGCTCCAGGCGCCAGGGCTGGCTAACACCTCCAAAATGGCGACAACTCGATCATGTTATATCGCGTTGAACGATTTGTAAATGCTCCCCCGGGAGCCAACCAAACTCGCCAAATTACATTATTTACACTTTGAACCATATAAAAATGCTCAACGAGCCCCGGTAGTTGGAGAACGCCACATAAATTAAAATTTGGCAAGTTGAACAATTTTGATAGACTCCTTGAAGTCGGCAAACACCAATTAATTAATTTAGCTCTTTAACAAATTTAAAATGCTCCACAGGCGCCGGAAAACGCCCCCAAGACGAATATTTTGCACGTTAAACAAAACTGTAAAATACTACCCGTGTGTCAACAAAGTTCGCCAAAGTACATGTTCAGCACTTTAAAGACTCCTCGGGCGCCGCTGCGGACTCAACACTGCGCCGGCTTCGGTGGCGCCCTCTCCCAGTCGGCGCCCCATGCGGCCGCATGTTTCGCATGGCCGTTGTCGCGGCCCTGCATATGCCGGATCGATCAAGATTCCCCAATGTCGCCACAAAGTCATAGTCAGAGGCGTAATGCAACGTGAACCTAATGAATTGTGAATTGGCTATCAATGAACTAAGAACTTTAAATTAATTACATTAATTTCCTTTTAGATGAAATCACCAGTAATACTGTAATCACAAAGACATATCTCACGTTCAGTTTATTGTACTTTTTTTACGCTGGTCTGTTGATATCCAGTACCTATAAAATCTCCGTCAGGTTGAACGGGTCAAGTTTGTAGGGGGGTATAAATTTACTGATTAATAGCTAGAGGAGGTGATTTGTTATGGCTGGTTGCTTAGGCCTAGCTATAAAAAGGGTAAAGTTACCTGGTGTAGGTTTAACTAGGTTGAACCGTAGCCTAGGCCTTTGTTTGTCATAAGCCTAGCCCATCCTTTGGTTGGTTGACATAGTTGGGCAGCTCATGAATAATGGTTAATGCAGTGAAATATAACCTAAATCACACTAGGTGCACTGCTAACCATTGCTGAAAGCCCATAAACCAAGGCTAACCTCTCTCGCCGGTGTCACAGCCCATAGTGTTGACATGAAGTTAATTTCATAAAACTTTATAGTTAAAACACTTGTGACACTTGTTGTTGTGAATAATTGCCCCCACACTTGTATGATTAAATATTAAAACCCCTTGACGGCCATAATAAACATCGTCGGTGTTGAGCAACATAACCTCAATTAATTGACTTTGTTGAGGTGACAGACGACAGACGATGTCAGATGGATTGACAGCTGACGATCAGCCAGTGGCAGTGGTCGTACGTCACACAATCACAGCCACTGGGGATCAGCTGTTTATCCCCTCCCTGTCCCATCCTTGGAGGGGAAGTTTTGGAGGGATGAACCCGGAGGATTAGCGGGTGGATTATTCTGTTCCTAGTTCTTGAACTGTGCGGTCGGGTCACTAGAGTTTGTCCGCGGTGCGATTCCATCGCGACGAACATAGTCAGTGCTAACCGGCAGCTCAGAACTCTGTGATGG
Source organism: Flexamia atlantica (assembly GCA_035578135.1). Taxonomy (NCBI): domain Eukaryota; kingdom Metazoa; phylum Arthropoda; class Insecta; order Hemiptera; family Cicadellidae; genus Flexamia; species Flexamia atlantica. The sequence goes on along the minus strand of JAQJVK010000001.1, from coordinate 192,510,517 downwards.
GCGTTTTACTCGTTTGAGTTTTATTCCGATTCGTAGCGTTTCCTACAGCCCATTCGGTGCCGTTTCGCACATCGAATTTAATTAACCCCGTCGCGTTTGTCACGGGGTGATTCGACTCCTTTTTGCCACTTAGACGCGGGTGGGGAACCTGCGTGTCAGAACAGGACCTACGTGTGCAGGCAACCTGTGGCGTTGGTTCCCGAGTAACCGTGGTTGGTAAAACCGGGGTGTAGGGGAGAAACGTGGTGGACGGTAACTTGAGTACGTTATTGTGGATAAGTTTGTTTGCTTTATTTTTTGTGCAAATTAATAAAACTTATCATTTCCAATTGGCTTTACCATCAGGTGTGAACGATGATGATGGTGCAGTAAACGTTGTGTTAGTTTGCGGGCCTGAGTTCACACCTGAATAATTTTAATTAATTTCTCGTTTGATAGAAATCTGCACCTATTCCAAATTAACGAACCCTGGAACAGACCCAGCTGCCAGACTTGAGCGATTCCGCTGGCATAAGTCTGAGGCGATTTCTCGTGTCGTTAGGAAAATTAATTTTATTCCTTTTACGAGAAAGTCGTCACGAGGTCGTTTCCTTTTTAAACCGTGGTTAAAGTTACGTTGCGCGGATCAAGAAGGAAACAGAGCCGCCCGAAAAATCACCTCCGACCCGCAGGAAAAGCCATACATTCCCATGCGCTTTAATTCTTAACTTCGCTGGCCTTTCAATGGTTTTTAGTGATCCAACTACGCCAGATAAATTGACTGCGGTGTTCTTTTTAACTGAGTTGTTTGTGCCTGCGGACATGTAAAAGAGGTGTTTTAGGGCTTCGGTCTTAGTAAAGACAGTTAGCCACCTTTTGTATAAGCACTGGTTATGAGTACTTGCAAAGATAGTATAGCCAATACGGTAATCTGTACGGTTCTTATGAATCGAATTCTTCCTCTTAGAAATTTAGCTGAAATTCGTATCAAAATCCTATATATGAATTTTAAATGATTTGGCAACACTCTCCCATATCAAATTGCACTAACCAACGGTGGGCGCATTGTCCTGGGATGGTTGTCAGGCTAGCCAGTGCCATTACATTTATTTGATAATTTTCTCCCTAGTGTAATGTCGCATGTTAGTTGTACAAGGCAAGGGGAACGGCGCCGGCGCGGGGTCGTAGGTGAGATGTGATAGGTCACATGGTTACACAGATTAAGACATTTGCATGCAGCACCAAGTAGGTACGTCATACTGTATTCGGTAATGAAGTAATAATGGTCTTCTGCAGAGTTTTATTTACATTCAAGTTTTGAACAATGCGTTCCCACAGAGAAGAAATTTAAGCCTTATTTCTTCTCAGTGACGATGCTCATTTCGCTGGGGAAAAGTTTATTATCATAATTTAAATATCTGCTTCATTGTTTATGTTTTAATTTAATACATGCGAAAACCATAGTTGTGAAATAAAGTAGGATGAGACGGAAACAGCGGCCGCTGAAGACTCACGGATCAGAATGACTTATGGTAGGGTAATAATAGTGACTGTATGGCTAATGGTCATGGAGCCATCCTGAGGTGGAACAAGGCGAGATCACGCGGGTGCGTCTAAGAACGCTCATCAACAAATACGTTAACACTTTGTGTTTTTAATGTAATGTAATAGTTCCCTTAATCCTTGTTCCTTTAGTGTTCCCTTAATATCCATGTTTCTTGGGTAAAAAAACGTGAAATTATTTGTTTGACGTCTGCGGAAGTTAGTATTTGTCTTTACTAGATAATCAATGTTTACATAATAACGTAATTATAATAATTTGGGCTTACGAGACAAAAATGTTGTAAATGTTTTTCTATAAAAATGTACAGTGTTGTCAGGATCAAAACTCCTATTAGTGGGAAAGTTTCAATTTATTAAAGTAACTGAAATGCTCACTGGTTATTGGCTATTGGGATTGGTCGGGGGAGGGGGTTTTTAATTGAGATTGATTTATTGGGTCGGTTCTGTGGATTTTTTGGAGCCACAGAAAAATTTGTTACCCGTATCCAAACTTCGGCTTTTTCGTCTCTCAATATACAGTATTACTTATTATTTCGTTGGTTTTTGCTTAAATCCCACATAGAAAATTTATATATAATTATATATTTAAAAAATATATTTGAAATATATATTTACAAGTAGTTATATATTCCGTTAAGGTATTTTGAAATATATTTAAATATACAAATTATTGGACCGAGAAATATATAATTAATTATATATTTATGAAATAAACTAGTGGCTGGAAGGGGCTAAAAGCCCCTAATGAGAGGGAATTCAAACAATCCTTATTTGTTATAGTACAAAATACCTTTATAGCAAAGTGTATCTACCTTATATTGACTTCTAGCCTACCACATGGTTTTCAATCAAGTATCAGCATCACATGTTTTATGTAAACAAAACAGACGTTTTTAGATCCCAATGCTTTTTAAATGGCAGATATTTTACGTTATTCCTCATTTTCTGGTGTATTTCAAGCAATTTCATTATTTTTCCCGCCATCACGGAATAGAGACCTTTATTTTGAGCCCTCTCCCATCTTTCTACGACTTGCCAGACGCCCACAATTTCAACGCAAAGAATCGCCTTACGAAATTAATATATGATTATAAATTATATATTTATGGAATATATAAATTATATATAGACTAATAGTATCTTATTTTTAAATTTATTTATAACTTTAAAAATTTCCTATCAGTTTTTTTCAATTTAACTGTCAAAACTCTTAAAAAATTAATAAATTGATAAATAAATATATAATACTAGAAGAACCCGTGGCTTCGCTCACGATAAAAATTAAACATACACTATCACCCATCAATTATATCGTTTTGTTTTCCCATTTATTTTTCTTGTCATAACATCTACTTCTTTAAACATATCAAATGTACTTCCATAAAAGAAAAAAGTTTTTAGAAATTTGCTCTTAGTACGCATATGCTACGACGGGGGTATTCTATTCCTGCCTAAAGTGCATGTCTATATAAAAAATGTGACCATATCCAGCGCCCCACCAACAAAGCCCCAAATGGTGTTGCTGCCCTGGGTAGGCTCATGCCCAATATCGGCGGTCCTTCCTCTTGCAAGTGCTGTTTGCTTGTATCGGCTGTCCAGTCGATCTTGCTATCAGGTGAAGAGGATTGCGCTCACACACTCAAGAAGCGAATTTACAGAGACTGGCTCACCCAAGACAAACGCCGAGAAGAATTTATGGTCGTTTCTGCTTAACGCACGGTATCTGAGCTTGCCCTGAAGATGATCATGGGGCACGATATAAGGAATGGCACCCTTGGCTTTATCGACGGCTTTGAATCTGCTCGAATATGTAGCATAGCAAGGCCACACTGTGGGACCTTGAGCATAGTTACCCTTAATTTGAAATTTATTGAACCCCCGTCGCAGCAGACCTGTGTATTAGAAATCCTATTTCTTTCCTTCATGAAGGCATACGTGTTAGAGGAGCCATAGAACATGACTTGAAATTTTATTCACTGTAAAAGATCATTTTCTTAAGGTTTTAGGGTCTACCTTGAACAAAAAATTACAATTCCACTCCAGCAATTATTAAAAAGCGTTGTCTTACGTTTTTAGACTCTATATTGAACAAAAAGATTGAATAAGCCGTCCCGGCAATTTGTTAAAGTGCTGTAGATAAAATTAATACTTTACAGTAGCTCACTCTTCCTCTTTAAACAGCAGTTTATTGTCATAAAAAAGAAGTCCTTCAAGTATAAGTGATCAGTGATCACAGAAGTCCTTCAGTAATATCAATTATTCATTTTATTTTATACTGCATACCAGCATTTTATATAGTGTATTGTACTTAAAATATATTCAAAAGTCTTAATTCATTAACCATCTGGCACCAAGTAACAAATCTTCATGTAAACAAATACAATTAAATAGCAGAAAGAAATACCATTAATTTACATCACCTGTTTTAAATTTTACTTTCACATGTTTTGTTAGTAAACAAATCTAACTCAAATTCTTTAAAAATCCCTGACATGGGTACCTTTAAGACGGTCCCAGAGCTAAGCCCTGAAAGTTATCTCGAAATTGAAGGTGTATGAACCTACTCCATTTAATTCTACATTTATCTACCAAGTTTCGTGGTCATCGGTCCAGCGGTGTCTGAGTTTATCAATGCTCTATATATATATATATATATATATATATATATATATATATATATATATATATATATACCAACATCCTCTTTTATACTTATAGATTAGCCTTACATTTGATTTTCATGAACAAAAAAGAGGACGCCCCCGTTGGGAACAGAACCCGATACCTTCACCATATCATCCCTACGCCTTAAACCGAGTGGTTTAAGGCGTAGGGATTGGCCGAGTGGCCAATTTGACTCATGGTTGTTGGCAACCAAGGATGTAAAACTGATCGGGAACGCTGTTTCCTTTTCTTGGAGTTTCAATGCTTTAGCGTTGTAACACTGTCAATTTTTAATGGACAGCATTTACTAATAAAATAGTTGCTGTTGTATCTGACACACGTTGGATACTTAAAGGTTATCATAGCACCTGGTGAAGCATCTAAATGTTCGTTGTATCTTATATTAAAATTTATTCTAGTTTGTCCAAAATAGATGGTATAGCAGTTCCAATATTTAAGTTCATACACTCCCCTGCTTTCGTCGAGTCATCTTTTTTTATTTTCCGCTGTTGCTTGCGATCGCTTATAAATCGAATGAATTGTTTTTTTTTAGTTGCACAGGCTATTTTTACTTCCGCATTTTTGAAAGTCTCATAGATGCTTTGTTAATCGTACATAATCTGATTTAGCATTGTACATTACATTATGTGTTGGGTGACAGTATATCGAGATGTATTTCAATAGTGTTTCGTTAAACATAAAACATCTTATATAATTATAGGATTGCATACAAATTAACTAGGAAATTTCAATTCTTTGACATGTATTTTTACTTTCTCCCCCCTATAGTATATGGAGAAAGTATTGTTTTCGTCAAAATTTTCGAATTTGAGTTGTTAGTGGATATATTTGTTTTAGTGCTCCCTGAATCCAAAAAAGTGGTTTTCGGCGTGGTGTCTGTCTGTCTGTCAGTCAGTGTGCGTGCGTGCGTGCGAGCGTGCGTGCGTGCGTGCTGATGTAAACAAAGCTAGAGACGACACCAGTGGTCCGATTTTCATGAAATTTGGTATGTAGGTATAAAGCCATGGTACCTCCAGGCGTATTTTTCATTTTTTTGAATTTTTGATTTTTAAGGGTATTTACCCCATAAAACCCATAAAAAATGACAAAAATCAAAATTTCTCAAAAACGGCTCTAACGATTTTGATAAAAATTTCATGGTTTTTAGTGCTTAAGATGACAAATAAAATGACACCACCTGCATGTCTGTAAAAATTCAGGTTCAGAAGTTATGTGGGTTTAAGTGTTGAAAAATTGATTTTTTTCAAATTTCACAAAATATGTGACCTCTAAAGAAAATATACTTGCAATCATTAAATTCGACTTGAAAAACTAAATAATCCAGTATTTTGAATCATTAGTTTACGTCAACTGGTTGCGGAGATAATTAATATTTTAGTTCGGCGGTAAACGTAGTACGTTGTCCAATGTTATTCTTATGGCAAATATTTAAAAACCGATATCTCTGTTATTTATTAACCGATTTTGATAAAATTTGGTAAGTATTTGTGTGATAATTAATCGATAATTTATTTTAATTCACTATATGAATTTTCTGGTTTTAAATGACATTAAGGGAGAAAGTATGTGTCAGTTTCCTGATACCGTTTTTTTAAGTTCTTATCTATATTGGTGTAATTATGTCTTCATATACAGGGTGTCTATAAAAGAACTCCGGGGTTTTGAGGCAAAATATTTTTATGAAACAATAAGCTTATGTAACTGTTTTATACATTATTAAAAATGTTGCATTTTTCAAGTTATTTTTTAGCAATTTCATAAAGTTCAATATGGACCCACTCAGCGGCACGGCACACATCGTAACGATATTCCACCTCCTCATATGTCCTGGCCGACATTTCTGGGGGGGGGGGGGGTTGCCAAATAATTGATTATTCATGACCTGAGATGGCCAACATCACGAATTTTCGAATGATTCTTTTTTCTGTAACAACAGATTCAGTTTATATTAGCCAAATAACGCATTGAGCCTTTAGTTGCGGCGCTGCCTTAGCGCAGCAATCCAGACAGCACTGACAGCCGCGCTACGTTGTTTCAAGATCAACGCTCCGCAGCGCGTTGTTATGAGTTAAACCATATGAGCTACTCTTTTCAGAGAAATTAACTGCATTTTGCTACCTTCTACAATTATTAAGATATTAAATTTTAAAATCCCGGAGTTCTTTTATTGACACCCTGTATAAGATGTTCCGCATATTTTGATTTTATGCTTGCCAATTTGTTTAATATAATAGAAATATATTCATAATTATATATTATAAAATATATATGTTAATATATATATTATCTAAATATATATATTAAAATATATATATTTAGTTAATATATTTAAAATATATTTCATTAACAGTATTTCGTAATATATATAAGTTACTTCTGTTTTAATATATTTGTAGTGTATTGCTAAATATGTTTCTAAAATATATGTCATTAAATATATTTGAAATGTATACAAGAATATATTTCAATAACAGTATTTCATAATAAATACGTCTTACTTTAATTTTAATATATGTGTTATATATATATATATATATATATATATATATATATATATATATATATATATATTTCAAAATATATTCCTAAAACTTATTTCATTAAATATATTTGAAATATATCCTGGTATATATTTTAAATATATTTTAAATATAAACTAAAATTATATATATTTGATAATATATTTTTTATATGTATTGGTCTTTTTTAATGTATGTAAATATATAATTTTTCCATGTGGGATGCTTTGCGATATTTTTCACGAATCAGTCCAACCATCAGGTTTTCATTTCTACAATTTTTTTAAAACACCATTGGGCTTACGCTCTACCACAGTTACAAAAGAAATTTAAATGTAAATGTATGAAAGTTATCGAATGACGTTTTTTGCCTTGGGGCCCCACTCCGGCGAAGGCCTTAACATGAGACCTATTATGTTAAGACCCCCGGCCTCTATACCTTAACAGCTTCTTTACTATTGGGGAAATTCGCCAACAATAATTCAGATTTTAAGTCATGATCAAATAGCATATAAAATCTGACAAATAGGCGTGTTGTACAATATTATGGATTAGCGCCACACCGCTGCGCCGCGCCACGCTGATAAGAAAGGCTCAAGGCGCTGAGCGGCACACCGGCGAACCGGCGTGTACTTGTTTGGCTGCGCTCCATTTCCAGGCGCTCACCGTGGTAACACTTCTGCAGTCAACGTTTGGAAGGCGTTTCAAAATGCCTGTTGGGTTGTAATGGTTCCTCATGAACCGTACTTTTTTTGAATAAGTTTACTAACATTTTTTATGTAGGTTTAAATGATCACTTAATTATTAAATTTAAAAAAGAAATATCTTTAAATTATTTGCAATTGGAAAGAGCACAACACCATCGTGAGATTTTGAACTGTAAAAATCTTTTCTTTAGGTGATTGGCATATTACTGTATTGGTGTCAATTTAAAGGCGAGGCGATATCATTTAGTCTAGTAATTCATTTTTCATTGATTGAAATATAACGTTTTACATAAAATTTTGTAATGTACATTTTGATAATAGCTTAACGTTATCTAAAAAAACCAAATTTAGTGAAGTAATCATTTTGAACACAACAAAATTCTTAAAAGTTATCCGTACTGTAATGACGTTAGTTTATTAAAAAAAAAAATAGTTACGCTACGTTCTTGTCAACTTTCAATACTATCATAATATCTCTTCCGGGTCCCTCTCGGCCCCTGTGCGGGCACAGTTTAATATACGACTAACTTCTTTATATTTTCACTTTTAACTACGGTATTGTTAATGGTAATCATTAACAATATCGGTTTGTTTTAGGGTATTACCATTATTGGCTTTGTAGGTGATGCATAGGCGGTGTCATAATTTTATCACGGTTTGAGCAATTATTTATAATCAGATATAAGTACAGAGAAAGGAACGGATATCCGTTCCTTCCTCTGTTAATATCTCAGTTTTAATCATAGCAGATACAGGATTATCAAACTGAAATGCTGCGGAGCTCAACAGACCCCCCGGCCCCATCCTCTACTATAAATTCAACAATTAAGCAAGTAAACAATGAATTAGTACGTGTGGTTAGCGTAAATTTTTAACCAAAACCTTGCACTCTTTGATACAGCTTAGCCACTTGGTATGTGTATAGAAGATACCTGTAGAAGTATTTTTGTCCGAAGATCCAACCTTGTATTCGTGTAGAACACCCCCATATCAGCTATTTAAGATGGCCGCCATTACATTCATAAATTGCTCTAACTCCGGTAATAGTATTCCGATCTTGATAAACCTTTTTTTGTTTGAAAGATAATTTTAAAAAAAACTTTTTTTGCATTTAACATTTTTTCTTAAGTTAATAGTTTTCATTGTATATTTGAAAAACGAAATTTTCCATCTAATTCCATGGGAAAGTCTAATTCCTCGATAAAATGCGTTTTGAGGGCTATGGCTAAATGTATAATATTCTCTAGGTTAAAAACTTATATACGCACAGAAATTTTATTCCAATAGGTCAACTATTATCAGAATAATGGCCTCAAAAAATATACGCACAGGCCATTTTCCGAGTTAGCCTAGTTTTTTCGGTATTTTATGGAGTAAAAAAACTATTATTGAGGTGAAACCTGAATAAAAATGAAGGAAAATAACTAAACGACCGAGAAAAATCTATCATAATAGTCTAATTCTAGTTGTTTATCCATTTTGAAGGTCCAAAAGATGTTTTTGTCGTCCCATGTTAAGCATAGGAAAAAAGGACAGGCTCAGACTTATATCGTAATAAATACTTTATCCGTAGGTAGAAATGAATAAAAATGTATGAACATATTTAACATAAACATTTTAACGATATAATATAAAAAACTCTTGGATAAATAATCGCTAAACAGAATTTATACGTGTTTTAAAATGATTTTTAGTGGCAAAATTATGCTCTGCTGCTAGCGTCCCCTGCGGGAAAATACAGTAATCGTAACACAGTAGGCCTATATAGTAGTGAAATTCAGCCTTGCTGCTGGCGCCCTCTTTTGGAATTTGGCGCAAGCGAGCCTAGCGCCGACTATGCGTGTTCGCGAGCACTTCACCAAATCTCTTCAATTAAACTGCTAAAAATAACTTTATTTAAGATATTCTTGTTTTATATCTTTACGATATTTTTGTTAAACATTTTCAAGACTTTAAAAAATTGTTTTCATAATTATTATGTTTTTTTAACTGAAGGGATTCGGCGTAGCTCTCTCAAATACGTGTAGTTAGCACCAGCCACGCTTGCGCCGAATTCCACACTGGACGCTAGCAGCGAGGCTTAATTTTGCCACTAAAATTCATTTTAAAACACTTACAAATTCTGTTTAGCGATTATTTATCTAAGATTTTTTAGGCTACATCGTTCAAATGTTTATGTTAAATATGTTCATGAATTTTTATTCATTTCTACCTACGGATAAAGTATTTATTACGATAAAAGTCTGAGCCTGTCCTTTTTCCCTTTGCTTAACATGGGGCGACCAAAAACTTCTTTTGGACCTTCAAAATGGATGAAAAACTAGAATTATACTATTATGATCGATTTTTCTCGGTCATTTAGTTATTTTCCTTCATTTTTATTCAGGTTTCACCTCAATAATAGTTTTTTTTACTCCATAAAATACCGAAAAATCTAGGCTAACTCGGAAAATGGCCTGTGCGTATATTTTTTTTTAGGCAATTATTCTGATAATAGTTGACCTATTGGAATAAAATTTCTGTGCGTATAAGTTTTCAACCTAGAGAATATTATACATTTAGCCATAGCCTTGTTGAGCCCCTCAAAACGCGTTTTATCGAGGAATTAGACTTTCCCATGGAATTAAATGGAAAATTTCGTTTTTCAAATATACAATGAAAACTATTAACTTAAGAAAAAAATGTTAAATGCAAAAAAGTTTTATTTTAAAATTATCTTTCAAACAAAAAAAGGTTTATCAAGATCGGAATACTATTACCGGAGTTATAGAGCAATTTATGAATGTAATGGCGGCCATCTTTAATGGCTGATATGGGGGTGTTCTACACGAATACAAGGTTGGATCTTCGGACAAAAATACTTCTACAGGTATCTTCTATACACATACCAAGTGGCTAAGCTGTATCAAAGAGTGCAAGGTTTTGGTGAAAATTTACGCTAACCACACGTACTAAATAGGAAACCCGGTAATATCAGATTTGTCAGAGCAAACTAGGCTATACAGTATCTCTAAAATTATAGACACTCAAGCTCGCTTTTTGCAATTTAATCAATTTGTTTGGCTCGTGTCAGCTACGTTTTATTTGAGAATAATTTAAAATTCGATTAAACAATTTCCTATCCAATTAGGTATTCTTCTATTTTTTGGAGGTATAGAATTTTTTCTGGACATTTAATTACAAACCAGCCAAAATCTATTTCCTTCCTTCTGATTGTTTATCGCACTTTCCGTTGCCGCATGCGTCAACCATCCACCATCGACTGGGTACCTGATAGCGCAGCACTGGTATATATTATGTCAGTTCCCTACGAACGCGGGCTGTCGAGTGGGGAGTGGAAGGAAGGTGTGGGCTCAGTGTTGGTGTCGCTTTCTACAGGGAATCATACGAATCAAGCCGCCATGAATGGTGAGTTTGTTTCTTCACACCAGTTCCAAGAATTTGAAGATAATATTGCTCTTATTTCATCTTGCATTTTTCTTTGACATAATTCGGCGATCATAGTGTGCACATTCCCTGTTTGTTTTTAATGACGTTTAAAATGGAGCTAGGAGATTTTAATTCTAGTCGTTGATTTTAGAAATGTAACGGGCAACCCCAAAAAGAATAACTAACACAATATATTGCTTACTATATAGTGGGCACCCAAGCGAAAGTATGTTCCTTTTCACCGTTTCATCAAAACATTAATATTTACAGTCCTAATTTAGTTGAGTACAATTCTAAAAAAGTAATAAAATATTTTCAACTAAACTTGTGTAGTCTTCTCTTTCAGATATAAATTCCACTTTTTATGTTTGCCCTATAGATTCGTAATTCTTTGAGAAAATTTCAATTTAGTATACATTCTTCGTGCTAAAAGTTTCACACACACGTTATCCCCGCAGTGCTACTTAGTAAAGAATTCACACTTCAACCCGATACAAAAAAGCCTATAATTTTAAAGCAATTTCCACAAAATTGAAACCATTTATAGAAACGGAGTAGACCCTAACTCAGACTTAATTTTTGACTGCATCGCGACTGCGTGGGGTCGTGTCCAACGCTCGCGCTGGAAATTGTTAATTTGGTAAGAATAGAAAAGAATGAAATGTTTGCAACGCAGTGGTGCGAGGGAGCCGCAGATTGGCCGGTTACGGCGGTGATTCAACCGCCTGAGGCACGTGGGCGCTCCGTCACGTAGGCGTCGACAAATCAGTCTGCCACTTTTGGACCGGTTTTCTTCATTGAAAAATCACAGACGGAAAAGGTTATAACTTTTGAGTTAGTGATTTGTTTAAAACCACTATTCTTCTCGGATCAAGGTTTGTAGAGTACCTTAATAAACGGAAGCAACAATAACCCCTGGTAGTACTCATGTTCAACGTAATTTTTCACCAAAACTTTGCACTCTTTGATACAGCTTTGCCACTTGGTAAGTGTAAAGAAGATCCCAGAATAGGAGTATTTTTCCGAAGAACCAACAAGTTTTTTATTTCCGAAGAACCAACCTTCGTGTAGAACACCTCCATATCAGCTATTAAAAATGGCCGCCATTACATTCATAAATTGCTCTATAACTACGGAAATAGTATTCCGATCTTGATAAACTTTTTTTGTTTGAAAGATCTTTTAAAAATGTTTTTTGTATTTAACATTATTTTCTAAAGTTAGTAGATTTCAATGAATATTTGAAACGCGATATTTATGTTGAGACTTATAAAAACTGTTTTCATATTATGCTTTTTAATTTAAGGGATTCGGCGTAGCTCTCTCAAATAAGTTTGCTTAGCACCAGCTTAGTACTATGGGTTCGGGTTCAGATGACCTTTATAGGAACACTAGCAGTAGCCCGCGGCTTCCTTCACGTTAAAAATTAATTACAGCTGATATTACTTCTCCTCTTTGAACTGTCAAATTTTATTATTCACAGCTATTTCACAGCATTTCAGTATTTGAATGTTTAAATCCTTATAAAATGTAAACATTGAAGCTAAGGACGTTCACGGGGCGTAGCCCGAGGGCATTTTAAGGAAGTGAGTAGGCCTGTGTCCTTTTCTGATATAGTGGCTCTATTCCTGCAAAATTTCAGCTCAGTTGGTACAGTATTCTCCACGTGGTTGAAAGACAGATATTCACACAGACATCCATACTTTCACATTTATAATATTAAGTAGGATTTTCGTTATAAGTTAAAGTAAAACTTATTGTTGTAGTACCATAACCATATTTAAATTAAAAACATTATGGAAAATCGATTAGTTCAAGCACTCTAAGCTAAAACCACTCTTACTCGATGATTATTTTTATTGAGCGAAGGCGTGTGTCCCTTTTACTCCACGGTTGAGGGTCATTTTTGAAACATCACTTTTGCTCCACGGGTTAGAAGGTAGATTTCAGAGCCGCCCAAAAGAGGGGCCTGCGCTTCCTCTCTCCAATTTCTTTCTTGAATACTGCCATTCAAACCTAAATGCAACTTTGTTTTTTTTGCCTGAAAGAAAATATTTATTATTTAAAGAACATTAAACTACTTCAATTGTAACAGTAACCACAAGTAAACGATATTATAAAAATAATACCTTACAAAATAAAATAATATTTCTATTACTTATGCGTCTTTTATTTATTTTTACACAATAAATCCCTTTTTAGGAACAAGGAAGCCTTTTAACACAAGATCAAATTTTTAGGCATAGAGCATGGAGCGGAAAGCCACGTTTGAGCCGAGAGAGTATTTTCTACGGGCATCAAACACTATTTAAATAATGTTACGGGCCTACGGGTTCTAAAATAACAACGCTGGCGATTTCATAAACTAACTACTATGTATTAACTAATCTTGCAGTTACAAGGAGTTAATTTCCTATCTAAACCTAGCTAAGCCTATCTAACCTATCTCGAATACAATAAACTTAAATTGCTACTTACAGCTAGTTATTCTAACAATCTTATGCGATACTGTCACTAAGCACTGTCACTATGCACTGTCATTGGTCACTGGTCACTCGCTCACAGTATCATCGATCCCAAAACTGACTGATATCGGCAGCGCGGCCTCCTTTTATAAGTTCCCACGTGGAAGGCGCTAGGCTAAGGCCTGTACCGGAAGGTTCGCGAAACGCCCCTTTGTCGGCAGGTCAAAGGGGCCGCCGGCAGCACACACCGCCGCCCCTCCACCCCCGCACTCTCGCACCTCTGGGAGGTTCTAGAACGGACGGAGCCGCGGGCATCCAGTTGTTCCGTAACACCACCCCCTCCTTAAGACTGTTCTGCCCCAGAACAGATCCTTCCTGTTGCCTGGAGTCTCCGAAGATGATGTTACTGGCCCTCCAAGGGTTAAACACGCAGACCACTATGAGGATGCCGGTCCCAGTGAAAATCTCTTCCACCATACGTCTAACTATTCTCCAGTCCAAGCCATCGTAGCTGCATCCTATCTTGGGGATAGCCAGTTTGTCAACTCCGAAATGAAGGAGCTTGTCCCGCAAGTCTAAAAGACTGTTTCTCAACGAGTTGTAAGAGGGTTTCGTGTTAGAGGTATTCTTAGTCCAAGATAGAATAGGTGTTGGTCATTATTCTCAAGATGGAGTGCCTTGCCAATGATGGGTTTTTTGACGCTCGAGCTCCTCGATCCTTCCAAACCTTTTCCTGAAAACAGTAGCCATACCTCGGGACATTCTCAGATCTTTGCCACACAGTGAGCTAGGGCATACTTCGTTGGCAACGAGGAGATGTCCTTATAAGCCATTCGTATCGCTCCATAGCGTTCCTCCTTCCCACCTCCAGACATTCCATCCTCAAATCCCGTCGGTTCCATAGAGAGGTTCCTAACTTGTTGCTCTGCGTGGTCTCCTTTGTATGGTGTTAGGCGGTTGAAATGGACTATTTTAGGTTTACCTCTTGGGACCTTTTTAATCCGGTAGACCACATCGTTTATTCGACTTAGAATCTCGTACGGCCCCTCCCACGAACTCTGGAGCTTCGGTGAGTATCCGCGACGCCTTCGTGGATTATGCAGCCAGACAAGATCTCCTGGTTTGAATCCACCTTTTTCGGCCTTAATGTCATATCTTTCCTTCATCCTGTCACTTGCACCAAGGATGTTGATGCGGACCTTCACATGTATTTCATCCATCCGCTTTCTTCAGCTCGATATGTAGTCTTCACCTACCACTTGTTCATCAGGTGTAAACCCAAACTGTAGATCACATGGAAGACGAAGTTCATGGCCAAATATCACATTGGCGGGCGTCTGTCCGGTGGTCTCATTTAAGGAGCTTCGATACGCAAGCAGGAACAAATGCAGGTCCTGATCCCAGTCTCCTTGATGATCTTAGTCAACTTTCGACAGATACCTTCCTATCGTTTTATTCATGCTCTCCACCATGCCATCGGACTGCGGATGAAGTGGCGTCGTTCTAGTCTTCCGGATACCTATTACTTCACACGCCCTGGAAAACACAGCTGACTCAAAGTTCCTGCCTTGGTCAGAATGAAGCTCCAAAGGGACGCCAACTCTGCAGATTAGCTCCTTAACTAATACGTCCGCTACTGTGGTAGCTTCTTGGTTGGGGAGTGCATAGGCTTCTACCCATTTGCTGAAGTAGTCCATCGCAACCAAGATAAATATGTTTCCTGCATCTGAGACAGGAAATGGTCCGGCTACGTCGATGGCTATTCGTTCAAACGGAGCTCCCACATTGTATTTCCTCATCGGTGCCTTCGGTCTCTTCATTGGGCCATTTGATGCTGCGTACGTCACACACTGCCTGCACCAGTCCAACACGTCAGCCTTCTGATTGGCCCAGTAGAAGCGTTCGCGGACCTTCTCTAGAGTTCGATGTACTCCTAGGTGTCCTCCGGAAGATCCGTCATGGAGTTCTTTCAGCACCTCAGGCATCCTTTTTTTTGGGACTATTATCTGAAGCCTTCGGCGACCTCCTTCCTCCGATTCAATCGTGCGCTTTAACACGCCGTTGTCGACCAAAATCGAGTCCCATTGCGCCCAATACGTCTTTACATTCTTTGACAACGGAGCAACGTCCTGCCATGATGGTCTTCCTCCTTCTGCCAGCTTCCATTTCATAAGATGTGTCAGGTCAGGGTCTTCACGCTGATCCTTTGATAGCTCTTCGTTTTCCCATGCGTGGTTGACGACGGTTACACGGTTCACTAATGCACTTCTTTCCTCCTGATGTGAACAGTGCTTGCAGTTGTCGCCGCATGGTTTTCTGGAAAGTGCATCAGCACTTTTGTGGCTAGGCCCAGGACGATGAGTAGAATCAAAATCATACTCTTGGAGTCGCTCAATCCATCTCGCAACCTGGCCTTCGGGCGACTTAAACTTCAGCAGCCACATCAGAGAAGCATGATCCGTTCTCAAGAGAAACCTTCTTCCATATAGGTATTTGTGGAAGTGTTCAATTGACTTAACCACTGCCAGCAACTCTCTTCTAGTAACGCAATAATTGCGCTCCGGGGCTGATAGGACCTTACTGAAGTACCCAATCACACGTTCTTCTCCATCCTGCAGCTGGGAAAGCACCCCTCCTATGGCTGTGTTACTGGCATCCGTGCCCAGTATAAACTTGCCGTCAGTTCTTGGATAGCTTAGAATGGGAGCGCTACATAATCTAGTCTTCAGCTCATCGAAGGCCCACTGGCAATCTTCATCCCAGATAAAGTTTCGTTTTTCTTCAGTGAGTTTCGTTAGGGGTTTTGCACCAGCGAATCCTTTCACATACCTCCTGTAGTATGCACAAAGACCAAGGAAGCTCCTTATCTGATGTTTGTCCTTTGGCACATGCCAATCAGTGATCGCTCTGATTTTTCTCTGGGTCCACTGAGACTCCTTTATCCGAGACAACATGGCCAAGGTAGTTCACCTGCCTACGGAACAGATTGCACTTCTTCGGGTTTAGCTTCAAATTAGCAGTGCGAAGTCGTGCGAAGTCGTGCGAAGACATCTTCTAGGTTCTTCAGATGGTCACCAAAAGATCTACCCAATACGATAATGTCATCTAGGTAAACCAGACATGTTTCCCACGAAAGACCTCTTAAGACATTTTCCATTAGTCTCTCAAAGGTTGCTGGAGCATTACAAAGTCCGAAAGGTAAAACTGTGAATTGCCACAGTCCGCTCCCAATCGAGAAAGCAGTCTTCTCCTTGTCTTCTGGGGCCAACCCCACTTGCCAGTAGCCGCTTCTGAGGTCTAAGGTCGAAAACAGTTGGCAACCCCCTAAAGTGTCCAATGTGTCGTCAATTCTTGGTAGAGGATAACTGTCTTTCTTGGTGACATTGTTTAGAAGGCGATAATCCACACAGAACCTTGTAGAACCGTCCTTTTTCTTCACTAACACGACAGGTGAGGCCCAAGGGCTGCTAGAAGGTTCGATGATACCATCAGCTTCCATTTCCTTGATGATTCTTTGGGCTTCCTCACGCTTGGCTAATGGTAGTCTTCTAGGGGCCTGGCGTATAGGTTTGGCGTCTCCAGTGTCAATCCGATGCTGGACGATATTTGTCCTTCCTCTAGAACCTCCGCCATACTCAAAAACATCATTAATTGCAGGTTCCAGCAATACCGTTTGACCGCAAGGGCATTCTCCTTCGATTGTTGCCAGTGCTATAGCTTTCTAGGTGCAAGGGAAGTAGGAGAGTTGGTGACGTGTGAGAGAGGGATTTGACTTTTATAGGTATATAGTTGAAGGCAGGTGGTTAATGATTATCAGTAGCTTAAGTTATTAAATGAAAGAATAGAGGGGTAACCTCTTATTTTGGGTGCGGTTTAGATAATGATCTGTCAAAGCACGTTTCTAATATACTGAGGGCTGGCCTTATTATTAAAATTGCGTCACATCTCACCAGAATTACATATACAGTATAGGAAAACACTGTTCAAGTCAAATTAAAAACCATGTACAGCTCGAAATTGTTTTACGATTTTTATTTACCACTGTAAGACGAAGTTGCGCAAACATTACCTGTATCACTCGAAGTTCAGTAGATATCCCAAATGAAATGTTCACCTTACCTCTCTAGGTCGAAGTTTGCCTCTATATTTTCAAGATAACGGACCTCTGGAAGTCGTTACCACGGTGCACAGGGCGTGATGTGTCAGTAAGTCGTATCCTAGGTCGTATGCGATCCAGCGTCGCCATTCTTTACCTCTGCAGTTCTAATTTTCATTTGGTTTCCCTTTTATTTCAAATTTTGCTCAAACTACCTCTGTAAATCTAAATTATTAAAAGTTTGCCCACATAAGTTGAACTATTTTTAAGTCGAAATATAGGCAACTCGAACAAAAATCGTACTTCTATGGAATTTCAAGTTAGCATGAGCCTATTGAATATCATTGGTTCAAAATTGAATCATTTTAGCGAATTTCCCCTATAGGGATGAAGCTATTACCGTAGGTCTCATGGTAAGACCTAAGCCTAAGACCATGATAACTTTTCGTTTTGGGGCCCCATTCGTTTGAATATATATGTGTGTCTGTTCGCACGATAGCGGCTGTAAAAAAAGGTCCGATCTTTATGAAATTTGTACAGACGTGTAAAGTGGTGATCAATTGGACTAGTTCGTAAGCCAGCCTGATCCGACCACCAGAAGGGGGGGGGGAATAAAAAGGGATTTACCCCTTTAAAAAATGGGTTTTTGGGGGTTTCACATGTAGAAAAACTAAAATGATTCTAATTTTGGATTTTACCATTGAATTCAGCTTGAAAAAAAGTTTTAGTGTTTTGAATCATGGCTCTATGTCTATTAGTTACCGAGATATTGAAAGTGGTAAACACAGTACGTTGTCCCAATGTTAACCTTATGGGAAATAAGTAAAATTATATATCTTGCTTATTTCTCAACATATCTTAATAAAACTTGGTTTGTGGCTTCATTTAGATGAGATCTAATGCATTTTAGTCTAAAATTCCCGATATTTCCATTTTCATGGCAGCAAACGTGCATACTCATTTCCCATGTTATCCTTATGGGAAATAAAAAAAATTCTATATCTTCCGTATTTCTTAACGTAACTTGATAAAACTTGATACGTGGCTTCATCTAGTTGAAATATACTGGATTATGACCTAAAATACCCTATTTTTCCATTTTCCTGGCAGAAAACCTGCGTACTCTTTCCCCATTTTATCCTTATGGGAATAAAACAAATTCTACATTTTCATTATTTCTGAACGTTTCTTGATAACACTTGGTAATATGGCTTCTTCTAGTTCAGATCCAGGGACGTAGCCAAGGGGGGGGGGGGTCCGTGGGGTCCGGACCCCCCCCCCTCACGCTAATTATTTTAATAATTATGATATTGATTTAATTCAGTTACGAATTACACTTTCTCTTTTTATCAGTGCATGGTGCAAAAATAATATAAGCAATATTAAGGCAAAAGATTACAAAGTACAAACAAAATTTAACCTTCCGATTTTCATGCCAAAAATACAAACTCCTCGATTCCTACAAACATGGTCTTAATCGCAGTTGAAGTTGACGAGACGCCTGCTATCTTTCCAGCTGCGTTCCCAGGCCAGTTCTGGGAAGAAGACGATTAAAACAATTCTTATCTTATTTTCGTATTTTTATTTCTTGCCTACCTTTTTACAAGATTATTTACAACCACTGAATGTAGTCCACGTTGGTTATTCGGAGAGTCAGTTACAATCGATTCTTCACCAGAGTAACAACGTGCGTTTTACCGTTTTACTGTGTGGCATCTAACGAGTAATGTCTAGAAAGAAAAATGGACGCTTATGTGATAAGGAAGAAAATAAGTATATCCAGTAATGTTAAAGAGGTAAGAAGTAAAAAATAAAATTTACAAATAGTTTTTATAATTATTATTACAAGATTACTACATTCTTGTAAAGAAGAACATCGACTAACCGGCGGATCAACGAAGGCCTTAAACCTTAAGTGACTATTAATGGCTTAATATACCTTAGGAGAAATATAAACTTTAAAATTGCGGTAAAACGAATGATTAGTGTTAAATGTAATTTACTCGCATTATAATAACGATTTAAAAATAAATTTAAATCTGCGTTTTAAAAGCAGCAAAGAGTTTTTAATCAAGAGGTAATGAAGGCAAAATAAATAATATTGATCGAGAGCTCGACGAGATACGCGAGAGCCAATCCAATCTTTATTCACATGTCCCTGGCTGCCTCTTCGCGTACTCAAAACTTGTACCCAACTGGTCTGGTGCCGTAACGTAACACACTGACAATTCTCATGATTAGGGATCGGTCACAATGGCAAACTAGCCTAACCCACTGTGCGCTCTAGACATAACAAGTTTTGAGTGAAAGGGAAGAATCAGAATGATGATAACCCTAATAAAACTTAAACCTATTATTGGTGACAGTTTTTAAGTCTCCGAACCTGATTACTGTATATGAGGCATTTCATTTACACAACTTTTAAATTTACCTCTTCCACAAATACAAATTCCAATTACAGATCATTGCCCGCCTGTGATTGACTCAACTCTTCCTGACCCGAACTTACTCTTTACTTCGTAAAATACAGGGTGTTCAAAAAATGTGGGGCAATAATTTACATAGTGATTCCTTGGGTGAAAATAAGCAAAAAAGTCCTAAAGTGCTTCGTTTTCCGCCTGTGTGTCTGTTTATGATTTTTACATATTTAATCATATCTCACGAACCACTTAATGTATAAACTTCAAACTTGGTATATGGATAACCCCTATTAAGAACTGTTTTCGTAAGAAGTACCGTATTTCTACTTTGTACCATTTCAAAATGGCTACTGTTTTTTGTTTTCAAAGCTAAATATCTTAAAAACCGTAAATTTAAGAAAAATTATACAAGAGGCAACAAAGTGCGAAATGTAATCTAATTAACGATGATATTACGATTATAACAATAGGACAACTAATAATTGAGAAATTTTAAATTTTCCGAATAAAAACATGCAATTTTCAGACAGAATGTTCTAAGGAACCATGTTTTCATGCAGAAAAGTTAAAATTTCTCCGTTATTAGATGTCCGATTATCATAATCTTAATATCAGCATTAATTGAATTAAATTTTGCAGCTTTTTTGTCTCTTTAATAATTTTTCTAAAATTTACGGTTTTTAAGATATTTAGCTTTGAAAACAAAAAATGGTCGCCAGTTTGAAATAATACAAAGTAGAAATTTGATACTTCTTACAAAAATAGTTCCTAAGAGTCGTTATCCATATACCAAGTTTGAAGTTTATACGTTTAGTGGTTTGTGAGATATGATTAAATAAACAAATATCATAAACAGACATACAGACGGAAAACGAAGCACTTTAGAACCTAAGTTTATATGAACTTTTTAGCTTATTTTCACCAAAGGAATCACTACGTTGATTGTTGCCCCACATTTTTTGAACACCCTGTATATTTTTTTAAATGCAATGTAATCAGTACTTTTTAAGTTTTACAAAAAGTTCAAACACAAACAAAAATAAATAATTTCAGATTTGTTACGTAAACATTTTAAATTATTAATAAATATAAAAATATAACGACACATTTTTAGAAATGAATTTATTATATTTAAAGTGCTAAAGTAACTAATTGTGGTATTTCATAACTACGATACTCTCAGCGCTGTTACGCGGGTCAAATTTCACTATTATTTTGTCCACTTCTTAAGTTGTAATATTACCCTGCTATTTACTGATAAATTCTTTTGTATTTTAATATCAGAGTCTAATATTTATTTGTTTATTGTTAAATGGTATGGGTTTAAGTGTAAAGTTAAGATAATGATGCCTAATAAAGTCTACCAAGCTGTATCAACTACCTGCTACGCATTATCTTGTGTCCTCAAACTCACAAAAAAATGGGGGGGGGGTTACATCGTCTGGACCCCCCCCCCCCTTCCCGAAATCCTGGCTACGTCCCTGTCAGATCTACTAAATATTGAATTGAATCAACCCAGTTTTAACATACCTGTTGCAGCAAACCTGCATACTCATTCTCCATGTTATTCTTATGAGGATTACTAAGACATAATATCAACATTATATCATACTAGCAGTTGCCCGTGGCTTCGCTCACGATAAAAATTACAGCTGATCTTACTTCTGCTCTTTGAACTGTCAAACTGTAGTACTCATAGCTGTTTACATTTCGGTATTCGAATGTTTACATCCTTATGAAATGTAAACATTGAAGCTAAGGACGTTCACGGGGCGTAGCCCGAGGGGATTTTAAGGAAGTGAATAGGCCTATATGTTTCCCAGGTTCAAGATCTACCTCTGTGTGAAATTTCAACCCAGTCGGTTCAGTATTTTTCGAGTTTATTTATCCCATACATACTCACAGAAACCACCCCTTTTTTATAATAGTATAGATAGATGTTGGATGGAATTTTTTGCACTTGAAATTCGCTGAGTAAGCAGTTCTGCTGCAACGGGGGTATTTCCTTACCTTAAACTATGAAATTATTACCCCTGAAGTAATTTAAGAGTAAGATCTATAATTGGCTCTGCACCGACAGTCACTGGATCGAAAGGCACTGGACCGACAGGCATAGCTCCGACACTGTCCGAACAGTGCATTTCGATCCAGTGACTGTCGGTGCAGAGCCAATTATAGATCTTACTCTTGATAAGCTTATTTTAAAGATAATAAAGATCACTGTGAATGGTCGGGTTTTATTTATTCTTACGATGTTTTCTGGACCTTATAGTAGATGGCAGTCTTCTTCAGTTGACCAGTAGACAAAAGTTTCATATAAAAGTAAATTGTAACAAGAGTCGTCTTAATGTAAACTAGAAAAACACGTTACGATGGTGTTTAACATACCAAATTACCACCCAATTGACGTAGGATATAATTCGCAGTTTTCTGCGCATGCACGTATTAATATGTAAACTGATTTGAATTCAAATGCGAGTTTTGTAAGTCTTCCTGTTATTGGAGGAGAGGAGCGGCAGGTGCGGCCGGGGGCGGGTTACCCAATATCGGAGCGGCCGTGCTCGCGCCTACTCGCCTCTCGTTCCGATCGTAACAAACCGGGACTGCGAATCTCCACACTTTGTGTTGGGTTAGATGCTAAGGTTGGTGTTAGGTTCTAGACTGCTATCGTCGATCCAAAGCTTAAGTGCCTCGATACACGCTCGAAAATTTTGTCACTTGGAACCGAGTGACTCGACCGACCAAAAACCGTATACGTCCTTGCAACCCACATCAAGCAACGTTTGGCACCGTCGAGCCGCTCGATCCCACCGTGTTGGTGAGCAGTTTTGGAAGGAGCACAGCGGTTCGACCGTGTATGTCGACGGAGTGTGAGCGTCTCCATCTCGTAGCACTGTAGGGAACGACAGTCCACACAAGGCGCGGAGAAAGCAGTGCCCGGCCGCGGAGGGACTAAGTTTCCTGGAATTCGTATCCACAATTTGGAGTGGGTTTTATCATAACGCCGATTGCTTCTGTTTGTCAAAGGCCGGCTGTTATTCCTTAAATTATTATACTAATAAGTTATTATCGATAGTGTCTGTTAGCAAGATAGCGGCCGTAAAATCGTTCGATATTTATGACATATGATTTGATACAGACATGTAAAGTGTTATTCAATTGGACGAGTTCGTGAACCAGCCCGCTCGGACCACCGGAAGGGTCCTCCGCCGTGTCCGCCCACGAACCACCATTGACTTCAGCTAAAAAAAATTAATATTTTGATCTTTGAGCTATATCAGTTTTTACAGAGATATCGAAACTGGTAAACACAGTATATGTTGTCCCAATGTGTTACCTTACAGGATGTAACACATTAGGAAAATACCCCCGTTGCAGCAGACCTGCAAACTCAGCGAATTTTAAGTGCAAAACAACACATTTCAATCCAACATAGCGAGATTTGACATGTTTTGGTAAGCTCCATAAGGATAACATGGGGAATGAGTATGCAGGTTTGCTGCTACAGGTATATTGAAACTGGGTGGTTTTAATTCATTATTTAGTAGATCTGAACTAGAAGAAGCTATTTACCAAGTTTTAGCGAATTTACCCTATAGGGAAGAAGCTATTACCGTAGGTCTCATGGGAAGACCTAAGCCCGAGACCATGATAACTTTTCGTTTTGGGGCCACCAGAAGCAAAAAACACCATTCGTTCGAATTTATATATATATATATCTAACTATCTATCTATCTACCCATATATATATATATATATATATATATATATATATATATTTATATGTCTGTGAGCACGATAGCAGCCGTAAATATGATCCGATCTTAATGAAATTTGGCACAGACATGTAAAGTGGTAATCAATTGGACAAGTTCGTAAGTCAGCCCGATCGGACCATCGGAAGGGGGGGTAAAGGGGGATAAACCCCCCCCAAAAATGGGTTTTTTGACTTTTTTACATAGAAAAATAAAATTAATCAAATTTTTGTTCGCACCATTGGATTCAGCTCAAAAAAACAAACAATTTAGTATCTTGAATCATTGCTCTATGTCCATTGGTTACCGAGATGTTGAAAGTGGTAAACACAGTACGTTGTCCTAATGTTAACCTTATGGGGAATAAGTAAAATTCTATATTTTGCTTATTTCTCAACATATCTTAATAAAACTTGGTTTGTGGCTTCATCTAGATGAGATCTAATGTATAATAGTCTAAAATCCCCGAAATTTCCATTTTTGTGGCAACAAACCTGCATACTCATTCACCATGTTATCCTTATAGGAAATAAAAAAATGCTATATCTTCCTTATTTTTTAACATTTCTTGATGAAACTTGGTATATGGCTTCTTCTAGTTAAGATCTACTAAATAATGAATTAAAACCAACCAGTTTTAACATACCTGTTGCAGCAAACCTGCATAATCATTCCCCATGTTATTCTTATGGACATTACAAAAACATGTCATATTTCGCTATGTTGGATTGAATTATGCTCTTTTGCATTAGAAATTCGCTGAGTATGCAGGTCTGCTACAACGGGAGTATTATCAAGATATGTTGAAAAATAACCGAAATATAGAATTTTACTTATTTCCCATAAGGTTAACATTGGGACAACGTACTGTGTTTACCACTTTCAATATCTCGGTAACCAATGGACACAGAGCAGTAATTCAAATTACTAAATTGTTTGTTTTTTTTGAGCTGAATTCAATGGTGCTAACAAAAATCGGATTATTTATATTTTTATATGTAAAAAACTCAAAAAACCCATTTTTGGGGTTTATTCCCCCCCTCTAACCCCCTTTCCGATGATCCGATCGGGCTGGTTTTCGAACTCGTCCGAATAATAACTACTTTACGCGTCTGTGGCAAATTTCATTTCAATCGGACCATTTTTGAGAGCGCTATCATGCTTACACACACACACACACACACACACACACACACACACACACACGCACGCACACGCACACGCGCACGCGCACGCACACACACACACACACACACACACACACACACACACACACACACATTTATTAATAAAAACATGTTTTTAACAAAACACCCTTATTTACTAATATTTTTTATAATTTTCATAAAAAATATGAATAAATAAGGGTGTTTTGTTAAGAAAATGTTTTTATTAATAATTATTATAACAGCCCTAACCAATCAAATAATTTCATATATGTATATATATATATATATATATATATATATATATATATATATATGTATAAATTTTAACGAATAGTGTTTTTGACTTCAAGGGGCACCAAAACGAAAGGTCTTACCATGAGACCTACGGTAATAGCTTCTTCCCTATAGGGGCAATTCGCTAAAATGCAAAGTAAAATTAAGTAAAAAAATCTATATTTCGCTTATTTCTCAACATGTCTTGATAAAACTAGTTGTTGCATACACATTCCCCATGTTGTTCTTATGGGAAGTAAAAAATTATCTTTATATTACTAATTCTGTAAGCGACTTTTTAAAATCAAAATTGTGAGAGTTTGATAGCTCGCAGGATGATGGGAGACGGCTCAAATGAAAGGTCTCGGTCCTAGGGGGTTGGGATAAAAGCAGATTATGTCCAAATATGCCAGAAAATGAGAATAACGAAAAATATCTTCCATTTAAAATGCATTGGGATTGAAAAACGTCTGCTTTGTTTACATTAATCATGTGGTGCTAATGCTTGATTCAAAGCCATATGGTAGATGTTGACATGTGGGATTTTTTTTAAATGCAGCTAACTATGCACGTTCAATGTACTATAAAAAATATTTTAAATTTAAGATCTTCTGATTTTGTAATAATTAAGAGTTTTGAGTTTTTTCATAATTTAAAATTATAAAAAGTCAAGTATGTTTGTTTAGTTTATGTTATAACGATGCAGATTTAATACCAAATTATATATATATACACATAAATTACGTAAGGGAAATTTTTGCGCTGAAATTATGGGCGTTTGGAAGGTCGCAGGATGATGGGAGGGGGTTAAAATTGAAGGTCTTCATCCCAGCGGGGAAAATACTGAAATTGCTTTAAACTTACTATAAAATGAGAAATAACGTAAAATAGCTTTTATTTAAAAACCATTGGGATGTAAAAAGGTCTGCTTTGTTTATACTTAAAACCAAATGCTAGATATAAACAAAATTTTATGGATCCAAAAGCCTATTTTCTGAGAAGGTATTTTGTACTATAGTAAAGAAGGATTATGCTCAGGGGCTATTAGCCCCTTCAAGCCTCTAGTATCTTCCTTATTTCTTAACATATCTTGATAAAACTTTGTATATGGCTTATTCTAATGTACTAAATTGTATTAAAGCCTCCAAGTTTTAACATACCTGTTGCACCAAATGTGCATACATATTCCCATTGTTATTCTTATGGAAATTACAATACCCCCGTGGCAGCAGACCTGCATACTCAGCGAATTTCAAATGCAAAATAAAATATTTCAATCCATTATGGCAAGATACGACATGTTTTTATAAGCTCCATAAGAATATCATAAGGAATGAATATGCAGGTATGTTAAAACTGGGGGGGGGGGTTTAATTCAATATTTAGTAGATCTGAACTAGAAGAAGCCAAATACCAAGTTTTATCGAGATATGTCAAGAAATAATGAAGATAACGAATTTTTTATTTCCAATGAGGATAACATGGGGAATGAGGTGGCGGGTTCGCTGCCACGAAAATGGACATATTGGGAATTTTAGTCTAATATACATTTGATGTCATCTAGGTGAAGCCATATACCAAGTTTCATTAAGATATGTTGAGAAATAAGCAGGAAGAATTTAACTTATTTCCCATAAGGTTAACAAAGGGACAACGTACTGTGTTTACCACTTTCAATATTTCA
Source organism: Flexamia atlantica (assembly GCA_035578135.1). NCBI lineage: Eukaryota > Metazoa > Arthropoda > Insecta > Hemiptera > Cicadellidae > Flexamia > Flexamia atlantica. The sequence continues at coordinate 192,483,773 of JAQJVK010000001.1, read as the reverse complement.
TTGATCAATGGACATAGAGCAATGATTCAGATTACTAAATTGTTTGTTTTTTCGAGTTTAATCCAATGGTGTTAACGAAAGATTGATTATTTTAATTTTCCTACGTGGAAACCTCAAAAACCAATTTTCTTAGGGATTTATCCCCGTTTACCCCTTCTTCCGGTAGTCCGATCGGGCTGGTTTACGAACTCGTCCAATTGATTACCTTTTCATGTCTTTACCAAATTTTATGAAGATTGGGCCATTTTTAAGGCCGCTATCGCGCTAACAGACACATAAAGATCCATGGGTACGATCTTGTGTGTGTGTGCGTGATATATATATATATATATATATATATATATATATATATATATATATATAGAGAGAGAGAGAAAGAGATCACACACATGTGTACGTTTTTTTAATGAATGGTGTTTTTTACTTCTGGGGTCCCCAAAACAAAAAGCTATCATGGTCTCGGGCTTAGGTGTTACCATTATAGTATTTCGGTAACAGCTTGACAGCTTCTTCCCTATAGGGGAAATTTGCTAAAACATGTCATATCTCGCTTTTTTTATTGAAGTTTTTTTCATTTAAAATTCGCTGAGCATGCAGGATTCTGTTGCAATGGAGGTATTTTGTCTCAGAAGTGTGAAAAACTCAAACTGACTCAATGGGCTTATGCAGATCTCCAAAAATCCCAAAACATTTGGAACATATTTGGTTTAAGTGTATGTTTTGCTCTCAAGAGTGGTTTTGTATATCTAAGAAAACTGTATATGTTAATTTGTAAGTGGAGCTCAAGATATAATGTACCAAGTGATGCAGAATGTTATAATTTTAATTCAGTTTGCTCACCTTCAAAATATCATCGTGTCACCTCAGCTCGGCTGCGCGTAACGCTCACGCATCATCCCTCCTAACACAATGGCTCGCCTAGTTTGGGCGATCATGGCCATGGCATATATGTCATAGCATAGTAGACAAATTAAACAAGCATGTTTTATGTTTCAGGTGAGTATTGATCAAAAGAGAGTCCTTCCACTTCGGGGAGGTATTAATGTAAGTGAAATAAAAATTCTACATTTTGACACGAATTTAATTTTTTAAATATAGGGGAGAATGGGGTAATAAGAAACAGGGGTAATAAGAGACTTTTTATTGTGATTTTATTATTAGATATAAAATTGTAAAATAAATAATTTTAAGAACTTTGGAGTCTCTTTTAAATCATCCAGAAAAATTATTAGAAAATAACAATTTTTTAAAACAAAATTTTAGGTTCAAAATCAATTCTACCAAAAACTTTACCTACCTTAAGTCGTGTTTTTCTGAACATTTTTATTTTTCTCTCTTAGCTGTTTGCACTTTTTCTCAGTATTATAACTGAATTATTTGATAGGTCAATAGACCTTTCTAAAAATATTTTTGCCTTAATATTTAGCTTGTTATTTTTATATTTTATAACCCACGTTTCTTATTACCCCGTTTTGCAAAAATGCTGGGGTAATAAGAAACATGAACAGTTTATCATTAATAATTGAAATACATGTAATATTGTCAGTGCTTTTTGGTTATTTAATTAATTTTAACTTGTTTTCACTGTTTAACATCCTGTTTCTTATTACCCCATTCGAAAAAGTCTAATTAAGAGGGGGTCTAATTAGTTAGCCTAATTAGGGTAGGCCCTAAATATTTTTGGGTAAAAAGGTGTGCTTTTCTGACAGAAGGTTAGGCCTATAATAAAATATCTTGAGTTTTAACGTTTTCTTATTCCAAATGAAAAGTCATGGCTTATTAGGTAATTTGACCTATTGGACCTGTAATAGAGCCTAAATATTTGTTTGGTAAAAAAGTGTTGTTTTTTAAGATCGGCTACAGTTAAATGTCTTTTAATGAATTTTAGTTTTGTTGTTTTATCTGTTTTAGTTTGTATTTAAGCTCATTTCACCTTTTCATAAGCTTTGTTCCTTAAGTGATAACTGTTGCCAAAAACTTTCAAGCAGATACTTTTCTTACCCAATTTTCAAATTGTCACAACACAAAAACTAATAAGTGAAAAAATCTGAAAATTTTATGGGGTATACGGTATACTATGGAAATGACTGTAATAACCCCCTTTGATTTTTTACTGCTTTATTTATTAAATTATCTACCATGTTTCCTATTACCCCAAGTGGGGTAATAAGGCTACAGTCACGTGGGGTAATAAGAAACATGTAATTTTCTCTCCTCCAGCTCTACTTATCAGCGTTGCTATAATTTATATAAAAAGCCATTGTTATGTGTATTGAATAAAAAAATAAGCATCATCAATTTACTACAAAAAGCTGTGGAAATTTTTAATGTTTCTTATTACCCCATTCGTATCTTATTAGGCCTACCCCATTCTCCCCTACATATACCAATAGGTATAATAGCTACTTCCCTATCAGGGGCGCACCTTTGGGGGGGGATGAATGGGAACAGAAGCTTAGGATTTTGCCAAGTTTAGAGTTAAAAATTGTTTCTAAAAATAAACCAGTCATTTAAGTATAAAGGTAAGGTTTTGTAATTATTACGATTACAAAATATGTCCTTAAATTTGTATAGAAATAAATAACAGTATTTCTGGGATAGACCTATGCAAAGTTATCATTAACTTTTATTAAAAGGTTGATAAATAATAGAAAACTTAGGCCTACTGATCGGTTTTATTGAAAGATAATAATTTTAATTGTTGGCATCATTAAAATTTACTGCAAAGTGTTGAAGCAGGCATTTCAAATTTAGTTCTGGCTAGTAACCAAAAACCTTTAATGATAATATATTTAATGAAAAATCGTAACCACTTCCAATAAACTTTGTGAAACATTTCATTAGTTAATTTGCTCTCGCGTTTTTCATTATTTAGTATTCTAAACTAATTGAAGTTTTACATAACATGAGGTATACTAGTTTCATTCCACTTGTTTGTATTATAGAGGTAAAATTAAACTACGCATATTTTTATAGTAACTAATGGTAACCAACGTCGACGGTAGAAATGTAACACAGGCGAACAGGTAAACGACAATAACGTATGAAAAATACGTGAACAATAGCCTAGTAAAAATAATTGCTTGTATACCTATTTACCGATAGCGTTCAAAGGGATCTGAACAACCTAAACTAGTTTATATTTCTGTAGATACACAATAGGTTTTAATGCCTCTGGATTTCTCGAAAACGGGAGTTTAAAGATGTAATTTTTAAAAATCTCCCCGGACCCCCTCCTGCTGCGGGGTACCCTAATACCCACCAGGTTCCCCGGTCATTGCGCCCCCCCCCCCCCCCCAAGGACGATTCCTGGACGCACCACTGTTCTCTAAAGGGTTAAATTCAATAAAACAAAATTATTATAGTCCTTCCGGAAATTCAGAGCTAATTTCCCACCTCCTGTGGCTGGCTATGGAATAGTTTGGAGACGTTATCTTGAGGTCCTCTAACTAAACTAGACTTTAACTAAAACTGAAGGTTGTACATTCGAAAAAACCTGCAAAAATTCTGTCATCAACTTGCAAATGATGTGTGTGATGTTGTCTATGATAAATACTTCGAAGTAGCCTACTGTATCCTTCATATTTTCTCTTTTAAATAATACTAGCAGCCTGTATCACTTCGTGACTTAAAAACAACATAATAAAATATACCATAAAAAATATAGTACTATAAAATTACACTATTTCATTTTGACTATTTTTGGAGGGTTTTAAGCCCAATCACATTTTAATTAGGAAGTGTATCTATTTTTTATATGGTAGTGATTAAGTTCGAGTTATCTTACACTGGAATCAAATTAACTAACAGACTGCATTTCTCATCAGGGTAAACTTTTAAACTAACCTTAGCATTTCCAGAGTCCTCTCACCTTCTTGCTCTTCAGTTAACTGATGTCTCAACGGGTTTTCTTTACTCTCATTATTCACTGTTTCTCTTGGCAACTGTCAAAGAAAAAAACTGAACGACTGCGAATAATAATTGCGTCAGTGACAATGGTTACTGCAACGTCATCGTTCCATTCGCACCAGTGCCTATGTAGTTTCTAGGGGCAGCAAACCTGCATATTCATCTCCCCAAGGTCGACCTTACGAAAAACAAATAAAATTGCATAGCTTGCTAATTTTTTTAACATATTTTTATAAAACTAGGTCCATGTGGCTTCTAAAACTTAGTTGATAACTACTGGATTATAATATAGGTAGCCTAAAACCCCCTTTTTCACTTTTATATATGGAAGCAAACATGCATCTTTACTATCCATGGGCACTCTTATGGAGGATGTCCTTGTTTTCTTGTTTGTATTTTTTGCCGACGTAGGTTGATTTTACTGATGTGAGGCTGTATCTAAATAAAATATTCAAGCATTTGAAATTCGCTTGTATTCTGCTGGGGGTATCACTGTAATTTCAGTTTAATCATACCAACCTTATATTCATAGATTATAAAAACTTCCAAAAGTCTTTCAAAGGAATGAAGCATTATTAATTAAACATAATTTATTAACGCCTCATTCTCTTGCAGTTGCAAGTTATTATGTGTCCACTTATTAAGGTCAGTTTAGCCATTATTGTTGTACTGTAGTTTGCTGCTGCGAGAATTGAACCTAATTGCTTTTCTTTATCTCATCATCTTCAGTTAACTTGACCTGACAACATCAACTCCTACACATCATACTGTATTTACCATGGAGACAACTTTTTAATTTATAACGTCGCTTACAGAGATAGTCTCTGATTATATCTCATCATCCCCATTACGATCACGCGAATTTTATAATTTAATGAATACAGTAGACGCCCGATTATCCGAGGTTCGGTTAACCGAGCCTCCGGGTTAACTGAGCTAGTCCTCCGAAAATTAAAATTAAAAAAACTCATAAAATTAAGAAAATGAAGGCAAGAAGTGGATTATCTTCGTTGCACGTGCAAAATATTAAATATGGCTGCTGATAGGTCGGGTATTTATGCATGGTATTATGGTTGTTTTGTTGATTTTTTAGGTGATGTATACTATATAAAAGTTAAATTTAGTTTAGTTAGTTAAATTAAAGCCGTAATTCTTTTTTGTACCTTATCTGTTTAATCATAAACTCAGTATGTGGCCCTATATTCATTTAGGCAGCGGGAGTTACAGTTTTTATCGTGAGCAAAGCCACGGGCAACTGCTAGTATGTTTATAAAATCTTGAAAATAAATTTTGTTTTGAAAGTATAGTAGGTATGCGCAAACTACACGTTTGAGCGTTGAAGGGGCTCTTCGACAGCCCTACTTCACTATCTTCCAGAATTGTGTGGTAATTTCTGTCTTTCCCCTAAACGCCCCACAAAAAATCATAAGGTGACAGATATGAATAAACTGCTGAACATTATTTAGTTATAAGGTACAGCTTCCATCAATACAACTCTCTGCTTTTGCTTGTAAAACATCTTTGACTGACCACAGCAACGGGAGTGACCGGGAGTGATTGCATACTGACGATCAGCTTATTGATTGTCGATACTTTCACACTTAAGTCAATAAGATAGAAATAAACTAGATTACCGGTATAGTTTGTTTTAAAATATATCACTTTCCAGTTATTATTAACAACCTTAAAGCCTAGAGTACAATTAATTTTATTACTTGATACGTTTGGTAATTTTAATTTCGCCCATTGGATGCTGGCTGCAAGACCAATCAACAAGGCCATCTCATCAACAGGTGTATGTTATGAAGTGTTATGACATTGAAGGTCGTCGGTGCGTGGCGGCCGGTCTCGACCGACTAACTATTGTTACGGAGAGGAAATTGATGTTGACGTCGGTCTACACATTCGGCCTGTCGGGGAACAATAGACTCGTCGTGTCGACCATGGAATCATAGCAGATACATCAGCAGTCTTGCCGGTAGCTGATGATGGAGCGTTGAAGGGCAAGACTACTGGCCCTCGATAAGAAGTACTGTACGAAAGTGGGAAAGCTGTGTATCTTCGTCTTCGGGCACATCTTATATCTCTTTGACACATAAATGTTTGCGATTGTCTTGGAAGTCGACAGCATTGGTTTCTTATTTCATAAAAAAGTGACCAGTCATTCAGTCAGTTTCAGAAATTACATCTGAAAGTGAATACTTAGCGTCGCTCTGACACCAGGCGTTAAGGATATTTTGTGTTTGAACGCCTTTTGCATCCTCGAAACTAAGTTTCGGCAGTCCCATCAGTCGATTGCTTCCATTTCATTAGCATTTTGTGAATATTACAAAATGTATCATTGTCAAAATGTTCAGTGTTAATATTTCTGGGGGTTAGCCATTCCAGAAATATATTTAATCTGGAAAAAATATTTAACTTGTTGGATTTCAATGACACCTTTGGTCTATAGTACATAGCGCTCCAAGACATGCGGCACAAAGCCAAAGGCAGCATTTTTTCTTCATTAACTTTTATTAATTGCCATCATTATTCCACATTTCTATTTGGTCTTGTTAGTTATTTCTGAACATTGATAATACCTTGTACTCAAAGTATGAACATATTTTACTAACTCAAAAATGTCACCGCACTATGACGAAATCACCTGTTTTACAAACGTCAAACGCGGACCGAAACACACTGTTTGCCGCCACAGGACCGAAAACGTTGGGGGCCCTAGGGCCGAAAGTCAGCTGATCGTTTATTTGTTTCAAACAACGTCAGAATATCACATAATTATATGGCATTCAATAGGTTCCAAAGACAGGATAGTTGCGATCATACGATTTTCATAGCTGTGTTTGTTTGAATCATGATAAAGAAGTTGTATAGTCGCTCATAACCTTAAAGTTTTGTTTTCATGTGAGTCAAATAATTATCTTTTTTTTAATTATTTAGGGTATATTTCATTGTGTAGTGTGGTGAAAAATAGTGTTCGCACCTCGGCCGAAAGGGTTTTGCAGCTCTCGATCGTTTCAAATTCTCGACTTCGTAACACGATCTCGAGCCTGCAAAACCTCATTTTCGGCCCTTGTTGCGAAATATACTATTCTATCCTGAAATATTTGTTTAGCTTGATACAATTCAGATAGTCCTCTAATAGTTCGGGGATAACGAAATATATGTCATTTTAAGAGAAGAATTTGGGAAGAATGGATGAAATAAAGTTAAATTAAAAGGCGATGTACAGATTCGGAACTACTTTTTGAATGTTTTGTAGGCTTTATGAATGACACCCTTCTTCCTTTCAAGCACTGAATTCGTAACATAAGCAGTGGCACACTCAAGTTGATTTTAATGGGGACTTAATGGGATGTCAGTGGGGATGCTCTACCTCAAGTAGGATATGGAAATCTAAAAATTGAGATTGTGAACACCAATCCTGCTAATTAATAAATATAAATTGAAAACTGTCACGATTAAGTGTTTTAAGTCTGTTGAAGCTACCCGTCTTGTGTCCACTGAACTGCATTAATTTATGAACTGTAAGGTATTTAATCTTTGCGGCAGCTATGCATGACGTTACACGGATTAAATGTGGTACATATTGTAGTCTAGTCAAGATATGAAATAAAACACCTTAACCCTAAAAAAATTACTTTAAAAGTTTTTTAGGTGATTTTTACTTCCAATAAGTGTGTTAAATAATATACTAAAATTCTAATAAAATCGGAGTCGAGGAAATAGGTTTTAGCGAATTTCCCCTATAGGGAAGAAGCTATTACCGTAGGTCTCATGGTAAGACCTAAGCCCGAGACCATGATAACTTTTCGTTTTGGGGCCCCCAGAAGCAAAAAACACCATTCGTTCGAATTTCTATATATACAGGGTGTCCCGAAATTATGGTAAACTATTTTAGTATATGATAGTACAGGTAAAAATAAGAAAAAAAGTTCATATAAACATAGGTCCAAAAGTGCTTCGTTTTCCGTCTGTGTGTCTGTTTGTGATTTTTACATATTTAATCATATCTCATGAACCTCTTAAAGTATAAACTTCAAACTTGGTACATGAATGACCACTATTAAGACCTATTTTTGTATGTAGTATCAAATTTCTACTTTGTACCATTTCAAAATGGCGACTGTTTTTTGTTTTCAAAACTAAATATCTTAAAAACCGTAAATTTTAGAAAAATTATATAAAAGACAAAAAAGCTGTGAAATTTAATCCAATTAACGCTGATATTAAGATTATGATGATCGGACTACTAATAACGGAGAAATATTAACTTTTCTGAATAAAAACATGGTCCTTTAGAACAAACTGTCAGAAATTTCCATGTTTTTATTTGGAAAAATTAAAATTTCTCCGTTATTAGTAATCCGATCATCATAATCTTAATATCAGCGTTAATTGGATTAAAGTTCACAACTTTTTTGTCTTTTGTATAATTTTTCTAAAATTTACGGTTTTTAAGATATTTAGCTTTGAAAACAAAAAACAGTCACCATTTTGAAACTGTACAAAGTAGAAATTTGATACTACATACAAAAATAGGTCTTAATAGTGGTCATTCATGTACCAAGTTTGAAGTTTATACGTTAAGAGGTTCATGAGATACGATTAAATATGTAAAAATCACAAACAGACACACAGACGGAAAACGAAGCACTTTTGGACCTATGTTTATATGAACTTTTTTTCTTATTTTACCTGTACTATCATATACTAAAATATTTTACCATAATTTCGGGACACCCTGTATATATATATATCGGATATATATACAGGGTGTTTCGAAACTCTCTCCCGAAACTCCGTGGGCACGTTCCTTAGGTCAAAACAAACAAAAAATGTTATATAAGTATAGGGTCTATCTCGCTCAGTTTTCCGTCTGTGAGTCTGTTTGTGTTTTTCAATTAAAACTGTATAACTTTGAAACGGCTTGAGTTAAATTATTGAAACTTGGTACGTAAACTATAGTTAGCATGGCCACAATTTTTACCAATTTTCAATTTTTTATCTTTTGGAATTTCAAAATGGCGGCCTTTTAAAAAATTAATTAATTAATATCTAAAAAAGTTGACAAGTTAACACTATCCTTTTGACTATACATTTTATTTGCCATTTCATTACAAACATAACGACACTTTATTTATTAAAATCGGATAATAAATAAGGGAGATACAGCGATTTAAGTAAAGCATGTCATGGCATATTCCACGCGACTAGCGCGAGACCGTCATTGTTGCAGCGCGGCGCGGGGCTCCACGGACTCGCGGGCCGGCCTCTGGACGGAAAATGCCATGACATGCTTTACTTAAATCGCTGTATCTCGCTTGTTTATTGTCCGATTTTAATAAATGAAGTGTCGTTAGGTTTGTAATGATATGGCAAATAAAATGTATAATCAAAAGGATAGTGTTAACTTGTCAACCTTTTTAGATATTAATGAATTAATTTTTTAAAAGGCCGCCATTTTGAAATTCCAAAAGGTGAAAAATTGAAAATTGGTAAAAATTTTTGCCATACTAATTATAGTTTACGTACCAAGTTTCAATAATTTAACTCAAGCCGTTTCAAAGTTATACAGTTTTAATTGAAAAACACAAACAGACTCACAGACGGAAAACGGAGCGAGATAGACCCTATACCTATATGACATTTTTTGTTTGTTTTGACCTAAGGAACGTGCCCACGGAGTTTCGGGAGAGAGTTTCGAAACACCCTGTATATATGTGTCTGTAAGCACGATAGCGCTCGCAAAAATGGTCCGATCGGAATTAAATTTGGCACAGGTGTGTAAAGTAGTAATTATTCAGATGAGTTCGAAAACCAGCCCGATCGGACCACTGGAAGGGGGGGGTAAAGGGGGGTAAACCCCCCCAAAAATGGGTTTTTTGGGTTTTTCACATAGAAAAATATAAATAATCCAATTTTGTTTGGCACCATTGAATTCAGCTCGAAAAAACACACAATTTAGTATTTTGAATCATTGCTCTATGTCCATTGGTTACCAAGATATTGAAAGTGGTAAACACAGTACGTTGTCCCAATGTTAACCTTATGGGAAATAAGTAAAATTCTATATCTCGCTTATTTCATAACATATCTTAATAAAACTTGGTTTCTGGCCTCAGTTAGATGAGATCTAATGCATTTTAATCTAAAATCCCCAATATTTCCATTTTTATGGCAGCAAACCTGCATACTCATTTCCCATGATATCCTTATAGGAAATAAAAAAATTCTATATCTTCCTTATTTCTTCATGTATCTTGATAAAACTTTATATGTGGCTTCATATAGTTGAAATATACTGGATTATGGCTTGAAATACCCTATTTTTACATTTTCATGGCAGCAAACCTGCATACTCATTCTCTATGTTAACCTTAAGGGTAGTAATAAAAGTTGTGCAGATTGCTTATTTCTCAAAATATCCTGATAAGAACTGGCATGGGGCTTCATAAAGTTAATATCTACTTGATTATGGCTTAAAATATCCAAATCATCAAATTCCTGAGGCAGCAAACCTGTGTACTCTCTTTCCCAAATGTTTACCTTATGAGATGTAAATAAAATTGGATCGCTTTCTTATTCCTCAACATATCTTGATAAAACATGTTATGTGGCTTCATATAGTTTAGATACATTGGATTGTAGCCCATGATACCTCATTTTCAAATTTCTGTGGCAGTAAACCTGCATTTTCCATACTAATCTTGGAGAATAATTTATTTTTGAATAGCAATTAATTGTGGGCATTTGGCAAGTCACAGGATGAGGGAAAAGGGCTCAAATTAAATGTTTTAATGTCAGGGACTCAAGAAAAGTACTGTAATTTCTTAAAGTTTGCTAGAAAACAAAAAATAACATAAAATAACTGCCATTTAAGTAGCATTGGGATCTAAAACTTCTGCTTTGTTTACATTAAACATGTGAGCTGATGTTTGATTCAAAGCTATATGGTGGATACAGACAAATATGGCTTATTTAAAGGCCAGATAACTAAATATGTCAAATAAATATACTATAGTGAATACAGATTTTTACTGATGATGTTTATGACATTTTTTACTCAAACTTAAACAGCTGGTCATTTTTCCACATGATTAAATTGGAAAAGCCAGCTGTTTTGAAGTTCTGAACATTTTATTTTCGTGCCAAGTATAGGCTATTATTTTTTATAGCCTTTTGCTCCTAAAAGCCACTAGAAGAGTATTTTTGCACGCTTTCTTTTGAATGTATATTGATTTTACTTGATGCGAGACTTAATTTAAATGATTTATTTATGCACTTGAAATTTGCTGAGTATGCAGGACTGCTGCAACGGGGGTATTTCCAATATGGCGTCCTGCAATTTGAAAAAAATACTAAACTTTATTAAATTTCATCAATTTTACATGCATCTTTTGAGATATCGACTCGGTACCAACACGTATCATTGCTGGGTGGCTAATTCTTTATTTCGACAGGATAATAATTTTTCGGCCGCCATCTTGGATCCGCCATATTGGCTATCAACTTAATTTTTTTTTAATGTAAAGATGATGTTGTTACACATCATTATGAACTAGATTTTTACGCTGATTACAATGCTGAAATCCGTTTTTGAAAATATGCATTCGTTAAAAAGATATGCACAGATAAAAATTTATCCCTATACATTTCTTATGGACGTTTAATTTTTTTCAAGATTTTTAAGAATTATCTCTTATATCTCTGGTTCTACATAAGGTATGTAGTTCGTTTTCGTCTTAAAATACTCAGTCATTTAACGGCTTTTATATGAGCTATTTGTCATTAAAATCGGACGACTGGTGGACGACCTATAAGGCTAAAATCGACACGAAAATCCATTTTTTAGAAATTTGTTTTTTGTCAAAGATTCATAGCGCAGGTCCTAAATGGATTAAAAAGCTCGTTCTCCCCTCAAATTACTCAGACGATTCTGGGATTTCATATGAGCTATGGCTCATTAAAATCGGACTTATTTAATTTGAGTTATGAACCTTCATTTACCATAAAATCGGTTCACTTTCGTAAATTGTACATAATTAATGACTCATACATAGAAAACTAACAGAGATTCAAAACAGTTTTATGTTTTAGTTAACTCAGTACATTATTGGCTTTCATTTAAGCTCTTAATCATTTAAATCGGTTGAATATGAGGTGAGATATAGACCTCAAACCAACATAAAAATCAATTATTTCAAAATGTCATAATTATTTAATGATTTGTGTCTCAAGTCCCAAACATGGCCTGCAAGTTGGATTGGTTTTGAAACACGCGCTGATCTACTAGCTTTCATTTAACATATTGATAATTGAAATCTGACAAAAATAGGATGAGTTATATTCTTTTATATCATCTTTGACAAAAAACAAATTTCTAAAAAATTGATTTTCGTGTCGATTTTAGCCTTATAGCTCGTGCAGCAGTCGTCCGATTTTAATGATCAATAGCTCATATGAAAGCCGATAAATGACTGAGTATTTTAAGACCAAAACGAACTACATACCTTAATTAGAACCAGAGATATAAGAGAGAATTCTTTTAAAATCTTTAAAAAAATTAAACGTCCATAAGAAATGTATAGGGATGAATTTTTATTTGAGCATGTCTTCTTAACGAATGCATATTTTCAAAAACGGATTTCAGCATTGTAATCAGCGTAAAAATCTAGTTCATAATGATGTGTCACAACACCATCTTTACGTTAAAAAAATAAAGTTGATATCCAATATGGCGAATCCAAGATGGCGGCCGAAAATTATTATCCTGTCAAAATAAAGGATTAGCCAACCAACAATGATAGGCGTTGGTCTCGACTCAATATATCTCAAAAAAGCATGTAAAAATGATGTGAGGTAATTTTTTTTCAAAAATGATCCCTTGTTAATTTTTTCAACTATTTATCAATGGTATTTTTTGTTTTTTAGGGGTTATGCTGTAATTTTTTAAGTGGCAAACAAGCAAAACCTTAAAGTACATGTCAATAGCAACAGAAAAAAATTTGTGTCGAAAATTACCACGGGGAGGGAGGGTCTCACATTGGCGGCCCATGGTCTGCAAGTGTTTGACAAAATATTAATATTGGACGCCATCTTGAATTTTAGACTTCCGGTACTCCGATTTCCTTAGACTTTTTTAACTGGTAAATTCACATAATTCTTAGTCAAAATAACCAATAAAACAATTTAAAGCAATTTTTTAGGGTTGTCTTACGGATTTACTCGACTATTGTACCATTTTCTGTTTTTGAATTGGTGATTATGAACAGAAATCTTGAAATTCCTAACTCTTTAAGTATTTAAATATTCAGAGATTTGTGATACATCTGATAATATTGAACAGCCAAAATATAAAGTCAGGATTAAGAAATTCGACTTTGTATTAATTAAGTCAGTGGATCTTGTGTTCAAATAGGCAAATGTGAATGTGAACAAAAACATGAAGTTTTCTGCAACAGAACATTACTTACTGTAACGTTTGTATAGCCTTATTACCCAACTTATACTTCCTCAAATTTGTTATAAATTTTCCGATAATAATTACCCAGTTTCTTCATAACTAGATTACTCGGTTGCAGCAATCATCGCTTGCAAGCTATGCAATACGTGGTTTTAGTCCGGCATCTGACAATGTTATCTATGTACAAATTTAGTACCGAGAATTTTACGTTTTTATTTTGTTATATAGGGGTCTAAAGAAGTGATTTCCACTCGGGTGTCAAGCACGCAAGTAGTATACGTTCCCCGGCTATGACGTCATCAATATGGCGGTTAAGCAATTTTGAAATGCGTGTATTTTGATTACCATTTGTCCGATCGGAATAATTTTTTTTGTTTGGAAGATAATTTTTTATACTAAACAATGTACATTTACATATTTGTCGTATGAACAATACTTTTTTTAGTAATTTTGAAAAAAACCTCTTTTAGCGAATTTCCCCTATAGGGAAGAAGCTGTTACCGTAGTACTCATGGTATGACCTAAGCCCGAGATCATGATAACTTTTAGTTTTGGGGCCCCCAGAAGCAAAAAACACTATTCGTTCATTTTCATAAATATATATATATCTATATGTATATATATATATATATATATATATATATATATATATCTATATATATATATATATATATATATATATATGTGTCTTTAAGCACGATAACTCGCGTAAAAATGGTCCAATCTTAATGAAATTTGGCATGGATGTGTAAAGTAGTAATTATTCGGACGAGTTCGTAATCCAGCCCAATCCGACTACCGGAAGGGGGGGTAAAGGGGGGTAAACCCCCCCCAAAAATGGGTTTTTTGAGTTTTTTACATAGAAAAATAAAAATAATCCGATTTTTGTTGGCACCACTGAATTCAGCTCAAAAAAACAAATAATTTAGTATTTTGAATCACTGCTCTATGTCCATTGGTTACCGAGATATTGAAAGTGGTAAACACAGTACGTTGTCCCAATGTTAACCTTATGGGAAATAAGTAAAATTCTATATCTCGCTTATTTCTCAACACATCTTGATAAAACTTGGTAAGTGGCTTCTTATAGTTCAGATCTACTAAATATTGAATTAAAACCACCCAGTTTTAATATACCCGTAGCAGCAAACCTGCATACTCATTCCCCATGTTATTCTTATAGAGCTTTCAAAAACCTGTAAAATCTCGCTATGTTGGATTGAAATATGTTGTTTTGTACTGGAAATTCGCTGAGTATGCAGGTCTGCTGCAACGGGGGTATTTTAAGATATTTTTTACTAAAATTCTTTATATAACTTTTTACCTTAAAACATGATAAAAACATGCCTGCGGTAAACTTTTTACAAAATATTATGATATTTTCAAAAATATCATATATTGTAGACTTTGCTCGAATAATAAAGTGAATAATCTGGATTAATGTTGTAAAAAAACACGGAATTTTCCGTGCGGCCGACCAATCTTAGCCGGACCAGTGTTCTTTGTACAAGACAGAAAGATAAAGAGAATTTTCTGATTTATTTCGTAGTACAGTAGATGTTTATTGAAGCGTTTCCACTTGAGTGTCAAGAATGCACCTTCAACATTTTCCGGCTTTGACGTCATCAATATGGCGGAAAATCCATGAACAAAAAATGCTCTATTTCACATACCATTTGTCCGATTTGATTAAACATTTTTTAAAGATATTATTAAAGATTACAATTTTTTTATATTTGAATATTTATTCTATTCCTAAGAAGTATTTTGTAAATAAAAAAAAACTGTTTTTCATACATTTTTACTCAACTTGCATATAGCCTTTTTAATCAAAGAATTTTCTAATATGCCTAGTGTAAAATTTGTAGAGCGTTTTAAGACGTTTAAAAAATACCATACTTTGTATGGTCAACTCAAACAATAAAGTGAAAAAAACTCGATAAAACTTAAAAAACAACGAATTTCCCGTGTTTCCACTAGAAAAGTTTCAATCTTAGTGTCCAGTGTGCAAGTCGGATATAGGGAATTTTACTGATTTATTTTTTAGAGATTGTCTAAAGAAGTATTTTCCACTTGGGTGTCAAGAATGCACCTTAAGCTTTTCCGGTTATGACATCATCAATATGGCGGAAAATCTATGAACAAAAAAGGTTCTGTTTAACATACCATTTGTCCGCGTAATATGTCATTGCTCGCGTTTCAAATAACACGTTGTTGTAGTATTGAGGAAAAAGGTTGAAGTTTTGCATGTGAGGAGTCCTTTAGTTTTGAACGGCAATAGTATCAATTATATTTCAAATATATTTTTTTCTATTTTAGAAAATGAAAAAAGTCAAAAGTTTTTAATAAACTTTAAAATTTGACATAAAAATGGTGGAAATTGTTGCTAAAGAGTTCAATTTTATAATCATAGTTTTTGAAAAGAAAATAGCTGCCTTAGTTTGGTTGATAACTTAGTTTTTATGTGAGAGTTTATGTACATGCGGCGCCTGGATAAAAACAAAGTCAGTTGTAATCTGCTGTTTACAAAAATATAGATTAGTTGACTACAAAAATACAAATAAATGTGGTATCAAATTAAAGGTCTGAATCTCACAATTACTATGGTACCAATTATAAATGGTTAAGATGATGTTTACACATCATAGAAACGTTACAGGTGCATTCCGTGGTGGCAGCTTCGTTCAAAAAATGTCAGGGCAAGCTTCTAGGTTATCAGTGTTTACGATGTGTAGACTGTTGCAAAACATTATTTTGCACTATAGTAATTCTGAGATTCAGACCTTTTAATTTTATACAATATTTGTAATTTTTTAGGTAGTTGATTTTTTCCATGCATAGGGCCTGGAAGCAAATTTTCGGCTTCAAGGCGCGCCTCGTGTGCTCCGTCTATTTGTACTATGTGGTCGCTGGTAACAGCCTCACTTTCAGCTGTGTAAACTGTAGACTGGCCAATTTTCAGGGTGTGTGTTCAAAGGACGGTAGTTATTGAATCTATAGTTTGAAACCCCATTCTCTTCGTCTCAAGACGGATTGTATCGTAGCACATTCGAGTTGCCATAACAATAACAATAACTGAAGACGTATCTGTCTACCTCACTATAAAACCGATTACGGTACGTGCACTGGCTGAGATATCCAGTGACGTCGGGCAGGTTGGCGGCGGCCACGCGGGGGCGGCGGCAAGGCCGGAGGCGGCGCCGTGTGCCGTGTCCGCGACGCGGCGTGACTCAGTCTGTGTCCGACGCGCATCGCGACTGCTGATAACATCGATCAGCTGATCGTTTCCCGCCGATGCTGGACTCCCGCCAAAGTGCGCGCGTTATCTGCATTACGTGACGTGTAGTGCGAACAGCCGGCGTTACATCAACGTGTTATTCGTCGGTTCTGTGCCTTGATCTGTCTGACAGCAGACTGATTACAACATAAGGAAATTATTGGTCTTTATATTATTTTTTTAACGTTTGTATGGAATAATGGTATACCAAAGAGACGATATTCATTTTCAGCGGGTTACAATTTTCTCTTGCTTTGCACACCTCTTTATCGCTACTGTATTATCTTGTCATTATAAATTATTTCCTGTGAAAACCATAAATACCATAATTGATCTCTTTAATCGACAGAAAATAAATTATTCTAGTTTCTAAACTATATTATAAGTTATTTGTACTGAGGTAATTATTTCTGCAGGTTTCGCCCGAGGTATAATGACTTTGTTTAGTTTATTTATCCGATGTATGCAATTTTACATTCTACTTAATTGAATACGTTTGATTTAATCCCATGCCAAGCACCTTAAAGATATAAAATTAACCGAATAATACAATTTCCAATCTCTTTAATAAAACAGTAATACTTCAGCGATTGTCCTTCTATTCTCTTAAGTCTTCTTTAATAAGTCTTATTTTAAGTGTTGCGAACAACTGATTTGCTATGTAACACGTCTTACATCATCACATTAACTGATAGACTCTCAAGACAAATTTAAATACTTTAAACTTTTTACAAATATTTTTGGTATTTGCAGCTCGAGAAAAATAAAGTTTTTTTTCAAAATTCGAAAATCAACTGTACGCAAACAACAATAGGGTCTACGTGGCTAAAAGGTATTAATTATTTTTTGTTTTCGTTGATATTTGAGGCGGCATTTCTCAGAAGCTCGATTTTGGACGCTCGCCCGTCAAGACTGTCGCAACGTTGGCATTCGAGCCAAAACTCGTTCCAACTCAATTTTGACACACTTCAAAATCGATTATGACTTTTAAATATTCTTATTTTACGGCTACGTCTTGTATTCGTTAAGGTTATTTTGAACTTAAAAGTGATGCGAGGAAAATCAATCAAAGTAAGATTTATTTGGTCCCTGAATGATCGATGTTTAACGAGGAGTGACGGGGCAGCGTGGCAGGTCGCGGGTCCAGGCGGAACTGATGAAGGGGTTTGCCAAACTCACTTGAGGAGACTGACACCGTGAGTCACCCCTCGGCCTTGCTGCCCGCCGCTTGGCCTAAGGCCATCTTACTTTGTCCAAACCGTTAACCGCTAAAATAAACAACTATTTTAAACATCTAATCATTTGGTTCGCCATGTGTTACAGGGGTGTCCAGTAGCCAAGATTACATTTTGAATGTGCAATATTAGCTTTGTTTACTTGATCAGATTTTACTAAATATGTTGCCTTAATAATCAATCATTGTAAAATTTTATTTTATATAAAAATGAGTATGCGGAGTTAATAAACTGAAGCCATAAAAAACTGTGTAGGTATTAAAATATTCATTTCAGCTTTAGTGTGTTTAGATTTTTCTAAAGTAGAATTGAATTTGGTAATTGTCATAAAGTAAAATTATCAATTTTATTCTTCCCTTTCCGAGTTTTAGTTCCGGTGCGTGTAGGTAGGTGTATTTTTGCCAGCTAGTTAAAAAACGAGAGGCGCAGTCCGAATCCGTATTCGTATTCTAAGCAGCAGCCCCCGCCTTATTGTTTTTTCTCGAACAGCTGATTGACATCACTATATTTGGCGTGGCAGAGTGCGTGCGTGTGTGTGCGATATGACGTCACGCTTCTCCCCCTCCCCCCCACCCAGGACCAACAGCCGCAACAGGATGAGGAGGAGGGAGTGGGACTCGCACTTTAGTGAGTATTGTAATACTGGTTATGGTTTTGGGATTGCAAGTAATGATTTTATTAATCATACTATGTCTTATGATAATGAGGATTAAAAAATACAATTAAATTAAACATGAAGGCCTACTTTAATATTACTAATATTGATACTATATAGTAGCCCGCGTCACTTCGTGACTTCAAAACAACTTGGTAAAAATGCTTTAGTTTCATTTTGATTATGTACGGAGCTTTGCAGCGTAAAATACCTTTCAATAAGGTTAAGTGTGTGAATTTTTTTGATTTTTTAATTTTCTAGACCGATTTCTCGTGTCATAGCACTGAAATAATGTTGGCAGTAATTGGAACCTGTCATTGGGGCAAACTTTAAAAATAACTTTACCTTAGACTTTAACTTCAGTATGGGTTTAGTTTTAAATTTATAATGCGTTTTAAAACTTTAATTTTTAGGTTAATATTCAACTAATATTGCAATTTTAAAACTCTTAACGCTAAACATGCATCGATGTGTTGAAACATTACATATCAATGTGTATTCACTGTCAATAGTTTGTTAGAAAATCCCATCTCCAGAGGACCTCCTGAGTTACTTTTGTTCCCTTTTTAAGAAAAGAAATACGGTAAATTAAGATGATTACAGACTCTTGGTCTTAGTTTCATTAGGGCAAACACTCTTCCTTATTTTCTGTTGTTTTAAAAAACGTCAATATTTTAAGAAATCAAAATAATAATGTGGATGAATGTTGACTGACTTTTGCTAGCCCTGCATTTTGTGGGATATCTCTGAAACTATTTCAAATCTTGATATCTGTTTTATTATAAACAAATGTGAATTGGAAAAAGTTCACAGGTTCAACACAGATGAAAGTGAAACACAAATCAGATTAAATTGAGTGAGATGTCTGGTGGTTGGCCAATGGGTAGAAATGGCTGACCTGGCCCGGCCTGGCACTACTGTGGCAGGTCAAGGAGTCCTATGATGGAAATAACCCTTATTTAGCAATACAGAGGTGCTAGGATCTGGAAAGACAAGGAAGATTAGGAAAAGTCAGGGAATTGGTTTAGGGTCAGGGGAGGTCAGGGAACTGCTTGAAAAATGCCAAGTGATGGAAATCCCCCTGAAAATTGTGTCAAGTCAGAATGAAATTATTAAAAAACATTTATAAGACATTCTTGTTAAAATGTTAGAGAAATTTTTTAGGCCTAGTTGTAATTAAATTTTAAAAACTGCATTAATTTTTTATGATTGGTTAAATATAAGACCGTTCATTATGAGTTTGTTTTTTTCTTTTAATTTATAGGACCTAATCATTAATTCAATTTTTGTCTCTTTAAACAGCAAGCACAGAATGCTCGTTGCTTGTAAATTTGAGAATAAAATACATGCTTTTAAGTCATTTTTCCTGCTTTTTACATTATTGTCTTGTCTCTTATAATTTAGTTTATGACTATTTAAACATTTACTTATAATCAATTTTTGTCTCGAGATGATAGTAAAATTATATCTCATAATGTTAATAATAGAGTTAACGAAAAACAAGCTTTTATTATATAGTTTGTCCTTTTTCCCCATTCATTTATTTTGCGATTCAGTTATTTGGTATTCGATTGATGAAGAAGAGGCCTAGGTATTTAATCAATCAAAAAAGAGGTTTTAACATGGCTTAGGAATAATACAGGCCACAATAAAAACTCATGTAAGCTGAGAAAAGGTTTATCACAATACCAAAAATATGCGATGGTAAGGGAAATTGATAGAAATAGGTCAGGGAATTCAAGTGCGATATGGAAGGCAAAACCCTCTGCATGATTACAACTAGATTAGGGTAAATGATTAAAAACCTTTTTTTGTTGGCCTTTCAGGAAATCCCATATATATGGTTCATAAAATAATTGTAAACAAGTATTTGACAGTTTATTGGGACCAATTTGTAACAGCAGTGAAAATTGTTCCAATCATAGGTAAATATTTTTCTGTACATTTTTTTATAAAACGTGCACATTTAGTGCTTGAATTGTTCCAGGTTGAAATGAAAAGGGGAAGTTGCTTTTTTGGACAATGAAAAATTGTTTCCTGAAATTTTAGTTGTCTCCCACTAATTCCTTCTATTAGAGTCCTTTTTTTAGTTAGTGCTAGTTAAATTAAATATACAGGGTGTCTCACCTAAGGTGTCTCAAATGGATTGCGGACGAACTAGTAGTCCTACATAGATGAAACAAAATCATACTCCACTAAATCGATCGCAAGGAACAACATAAAAATATTTTTAAGCTTTTTAAAATACAGGGTGTTCCAAAAACCGGGGGTCATGGGTTCGAATCTCAGAATTTTTAAATGTAAACATATGTCATGTTATACATCGTTTTAAAGCTCTAAACAATACAAACAATTTGGTGGAAACAGAATCCACTTATCTTTATTCGTTTCAAAATGGCGGCCATTTTAGTGAAAAATATTGGTATTTACGGAATACCCTGCATCTCGAGAACTATAAAACGTATTTTTGGTCTGTTTAAATATTATCAATCATCGTTAACTCAGCTTTAATTTGATATACGACATGCCAACATTTAAAAAATAAAAATTTTTGACTGCGCATTTTATTTTGTTTTAATGTTGGTAGCCCTGAAAGTCAAAAAATTTAAACGGCAACATATGTCAAATAGCACATCATTTTACAGGTCTTGCAAAGACCAACAACTTTTCAATTTACACCTAGCTGCTATCTTTGGTGGTTTTGTAGTTATAAGCAAAAAACTCCATTTTACCACATAAAGCCCATGTTAAATGTGCAGTACTTAAGTTTAACTGATGCAAATTTAAATGCCCTGAAGACTACATTTTTAACATGGGCTTTATATGGTAAAATGGAGTTTTTTGCTTATAACTACAAAACCACCAAAGATAGCAGCTAGGTGTAAATTGAAAAGTTGTTGGTCTTTGCAAGACCTGTAAAATGATGTGCTATTTGACATAGGTTGCCGTTTAAATTTTTTGACTTTCAGGGCTACCAACATTAAAACAAAATAAAATGCACAGTCAAAAATTTTTATTTTTTAAATGTTGGCATGTCGTATATCAAATTAAAGCTGAGTTAACGAGGATTAATAATATTTAAACAGACCAAAAATACGTATTATAGTTCTCGAGATACAGGGTATGCCGTAAATACCAATATTTTTCACTAAAATGGCCGCCATTTTGAAACGAATAAAGATAAGTGAACTCTGTTTTCACCTAATTGTTCGTCTTGTTTAGAGCTTTAAAACGATGTATAACATGACATATGTTTACATTTAAAAATTCTGAGATTTGAACCCATGACCCCCGGTTTTTGGAACACCCTGTATTTTAAAAAGCTTAAAAATATTTTTATGTTGTTCCTTGCGGTCGATTTAGTGGAGTATGATTTTGTTTCATCTATGTAGGACTACTAGTTCGTCCGCAATCCATTTGAGACACCTTAGGTGAGACACCCTGTATATATGCCGGAGGCACTTGCTAACTAAGCACTGCCTGGACCCTTCATGAACCATTTAGTATGACTTGATGATTTATCTCAAAATTACAAAACATAGTACGTGCCCAATGAAACTGAGTAGTTCATGATGTGCCTTGGTCATATGCCTATCGGTTTTGCTCTGTGTCCAGTTTGTTGCGATTGTGGTATGTTGGGAACTTGTCAAAAGAACTGTCCAAAGTAAAATGAAATATTTTGTACGCTTTAACATCTGTAAATTTCATAAAAAGTTCCACATAAGAAAAAGTATAGTATGCTGCCTTATAAAAATATGCTTGCAAGATTCTTTCCCTTGTGCAAGTCTCTTTTTGATATAAGTAATTAGTTTTAAATAATAACATTTTTCTAGACTTGAGTAAGTAATTTACATAGAAAAAATATCATCATTGACCGATTATGAATAATGTTCAACAGTCAGTGATATTGAACACAATTGTTCCTTTTAAGTTTCAAAATTTAAAAGTCAAAATATTGTTTTGATAATTCATATAAGATTAAAGAGATAAGATTAAGATTAGATTATAAGATTAAGTCAAGTACAAATTAATATTAGATTATTTTTCGGTTAATTATAATATATAATTATCATTTTTGTAATTATAAATTAATAATAATTGCAAATTGAACCCTTGCAAAATACTCATAGTAAAATCTGAAATTAGATGCAGTTAAAACAACTGTCCTAAATCACCTAAGGATGGTATCTTTTTGCTTTTTGAGGGATGGAAAAGAACAGGCAATGAAAAATATCAAGTAAACCTATTTTATTTGTTAAGCAAAATAGTATTTGAAGGGATTTTTTCATTCATGTGTATCCTACAAGTGTCAATATAACTTGCCTCCAGTAATTTTGAATTGCTTTGCTATATTTTGGCGTTAGAACTAAGTGACCACTTCATCAAAACGGACAAAATTCACAATAAATTAATTAATGGCTTTGTGGGAGACGACATTAATCTTCTTTTCCAATAACATTCTTTTAATTCTAGAGGTTAAACTTATTCTGTCAGTGATCTAGTGTTCATCTTGATCAGTGACGAAATAAGTTATTTTAACCTTCCTTGAATTATTAAAGATAACAAGTGGATGCAATATTACCAAACAGCGACGTGAACTGCAGTTCTTCACTTCTACAGCAAGTGCCCAACATTTGAGCAGGACACATGATGTAAAAGCAAAATCACCGCAAGTGCCCATTGAGCATTGTGCACCTCATGAAGTGCCCAGTTTTGTTGGTCACATTCTGCAATTTTTTATTAAACAATGTGCCCAGTCGCCTTGGGCTCTTCATGAAGTGCCCAATTACAGCAAGTGGCTGTATGAAAATGAACGACCAGTGGGACCTCAAAATGTAAAGTTACGGTGGCCCTGAACTTAAGTAATAGCCTACAGGGTATTATTTTTCAACACAACCCAAAACTTTATTTTATCAGTGAAGGAGTATTCCCCCAAGATCCCCGTATTTTATCCCCCTATATTATTTTCTTTGGGGATTCATAAAAAGTAAGGCTTACGAAAACAATTCACAGGATATTCAGCACCTCAAAACAAACATAACAAATTTAATACAAGTAATTTAAAGAGGTACTCTGCAAAATGTGTTCAGGAATTTGATTGAGAGAGCACTTTGTATAAATGTCAATGGCGGATTGTTTTAACACATAATGTAAGGTAAAAATGTGACCAAAGTTAAATAATAGGTCGTATAAAATGTAAAAATTGACAAAACAAACACTCATTTCATCTTTATATGTACACTAGCTGTTGGTAACCCGCTTCGCTGGGTTGAAAAAGCTTATGAAGGCCTAAATAGTAGCTCCAAAATATGTAATTAGTAAGCAAGCAATATAACGTCTAATTTAATATAGAAATTCACTATATTTTGATGTTTCTCCATACATATATTTGAGAAAGCCGGGGTGGCATATTTGGTGGTAGCAGTCTTATTTTCCCTTCCAAACAGCACATAATATGTGTTTCCTTTTTGAACTAATTTCTTTGCTGTGCAATAACTACAAATTTTGTCCATCTTGCAAATTACTACATTCGGGTGTTCAACATAATCTACATTTGATGGAATAATGTGCCCTTTACGGTTCAAATCATAGTTCCCTGTCCTTTTACAAACAGCTTATAAATTGTTTAATTCAAATAGCTTCTTGTGTTTGATCACTTTTTCGAAGGTTCTCCGTTATCTCTGTACTGATTATTTCTTTCATCACCTTGTGCATCTGTCTCCATTTCTGCCCCAATTTGTTACATTATTGTTTCTTGATGTCACTGTTAATTTTCCCATGATACCCTTTGATGTGTTTCTTTTTCTTTGTTGTTTCATTTTTTCTTGCAGTCTTTCATCTGTGTGATAAGATACGGAATTGCAAACATTTTCTTCTAAGCTTTGACATTTTCTCATCTTATTTTTACTTCTAACTTTGAATTTAAAACAAAAAATATGTAACTATACATTTTAGTGCACTTTATATTTTTAATAATATAAACCTAATAGTAAAGATTTACTAAATAATTGGAAACGTAAATAAAAACACATTTGCTGAATATGACTGTATTCACCTACAAAAACAATTGTAGGTGCTGCATTCTGTTGGAAACCACTGTAACCACGTTAAGTATTTTAAATTAAACCATATGCTTTGATATAAACAAATAAACCTAAAGTACTTACAAAATCCTTGATATAGGTCCCTTTCGGACGATCCTGTGCCTACAACCTATAAGACATCGAAACCCAACCACCATAGTGCACATCATGAGATTCCAAGCTTTAATTTGATACCAAGATCAAGGGTCTGCAACGTGTAGTTTTGGCTGAAGCACTAAATATACCAACACACAACTCTTTATTTATTATGTACAGTATAATTACTATTCAATCTTAAAAATGGGTTGCATGAAAAAAACCCTGTATTCCTTAAAGGGGGAAATTCATTGAAAAAGTGTGTTTATAGATAAATTAAAGGGGAAAGGTTTAATCCTCTATTTAGGACATCGATCTTACCATGCTGCTTATTATTTCTTATAACTCATTTCTTTTTGGTGAAATCTGTTAAAATATTGAGTGCACCTCCAAGAAAGCTCTGTGAGAATGTAACTTCTCTTACACTATCAGTTATGTGGTAAGCCTGTGACACTATTACTTCAGCTTAGGAGGCAAACACAGTCAGCTGATTGTGGTAACCACATCTAGCCAGTCAGCTGTTTTATTTCACCTCAACCACAATGTGGCGTGCATTGTACAGAGGAGGGCTCTGATGTAGGTGTTGTTGTAGTGGTTGACTTTGCCTCTCCAGAAGGAAAGGCATGGAGGAATGGGGATGGGATCAACAAGCAGCATTTGCAGAAATAGGTCTGTCTACATTTTTAATTGTTTTAAAAACTACACTGTTTTAAAAAGTTTTTTGATACTGTATCTTTGGAATTTATTTAATTGTATGTTTAAAATAGATAGGTACTTAGTAAATTTCAGTATTTTTGATAACATATTAGATAAGGCCATAGCCAGGAATTTTTTTGGTGGGGAAGGAGTTTGAGCTCCCCATCGGTGCCGGATTTCTGCTCACCAAAAGTGTTGACTTATTTAGTCTTATTACGTTTGCTCTTCGTCCCTATGTGCGACCCCTGTTGGTGATTAAACTTTCTGACCTAATGTTTTAATGCTATCCCTACATTTTGGGGGGTGGGGGTTGGGCCCCTGGCTATGGCCTCTAACTTAAATGACACCTCAACACACTAAGAAATTAAATACAGTACAGTTTAAGAACGAAAATTACATTTTAAAGCTATGTAATTGTGCTTGTTTAGCGATCTTAAATCTATGCATTTTGAAAACTGAGGTAAATGGTTAAACTGGGATAAATGAGATATTGTTTTCAATGTTTAGGAATTTTTACAAACAATTTGAGATTCCCTGGGGTGAAGGATGACTAAAAAAAATCCTTCCTAATGGTAAAAGGTAAAAGTATTTGATGTGGTTTAGATTGACAGCCTTTAGGGCTTATCTCTGTGATGGCCTATCCCTCCAAATGCACATCCAGATTGTAAAAGCTTTGCATTTAACCTGTATGCATGAAAAAATGTTTTCCTTAGCCACTACTACAAAACAAAAAGCAAAATATTCTCATAATTCAATAATGCTAAAAAATAAAGTATTCAATAATGCTAAAAAATAAAGTAGTGAAGCCTTGCCCTAAAAACCAAGAGTGTCAAGAGTGTGCTAGCTTTGTTTTAGCATTTCTGAAATTGTCCAAAATTGGCAGAGGTGATTTTTGACAGGTTCATTGCAAAAAAAGTTAGATCTGAACACTGGGTTTGTAGGTATTAGTTGAGGTCCAATGAGTACTTAATAGGAGAGTTCAGTGAACAAGACAACAGAAGCCATATACCGTAGTAGGCCAAGGGTACACGTTGAGTCAGTCTTGCAAGCTGAATGTGCTGAGTTAACATTTAGCAATTGTTTACATTGTTGGCATAAGTTGTCTTGCAACCAGTATTGATCAAATCAAAATCGTCTTTATTCATATTTACAAACATATTGTACAGAATGGCGTCAAGACATTGTTGATATCAGATTCTCATGTTGTATTTAAATAAATTACCTTTGCTGAGTGTGTTTATTTACTAGATCCAGTATAATTTGATATTAAAGGGCTATTGATTAAGAGTCCTGTCTAAGGAACGTGCCAACCTTAGTCAGTAACAAGGCTACAAGATCGCACCACTATCATCACGATCATCACACTCATCCCTCACTCATATTCACGGTAACATCCTCCACGAGGTGCCTGTCTCAAGAAGAATGATTAAGAATGATAATCAGCTATTTCATATGGCTAGTATAACCTAAATTGCCACCTTAAACAGGTGGCATATGGAAATTCCATACTGAAAAGTGAATGAATGTGGAATTGAGTATAGATTCAGATTCTATGAATTCAACACTTGCACTCATTACTGATTCAATATCTGGGGACCGAGCTTCGCTCGGGGGAAAGCAGTGACATTTTCAAATATACATGTTCATATTGCTCCCCACAATGACAATTAGCTTTGTAATTTGATTTACTGAGGTTTAAGTTTTGTTCATTGAATTTATTCGGTCTTTGTTTTCTAATAATTGATGCTCTCATTGCTCGTTTCAGTGGCCAAGCCCTGTGACGAATGTTGTATATCCCAACGGTGTCTTCATGAATTGGCTCGTCACTGCCATTCGTTAACATATTACAATATCACAGAAAATGTAAATTATATTATCTTACTTCACAAATAATCTATCTTCTATATTATTAATTCTGTAAGCGATTTTTTTAAAAATCAAAATTGTGAGAGTTTGACAGCTCGCAGGATGACAGGAGATGGCTCAAATGAAAG
Organism: Flexamia atlantica; assembly: GCA_035578135.1. Classification (NCBI taxonomy): domain Eukaryota; kingdom Metazoa; phylum Arthropoda; class Insecta; order Hemiptera; family Cicadellidae; genus Flexamia; species Flexamia atlantica. The sequence continues at coordinate 192,456,362 of JAQJVK010000001.1, read as the reverse complement.
GTCTCGGCCCCAGGGGGTCAGAAAAAATAGCAGATTATGTCCAAATATACCAGAAAATGAAAAATAACGAAAAATATCTTCCATTTAAAATGCATTGGGATTGAAAAGATTTAAAAACGTCTGCATTGTTTACATTAAACATGTGGTGCTAATGCTTGATTCAAAGCCATATGGTAGATGTTGACATGTGGGATTTGTTTCAAAATGCAGCTAACTATGCACGTTCAATGTTCTATAACAAAATATATTTTGAATTTAAGATTTTCTGATTTTATAATAATTAAGGGTTTGAGTTTTTCATAATTTAAAATTATAAAAAGTTAAGTTTGTTTGTTTAGTTTATGTTATAACGATGCAGATTTAATACCAAATGATCTATACATATATATATGATTACGTAAGCGAAATTTTTGCGAAGAAATTGTGGGCGTTTGGAAGGTCGCAGGATGATGGGGGGGGGGGGGGGGGCTGGAACTGAAGGTGTCCATCTCAGGGACTAGGGGAAAATACTGAAATTGCTTTAAGCTTACTATAAAATGAGAAATAACGTAAAATAGCTGTCATTTAAAAACCATTAGGATATAAAAAGGTCTGCTTTGTTTAATTAAAACTAAATGCTAGAAATAATCATAATTTTGTGGATCCAAAAGCCTTTTTTTCTAAGAAGGTATTTTGCACCCTAGTAAAGAAGGATTATGCTTAGGGGCTCTTAGCCCCTTCAAGCCTCTAGTAATAATAAATTTCATAAATGATGATAACTTTTCTGAGCATCCAAATTTTTAAGTACAAACTGAAGTTTGAGGTGGATTGAGTTGAATAATATCACGGTTTTTTTCTGATATGAACCTTGTCCTCATGAAATAAACTTGTTCTTTGTAGATCTTTGAGAATTTGCTTATCTCTATTTCACAAATTGTATTTGCGAAATGTAAGAAACATTAAACTGATGATTTAAATTTAGTAAATCTAAATCATAAAATCACCTTTATGTAAACAAATACACGATGTTGCTTTGATATTAATTATTTCTAATTAACCTAAAAAACAACTGTTTACCTGTTTGGGATTTTTAGATGGGGATAATACTCCATGAGCAATCTGTACTCAATTGTATTATCTCTGTTCTATTCTACTGTACTGGCAACGTGCTATAAAAGTTTTAAGTGGCTTTGTCATGAACAGCTGGATGATTCTTTTGTTTACTTTTTTGTTGTTATGGGCAACTCATATGACCCCTTGTTAAATATTATCAATTTTAAATTTAATTTTTCTAAAAAATTTGCGTTTCTACACCAAATTCAACCACGTAGGTGAACTTAAAAATAAAAACTACACCTACATGCAAAATTTTATCAAAATCGTTAGAGCCGTTTTTGAGATAGGATTTATAAATATATACATTGCTCATTTAAAGTAATAGGTATACATTCATTGCTCATTTAAAGTAATAGGATTTGCTCTAAACCCATGTTATTCTTTAGAACTGAGGCTGTTAGTTTCTAAGTAATTTGATAATTGTTTGACAATGACTCGCTCGTACAATTTTGAAAAGGAAGATATTAATGACAGTGTTCTGCAGTTGGAAACCATCTGGGAATCACCAGATTTGAAAAGTGGGTAATTTTGGATATTTTAAGTCGACAAGGGAAATGCCAGATAAAAAAGGAAGAGTTAATAAAATGTGCAAGAGATTTTTCTAAAAATTGAAGGGCAAGTTATATTATTGGCATAGTTATATATCATAACCTGTTTAATATTTGTTGTCAAAGGAGTTAATTACCATCTCAATATCTCTCTCGGTTATCTGTTCGAAAAAGACAAATTACAGTTACTGCTAGTGGTTTTAGGCACATTAAATATTGAGACAACCTCCTCGGGTTTTTTCAACTATAGATCTGTTATCTTTCAGCTTGATATTATTGGTTTATTTTTTCTTTAATTTTGACTTCGTTACCAATAACTTTCCAGGTTGCCTTGCATACGTTATTTGAGCCACATATAAGATTATCAGAAAAACTATGCTTGAATTTAACAATTTGTTCCCTATAATATATTTTCTTACTTTTAATTAAAGATCTAAGTTTTTCAGACTTGGCAAATCTAAATTGTTCAGATAAAGTGACAAGATGATCTTTAATTTTAATTAGATTAAGTGAAATCCAGTTGCTAGTTTTACTGTATTCCCTACATTTTACTTTTAGATAGCACAGGTCAAAATAATAAAATTGTTTTATAAACTTTTTTTCTTTGAGACATTTGTAAATTGAATCTTTATTAGGAATATCATTATTACTGGGCATTTAATGATCTAGAATGGTAATCTTGAACAACTCATATAACTATTAGTTTCAAATTATTGTTTTATCATTTCAAAATCCTTGAATGTAGGGCTGGGCTGGTCCACTGCCCACATGCAGCCCACGTGACAGCTGACACTTGACCAGTTCTCAGTATGCAGCATTGGCCCCTTGTAAAAATGGATTTGGTCTTAGCTTTTTTCTTTTTGTTTTTTACTGTAGTTGTAGAAACTGAAATAATGATTTAATTTATTTCAATTATATTGTGTAGACTCATTACAAACGTATGGAGCTAAAGGATTTTTCACCAACTGGGGCCCATTTCACAAAATAACAAGTTACATATTCACAAGTGAGTTTGAATAAATTTTGTGTAAACCTGTAATTTTATTTTTTACAAGTGTTTTTTTAACCAGCAAATTTTCACCGATTCACCAATAAATTCTTACATATTTACTGAAAAATATAAACAAAATTATTAAATTTAAAAAAACAGTACAGCTGTCATTTATCATATGAAATATAGACCGATTTTCTTAACAGGTCCACTTTTTGAGATACTGTGCGAGAGAGATGGAGAATCTTGTGAGGGGAAGTGTCAACTAATCACAGTCCCACAACGTGACATGCTCGATCACGATTGGCTGAAGCAAATATGTTTTTTTTTAATTTAACAGTTTTGTGGATCTGTTTCATACTTCACTTTGATACGATAATCCCTGAACCTAATACTTTTTAACTCGTATTAGTAACAAATGTTTGTTTTCATATCGTCGGGAGAAGAATAAAATGGTTTTCAAAATAAAACAGCTGTTGATAACTCTTAAAATTGAGGCTATCGGCAAGAAAAGATGTATCTATGGCCGAATATAAATAACGTTGTATATGTGAATGCTTATTTTTAGGGGATAATGTTTTGTACAAAATGGCTGTTTCAATACTTTCCTAAAAAATAATCATAGCATAATTCAAGTATTAATTTATATTAGGTTTTTTATTTAACTGATCTATTATTAATTTAGTTTATATTTTTAATTATGAAGTTAATAATGATGGGAGAGGGTTAAAACTAATGGTATTTGATCCTAGAACTCGGTAAGAGTAACAGTAGCCTATCCGTATGTTCTCAGGCACACGATGCAGTTCGCTAGCGTTCACGCATGAGAATGGATGCAGTCACACCAGACCAACGTAAAGTGCCACTAATTTAGCAATTCATACTCATGAACCAATAAACATAAAAGAAGGCATTAGTGTTAAGCGGAGACATTAACATTGATATGCAAGACGGTGCGGGATTTTCAGACACGTGTTTATGTTTAGGGATTTAGGCCTACTAGATCGAGTGCTGATGAATGTGAATGCGATCTATAACAAGCAGGAGTGAACGTCAAAAATGGTGGGAGTTCACTATCGTCGAACCAGGGTGAACCTGACTTTTCCTGCAAAAAGTCGGTGGATTATGCTGCTTGAGGCCTTGCAAGAGCGCTTAGGAGCGATCCATGCTGGAAATTTGTTTTAATCAATCAAAAGATGCTTTTTCAAAAAGTATTAATCGGTGTAACAACCAAGTAGGCTCTACATCTGGCGGGGTAGCGGATTTGTATCCCCCGGATTTGTACCCCCCCACAAAAAACGCTACGTAATTTTGACGTCACAGGAGGCGGGGCCTAAATCGCTCGAGAAACAGTCCGCGACTGGAAATGTACCCCCCAATACATTATTATATCATCAACACCTAATTGGTTTGAAATTAAATTATTTCCTTAAGTCTGACCCCGGAATTGTACCCCCGGATTTGTACCCCCCGTCGCCAAATGCTCAAGTCTTACCCCGGATTTGTACCCCCCGTTGCAAATCCTCAAGCCCTACCCCGGATTTGTACCCCCCGAATTTGTACCCCCCCGGATTTGTACCCCCTGTCAGGGCTACTAATACAGAAGGGCTGCGCCGCGCCTTTCATCTTGCCGGTCGCCGCCTGAGCCAGACCCCCGCCTCCCCCCAACAATCCCTCCCCCCGCGGTGACGTCACACTTTACCCGCGCCAGGGCTGCCACGTAAAAAGTATAACCGGCTGACTTTAAACCCCGATATCTCAGCAATGGATCATCCGATTAGACTAAAACAAAAAGTAAACTGAAGCTTATTGAAATATATGTTATGACATATCATTAAAAAAAATTAAGCCATTTCTTCTCTTAACATCTGTCTCACCGGCGAGACCGCTGCACGTAACTAGCGCAAATTTTAATTTGCAGCGTTTCAATTACACCGTCTGAATAGATAGTTACATTTTAGATAAAATTCTGAAACTTTGCAGTAATGAAATAAACAACACAGTCTTGCCAACGATTCAAATCTTGAGTGAAAAAGTGAGTTATAAGTAGCTTTAAAAATTAAAAACTGTGCATATTAAATTATTTATTTTTTAATTGACATGAAAAAGTTGAACTGTGAGGAAATTTTTTGTTATTTGGTCAGGCAATTTTTGTCTTTGGAAAGTTGTTGGCAAGGATACAAATAAAATTTTTTACATTTAAAGTGTTTTCATAAAATGTTTGGTTTAGCCTACAGGCGGTCTCAAAAGTGAGCGTTTAGATTTTTCCATTTTCACCCGCCCAGTGACCGCAGCTCTCGCACAGCTACAGGCCTATACCACCCCTGTATTAAAGATTATTAACTATCAAAATGTGATGCTTTTCGCTTTTATGATTATTATTCTCATTGTTAGTAAACTATGTTTACTGACATGATAAGTAATATATCTTATCTCAGCAATTTTAACTTAACCTTAATAAAATCTTACAAAACTTCATAGTAGACCTCAGCAACGAACCATCCGATTGGACTAAAACAAAAAGTAAATTGAAGCATATTTTTATACATTTAATGACATCTCATTTAACAAAATTTCGATCCAGCATAAAAAATGCTATAGGCTAAAAAACATAGCAAGTACCGGTTTTCTTGAGCTTTTTATTCCCTAAAAGTGAGGTTTAAACTTTTATTTTTAAAAACTACTTGAGCAATCGTTTTACTCGATCTGAAAGGTAACATGATTCGGATTTATCTTTAAAATTTAAAAACTAGCAGCGATAAACGCACTGAAAATAAGAATTAGTCAATTTTCAGTTACCGAGGCAAAAAAAGGTAAATTTTTGGCCTTTACATGGGAAAACCGCCAAAACGAAGTGGAAACACTGGCACACCGTGCTCTCATACTGTTTCCTACTTTACTTGGCTGCAGTCACGCGCTTGTTTTGCTATCAATTTGGTATTAAATAGTTTTTTTTATAGTTTTCCCGTTAAGTTAAGTTTTCCAGTTTTTATTATGTAATATTAAAGTGTTTTTTTAATATGGTGGTTTGTAGTGTGGCAACTTGTAAGAACTATCCAAAAAAAATAAAAACGTCATTTATCACGGGTTTTCAAAAAATGCGTGATTGAGGGATTTGTGGATTATCAAGTGTAAAAGGGCTGATAGTTTCAATGCGCAAAGTGCCAAAGTGTGTAGTGAATATTTTCTAGAAAGTGACTATAATGACGATTTGAGGAACAGACTCTTAGGATTGCCTGAAAGAAAACGTCTTAAGGATGATGCAGTGCCATCTGTTAATTTGGGCCATGAAAACGTTAGTAATAATCTAAGTATTTCAAATGACAGGAGAAAGAGGCTTGATAAAATAAATGTAAGGAAACCAGCAATAGAAAAAATAAATCTGTTAAGTCCCAGAAAACCTTGCCCAGAACAACCAAACCCCCCAAACCGTAGCCCAAAGGAGTTAAGCTTACGTATCAATGAGCTCAATGTCCTAGCCTGCAATGACCAAAATAATACGAATGATCCACACGATAAAAGTCCCGAAAAATGCAGCCCAAGAAAAAAGCGAAGATTGGATATGGTCACATGTGAAATGTTATCCGAGACCTCACATTGTTTAAATTGCCAAGAAAATGTAGAAAAAATACAAACTTTGAACAATCGATTGCAAGATGTACGTAAGCAACTTAAGGAAACAAAATTTAAACTAAAAGTTACAACTAACAAGTCCGTATGTAACTTAGTAATAGTTGGATGTAATAAATACGTAATATGTGCTGTATATACAGTGTGCTGTTCTCATATTAATTTCCTTTTAATCCACTATACTTTAATACTTTAATACTGTTATAGTGTGATCTACGAGTGTATATCATATCCCTCAGCTCAATCACCCGTTCACATATAGTCGCATACAAGCATTTTAAGCAGTGAATCAGGCTTATCATACGGGCGGGAGCCGCGAGCCAGTCTGGAAACTGTGACGTCACAGCGCTCGCCGGGCTGCATCACAGCGCCTGCCGCTGGGATCACTTTTGGAGCGCGAGCGGCGCAGCCTTTCTGTATTAGTAGCCCTGACCCCCTGTACTGAAATCCATTCTGATCGACCATGGAAATACGCCCTACAGTCCTTTATTGGCTGAATCAATACAATTAATTCCTAAGGGTGAATAAAATTTCTAGTAAAATAGCTGACTGGAATAAACATTGCTAGCGAAGCTACGACATTAATCTAATTAATGAGTAAAATGGAAACACTCCTTTACTTCATACCTTATCATTTGTTGAAATTGGATTATACATACAAAAATATTTGTTCGAGGTGTCGTACAAAAATATTTTGCAAATTTATTTGTGATACCGTCTAATTAAAACTGAAATTAACTTGTTTCCAAGGTAAAAATTAATTAACACCTAATATTATCTCATTATATAATATAACTCAAATTTAAGCTTTATTTGTTTTTATGTTCCTCAAGATTGGGAGTTTATTGCTCTATGAATTGTGATTTGTAATCTGAAATTTTTTTCTTTTATAACTAGAGGATTATTGTAATAGGGTTAAAAAGTTTTACTTCAATCACTGGTTTCATATCATAATAATTTTAAGTTCATGTTTTACGATATTACAAAAGTTATGAATAAGTTTATAGAAACAAATTACTGTCAAGACTATAGTCCTATGACACGAAACCAGACATAAAATAAATGGTTTTTCCCCAAACAAAGTAACTGTAAACACAAAACTTAGTGGCATTTAATTTTTGCACAAAATTGTTTAAGACTAGGCTCAAATAATAGCCGTCCCGGTGACAGCTGAAACAATTTAGTTTCAACCAAATAATTTATCATTACGTTTTTTAGTGAAATATTTTGCTCTAGTTCCCACTAAGACCTTGATTGTTGGTCTGCAAAATATGTATAAGAGATTGAATAAGAAAATATTTTTCCTACAACCGCCAAGTGTCAGTAAAGTGTCAGATTACACACCGAAAACCAATCGTAAAACATCAGCTGTTTACTGAGGAGCGAGCGATTAAGTCTTTGAAAGTCTTTGGAGCGAGCGCAAAAGTCTTTTGCGCTCGCCACGTGAATACTTTCACGCTCGCCAGCTGATTTTGCATTGTTACTCGGCACGCAACAGCACTCCTTTCCGTTTCCGACTAGGCTTGACTTGTTTATAACCTCAAACTGGCGCATTCAGCTACATTGGATGTAATGTAGCTGTGATGACGAATTCGGACTTACTCCTGATATTAGTGAATTAGTGAAAGAAGTTTCATGAAACTTATTACCTCGTAAATCTAGAAACCTTTACGAAATAGCTATTTGTGTATTAAGAGCGCAAAGTACGTCATTGCCGCTCGAGAATTGTAGATGACCGCACGAAGCTTTAGCTGAGTGCGGCCAAACATTTCAAGAGCGGCAACGACTATTTGTGCTCATATTACACACAATATTTTTCCTACCACCATTATTTAAACAGTTTAACTTATTAACTAACCTGTACACAAAGGTTCACTGAGGTTATGTTTGCTTATTCTATTGGAACGAACCGGAAGTTAGTGTGTAGAAATGCCGACATTGAAATCAGCTGATTTAGAGCAAGGCAACTAGAATTTAGAATACAGTGAGTGACATGGGAATTCTGACCAATAGAAACTGTTCTTTGGTGTTTGACGTCATAGTAATCTCTTTTGTGTGCCACCTTAACCTAATAAGTAACCCTGATTTAGCGAGCGAGAATGAAATGAAAGCGGAAATGAACAGTTTTGCGTACAGTTGACAGGTGTGGCAATGTGATTATTTCTATGCAGTGAAGGAAAATAAATATGAAGAATATATACAGTGAAATCATAATGACAAATTCAGCTACAATGGACGTGAGTAACTGTGATTGTATTTATTGTTTGGGATATTAAATCTGCAGTTGTAGGAAAACTTTATTATGTATTTCGCGTGTAAAGCATCTTTCTCGCTTTCGCTAAAAATACCTGCTGTTATTTGTTTAGCTCAAGTGAGAAAGACATACTTTACGCTCTTATTACATAAATAACTATTCCCAGCGATTCAATGTACCAAGGAAAAATTTAGAGATTTAATCCCCAAATACGAATAAAATGTGTCAATCGAACAGAGCAAACACTTTTCTTTTATTTATATTTAATATGTAAATTTTTAGAAATTTAGGCAAATTTTTACCTAAGCAAATAACATAAATTTCTATGAAATGCCTTCATTAAATAGGCATATTGTCATTGAAACATTTCAAATTGAAGTTAAATGGGCAGGTTAACCCATAACACCTCAATATCTTTCGCATTCCAAGTACATTTACAAAATACAGGTTTTAAATTTAAAATGTCCTTTAACTCTTGAATTTTTTAGGTTAATAATCAACTAATATTTTAAAACTTTAAATATTTAATCATTCATCGTGTTGAAACATGTATCAATGTAACTGTCATAGTTTGTTAGAAAATCCCATTTCCAGAGCACCTCCTAAAGTTACTTATGTCCCTTTTTAAGTTTTCTTTTTATGAAAAGAAATACAGTAAATTGATTTGATTACAGACAGTTGGTCTTGGTTTCAATAGGGCAAATACTCTTCCTTATTTTCAGTTGTCTTAAAAAAACACAATATTTTAAGAAATAAAAATCATAATGTGGATGATTGTTAACTGACTTTTGCTAGCACTGCATTCTGTGGTGTGTCTATGGAACTATTTCATATCTTGATCATCTGTTTTGTTACAAACAAATGTGAATTGGAGAAAGTTCACAGGTTCTAACACGGATAGTAGCACTTTTGCTGAAATTTCAAAAGCCTCCTGTGTGTAATGGGATATTTTCCACACCCGCAAAAGGCACATCTAGAGAATAATAGCTTTGATTTGATACCAAATACGTGCAGAAAAAATTAATTTATAGGGGTCGATTTGCTCTGGACAAAATCCCAGAAATTCTTTTAATAATAGAGTTGACCCTTTGGACTCTGGGAAGGAACCCGATTGAGTTAGGAGCGAAATAGATGGCTTAAAGCCTTATCCGTGAAATGTTTTATATTTATACCAAGTTTCATGGCAAACAGTCCAACGGAATACGAGTCAATAAACGTGAAACATGTATAATCAAACTAACAATTTTTTTTATGAATATAGTTATTCAAAACAATCTTTTATCCAATACTTTCATCAAGTATTATTGACAGATTTTCTAGCCCACTTAATGATGAATAAGACTACAAAATATAATAATAATAATAACACTAATAATAATAAGATATATTCGTAGAATAATATTAGGTAATAATTTAACGAACAGCCGTTGATTTAGGAGAACTAATTAAAAAAGTCAACTGCAACAATGAATACTGACCCGGTATATTTCAATGGTCGGTCAAAATGGATTTGAAAAATATTTCACTAAAAAAACGTAATGATAAATTATTTGGTTGAAACTAAATTGTTTCAGCTGTCACCGGGACGGCTATTATTTGAGCCTAGTCTTAAACAATTTTGTGCAAAAATTAAATGCCACTAAGTTTTGTGTTTACAGTTACTTTGTTTGGGGAAAAACCATTTATTTTACGTCTGGTTTCGTGTTATAGGACTATAGTCTTGACAGTAATTTGTTTCTATAAACTTATTCATAACTTTTGTAATATCGTAAAACATGAACTTAAAATTATTATGATATGAAACCAGTGATTGAAGTAAAACTTTTTAACCCTATTACAATAATCCTCTAGTTATAAAAGAAAAAAATTTCAGATTACAAATCACAATTCATAGAGCAATAAACTCCCAATCTTGAGGAACATAAAAACAAATAAAGCTTAAATTTGAGTTATATTATATAATGAGATAATATTAGGTGTTAATTAATTTTTACCTTGGAAACAAGTTAATTTCAGTTTTAATTAGACGGTATCACAAATAAATTTGCAAAATATTTTTGTATGTATAATCCAATTTCAACAAATGATAAGGTATGAAGTAAAGGAGTGTTTCCATTTTACTCATTAATTAGATTAATGTCGTAGCTTCGCTAGCAATGTTTATTCCAGTCAGCTATTTTACTAGAAATTTTATTCACCCTTAGGAATTAATTGTATTGATTCAGCCAATAAAGGACTGTAGGGCGTATTTCCATGGTCGATCAGAATGGATTTCAGTACAGGGGGTCAGGGCTACTAATACAGAAAGGCTGCGCCGCTCGCGCTCCAAAAGTGATCCCAGCGGCAGGCGCTGTGATGCAGCCCGGCGAGCGCTGTGACGTCACAGTTTCCAGACTGGCTCGCGGCTCCCGCCCGTATGATAAGCCTGATTCACTGCTTAAAATGCTTGTATGCGACTATATGTGAACGGGTGATTGAGCTGAGGGATATGATATACACTCGTAGATCACACTATAACAGTATTAAAGTATTAAAGTATAGTGGATTAAAAGGAAATTAATATGAGAACAGCACACTGTATATACAGCACATATTACGTATTTATTACATCCAACTATTACTAAGTTACATACGGACTTGTTAGTTGTAACTTTTAGTTTAAATTTTGTTTCCTTAAGTTGCTTACGTACATCTTGCAATCGATTGTTCAAAGTTTGTATTTTTTCTACATTTTCTTGGCAATTTAAACCATGTGAGGTCTCGGATAACATTTCACATGCGACCATATCCAATCTTCGCTTTTTTCTTGGGCTGCATTTTTCGGGACTTTTATCGCGTGGATCATTCGTATTATTTTGGTCATTGCAGGCTAGGACATTGAGCTTATTGATACGTAAGCTTAACTCCTTTGGGCTACGGTTTGGGGTGTTTGGTTGTTCTGGGCAAGGTTTTCTGGGACTTAACAGATTTATTTTTTCTATTGCTGGTTTCCTTACATTTATTTTATCAAGCCTCTTTCTCCTGTCATTTGAAATACTCAGATTATTACTAACGTTTTCATGGCCCAAATTTAACAGATGGCACTGCATCATCCTTAAGACGTTTTCTTTCAGGCAATCCTAAGAGTCTGTTCCTCAAATCGTCATTATAGTCACTTTCTAGAAAATATTCACTACACACTTTGGCACTTTGCGCATTGAAACTATCAGCCCTTTTACACTTGATAATCCACAAATCCCTCAATCACGCATTTTTTGAAAACCCGTGATAAATGACGTTTTTATTTTTTTTGGATAGTTCTTACAAGTTGCCACACTACAAACCACCATATTAAAAAAACACTTTAATATTACATAATAAAAACTGGAAAACTTAACTTAACGGGAAAACTATAAAAAAAACTATTTAATACCAAATTGATAGCAAAACAAGCGCGTGACTGCAGCCAAGTAAAGTAGGAAACAGTATGAGAGCACGGTGTGCCAGTGTTTCCACTTCGTTTTGGCGGTTTTCCCATGTAAAGGCCAAAAATTTCCCTTTTTTTGCCTCGGTAACTGAAAATTGACTAATTCTTATTTTCAGTGCGTTTATCGCTGCTAGTTTTTAAATTTTAAAGATAAATCCGAATCATGTTACCTTTCAGATCGAGTAAAACGATTGCTCAAGTAGTTTTTAAAAATAAAAGTTTAAACCTCACTTTTAGGGAATAAAAAGCTCAAGAAAACCGGTACTTGCTATGTTTTTTAGCCTATAGCATTTTTTATGCTGGATCGAAATTTTGTTAAATGAGATGTCTTTAAATGTATAAAAATATGCTTCAATTTACTTTTTGTTTTAGTCCAATCGGATGGTTCGTTGCTGAGGTCTACTATGAAGTTTTGTAAGATTTTATTAAGGTTAAGTTAAAATTGCTGAGATAAGATATATTACTTATCATGTCAGTAAACATAGTTTACTAACAATGAGAATAATAATCATAAAAGCGAAAAGCATCACATTTTGATAGTTAATAATCTTTAATACAGGGGTGGTATAGGCCTGTAGCTGTGCGGGAGCTGCGGTCAGTGGGCGGGTGAAAATGGAAAAATCTAAACGCTCACTTTTGAGACCGCCTGCAGGCTAAACCAAACGTTTTATGAAAACACTTTAAATGTAAAAAATTTTATTTGTATCCTTGCCAACAACTTTCCACAGACAAAACAGATGATCAAGATTTGAAATAGTTCCAGAGATATGCCACAGAATGCAGGAAAAGCATATGTCATTATGATTTCGATTACTTAAAATACTGAACTTGTTTTAAGACAACAGAAAATAAGGAAGAGTATTTGTCATATTGAAACTAAGACCAACAGTCCGTAATTATGATAATTTACTGTATATCTTTTCTTAAAACGGAAACTTCAAATTGAACATAAGTAAATAGTCGGTGCCTTGGAGATGGGATATCATAACAAACTATTGACAGAGAAGACACATTGATACATGTTTCAACACATTGATGCATGTTTCAATGTTTTGATGTTTAAAATTCAATATTAGTTGAATTTTAACCTAAAAAAAATCAAGTTTTAAAACACAAAATAAATTTAAAACCTGTAGTTTGTAAATGTACTTGGAATGGGAGAATATTGAAGTGTCAACGTTTAGTCTACCTATTTTACTAGATTTTGAAATGTACCAATAACAATATGCCTAAATTAATGAAGGCTTTTCATAGAGTTTTATTTGCTTGGGTAAAAATTTGCCAAAAATGTATTTAAGATGCGAAACAAAAAGCGAGTCTGTTCGAAAATTTAATTCTTTGGCCGTTATGGGTGTTTAATAATTTTTTTTTTACGACGCATGGCTATTTTATAAATGTTATTTAGAGATTAGTTCATCTGTAAATCAGTGGTTTGTCCATCTTATTACCGATGTTTGTTAAGATCTAAGAAAAATGAATGCAAGAAACTTAAGCGTAGATGTTGTGTAGAATGATCTCTAAAACAGAGACATGAAGATGCGCCAAGGAATGAAGATCCATATACCCCATTTAATGTGAAATGAATGCTGACGCGCTGTCGAAATTTCAAAGTGTAAAACATACAAATACCCCCGTTGCAGCAGACCTGCATACTCAGCGAATTTCAAATGCAAAACAATTTATTTTAATCTACATAGCAAGATTTGACATGTTTTTGTAAGCTCCATAAGATTAACATGGGGAATGAGTATGCAGGTTTGCTGCTACAGGTATGTTTAAACTTGTTGGTTTTAATTCAATATTTAGTAGATCTGAACTAGAAGAAGCCATTTACCGAGTTTTATCAAGATATGTTGAGAAATAAACGAGATATAGAATTTTACTTATTTCCCATAAGGTTAACATTGGGACAACGTACTGTGTTTACCACTTTCAATATCTCGGTAACCAATGGACATAGAGCAGTGATTCAAAATACTAAATTGTTTGTTTTTTTTGAGCTGAATTCAATGGTGCCAACAAAAATTTGATAAATTTTATTTTTCTATGTAAAAAGATCAAAAAACCCATTTTTGGGGGGGTTTATCCCCCTTTACCCCCCCTTCCGGTGGTCCGATCGGGCTGGTTCACGAACTCGTCCAATCAATTACCACTTTACATGTCTGTACCAAATTTCATCAAGATCGGACCATTTTTACGGCCGCTATCGTGCTAACAGACACATATATATATATATAGATATATATATATATATCTAAAAATTCGAACGAATGGTGTTTTTTGCTTCTGGGGGTTGCAAAACGAAAAGTTATCATGGTCTGGGGCTTAGGTCTTACCATGAGACCTACGGTAATAGCTTCTTCCCTATAGGGGAAATTCGCTAAAATGTAAACATGGACAGTTTTAAAGTAGATGAAATAAATGAACTTCTCAAATACCGTGAGGAATTTCTTACCCAAATTGAAGTTTCGAGTACAAAAGTAATAAGTTATTTTTAAAAGTTTTCCCCGATGAGAAATTTAATTACTGGCAATTTTATTCCAGTGTTATGACATAAAAATTAGTAGGAAACTAAAAAAAAATTCAAACATTCACACAGTTCATCATTGAAAGGTATTTTACGCTGCAAAACTCCATACATAATCAACATAAAACTAAAGCCTAATTCAGCAAGTCGTTTTTATAAGTCACGAAGTGACGCGGGCTGCTAGTAATAGTGAAAAGAAACTGTTGCAACTGCAACCGGTAAATGAACAGTTAACATTAAAAACATGTTTATAAATAGCAGTTGTATACGAAAAAGGAATAGTTCCTCTAATCCGTTCCGTAGTTTGAAGGGGAAAGAGGAATGACGGGAGGGGTTTTACCTTCCCTACATGCGTGGAAATTTTCTGCGCATGGACTCGTTAAGAAAATCCAATAATAGTATGTTTTGAAATAGAAGATTTCTTAATCATACGTTTATACCAATAACTTTAGGTACATAAATAGACTTGCCTTTGCCATTTAGAATGTTGTGTTGCTAGGATTAAAAGATGAAAGCACATTGAAAGTAAGGATTTCATAAAAAAATCATTACATTATCGATTGAATATAATTTTGTCCTCCTTCAACTCCCAAAAAAATCTGGTTTTAACTGCTTTTACTTGAAAACATCTGAGCTTTACCATGTTCCTTACAATGTATACCGACTTTTTCTCTAAAGTTAAGCTATAAAATGTGTATGAAACTACATTCAAAATAGTATAAAATGGTCGTCAATGCCGTTGCAACTGTTGATGTATTATCGATGACCTTTTGATGGATAGCAATATTAATTCATAGCCCTATCATGACAAACGACGGCCGGACTCAGTTTCGATCGTGTTCATAATTTGAACAGGTGACCCTCAGGTTATGATGTGAGCACTTTATCCACTCGGCTATCCAGTTAATGTCTTCAGCATAAGCAAACTCTCGCGAGGACTAGGCGAGTCTTTTGTATATCTTCTAGACGAATCTTGGGGAACATATTGAAGCCTTGGCCTTAATGAATCAAATCAAATCAAATCAAAAATCTTTATTCCAAATAAATGACAATACAATATCATAACAATGAAGTATAAAAATAAATGGAATTATTTCCCCGGATAGACTATACATCTGTGTTCGGGGAAAGAGTTCAAAATCAGTCGTCGATTCACTTCACTATATGATATACCACTAGTCCATAAAAAGAATGTAAGGGAATGAAAGGGCTGTATAGAACGAGGCATGCTGTCCGCACCATGAAAACGCTCGTATTCGCTTTGTACAGAAGGAGAGTGTACTTATACCATAATGGTGCGCTCAGCATGCCTCATTGTATCCCTTTAATCTAGTCACATTTTTCAAAAACTTTGCTTTTTTTGGTGAAGCGCCTCCGCGATACTGTGCTGTCAGCATAGTTCCAATCAAAGGCATTAGCTAATTCAGTTATAAATGGCAAAGCACAATTATGTGATTAATTGGTTAATAAAATGCATAATCCTGGCAGAAAAGAACGGCCAAAAACCCATTTTTTATGGAAAGCAAGATTACTAATTAATATCAGCGTTAAACACAGTGGAAAACTTGTTTGTAAAATATAATTTAACGCCTTATCATTGCTTTGGATGAGAAACTTTGAATTATAACTGGATCAAAGGTAAAAAAATGAAAGTTACCTACCTCTTGGTTTAGGTGAAACATTTTAGCTATTTTAACTAGTGTAGGTGAATAGGTGAAATTTCACTAGCTACAACAAGACTCGTTTACCCTAACATTTTTTCCCACAAGCACATGTTCAATATTTGTCAAAAACAGACCATTCATTTAATAGACGTATTAAAATTTCTACTTAGTATAATAAATCAAATGTCCTTTGATTATTCCTTAACATATTAAAAAAATAATTTCATCTTGGTTTTAGTGTCATTAAAGTTGGATTTAATAATTTTAGTATCTCTAACCTCAAATCCTGATACTTGTGACTATAAAAGTACAATTGTAACTATTTTTCACTAGTGTCCAAAAGTGAATATGTAACTTGTTCCCAGATAGCACAGTCACATCAACTAGATGTCTAATAGATGTACCTCATGTTAAACCACACACGTCTATTAAACGTGACCGTTATAGACGTCTAACGTCTAATAGACATTCCTACAATGTTCAAATGTCACCATTATCGACCTTATATCAACATTCTACGTGGATGTAGAATAGATGTTCAATAGATGTTAATTACACATCCATATATTGACATCTACAGAACATCCAATTAACATACAAAAAGTAACGAATAACAAAATTGTAATTATAAATATATAAAAAAAACAAAGTGTAATAAAAAAAAATCTAAGTAAGGATATGCATTTGTACATAGTTTCTACACACGTTACCACAATGCAAATTCTGTTGACCTATGTTGGGATTTGAACCTGGGACCTTTACCTTCGTAAGCTGGGCCTGTATCCACTACACCACCAGACCTGATAATAAATATAGGGCAAAATCTCATCTTAACTACTGCTTTGTTGGTAAACATTATAGGATCCAAATGTAGTGCAGATATAACCTTTAAGGACTGAGAACGAGTTATAAAGTGCCTCCTTGTCACTTTTTTCCTCATTCACACTATAATATTATTTTTTCATTAAACAACTATTTTAAAAAGTGTAATGACAAAAACTTTTTGGTATCTAAAATTTACCTCGTCTAATTGTTTAAATACTATTCTATTCTACTCAAATCGATGTAAAGTAATTATAAGCTCAATGCGAGTAGTTATTTAATAATAGAGTAATGTGGTAAGTGTATATGAAATTTTAAAATAACAAAAAAGGGAAATACCCCCATTGCAGCAAATATGCATACTCAGCTAATTTCTAAAGCAAAAGAACAAAGTTCAATCAAGGCCACACTACACTGTAGTGTGGCCTTGGTTCAATCGAACATAGCGAGATTTGACTTGATTTTGACATGAAATCTCATCTAGATGAAGCCGCAAACCAAGTTTTATTATATTGAGAAATAAGCGAGATATAGGCCTAGAATGTTACTTAATTCCTATAAGGTTGACATTGGGGCAACTTACTGTGTTTACCACTTTCAGTATCCAGTAACCAATGGACATAGAGCAATGATTCAAGGTGCTAAATTATTTGTTTTTTTTAGCTGAATCCAATGGTGCTAACCAAAATATCATAATAATTATTATTATTTTTCTATGTGAACACCACCTACGGTGAATATGTGAAATGGCAAACTAATGTTAAGTTGCCGCCAAGTTGTCATAACTATCAGGAAACAGCTTTGCCTAGACAAAGAACTGCAAATGTGTGACAAATTTGCTAGTGAAAAGTTGCTTTATCAGACCAACAGCAAATGAAGGCAACTTTGCCGAAAAACAACCTGTTATGTGGGTATAGTGAGGTAAACAATCTATATTATTAATTCTGTAAGCGATTTTTTTCAATCAAAATTGTGAGAGTTTGACATCTCGCAGGATGATGGGAGACGGCTCAAATTAAAGGTCTTGGTCCCAGGGGGTCGGGAAAAATAGCAGATTATGTTCAATTCTACCAGAAAATGAGAAATAACGAAAAATATCTTCCATTTAAAATGCATTGGGATTGAAAAACGTCTGCTTTGTTTACATTAAACATGTGGTGCTAATGCTTGATTCAAAGCCATATGCTAGATGTTGATATGTGGGGTTTTTTTCAAAATGCCGCTAACTATGCACGTTCAGTATATTATTATAACAAATAAATATTTTGAATTTAAGATTTTCCGATTTTATAATATCTAAGGGTTTCAGTTTTTCATAATTTATAAAAAGTTAAGTAAGTTTGTTTAGTTTATGTTATAACGATACAGATTTAATACCAAGTGATCTATATACTGTATATTATATATATAATTAAATAAGGGAAATTTTGCGCCAAAAGTATGGGCGTTTGGAAGTCGCAGGATGATGGGAGGGGGCTTATCCCAGGGAGGATAATGAAATTGTTTTAAGCTTATTATTAGAAAAGAAGAAATAACGTAGAATAGCTTGCGTTTAAAACCACTGATATGTAAAAAGGTCTGCTTTGTTTACTTAAAACATGTGGTGCGGATACTTGATTGAAAACCATATGCTAGATATAATCGTAATTTTGTGGATCCTATTTTCTATGAAGGTATTTTGTACTATAATAAAGAATGATTATGCTTAGGGGCTATTAGCCCCTTCAAGCCTTTAGTAACAGATTAATTTGGGATTCAAACCAATAAAAAGGTTAAGTTTTTTTATTATTGTAGTCATCAGGGAAATAAAATACAGTAGAACCTCGCTAATTCGAATTTCAGGGGAAAGGCAATATATTTCGAACTATGGGAAGTTTGAATTATAGAGAGTTTGAATTATAGAGGTCAGAATAAATAAAATTCGAATTATGGAGGTGCCGGTTTTAGGTGTAGATAGTTCGAATTACAGAGGTCAAAATAAATAAAATTCGAACTACAGAGGTCCAAGTTTATTTTTAAAAGCTAAACAGAATACTGTAGTTCAAACACATCTCTTGGACAAAATGCTGTAAATATGTACTACCGTACAGGACATATTGAATACATACAATGACATATTCATTAAAATAAAATAACATTAAAGAAAAAACAAATTAATGACAAAATTGAATTACAGTACTGTGTTATACAGTAAGTAGGATTCAACAGTACTTAGTTCGTAAACATTGTTCATTGAGTATTAAAAAAGTCTGTAATTCGTGACTGTTTTAATGATCTTTTGCATTGAATGTCAATAGTATTTTCAATATTTACAATGGCTGAAAATTCGTTACCACCAATATCACTCGATTGCTCAATAAAAGTGCGAATGGTTTCGACTGCACGTCGCGCTTCCTTTATTGTAACGAAGTGAAGGTCGTCTGCTCCCGTCTCGTCGTCTGCACCTGACCCATCGTCGTCTGCGCCTGCCTCGTCCCTGTCGGCCTCTGCCGCCACTATCTCGTCGTCTGTCAACGTTCCGGCTACCGCTACGTCGTTGTCGACCTCGACGAAATCTTCAAATGTTGTGTTATCATTTACGTTACAGTGAGCCATTACGACATTCCATTCGCTTTCGATCGGATCTTCAACAGGATCTGGTGTAACTGTTACGATTTCTGGTTCAGTTTCTTCATTTACGAAACCACAAGCTTTAAAACAATTAGCGATTGTTTGTTGAGTTACATTTTCCCCTGATTTGTTTGCCATTCTCATCGCTTGTAGGATGTTGATTGGAACAACGGCTTTTTCTTCTTCAATATTTGATAAAATAACTCTTACAACTTCTTTCCTGTAGAGTTTTTTATGATTCCCTGGTCTAACGGTTGAAGTTTTGACGTTGTGTTGGCAGGAAGAAACTGAACTTTGATCGCGTCAAGCTTTGGGATATCGTTGTGAGCAGTACAGTTGTGAATGAATAAAAGAATCTTACGTTTTTCCTTCTTCATTTGTTTGTCTAGCTTAAGCAACCATTGCGCAAAAACGCTACTATTCATCCATGCTTTGGGATTTGCGTCAAATTCAAAAGGAAATGACTTAACTCCAGCAAAACATCTCGGGTTTTTGTATTTACCAATCATAAATGGCTTTAACTTTTCTGTTCCTGTCATATTATTCGCAAGCAAAAGTGTTGCTCGAATTTTACTGTTCTTACCACCATGACATTTTTCGTTTTTGAAAGTTAAAGTTTTATCGGCCAGACATTGGTAGTACAGGGCTGTTTCATCAGCATTAAATATGTTTTTAGGATCATAGTCTTTCAACAGTGTTTTTAGTTCCTCTTTGCAGTTTTTACATACATTGTCATCAACGCTTGCACTCTCTCCACACACCTTACGAAAAACAATGTCATTTCTTTGTTTAAATTTCTCCAACCAACCATTACTTGCTCGAAAATGATCATGACCTAATGATTTGGCAAAATCTTCAGCTTTTTCTTTGAGAATTGGCCCCCCTACACTTACGTTATGGTCCCTACATTGTTTGAACCATTTTATCAAGCATTCCTCCACGTCAGGAAATTCGGATTTACACACTCTCTTATTGTTTAAATTACTACCTGCAAACATTCGTTGCCTGACTAGCTCCTCTTGTTTAAGGATCGTAGATAATGTGCTGGCGGGGATACCATACTCTTCAGCTATATCCTTTTTGCGTTTTTCACCACTATTCACTGCATCAATTATTTTAAGTTTGTCTCCCAAAGTTAAGCATTTATACTTCTTAGCACTCATTCTTGCTCACGGCACTACAACACTAAAACTAACAATCAATTAACACAGTGAAATCTGACTGACCGTTAAAAGACGTCAACTTTGCAAAGAATCCGAACGGAAACTAATCGTGGGAACATCGATAAGAGCGTCAGTTCATGTTTCTACAGGTGTGTTTTTGTCCTGAATTCGAATTACAGAGGCTTACAGTAACGCAGTTCGATTTGTAGAGGTTGACTTCGAATTTTGGAGGTAACAGTTCGAATTACGGCAACAAAATTCGAATTGTAGAGGCTCGAGTATGTTCAAATTCGAATTGTAGAGGCTGCATTAAGCGTAAAAATCACTTTGAATTATCGGTATATTATTTTTCGAATTTTAGAGGTTTTCTGAGGGGAACGGACAATCATTACGAATTATAGAGGTTTTAGAATTATCGAGGTTCGAATTAGCGAGGTTCTACTGTATAATTAAGGAAATAACGACTTGCAGGAACACGAAAAGGGCTTTCCAGTGCTGCACTATGGAAAGTTAGCTATACCCCCACTACCGATATGCCCTCCCCACGAGTCGTACCAACTAATGCAAGTCGAATTTCCTTCTGGCGATCGCGCTAAATGTCTACAAAAATTCATTCCGGGAACTTTTTGACTGTACCTCGTATAGCCATTTTCAGTCTTAAAATATTTTTAAATGATCCAATGTGTAGATTTGTAATAAGTAAGTTTATAGCTGAACCCCAATTGCTTACAGCAAAAAATATATTTCACAGAAAATAAAAATTAGCCTACTTTAGTTTCATTGTCGGTCAAAGTATACCCCTTAAAACAATAATGCTGCATCATTGCATACACAGACCCTCTTTAGGTCTAAGCTTAAAGCTTATAAACCTTAGGTCTAACCTTAGGACTAAACCTAAGGCCTCATTACTTAGTCTTAGACCTTTGTAGCCTAATTAAGGCCTGATTTCAGCAAACATCAGTTAAGAGTCGGATAGTAAACCATTCGTTAAAAATAGGAAAATAGTATTACACAGCTGATAAAATTAAACTAACCTAGCCTTAACAGTGGTTTAAAGTTTGGTGAAATCAGGCCTAAAGCGTTCTGTTGTGTTAGGTTCAAAAACGTCAGAAATAAGTTGGCCTAAAACTATAAATTTGTATTGGATTAAATGGTTTATAAAATGTTCAAGAAATAAGTCTTTCGAGAATTTTCGAAGGCCTATAGACATTGTAATTCCTATAAAACTTAGTTGACCTAAAATAAATATCACTATTAGTAAAAAGCAGACCTTAGTGACGCCATTAGTAGCGACGTATCAAAAAGTATAACGGCGCCGTGGGGATTCGATCCTGGCTCACCGAGTTGGTAGCCCGATGCGCTGCCGATAGAGCTACAATGCCTTGCGCTCGCGCGAATGAGTAAGCACAATCAATTAATCTCGGAACTGGGAATAAATCTATTTGTTACGATAATTTTCTTAACACGCACAGGATTTGGAGCACGCATCAAATTAAAACCGGTGCATTATTATTGAAAAAAGTATTACTGAAATCGGGGTTTATATGAGTTTTTAAAGGTAAACTGCTTCCATATTTTATAAATAATTGTCTAGGCAACATTTAGTCAGATACACTGCTAAGTTTTAAATTACTTCTAATTAGTTCCTTATTACGCTAAAAATGGTATTTACTATGAATGTAAACCATTTAAACTAACCTGCCTTTACAATTAATTTGCCATTGTAGTAATCACTTGGACCATTAATGGTTGCAATCAGCTGTTTCACATAATTAAGTAACTTTAAATGTAGCTCAACAAAATTTAACAATCAAAACTTGTTTTTATAATTTACTAACTATAAACTTGTTTGGTTAAAATAATATAAAAATGTATTATTACCCCTTTCAATTTAAAGTATTTGTACACGTTTTTGGGTACTGGACATAATATAAAACAAATGCCGTTATTATTATTACTCTATGCAAATGCTTCTTGAGCGTTTTCTCTTCGTCTGTTGTTAGACAAATAAGCCGTGCCGTTAAAATCAGCTGATTGAAGAACTGTTAAATAAGGTTATTGCAAAGGATTTTTGCGGACATTTGCCATCACTGATTAGTAAAAAACAAGTTTCACGACGTTTCGGGATCTGGAATCTGATCCCGTCTTCAGGTGGAAGAAAACCTAGAACATAACAAGATTAGTAACACATAGCCAGGAAAACCTGGAGAAAAAAATAGCTAAAACAGAGAACTGTAAAAACAGTCACGAAAACAATAAGCTGAAAATAAAAACAATACACAAAATAACACAGGAATCACAAGTATCAAGAATCACCAGGCAGGAGAGAGCACGTCCACACCCAATCAGAGCTGAGCTGAGACTGGTGGGAGGAAAGCAAATGGCGGCGGCAACGGAAATGACGGCGCCCACAGCCAACCAAATCACGTCGCGCTACCGGTGGCGAAAACCTGAAACAGAGACATGTGATATGCAAATTCCGTGTGTCTGTTTGTGTTTTTTTAGTTAATTTTTAACCTGATTTTGCCCCTTGGCCTTGCTACGGGTTAACATGTTATGAGAATTTTTAACAGAATTGTTAGTAATTACCCTATTTGCTGACACTTTATTTTCCCTGTCTTTCAATTCTTTGTTTAATATTGGTAGCCATACTGGCCTTATTTCAAGTGAAGATTGACTGATTGGTTGGTCTGCTAGTTTTATGTATGAAGCTTCAATTAGTTTTCTTTTGAAAAAATGAGGTTCGCGGTGTACTATTTTTGCTTCGTCAAAATTCATCTGGTGATTTTCAGACCAGCAGTGTTGAGCACTTTTTGATTTATCCACTAAGCCCTTCCTCGTGTTATCTTTGTGTTCTTTGATTCTAACATTTAAAGGTCTTTTTGTCTCGCCATAATACGGCCTAGAGCAACTATTGCAGTTTATTCTGTAAACACAGTTTTTTGATCCCTGAGTGCCATTTTTTTGGTTTGGTTTTTACGAGACATTGCCTAAGAGTGTTTTGTGTCCTAAACGCGGTTCTAACTTTGAACTTCCTAGCAACTCTTCTAATTTTTTCCGATAATCCCGGCACATAAGGGATTGACATAGGAACGAATTTTTCAGTGTTTTCTGACTCATTCTGTTTAGCCCTACGGGTTTTGCACTTTCTTATTACGGATTGAGGGTATCCATTCTTAGCCAAATCTTGCTCTACTTTTTTGATTTCCTGATTTAATCCATCTTGATTTGAGCAAATGCTCTTTGCTCTGTCAAATAGTGAGTAAGCTACCCCTTCTTTGACAGATTTTTGATGGTTTGATTGAAAATTTAAGTACTGCCCTGTGTGTGTCTTTTTTCTGAAAACAGTTGTCCTAAGCGTGTCCCTATCCTTTTCTACGCACACATCCAAAAATGCTAGTTTGTTTTGGACTTCCTCTTCCATTGTTAGGCGGATGGAAGGAGAAATACTGTTAAGATGCCCTAAAAAGTCTTTTAGTTCATCGTCTCCATGCGGAAATACCACGAAGGTGTCATCGACGTACCTCCACCAAATCTTCGGTTTGAGTTGAGCCAAAGACAAAGCCTTTTGCTCAAACTCCTCCATAAAGATATTAGCAAAGATAGGCGACAATGGCGATCCCATGGCCATCCCCTCATCTTGACGGTATAATTTACCCTCTAGTTCAAAATAGTTACATTGAGTGCATAATTCAAGCAGTTCCATAATGACGTTAACAGGAAGTTTAGTACGTTCAGTTAGACTTTCATCTTTTTCGAGCCGAGACTCGATTATTTTTAAGGTTTCAGGAACTGGGACATTCGTGAACAGACTTTCAACATCAAAACTAACCAGCTTATCCGTCTCAGCCAGCACTATGTCCTTTGACTTTTCAACGAAGTCTTTAGAATTTTTTATGTACGAGTCAGTTTTTCCTACCAATGGTTTTAGGATGTCCAGGAGGACTTTAGACAGTTCCCTACACGGTGAGTCGCGAGAGCTAATTATAGGCCTAAGAGGTACATCAGTTTTATGAATTTTAGGTAACCCATACATGTGTGGGATTTTCGAGTGATGCGGTGTTAAACGAGTTCTTTGTTTATCAGAAAAAAACTGTTTATGCTTCCTAAGAGTGCTTGCAACTTTACGTTCGAAACTTTCTGTAGGATCTTTATTTAGTTCAGTATATTTACCAGCTTGGAGAGTTTCCAATATTTTCTCTTTATATGTTACTGTGTCCAAGACAACAGTAGCGTTTCCTTTATCCGCGGGCAATATTTTGATAGTATCATCTTTCCCAAGGATAGATACTGCCTTGATTTCCTCTTTCTTTAGGTTGGGCTTTGGGACAGGAATTTTATTCAGTAAGATGCTGGCCTCACACCGAAACTGATCCCCCTGAGTCTCAGGGAGCTGAGACACAGCGGACTCAATCCCCGTAACAAAGTCAAGCGCCCTAACTGATTTAGGCACAACAGAAAAGTTCAGCCCTTTAGACAAAACGGAAATTTCATTTGAATTTAAATTTCGTGAAGAAAGATTCACAACCTGATTATTTGCATCATTAATCTGTTCATCATTTTTAGAGTTATTACTAATTTCGACAGGTCTTAATTTTTCTAGCTTTGATTGTTGTCTGGATTTAATATCAACCGATTCTTTGTCAAACCTATTTTGGATGCTTTGAAAAATGTTCTGAAACTCAGAACCAATTAAAGTTGCCAATTCAGATTTCTTATTTTCAATACTGATTTTGAGGGTTCTCTTTTCCGTACGATGAAAGTTTATTCTTTCAATTAGGAGAGATTTTGAAGCTGCAGACATTATTTTGCTGGCTTTAAAACTACTAAAAGGAGGTTTAATTCTGAAACTCTGCGGTATTAGATTTTCGAGTTTGCACTTAGTGAGAAAAGTTAAATGGTTGGTGTGCCTAGCCAACTTTAGGTGCATTTGTTCAAGTTCACTTAATTGATTACTTACTCCGGGTCCGTACCGAGAATCAATTCTTTGTTTGAAATTCATTGTTGGTGATGGTGATTTTATATTTTGATTAGGATTTTTGCGGACATTTGCCATCACTGATTAGTAAAAAACAAGTTTCACGATGTTTCGGGATCTGGAATCTGATCCCGTCTTCAGGTGGAAGAAAACCTAGAACATAACAAGATTAGTAACACATAGCCAGGAAAACCTGGAGAAAAACACAGCTAAAACAGAGAACTGTAAAAACAGTCACGAAAACAATAAGCTGAAAAGAAAAACAATACACAAAATAACACAGGAATCACAAGTATCAAGAATCACCAGGCAGGAGAGAGCACGTCCACACCCAATCAGAGCTGAGCTGAGACTGGTGGGAGGAAAGCAAATGGCGGCGGCAACGGAAATGGCGGCGCCTACAGCCAACCAAATCACGTCGCGCTACCGGTGGCGAAAACCTGAAACAGAGACATGTGATATGCAAATTCCGTGTGTCTGTTTGTGTTTTTTTAGTTAATTTTTAACCTGATTTTGCCCCTTGGCCTTGCTACGGGTTAACATGTTATGAGAATTTTTAACAGAATTGTTAGTAATTACCCTATTTGCTGACACTTTATTTTCCCTGTCTTTCAATTCTTTGTTTAATATTGGTAGCCATACTGGCCTTATTTCAAGTGAAGATTGACTGATTGGTTGGTCTGCTAGTTTTATGTATGAAGCTTCAATTAGTTTTCTTTTGAAAAAATGAGGTTCGCGGTGTACTATTTTTGCTTCGTCAAAATTCATCTGGTGATTTTCAGACCAGCAGTGTTGAGCACTTTTTGATTTATCCACTAAGCCCTTCCTCGTGTTATCTTTGTGTTCTTTGATTCTAACATTTAAAGGTCTTTTTGTCTCGCCATAATACGGCCTAGAGCAACTATTGCAGTTTATTCTGTAAACACAGTTTTTTGATCCCTGAGTGCCATTTTTTGGTTTGGTTTTTACGAGACATTGCCTAAGAGTGTTTTGTGTCCTAAACGCGGTTCTAACTTTGAACTTCCTAGCAACTCTTCTAATTTTTTCCGATAATCCCGGCACATAAGGGATTGACATAGGAACGAATTTTTCAGTGTTTTCTGACTCATTCTGTTTAGCCCTACGGGTTTTGCACTTTCTTATTACGGATTGAGGGTATCCATTCTTAGCCAAATCTTGCTCTACTTTTTTGATTTCCTGATTTAATCCATCTTGATTTGAGCAAATGCTCTTTGCTCTGTCAAATAATGAGTAAGCTACCCCTTCTTTGACAGATTTTTGATGGTTTGATTGAAAATTTAAGTACTGCCCTGTGTGTGTCTTTTTTCTGAAAACAGTTGTCCTAAGCGTGTCCCTATCCTTTTCTACGCACACATCCAAAAATGCTAGTTTGTTTTGGACTTCCTCTTCCATTGTTAGGCGGATGGAAGGAGAAATACTGTTAAGATGCCCTAAAAAGTCTTTTAGTTCATCGTCTCCATGCGGAAATACCACGAAGGTGTCATCGACGTACCTCCACCAAATCTTCGGTTTGAGTTGAGCCAAAGACAAAGCCTTTTGCTCAAACTCCTCCATAAAGATATTAGCAAAGATAGGCGACAATGGCGACCCCATGGCCATCCCCTCATCTTGACGGTATAATTTACCCTCTAGTTCAAAATAGTTACATTGAGTGCATAATTCAAGCAGTTCCATAATGACGTTAACAGGAAGTTTAGTACGTTCAGTTAGACTTTCATCTTTTTCGAGCCGAGACTCGATTATTTTTAAGGTTTCAGGAACTGGGACATTCGTGAACAGACTTTCAACATCAAAACTAACCAGCTTATCCGTCTCAGCCAGCACTATGTCCTTTTACTTTTCAACGAAGTCTTTAGAATTTTTTATGTACGAGTCAGTTTTTCCTACCAATGGTTTTAGGATGTCCAGGAGGACTTTAGACAGTTCCCTACACGGTGAGTCGCGAGAGCTAATTATAGGCCTAAGAGGTACATCAGTTTTATGAATTTTAGGTAACCCATACATGTGTGGGATTTTCGAGTGATGCGGTGTTAAACGGTTCTTTGTTTATCAGAAAAAAACTGTTTATGCTTCCTAAGAGTGCTTGCAACTTTACGTTCGAAACTTTCTGTAGGATCTTTATTTAGTTCAGTATATTTACCAGCTTGGAGAGTTTCCAATATTTTCTCTTTATATGTTACTGTGTCCAAGACAACAGTAGCGTTTCCTTTATCCGCGGGCAATATTTTGATAGTATCATCTTTCCCAAGGATAGATACTGCCTTGATTTCCTCTTTCTTTAGGTTGGGCTTTGGGACAGGAATTTTATTCAGTAAGATGCTGGCCTCACACCGAAACTGATCCCCCTGAGTCTCAGGGAGCTGAGACACAGCGGACTCAATCCCCGTAACAAAGTCAAGCGCCCTAACTGATTTAGGCACAACAGAAAAGTTCAGCCCTTTAGACAAAACGGAAATTTCATTTGAATTTAAATTTCGTGAAGAAAGATTCACAACCTGATTATTTGCATCATTAATCTGTTCATCATTTTTAGAGTTATTACTAATTTCGACAGGTCTTAATTTTTCTAGCTTTGATTGTTGTCTGGATTTAATATCAACCGATTCTTTGTCAAACCTATTTTGGATGCTTTGAAAAATGTTCTGAAACTCAGAACCAATTAAAGTTGCCAATTCAGATTTCTTATTTTCAATACTGATTTTGAGGGTTCTCTTTTCCGTACGATGAAAGTTTATTCTTTCAATTAGGAGAGATTTTGAAGCTGCAGACATTATTTTGCTGGCTTTAAAACTACTAAAAGGAGGTTTAATTCTGAAACTCTGCGGTATTAGATTTTCGAGTTTGCACTTAGTGAGAAAAGTTAAATGGTTGGTGTGCCTAGCCAACTTTAGGTGCATTTGTTCAAGTTCACTTAATTGATTACTTACTCAGGGTCCGTACCGAGAATCAATTCTTTGTTTGAAATTCATTGTTGGTGATGGTGATTTTATATTTTGATTAGGATTTTTGCGGACATTTGCCATCACTGATTAGTAAAAAACAAGTTTCACGACGTTTCGGGATCTGGAATCTGATCCCGTCTTCAGGTGGAAGAAAACCTAGAACATAACAAGATTAGTAACACATAGCCAGGAAAACCTGGAGAAAAACACAGCTAAAACAGAGAACTGTAAAAACAGTCACGAAAACAATAAGCTGAAAAGAAAAACAATACACAAAATAACACAGGAATCACAAGTATCAAGAATCACCAGGCAGGAGAGAGCACGTCCACACCCAATCAGAGCTGAGCTGAGACTGGTGGGAGGAAAGCAAATGGCGGCGGCAACGGAAATGGCGGCGCCCACAGCCAACCAAATCACGTCGCGCTACCGGTGGCGAAAACCTGAAACAGAGACATGTGATATGCAAATTCCGTGTGTCTGTTTGTGTTTTTTTAGTTAATTTTTAACCTGATTTTGCCCCTTGGCCTTGCTACGGGTTAACATGTTATGAGAATTTTGAACAGAATTGTTAGTAATTACCCTATTTGCTGACACTCTATTTTCCCTGTCTTTCAATTCTTTGTTTAATATTGGTAGCCATACTGGCCTTATTTCAAGTGAAGATTGACTGATTGGTTGGTCTGCTAGTTTTGTGTATGAAGCTTCAATTAGTTTTCTTTTGAAAAAATGAGGTTCGCGGTGTACTATTTTTGCTTCGTCAAAATTCATCTGGTGATTTTCAGACCAGCAGTGCTGAGCAATTTTTGATTTATCCACTAAGCCCTTCCTCGTGTTATCTTTGTGTTCTTTGATTCTAACATTTAAAGGTCTTTTTGTCTCGCCATAATACGGCCTAGAGCAACTATTGCAGTTTATTCTGTAAACACAGTTTTTTGATCCCTGAGTGCCATTTTTTTTTTTTTTGGAGAGTTTCCAATATTTTCTCTTTATATGTTACTGTGTCCAAGACAACAGTAGCGTTTCCTTTATCCGCGGGCAATATTTTGATAGTATCATCTTTCCCAAGGATAGATACTGCCTTGATTTCCTCTTTCTTTAGGTTGGGCTTTGGGACAGGAATTTTATTCAGTAAGATGCTGGCCTCGCACCGAAACTGATCCCCCTGAGTCTCAGGGAGCTGAGACACAGCGGACTCAATCCCCGTAACAAAGTCAAGCGCCCTAACTGATTTAGGCACAACAGAAAAGTTCAGCCCTTTAGACAAAATGGAAATTTCATTTGAATTTAAATTTCGTGAAGAAAGATTCACAACCTGATTATTTGCATCATTAATCTGTTCATCATTTTTAGAGTTATTACTAATTTCGACAGGTCTTAATTTTTCTAGCTTTGATTGTTGTCTGGATTTAATATCAACCGATTCTTTGTCAAACCTATTTTGGATGCTTTGAAAAATGTTCTGAAACTCAGAACCAATTAAAGTTGCCAATTCAGATTTCTTATTTTCAATACTGATTTTGAGTAGAAAAGGATAGGGACACGCTTAGGACAACTGTTTTCAGAAAAATGACACACACAGGGCAGTACTTAAATTTTCAATCAAACCATCAAAAATCTGTCAAAGAAGGGGTAGCTTACTCACTATTTGACAGAGCAAAGAGCATTTGCTCAAATCAAGATGGATTAAATCAGGAAATCAAAAAAGTAGAGCAAGATTTGGCTAAGAATGGATACCCTCAATCCGTAATAAGAAAGTGCAAAACCCGTAGGGCTAAACAGAATGAGTCAGAAAACACTGAAAAATTCGTTCCTATGTCAATCCCTTATGTGCCGGGATTATCGGAAAAAATTAGAAGAGTTGCTAGGAAGTTCAAAGTTAGAACCGCGTTTAGGACACAAAACACTCTTAGGCAATGTCTCGTAAAAACCAAACCAAAAAATGGCACTCAGGGATCAAAAAACTGTGTTTACAGAATAAACTGCAATAGTTGCTCTAGGCCGTATTATGGCGAGACAAAAAGACCTTTAAATGTTAGAATCAAAGAACACAAAGATAACACGAGGAAGGGCTTAGTGGATAAATCAAAAATTGCTCAACACTGCTGGTCTGAAAATCACCAGATGAATTTTGACGAAGCAAAAATAGTACACCTCGAACCTCATTTTTTCAAAAGAAAACTAATTGAAGCTTCATAAACAAAACTAGCAGACCAACCAATCAGTCAATCTTCACTTGAAATGAGGCCAGTATGGCTACCAATATTAAACAAAGAATTGAAAGACAGGGAAAATAAAGTGTCAGCAAATAGGGTAATTACTAACAATTCTGTTAAAAATTCTCATAACATGTTAACCCGTAGCAAGGCCAAGGGGCAAAATCAGGTTAAAAATTAACTAAAAAAACACAAACAGACACACGGAATTTGCATATCACATGTCTCTGTTTCAGGTTTTCGCCACCGGTAGCGCGACGTGATTTGGTTGGCTGTGGGCGCCGCCATTTCCGTTGCCGCCGCCATTTGCTTTCCTCCCACCAGTCTCAGCTCAGCTCTGATTGGGTGTGGACGTGCTCTCTCCTGCCTGGTGATTCTTGATACTTGTGATTCCTGTGTTATTTTGTGTATTGTTTTTCTTTTCAGCTTATTGTTTTCGTGACTGTTTTTACAGTTCTCTGTTTTAGCTGTGTTTTTCTCCAGGTTTTCCTGGCTATGTGTTACTAATCTTGTTATGTTCTAGGTTTTTCTTCCACCTGAAGACGGGATCAGATTCCAGATCCCGAAATGTCGTGAAACTTGTTTTTTACTAATCAGTGATGGCAAATGTCCGCAAAAATCCTAATCAAAATATAAAATCACCATCATCCACAATGAATTTCAAACAAAGAATTATTGCAAAGGTTTAGAAATTTAGATTTTTTAAATTAAGAAAAGCAAGATAATGTAAAAGTAAATAAAACCTGCAAATATAGATAAGTTGAGCTTTTATTTGGTACAAACTGGATGTCAATCGGCCCAGTGGAAGTCTAAGACGAACTGTCTGAAGAATTGAAAAAGTTGACTTTCTCCCCCATGTTAAATCTCCATAAGAAAAGTTTATTTTTCATTTTTGACTCATTCAACATAATGTTTTTCAAAATACGAATAAAACCTGCTAATATAGGACTGAAAACCTTTGTTTTGGTACAACTCGTTCAAAACGGTCCAGTGGAAGTCTCAGACGAACTGTCCCAAGGTTTGAAAAAAAGTACTTTTTTCCCCATGTTAAATCTCCATATGAAAAGTTTATTTTCCATTTTTAACCCAGTTAACGTGAACATTTTCAAATTACAGATAAAACCTGCTAATATAGGACCGAAACCCTTTGTTTTGGTACAACCCTCATGTAAATCGGCCCAGTAGAAGTCTCAGACGAACTGTCCCAAGGTTTTTTCCTTACGGCTTTAAATATATAGATTCCATATCTCACTAATTTTTCATCACACATGAATAAAACCTGGTTTGTGGCTTCATCTAATTGGTATTACTTTTGCAAAACATCTCTTAATTTCTCATTTCCATGGCAGCAAACCTGCATACTCATTTCCTATATTCTTCAAAGGAAATTTTTGTATGTTCATTTAAGGGTTCAAGTTGATTTTACTTGATTTTAGGCTCTGTCTAAATGAAATCTTAAATGGCATTTGAAATTCACTGAGTACGCAAGTCTACTGCAACGAGGGTATTTAATAAATATGTTATGGTTTATTTTTGCTCATTTCATTTTATACTCATTCACTTACATTTTAGAAACTCATTAGTTTCCTTCGGACTAATGCACTTGCTTAAATAAAGATTTTCTTACTGTAATAAATTCTTTTTTCATAACTGTAATTTATAACTATTAACTTTAATTCATAACTGTAATACGAAACAGTGATTTTCATAACTGTAATACATATTTCTAAAATCGTCTCCTAAGTCATATGATGGTTCAACATATGGGCTACAATTATTATCCTATTACTTTAAATGAGCAATTCTTGTAAATCCTATCTCGAAAACGGCTCTTACGATTTTAATAAAATTTTGCATATAGGTGAAGTTTTATTTTTAAGTTCACCTACGCAGTCCAATTTGCTGTAGAAATGCAAAATTTTGAGAAAAATTAAATTTAAAGTTGAAAAATGTTAACATTGTGTCATATAAGTTGCTGGTTACAGAATTTTTTTGTCTTTTAATTTTTTATTTGTAACTGTTTACAAGAAACAACGAGCAAATGTGCTACAAAAGGTAAAACATTAACATGAAATGAATAAAATTAAAAGAGTAGACTCAGTAGTTCTCCTCTTTCTTCTGGCTCGTCAGGGTTGAGTTGTCACCTGAGGAGGTCCCTGCTCCAGTTTCTTCGAAGACACCTGCGAACTACGCCCGGCAGCCACAATGTGAATATATCATGCATGACTAATTGGTTTGGATGTCCATCAAGATTGGCGAAGAACTTTTTGTAGTATTTTCTTGCTACATCATGAATGAATTCCATGTTGAAATCATTATGGAGTGTGTTATTACTCACATAATAGGGAGCACCAGATATCAAACAAAGGATTTTGGATTGGAAAATTTGAGTTTTTTTAATGTGGCAAAATTTTGCAGAACCAAATTTGAATGCCATAAGTCCATATGGGTTTTAAAAGAGTTTTGTAAAGAAGTAATTTAGATTTCACTGGTAATTTTGAATTGGAATGAAGCAGACGAAAAAGTTGTTTGGTCCTTGCTTTAAGAGCAGTCTGTTTTGTCGCAGTGTGTTTCTTCCAAGTCAACCTCGTATCTAGATGAAGACCAAGATATCGAGTACTGTCACTTTGTGGAATTTTGAATTATTTATATACACTGGAGAACAAAAGCCTCTCCTCAAGGTAAATGTTACATGATAAGATTTTGTAGCATTTACTTTCACCCTCCAGTTTTTTAACCATTCGCTTAGAACATTGATGTGGTTTTGGAGGGCGTTACTTGCTTCAATAGGGTCTTCTGATGAGCTTAATATTGCCGTGTCATCTGCAAATGTAGCAATTTTTGTACGTGTGGTTTCAGGAACATTAGCCATGTAGATACTGTATAGAATAGGTGACAAGAATGAACCTTGAGGAACCCCAGCATTAATTTTCTTATAGTCCGAGTACTCTGTCCCTTGCTTAACCATAAAAAACCTATCCTCTTAGAAGGAACGCAAAATCAAATAACAATTAGGTGGAAAAAGGGCTTTCAGCTTCGATAAGAGACCAGGACCACACCTTGTCAAAAGCAGCGCTTACGTCTAGGAAAACCGCACTTGTATAGTTTATTTTCCAGCCCGGACGCAATTGTATCGACCACTCTATGAAGCTGCTGCACAAAAGAATGACGAGCTCTAAAACCAAACTGGTGATTTTGCAATGCATTACAATCCCCAACAATAGATTGTTAACGTGTTAAAAGTATTTTTTCAAACAATTTTGGCACCACAGACAGCAGGCGAATTGGTCTGTACGAGGAGACCTGGTCAGCAGGTTTGTCAGGTTTTTGTATAAGGATTATTTTGGATAGTTTCCACTGAATTGGTTACAGAATAACAACAAAAACAAACAAAAGTAAAAAATCAATCATCCAGCTGTTCACAAACAAGTCATCTAAAACCTTTACCAATCAATGCTTTTACTATAGCACGTGACAAGTATAGTGAAGTAGAACTGAGATAATACAGTTGAGGACAGATTTCTCAAGGGGTGTATTCAAATCAAGGCCGTAGCCAATGGGGGGGAGGTTAGGGGATCAAAACCCCCCCCCCCCCGAAATAGTTGAAATAGCCTTAAAATTGTAGCCCCGGCGGGAGGAGGGGGTGAAAACCCCCTCGAAATTGTTGAAGGGGCAAATGCAGAGAAGTCCGGGCTCGCAGGGGGCCCGGGAACAGGGCATAAAGGGTCTGAAATGACAATAAAGGGGCCGAACAGCAGACGTAAGAGGTAAAAAAAGGTCACCAGATTTTTAGAACTGAAAATCCTGTCGCCGGGCCTACCCAAACCCCCCCCCCCCCCAAAATAATTTTCTGGCTATGGCTTTGATTCAAATATATCATTTAAAAAATCCAAACAGGCAAACAGCTATGTTTTTGGTTAGTTAGAAATAATGACACAGCAAAAACATGCATTTTTTTATATAAAGGTGTTTTGATGCTTTAAATTTGCAAATACTATTCATAATAGAGATAAGCAAATTCCTTCAAACCAAGATTATTTAAGGTTGCCAAGTCAAAAAAAAACTTGGCATTATTCAACTCAATCCACCAGTTTTTCACTGCAAAATTTAGATGCTTGGAATATTAATTTTCTATTATTTGTGAAGTAATATCGTATAATTTGAATTTTCTATGAGATTGTAATCAATTTACGAATGGCAATGTCGAGCAATATGAACACACCAACGTGCGTCAAACGCTTGGTCACTGAACCGAGCAATGAAAGCATCAATTAGAAAAACAAAGACCAAATATCAAATACGCCCGTTGCAGCAGACCTGCATACTCAGCAAATTTCAAATGCAAAACAACATATCTACCATAGTGAGATTTGACATGTTTTTGAAAGCTCCATAAGAATAACATGGGGAATGAGTATGCAGGTTTGCTGCTACGGGTATATTAAATTGGGTGGTTTTAATTCAAAATTTAGTAGATCTGAACTAGAAGAAGCCATTTACCAAGTTTTATCAAGATACATTGAGAAATAAGCGAGATGTAGAATTTTACTTATTCCCCATAAGGTTAACATTGGGACAACGTACTGTGTTTACCACTTTCAATATCTCGGTAACCAATGGACATAGAGCAGTGATTCAAAATACTAAATTGTTTATTTTTTTGAGCTGAATTCAATGGTGCTAACAAAAATTGGATTATTTTTATTTTTCTACATAAAAAACTCAAAAAACCCATTTTAGGGGGGTTTACCCCCCTTTACCCCCCCTTTCGGTAGTCCGATCGGGCTGGTTTTTTAACTCATCCAAATAATTACTACTTTACATGTCTGTGCCAAATTTCATTTAGTTTGGACCATTTTTACGGCCGATATCGTGCTTAAAGACACATAGATATATATATGTATGAAAATGAACGAATAGTGTTTTTTGCTTCTGGGGGCCCCAAAACGAAAAGTTATCATGATCTCGGGCTTAGGTCTCACCATGAGTACTACGGTAACAGCTTCTTCCCTATAGGGGAAATTCGCTAAAATTAAGTTATTGAACAAAATGGAAACCTCATTAGATCAAACCACAAAGCTAATTGTCTTTGTTGAAAGCAATGTGAACTTGTATGTTTGAAAATATTTTGTTTTCTCCCGAGCGAAGCTCGATCCCCAGATATTTTATTATTTATATTTTCAGTTGCACTGAGATGTTTTGAGTAAAAGCACGTTCAAATTTCATGTCTGTTATTTATTAGAAGATGTAACAGTGGCGACGTTGGAGAAAATGGAACAATCTACTAAATCTTCTTACAGTTTGTCCAATCTTATTTTGTGAGGCCTTTCGCCAGCTGGCATCAACAGACATAATATACGCATAAACAAAATATATTGGGTGATTTTAATGTTAAAAAAATCGCGTTTAGTTAATAAATTATAATCCCTCACTCATGAATTTGCAAATAATCCTTGATAATAGTTAAATGAATATTTTATTCGTATGTTTATGTTAAGCAGTCACCGATGTGTGGTACTTTGAACGAGAAGAATTGACCGTAATGTACGGGAGTTGCTGTCTCAAATTTGCACACGGAACTGAAAAATAAAATCATTTTATAAGTAACGTCCCTTCTCTCTCCACTATTTGAATTTGACCTATGAGAACTGAGCGATGCCTGCATCTGGAGGAAGACATCTGGGGAAAATTTTTACTCATGTCAAATAAATATTGGGGTTTCTTCATGAAATATAATACTGTTCAAGGCTCTAAAACAAATATCCCCGTTGAAGCAGACCTGCATACTCAGCGAATTTCAAATGCAAAACAATATATTTCAATCCAACATAGCGAGATTCAACATGTTTTTGTAAGCTCCATAAGAATAACATGGGGAATGAGTATGCAGGTTTGCTGCTACGGGTATATTAAAACTGGGTGGTTTTAATTCAATATTTAGTTGATCTGAACTAGAAGAAGCCATTTACCAAGTTTTATCAATATATGTTGAGAAATAAGCGAGATATAGAATTTTCTTTATTTCCCATAAGGTTAACATTGGGGCAACGTACTGTGTTTACCACTTTCAATATCTCGGAAACCAATGGACATAGAGCAGTTTATAACCACATACCACCCAGGGTTATACAAAATTAATAACATCTTAAAAATAGCTTTTAATGTCCTTCAGCAGTCATGTTCAACAAATGAAATATTCAAAAGTGTCCCTCGCATCATATTTCGCAGACTACCAGTACTTAAAGAATCACTATCAAAACTGAAACTTCCTGAAAAACAAGAAGAGGCGACAAAAGAAAGAAAATATAAAGCTGAAGCTTGCCACAAACCTAGATGCATGGTGTGCAAAATGCTTCCATGCACCTCAACTTTTACAAGCAGCACTACAAAGAAAAGCTATTCCATAAAAAATAAAAATCTGTCCTGTGATTCAACAAACGTCGTACCGGTATATCAAGTTAAATGCAAACAATGCCCAAAATATTACATTGGCTCGACAATCAACTCATTAAGAACAAGAGTCACAGGACATAGATTTGCATACAATCACAACAAAATGGAACAACCACTAGTTAAACACGCAAAGTTACACAAAGAAAATTTTGAAGATTTATACAGCTTTACACCAGTTCGACAATTAGATGCTGCTTCTGCAACACAAGAATTGAGGTTCATGGAGCAAGCACATCAAATGATTTAAAGTCAAAATTTCCTCACGGGCTAAACTTAAGATAGTTATATTAATTCAAAATACCTTATACCAGATGTTTTTTGTTTATATCTATACAGTTTTATAATTTTTGTTAAATGTCATAATTTATTTATATTTCTATTTTATTTTATACAATTTTTTACCTGAAGACGCGTAAAGCGAAATATAGTGAGTTATTTTGTAATATTTTCAGTGTTTCATTGAAATGAAAAAATATATATATATAAATTCAAACGAATGGTGTTTTTTGCTTCTGGGGACCACAAAATAAAAAGTTAACATGGTCTCGGACTTAGGTCATACCATGAGTACTACCGTAATAGCTTATTCCTTTAAGGAAATTCGCTAAAAATCTGTAATTACTCTCTTGAACAGGTTTACAATTTGCAGATTTTCAAGTGTAACAGGTTACAAAAATTGTCTCAATGTACTATGTAAATTGAAACCTTTTTGAAATTATTAGTTTAGATGTCAGATCACTGACCAGTTTGAGTTGGCATACATTTGCTACTGGATTTGGTTTGTTGGATTTGCTGTTGGGTTTGGGAACACTGCACACCTATCATTACCATACCTTCTTCAGAACTCTCCTTTTTGATTTCTACTCTCTTTTATTTATATCTTTGAAGTTAGGCCCCTTTTACACGAGGCCCAGGGCCGGCTCAAGAGTTGTAGGCGCCCTAGGCGAAAGTACTGTTTGGCGCCCCCGCCCCTCACACTTTCTGACAGTTCACTATAAGGGCTAGAGAAAACACTTATATACCATTTAAAAATCAATTACTGAAACTTTAAGCTTTTTATGCTTTTATTTAATAATCACTTAACAATTATTTTTAATTTCTTTTGTGGTTAATTTTTGATAAGTACTTGTGTAAAAACGAAATGAGAAGAGACTTGTAGTGTCGTAGATAGATTACAATTATTTCCCCAACTGCTTTGTCACGTTTCTCAGGAGGTAATGGCATATTATTTTTAAGTTTAAATGAAGTTATAAATCGAAGATAAGCTTCCGCGGGCACTTAAATCACTCCCGAGATCTTCTGGGTTTCCCTGCGTAGAGTTGTTATTTCGATGTAACACCGACGTTTCGGACTCGTTACAGAAGTCCATCTTCAGGGCGAGCACAATTTCCACTACTGTACTGAAGAGGCCGATGGTCTGGGTCGCAGCTTATATAGACTCCGTTGGAAATGAAATGAAATGAAATTAAATTAAATGAAATATCACTTTATTGTCACATTACATTTTCAAAATTATAGCAAGGCTGTGAAAACAGGTGACATTGTCATGCTCTAAAACCAATCAAATCAAAACATATTAAATTGTAACAAATCCAAGAAATCTAAACTTCATTACAATATTGTAGTATCATGTAGGTAATCTGAAACAGAGTGGTAGTTTTTTTGTAACAGGTAGTATTTTAATGAAATTTTAAATTTAGAAATGTCTTGAATTTCTTTAAGTTTGGCAGGCAGATTATTGAAAAGTCTTAGCCCCATATATTGCGGAGATTTTTCATATAAACAAAGGCGATGTCTTGGGTATTGAAAGTTGTTTTTGAAACGGGTAGGATATTTATGAACAATCTGGTTTAATCTAAAAAGTTCAGAGTTGTTTTTTAAAAATAGTAAAGTTTTAAAAATGTAAAGGCTGGGCATTGTTAATAAAGCATATTTTTCAAAAAGAGGCTTACATGATGTTCTACTAGAACTAAAAGACATAATCCCTAAATATTTTTTTTTGTAATTTGAATATTGAAAGTGCATACGATGCCGAACCCCATAGTTCAATACCATATTGCATTATGGAATAAAACATTGCGTAATAAACCATAAGCTTAGTTTCTGAATCTATTACATTTCTCAACACATACATTTGAAAACAGGCTGTATTTAATTTCTTAATGGTCATGTCTATGTGTGCTTTCCAAGTCAAATTTTGATCAATATTTATACCCAAAAATTTTGTATCACTGGAAAATGATAAAATATTGCCATCATAACAAAGATCGGAAATTAAATTTTTTTTATCTTGTATGGGTTGAAATTTAATAATCTGAGTCTTAGTACTGTTTAATTTTAGACCATTGGCACCAAACCATTGTGACAGTTCAAGAAGTGAAAGACTGAGTTCATTTTTTTAAAGATACCCGGTCTATTGCCTTGATTATTGCCGTTGTGTCGTCAGCATATAATATAAGATTTGATGATGAATTTTCAGGCACATCATTAATGAATATTAAAAACAACAAAGGTCCCAAAATTGAGCCTTGTGGTACCCCACATTCAATTTTATCCCATTCAGAAATAAATTTTGATTTATCTTTTATTATAACTGTCCTCTGTTGCCTGTTATCTAAATACGAATTGACCCAAGACAAGGCCAAGTTTGAAAATTTGTAATATTTAAGCTTATTTAATAAAATTTTGAAGTCAACAAAATCAAATGCCTTGGATAGATCACAGAACACAGCTGCTGTGCTCTGTGATCCATCCAAACCATCTGACACCTGATTTATGAAGTCAATAACAGCTGATATTGTGCCTTTACCTGTTCTGAAACCAAATTGTTTATCAGATAATAATTTATTAGTTTCAAAGTAATTGTATATTTGGTTAAATGCAATTTTTTCAAAAAGTTTTGACAATGTCGGAAGTACAGACACTGGACGATAATTGTCAGGATTCTCTACTCCACCTTTTTTAAATAAAGGTTTTAACTCTGCATATTTTAGTTGATACGGATAAATGCCTTCATCAAAACATTGATTTATTATTTTACATAAAGGATGTGCAATTAAATCAGCCGTTTTTTTTAACTATTGAAATCGGGATTTCATCCCACCCAACATAAAATTTATTTTTTAAAGATTTAATAACAGTTTTTACCTCAGCAGTGGACGTATGTGTGAATTGAAAATTTATTTCTTCATTAATCTTGACATTTTTAATGAATTCCTTTGCAGTGTGCGAATTTGGTTTATAACCAATCTCTTGTGATATAGTAACAAATCTTTTATTAAAAAAGTCTACAATTTTTTCACCTTCTTTTATAAAATTGCCATTGACACATAAATCAGGAAAATTGTTTTGTTTATTTTTAATGAGACCTAGTTCTGACTTAACAACACTCCACACTGCCTTACTTCTGTTATCAGCATTTAGAATCTTTTCACAGTTACTGGTTTTCCTGGCCCTATCACAAACAGACTTAAATACTTTTCTATAATTTTTATAATAATTCTGAAAGTTTGGGTCAACACTAGTTTTTGCAATTTTACTCAGTTCCCTTTTATTTTTACTCGAGATTCGAATACCATTAGTCACCCAGCTCTTGTTAACATTCTTTTTACTAAATTTAATTGAATAAAATTTAAGTGGGAAACAAGAATTGAAAATGGTAATAATGGACTGAAAGAAAAAATTAAAACTTGTTTGGGCATCATTATTAGGATTATCTAAAATGTTCCAAGAAACTTCTGAAATGTTTTTACAAAATAAGTTTACATTATTTTTTGAAAATAGTCTTTTCTTACAGTTTGATTTGACATTTGATGAGGAATTTAAAAACATGTTCTTAGAAAGTTCTATAAAAAGAGCTCTGTGATCTGAGATACCTAAATCAATATTCATTTTTGTAATTTTTAATTCAAAGATAAGAGTACTGTTTGTAAGAATGTTATCAATAGATGAAATGGTACTATTCGTTATTCTAGTAGGTGAACAAAAGTTTGCACAAAAACCATATATACTTATGAGATTTAAAAATGTACTTCTTTGGGTGGGTGAGGTTGGTGATTCTAAAATATTGATATTAAAATCGGCAGCGATATAAATATGATATTTTTTCAAGTATTTCTGTAACATAATTAGCAATAGTTCAAATTTCGTTAGAAATGTCTTAAAATTAAAATCATAAGGAGTTCTATAAATTGAAACAACTAATGATTTTATGACAGGTACCTCAATACAGCATACTTCAAAAATTTCCTCTTCATTATACAAATAAAAATCTTTCAATCTTTCGTCTCTTTACAATCATAATCATGTTTAACTAGTATACAAGAACCTCCTTTTCCTTTTTCCTGCCTACAGTAATAAGCACCTAATTTAAATCTATTCAAACTAGACAAGGTACATATTTGATCTTCTAATAACCAGTGTTCATTTAAGCATATTATGTCAACATTCGAGCCTTCCAAAAAAATTTGCAAATCGTGTAATTTATTAACAACCCTACCTTGTATGTTCAAATGCATTAATAAATTAATTTCTTTGTTTTTTTTTTATTTTCCACAATTTTCCCATTTTAAACAATTTTAAAA
This sequence comes from Flexamia atlantica, assembly GCA_035578135.1. Classification (NCBI taxonomy): domain Eukaryota; kingdom Metazoa; phylum Arthropoda; class Insecta; order Hemiptera; family Cicadellidae; genus Flexamia; species Flexamia atlantica. Next base: position 192,414,399 of record JAQJVK010000001.1, on the reverse strand, counting down.
AATGTTATAATGTGACCCACTACAAATGCTACAATGATTATCCCTAACTAAGAGGAATTCAATGACATTTGAGTTTCCCTGTTTTTTTTTCATTAGTTTGCTTATTTACTTTTGGACTACTACTACTACAACTTAGGTCTAGCACTACACTTTCAGATTCACAAATGCTCTGCTTTTCACTGGCTTTACACTTTTTAACTACTTCGCTGTAGTGGAGTTGTCCAGGGACTGTAGGGGGGGGTGCTTGATCTAGAAGTGACGGACAGCTTACTGCTTAGTGATGTTCCCTCTTCTTGATTAGGATGACTAGTTGGAGGCGTTGCAGGTTCCAGGTCATCAATGGTCTGTAGTCAGGTCTGTAGATTTTTCATATTCTTCATTGATTGCAGATCTTAAGTCATGAACAAAATTTTCATAAGTACGGCCATTATATAAGACTCTCCTGGAAGATTCGTAGTAAGTCACCACTGTTACTGTAGCTTTAGTTTTTTTTCTGGAAACCTACTATGTTGGCGGCAAAGTGGTCAAGGGATATCTCATCTCTCACACATCCCATGGGTGAGCATATCAGCCTGTTTAGAGACCTACTACTAAAATCCTCGGCTAACTCTTGAAAGGCAGCATCGTACATCTCTGGTTTAGGTTTACCATTATACTCAGGTTTTGTCACAAGGCTATATACTGAGGGACCTTTATGAGTTTTCTGCAATGTCAAACGCCCACCGCAATATTCACTAGATGATGGTCTTCCAAATCTACCTCTAAACCTTGTAGCAACACCCGCGGTCATATTTCTGTCACTTTGTAAGTCAGCTGATATACAGTGAGAGAAAGCAAGATTTTCACAGGCACTAAAATCATCAAACAGCTGTACCATATTAGCTTCAACCACATTAATTTCTTTAGGTTTTGTTTGTACTGCAGGATTTTTTGCAGATTATTATTGTTTTGCAAATTTCCTCACACAACACGTGTTTACCGTCCATATTTAGGTGTTGGCCATGTCCAGTAAAATGAGATCTTCTCAATGTTTTGCAGTCAACCAGATTCAATCCTTTTGTTTCTAAATTGAAATTTAACCTTCGAATTGCCTTATTTATAACATGTTTAGGCAGGAGGTTGAACCTATGGAAAAGTGGAACTATAACAATATTGGTATGCTTGTTTTTAGCTATAAAATGTTCAAAAATCTCTGGTATTTTGTCAGCCGGGTCACAGTTTTTGTTTAGCATCTGACCAACACTGTTAGAACCCGCTATAATGACTGTTACATCACTAACCTGCATTTTTTCAATGTCAACGTCTGCATTCTGCATTATGTACTCCAGAGGAGCTCCAGGTGGGTCCAGGTTGGTGACATACAGGTTGGTCGGCGTTGATCGAACTATCTGGAGCCTGTGCGATTCTAGAGCCACCGGGAATGTCCCGGGTCCTGGAATTCGGTGGAAGACTGCCGCAGTGGGGTGGAGGGGGGGCATTGTTTACATTCCCCCCACATTGCCCTAGGCTGTTGACCCTTCGCACTGTTGTCTTTTAAATGGTCGGAACATTCTATTTTCTTTATAACTGGTGTCCATGTGCTACTTAAGTCCATTCCTTTATCTTTATTAAAGTTATTCACATGTTTTCTAATTTATACAGCTTCTAAAATTTTCCTTTCATAATAGTCTGAGGAAATGGCAAGAACTTTAACTTCATCAAATTTTATTCCATGTTTAGTGGTCCACGAATGGTCTGCAACGGCTGAAGCTTCTGTATTCCTGTTTTTAGTAAATCTAATATGTTCATTAACCGGAGTTTTAATTAATCGACCTGTTTCTCCAACGTAACATTTCCCACAGCTACATCCAATATGATATACACCGGACATATTTAACGGAATTTTATCCTTAATAGGCCGTAAAAACTGTTTAATTTTCAGTGGGGGCTTGTAAATAGTTTTTATTTTATAACGTTTAAGTATTCTTCCAATTTTATCAGTAGTACCTTGAACATACGGTAGGATAGCAGTTTTGTCTTTAATGGTCGGGGTTTCGGAATTTTCTTTTTCTTATCTGTGCTTGGATTGCTTTGTAAAGGCCGGAAGAATCATTGATTAAGGGAACCCGTTCTACTGCAACGACTTTATTAGATGGTTCCTTTCTTCTGCTAAGTGCTCATTATCACGAATTGCTAAAGCTCTGTTAACCAAAGTATTTACAACTGTGGATTTTTGTACTGGATGCTGATGTGAGTTGAAATTAAGATATCTGTCTGTATGAGTCTCTTTTCTGTACACCGTGTGTCCAAGATAACCATTATTTTTTCGAAAAACCAATACGTCCAGAAATGGGAGGGCCCCACTCTCTTCCGTTTCCATTGTAAACTGAATTTTACTGTGGATAGAATTTAAATGTGTCAAAAAACTGTTTAGTGTTTCTTTTCCATGCTGCCAAATTACAAAAGTGTCATCCACAAAGCGAAGAAATAATTTGGGTTTTAACGGTGCCAATAAAAGAGCCTTTTCTTCAAACCATTCCATAACGAGTCCGAAATGTCGGTGTTACATCGAAATAAAAACTCTACGCGGGGAAACCCAGAAGATCTCGGGAGTGAAGTTATAAATCGATTCATTGATTCATGAGATTTGAAGGATTTGTTAATTAATATATTTTATAATGTAATATTAAAATATATTAAAATGTTAAAATAATATTAATTATAAATAATAATTATATATTATTTTAATATATTAATATTTTAGTAGGCCTATATTAAAATTTTTTTATTTATTACTTTTTACGCATATTTTTGGGAACGTAAAGTGGTTGATTTTATTAGTATCTACTACTATGGTAAAACCGCAGAGGTATGTGTGCGTGAGTTGCTTGGGATCATTGGAATCAAGGGGTCAATCAGTGCATATTCCGCATATTTATTTATTTATTTATTTATTTATTTACAGTATAGGCCTACCATTACATCATTAGAATGACAGGACATTTGTCAATATTATAATTCTTAAAATTAGACAATGAATTTTTTTAATAAACAAAAATACATTACTGTTCAACCCCATTTCCACTAAAATATTCATCTAAGGAATAAATGGACTTAGTCAATAAAGAATCTTTAAGTTTACTTTTAAATTTGTTGGGAACACTGATATTTTTTAAATTATTTGGAATTAGATTAAACAATTTTGGTCCAATATACTGGGGCGAATTCTCATACAAAGTTAATTGCTAGTGGGCTTAATATTCGCCGATCAATTTTACTTACAGTACTTTAAAGATAAAACACTAAACAACCAGGAACATACTTTTTTAAATAAACTTTGAAATAAAACAGTTACAGTTTCAAGATAATGCTTTTTGAATCTTGTCCGTTTTTTTCTCGAAGTTTCTTGATTAGAAGGTCTAAATATTTATTGTAATGAAAGGAAAGTAAATCGTAAAATTTTGGTATCCCAAAGGAATTTCTTAAACTTTGTAGTGGAAAATATTTTTTAGGGTTTAAATCAGTGATTAATGAAAAACCTCTCCTTCTTAAGCAATCCAAATCATTCAAATGTGAACAATTGATCCGCCCCTATTTATTTATAAAAATTTGGTTCAAATTAATGTTTTTCCCATTAATTATATAACAATTCTGTTACCCCAAAACAAAAATATTTCAACCAGTGAAAACAAATCACACTTTACATACACTGTTAGTGTCTTATTGTGTACTCTTATGTTGATATTTGACTTTTTATGCTTGATTTCACAATCATCTCAAAAATGGCTGTGAATATTTCCTTTAAATTATGAAAATGCTGTTAACTTATTTCTGACTAAAACTTGATTTGTGTAACTCACATCGCTATAGAAAAAAATCTAATGGCGCAGGTAATAAAAGGAATTTGAGAGTATAAATGAAATATTTAACATTGGACTTCTTGAGTTTTCATGATATTAACAAAATAAAAACGAAATATGTCAAAAGTACTGTTATAATTAATTGTAAATTTCCAGCTCAACATTTTTATTGTATACTTCATTCAATTGGACACTTTACATTGAGTTTTCAATAGACAAGATACCCTACCATTTGAAAAATAGTGCTCATAAAATGAGGCTTTAACATCTATGATCCAGATACAAAAGAACTCGCAAATTTGTTTACAGAATTAATTGAGATGGAGTTGGTTTTTGAAAAAAAATATTTAAGACAATATATTTCTGAATATTGTACTTAGGCCCGCATTACACTATCAAATATTTTATAGAAGATTCTTTTATAAAAGATTTATTTGTCCAATCAGAATTTAAGATTTTGTTTTGAAAATCAGCTGACTTGAATTTTGATTGGTGAAATCAAATCTTTTATAAAATATTTGATAGTGTAATGCGGGCCTTAGAGGCGGTTCACGGACTGCGGGTTTTCATAAGTCCGAGCGCTAAATCCAGTTATAACCAGTTTTTTGCGCCGCGGCTTAGAAATCGGGTTCGAGTTTACCCACGCCCGAGCGCAGACGGTTAAACTTCAGCCAATTATGACAGGGATAAACCCGAGCGCAAAAATTTGGGTTAACGAGCCCAATTATAGAAAACCCCGGGTCAAAAAGATAAACTGGTCGGGTTCACGAGACTTGGTCTAGCGCAAATAGGATAATCTCGGGTGAAAAGAACAATGATTTTGGACTTGAACTTAACCCTGCTGGGGGGCAGGGTTAAGGTGACATCATGTCGAGATTATCTCAATTGCTCGTTTATTGTTTTTTTGTAAGTGAAAAGAATGTTATATTCAGATTTGGCATTAAATTCCAAACAATTTCATTACCCTCAACATTATATTTAATTTTTTTTTATTTTTTTACCACTGATTGATGAAAATATGCATAAAAATCGTAAAATGTAATGAATAATTACAAATTACAGTAAAATTTAACATACCTCAAGCTGTGAACATTAAATATTAAATACCCCCAAGACTCTTTCTTATATACGATAAAACATATACCGCACAGATACTTACAGATATCATACAGATACGAATGATACGATAGAAAGATTTTGTCTTAAAATACAAAGCAATTTAAAAGTTGTTGTTGGCAAATTTTAATTACCGAATTAAAAACAAAATTAATAGTTTATTATATTTATATAATTTTAAAATTGCAATTGAATTTCATTAGGTAACTATTTTTTATTTATTTTAGCGCTTTTGCACCCCTTTATTTCAGACGAATAATTGCAAAATAAAAGCTCGTACAAACACTGTGGTTTGTCTAAGAATATTGATTATATAATTACAATAGGTCAATTGATTTAAGTGTCCATAGTTATTTTACTGCAGTCAAGACCGCAGCATATTATTATGTTTTTGACTTAAAAGTTGTTTAGGACCTTTTCATCTGATAATTTATTTACACATTTATCATATTGGGATTTAGAATAAAATATTTTAATTTGCAGATTTAATAGATAAATAATGTAGTTAAATATACAATATGTTGTAAAAGTAATAAATTGCACCAAAATAATATTTTTTATTACAACCTGTTTTCTTACACCTAAGATCTCTCCTGCTGAACTGTCTAGCCCAAAGCAAAAACATTTCTACAGGCTGACGTATTTAAAAGAGCGCGAACTAGTATACTAATAAGGTGTCTACTGCAATCTGATTTTGAAATTCCACTCTTACATACAGGAATTACAGTATAATGAAATCTTACTAGTTTTCCTCATTAATAATGTTCAATATGTATTTTGTTTCTCAATAAAAATAGTAATCTACGCCTTTGAGATTAAAATTAGTAATAAGTATACTTTCCAACAATAACATTTACGTTTTATGTTATTTTTGATAATGTATGAGTGCATCTCAACACCTATAATCGTCATTTGTTCCTCCTACTTTATTGTTTAAAAGACATTACTGATAAATACAGTATATTAAATCATAAAGCTTTGACAATATCAGTCATGCAGTGGCCCGGCATCGGCAGGTAGCCCATGTGACTGTTGCCAACCTTCCAACGGAAATTCCCCGAGATTCCCTGCTGTTGGGCGACGGCCAGCGTTGGTCTCGGCTAAGCTTGATCTTGGCTAACACTCTGACCCGTGAACCCATTTTTTGGCCGTCAGTTAAATTTGGCTGAAATCAACGAAAACCGCGGGCCACGAAACCCCGAACCCGTGAACCCCCTCCTAGAGATATAACCATTTATTTATAACCACTGTTACTGGTAACTGACTCTGCTTGGGCAACTGCAGCGAACTCTGTTTCCCGCCAACTTTTCAACTCCTTTTTTTGTGCCAATTGAGAAAGATGTTGTAAAGAGGAGTACCAGTTTATCACTTTCCTAATTGGAAAAAGAAGGCAAAGAAAGAGGTGAAATAATCAAGTTCACCCGACGTTAACCACAAGAGCGGATAAAGGACTTTATTATACTCTGTTTGATGACTTGTGTGCTCATAAAAGTAAATTTTTCATTTACTTTAGAATGTGTAAAACCTCATTTGATGAACTGTTGGACCTTATTTGTGATGACATCAGGAAAGCTGATGCGATGATGCGGAAAAGTATGCCACCAAAGACAAAACCGAAAGGCTTAATTTCCTCGAATAAAGTGAAATACACCTTTGTTTTAGTGACGAAATGCGATGCATGCACATGCAGTGGCTGGTAAATGTGTTGGGTAACAGTGGCCTTGTCTTAACGGCCGCCTTTGATTCAATGCCCCTCTTCGATTGTCAGCCAACACCTGTTGCTCTCGGTGGCCGACATCGGTTGCCCGCAGGGTCGTATTTCCCTAACGGCGGCCGCTGGGGGCCGGGCTTAAAAGGGGGCCTCAGGGGCCAGGAAAGGGGCCTCAGGATGAAAGCAGCGGACGAAAAAACGGGAAAGTCCTGTACCGTTTAGGGGCGTAATGAAGGGATTTGGAGTCAGTCTCCTAAAAAAAAGAGGTCACCACTTTTGCCGAGACCTAGGGGCCTCATTCAAGAACTCCGCAAGGGGCCTCTGGGACCCAAAATCCAGCCCTGGTTACATGAGGAGACACTGTGTGGCCACTGTGTTCCTTCGGGCAACTGTGTCCCCCTCGTCTAAAACGCTCCATAAGCGACAATGTTTCATGAGTAATCAAGAAACAGTGGTTGGGTAACAGTGGCCTCATGTAGAAGGGGCCTTAGTATTATGAAACATTTATTAAATAAAATCTAAAAAGGTTTAAAGTTAATTTAAAGCAATTAAAAGTAGGCATATACATGAATCTCAAGCTAAATAAGGAATGACGAATTATTATGACAGCGCAGTAGTTTTCCAGGAGTTATTCAGTTTATCACTTTTGCAGCTTATAAATTACAATGTGATCAATCCTTGCTCTTAAATCATAAAATACTAGCAATTGCCCGTGGCTTCGCTCACGATAAAAATTACAGCTGATCTTGCTTCTGCTATTTGAACTGTCAAATTGTAGTATCCATAGCTGTTTACATTTCGGTATTTGAATGTTTACATCCTTATAAAATGTAAAAGTGTATGAAGATACAAGAGACTTGTAATCTTACATCTTTTTTATAGACTCTTTATATTGAAAAGTTTCAAAAGATCAACATAATGGGCATCATTTGGATAATAATAGTACTAGCAGTTGCCCGTGGCTTCGCTCACGATAAAAACTACAGCTGATCTTGCTTCTGCTATTTAAACTGTCAAATTGTAGTATCCACAGCTGTTTAAATTTCGGTATTTGAATGTTTACATCCTTATAAAATGTAAACGTTGAAGCTAAGGACGTTCACGGGGCGTAGCCCGAGGGGATTTTAAGGAAGTGAATAGGCCTATATGTTTCCCAGGTTCAAGATCTACCTCTGTGTGAAATTTCAACCCAGTCGGTTCAGTATTTTTCGAGTTTACGTATCCCATACATACACACATACAGAAACCACCTCTTTTTTATAATAGTATAGATAGATAGTCACAGGGTATCTTCGAAAGGAGCGAACCCAATCAGTGTTTTTTCTTTATTTCTAATTCTGTGGATAATATACTTTTTGTACATTGAACTGGAATTAAAAATTTCATAAAATCCATGTGAAATCAAAATATAAAGAAATTTGAACTTCTGTTTACTGCAACTGTTGGTTGTTGGGACTGGTACAATGATGGATAAAAGAATAGGCATATGACAAACATTCTATCATTAACATGTGCAAACACTGTAAAAACAGATTTCATTGCTTAGCAGAGATTGGAAAAATAAAATATTGTGAAAGTGATTAACAAATATAAATTATTCTGAGTGCTGAAACTTACAAAAAGAATGGAAGATACAGGTGATGGAGCCTTGGTGATTTCCCCTGAATTCCAATGTCTTGCAAATTTAAATGTCCTGTGCTTATAATGGCCTGGGCCATAAGTCGGCTATGTAATAGATTAGAGACTTACCTATATTTTAGTACTGTAGTGCATTTTATATTGCCAATCAGTTTTTGTTTACATACCATTTTTAACCATTTACTCACATTTTGTTGCAGACGCGCTGTTGGCTGATCTGCAGAACACCATATCTCCTAGCGGGTCGGGCTATGGGTCGCTCAACGGCCACCCGGCTCGCTCGGAGTATGCCACAGTCAACAGTCGCACGGAGCGGACGGTCACTCGCAGCCCCTCTGGACGCCCCATGTCGGTGAGTCTCCATCCCATCACTAGCTCTTCTGACACTTGAATTATCTGTTTTTTCCTTAATATCAGTGGTCTTGGCTTCGTTTTTATATTTTTGTTCTCACTTTTATTCCATTTTCTTGGAATATTTCTCATCTTTTGTTCCCTTACCAGTGTGTGCATGGGAGAGTCCTAATAGTGCCTTGCATTGACTGAGTCAAGGTAAGCCAAGGTCTGTAGCTGGTACGCCATTGTAACTTGAATCACTCTTCACTCTTCTCATCATTTAAGCATTGTGCCACTAGTGTTTTACTCAGCGAGACCAACAAGTGAGCTTCAGTAGACATATATTTAAATATATCTTTGTGTCTTTAAACACGATAACTCACGTGAAAATGATCTGATCTGAATTGAATTTGGTACAGACATGTAAAGTAGGATAGTACAAGAGCTGAAGGGGGTTGAGCATGCACTTTCTGGTGCAGTCAGTTTAATGCTTGATTCTTATTCTGGGCACTTGGGTGAACATGAATACGCATGTTGTCACCTACCTAGGTGGTCGACAATATGGTGGGGAGGGGGAAAACCTCCCCCCTTGGTAAGACTGTATGTTTACTTAAATACTCATAATTCAATAACGGTAAAAGATAAAAAGATGAAATTTAAACCAATACGTTCAGAAACGAATGCTTAATAAAAAAGGTAATTAGGAAAAATATCATATGTTTTACAATTTCTGAGTAAAAACATGTTTTGTCAAGAATTTCTATAATTTTTTATATTTTTTGCTTAAAAATCTGACGTAAACATAAAAAAAATTGAAAATTAATTTTATATTCCTAAAATATGTTAAAATAAATACTCATTTGGCAGTTTTTGGATAACTAATTGTAGTAGCCATTTCAACTAAAACATGGTGGGAGAGTGGACATTTCCCACCCTCCTTGGGTATTCTTGTTGGTTTACATAACTGCTTATAAGCCAATGACGGTTAAACTAATAAAAGTAAAGAATTAAACCATTATAGTTATGAAAATATATTTATTGAAAAATGTCTTACCAAAACCATGGTTTTTCTTACATTTTTCGTGTAAAACCATGTTTTGTGGCAAATTTCCCTTCATTTTTACATAAAAAGCATACATTAAACTATCGTTTTCCACCTGAATCCTAGAACAGGGACAAACTAATGTTAAATTTCAATGAAAACAGAAAGAAATATATTAAAGTAATTTTTTTATCAACAGCATATACTTTTAGTAAAATATAAGGCGTAAAGGTTACAACGCTGAGTTTTTTGTTACAATTCTCGTAGCTGAGAAGGATTAAATACACACTTTATCTGCAGTGATTTTATGTTTTATTTTTGTTTTGGTTGCTTGGATTATCGTAAAATAATATTTTGTATCCATCCCAAGTGGTCAACAACATGGGGGGGGGATGATTTCCTCCTCCCCAATGTAATGGTTGTCTGTTTGTCGCACTACTCATTACTATATGACAAGTTAATTAGAATGGTAAAGTATAAACGATTAGATTAATGGAAATAATAACGATTTTTAAATAAATAATATGAAAAATTATGGAAATTCTTGATAAAACATGTTTTTATTCAGAAATTATAAAACATATAACATTTTTGCTAATAACCTTTTTAATTAAGCATTTCTAAAAGTTTTGGTCTGAATTTCATCCTTTTATCTGTTACCGTTATTGAGCTATGAGTATTTAAGTAAACATAGAGCCTTACCAAGAAGGGGAGGATTCCCCCCTCCCCCCCTTGTTTTATATCACCTAGGAAGGTGACAACATGCTTTTTTATGTTCACCCAAGAGCTCAGAATAAGAATCAAACAGTCCTTGACATGTTTTTGATGAAGGTGGCTTAATGTGGCGTTTACATACGATTTTTAAGCACAAAAATATGAAAAATTATGGAAACTCTTGATAAAACATGTTTTTACTCAAAATCTGTAAAACATGATATTTTTGCTAATAACCCTTTTTATTAAGCATTCGTTTCTGAACATATTGGTTTAAATTTCATCTTTTTATCTTTTACCGTTATTGAATTATGAGTATTTAAGTAACATAAAGCCTTACCAAGGGGGGGGGAGGTTTTCTCCCTCCCCCCACCATGTTGTCGACCACCTAGGAAGGTGACAACATGCGATTTCATGTTCACTCAAGTGCCCAGAATAAGAATCAAACATAAAACTGACTGCACCAGAAAGTGCATGCTCAACCCCCTTCAGCTCCTGTACTAATAATTATTCAGACGACTTCGGAAATCAGCCCGATCAGACCATCAGGAGGGTAAGGGGGGATATACCCCTCCAATAATGGGTTTTTGGGATTTTTCACATTGAAAAATAAAATATATGTAATTCTGGTTTAAACCATTGAATTCAGCTTGAAGAACAAATAATTTAGTACAGTAAACTCCCGATTATCCGCAAGCGGATTATTCGCGTGTGCTACGAAAAGCGAGAACATACTATTTATAAAAAAATTAGACTGAACTGACAAGTTTTTTGCATACAAAACGTGCGCAGGCTTTCTCCGTCTATGTAACGCAAATACGATTTTCGTTTACCGCAACGCAAAGACAATGTTTGTCCACCGCGAAGCGATGACGATTTTCGTCTACCGTGACGCGACGACAATGTTTATCTACTGCGACGCAATGACGATTTTCGTCTACCGCGACGCGACGACAGTTTTTGTCAACTGCGATGCGACGACAATTTTTGTCAACTGCGACGTGGCAGCAATATTTATCTATTGTGACAATGATACTCGTCTATCGCGGTGTCTACCACAACGATGATACTCGCCCAGCGCATCGACAAACTTTGCCTACCGTGATGGCCATATTCGTATAACCCGACGACAATATTTTTTCTATTGCGGTGACGATACTCGTCTACCGTGACAACGACATCCTTCTACCATAATGACGATTTTCTTCTATTGCGACGTGACAACAATATGTGTCTACTGCGACAATGATATTTGTCTACCACGACGACGATATTCGTTTAGAGCGACGTCCATATTCGTCTATTGTGAAGCATACTCGCCTACCGCGATGTTATAGGATATGCCCCCCCCAAAATTAAATCTGGGTTCACCCCTGACTGTATTAAATAAATTGATTTTAAATGTTGAAATTGTTTTTCTCATTATTCTCTCCTATTTTCAACACTTGCGGATTATCCGCGATTTTCGTTATCCGCGGTAGTCACGCCACCCAATTCCGCAGATAATCGGAAGTTTACTGTAATTTGAATTATAGCTCTATTTCCACTAGTTACTGAGACATGGCTCATGGTAATGTATTAATATTATCCCAATGTTAGTTAACCTCGGCTTGACCGCCGATCCCTACACTACTCCCCCCGCCACTCTCCCCTCCACCAACAACGCTCAATCTGCTCAGCTCATGCATCAAAATGGAACGGCATGCACAATTTAATTTCCGGACACTCATTGTAAACAATTTTAATTTGAATTTCATCTCGAAATATAAATAAGTTTCCATTTTTTATCATTCCGTAATTTTTATTTAGGCTCTGATTTGCAGTGGGTCTACACACAGGCTACTCGCCCATGTAGACTCTTTCCTATGTTTTATTTGTGGAATTGTACTATTCATAATATTTTTGGAAATAAAGTACATTTCATTTCATTTCACCTTTGGGCAAATAAATAGAATAAATAGATATCTTGCTTATTTCTCAATAAAACTTGGTATATGGCTTCATCTAGTTGACATCTACTGGATTGTGGCAAAACACCTCTCAGTTTCATATTTCCATGGCAGCAAACCTGCACACCGGTAATGGAGAAAATTGTTGTGCTCTCAATTAAAATTTTAAGTTGATTTTACTCAATTTATGGCTCTGTCTATATAATTATTTTTTGAGCATTTGAAATTTGATGTGTATGCAGATCTGCCACAACAGGAGTATTTTTTCTAATATTTTTGGTCCTTGGTTATTTTTTAAGAAGCAGATTGGTTTAAATTATTTGAAATGAAATTTAAAAATAAAATGTTTGTGCATTTAGCACATTTTTATGGATGTAATGTAAATACTAGTCATAAATTTGTTTTTAATTAGTTGGGAAATTTGATATATTATTTTTATTTTTATTGACAAATTAGCGAATTTCCCCTATAGGGAAGAAGCTGTTACTGTAGATCTCATGTTAAGACCTAATCCCAAGACCATCATAGCCTATAATGTTTTGTTTTTTGCTTTGCCCTAGATGCCAAAAACAATATTCCTTAAGTTTCATATATATATAACCCACCTACTGTAACCCATTTAATAGTCACTAGGAGGATATCCACATTTTAGCTTGTTTATCCATTTCAAAACTGAAATGGCCGCCATTTTGGTCAGACATATGATATTGACCTCCGGTTTGCGCCATTGTGTTTCTTTTGACACGCCCTTTATAATGATAGGTCACTTGATAAGGGGTTACATTTGAGAATTTGGGGCTGGCCCCCAATATACCCCATTTTGGGGGCTGGGGCAGAAATCGGACTCTTGTTAAAAAGTGGATTTTTTCATTGTGTAAAGGTATGCCGAGTTTGGTTTTCCTACTATGACGCGTCAAAAAGCTACTGGGGGATATCCACACTTTTGCCTAACTCTGTTTATATTTACTAGTGGCTTGGAGGGGCTGAAAGCCCCTAAGAATAAGAAAAAGAATAGTTTATTGCCGTTACAAGGTAAACAAGTATGACATCGTCAGAGATTTTGAAATCTAGGTTCTAAAACTAATTCTAACATCATCAATAAATTCTTGATCATTGTAAGGACATAGGTTTAACAGATAGTTGGTAAGAACTTTAGTAAATTTTGTTTCATTTAAACTTCTAATTTCAAGAGGTAATAAATTAAAATATCTTTTGGATTGTTCTGTGAAACTGCTGGATGTGATGCTATATTTACACTGACTTGGCATTAAATTACATCTATTTCTGGTAAAATAATTGTGAACATTTTCATGTTTGTCAAAGTTACTAAAATTAATTTTAGCATACATTAAACAACTTAATATATACATAGCAATCTTAAAATATTAGCTTCAATAAATAATGGTGTGCAATGAGTTCTAACATTTACATTAAACATAATCCTAACTGCTGTTTTCTGTAAAACAAATAGTTGATGCTTGTAGTTACTACTTCACCATATTATTATTCAATAATTAAGATGGCAGTGAACATGAGAAAAATAATTTTAAAGAGTCAAAATCTAAGCTGTTCCTTGATCGATTTAATAAAAAAAACCCCTTTACCTAATTTCTTTGCTACAAAGTCAATATGAACTTTCCATTTGAGGTTTGACTCAATAAAAATTCCTAAAAACTTGTCTGAGTTGTTTTCTAGTCTATTGTTTAAGTTAATATTTAAATCTTGGGTTTTTTCAATATTTAAAAACCAATTGTTACTTGAGCACCAATTTTCAATTAAACTATTGGTTTCTTTGATAATTGTTGAGGATAATGAATCTTTACACTGAATTTGTACTGCAAAATCATCCGCAAATAAATAAGGTTTGACATTATTATTTTGAATAATTTTTGGTAGATCATTAATATACAGGGTGCCCGGAAATTATGGTCAAACATTTTAGTATATGATAGTCGAGGTAAAAATAAGAAAAAAAGGTTTATATAAACATAGGTTCTAAAGTGCTTCGGTAATCGTCTGTGTGTCTTTGTGATTTGCACATATTTAATAATATCTCACGAACCTCTTAACGTATAAAGTTCAAACTTGGTACATGGATAATCACTATTAAGAACTATTTTTGTGAGAAGTATCAAATTTCTATTTTGTACCATTTCAAAACGGCGACTGTTTTTTACTTTCAAAGCTAAATATCTTAAAATCCGTAAATTTTAGAAAAATAATTCAAGAGACAACAAAGTTGCCAATTTAATCCACTTTACGCTGGTATTAAGATTGTGATGATCGGACAACTATCAATGGAGAAATAAAAAATTTTTTGAATAAAAACATGCAAATCTTAGCTAGAATGTTCTAAAAAATCATGTTTTTATTCATAAAAGGTAAAATTTCTCCGTTACTCGTAGTCCAATCATCATAATCTTAATATTAGCGTAAATTGGATTAAATTCCGCAACTTTTTTGTCTCTTGTAAAATTTTTCTATAATTTACGGATTTAAAGATATTTAGCTTTGTGAATAAAAAATAGTCGCCATATGAAATGGTACAAAGTAGAAATTTGACACTTCTCACAAAAATAGTTCTTAATAGTGGTTATCCATGTACCAAGTTTGAAGTTTATACGTTAAGAGGTTCGTGAGATATGATTAAATATGTGAAAATCACAAACAGACACACAGACGGAAAACGAAGCACTTTAGGACCTATGTTTATATAAACTTTTTTTCTTATTTTTACATCTACTGACACATACTAAAATATTTTACCACAATTTCCGGACACCCTGTATATAACAAAACAGACTGGCCACAATATTGAGCCTTGAGGTACGCCATGTCTTAATTGGTTAAAGTAGGACATTTTACCATTAAAATAAACACTCTGGTACCTATTTTCCAAATATGATTCAAAAAATTTGACTGAGTTTTGATCAAAATTATACTGTAAAAGTTTTTGAATCATATTTGGAAAATAGGTACCAGAGTGTTTCATAATAGTGGTAAATTAAAATTTTAAAACAGACCTTTATTATACAGTTGTACAAAATACCTTAATTATTAACTGGCTTTTGAATGAACCATATGTCAACATCTGACATGTGTCTTTGAATCAAGCGTGTAAAAGTGGTTCAATCTGAATTAAATTTGCAACAGACGTGTAAAGTAGTAATTATTCGGATGAGTTTGAAAACCAGCCCGATTTGGACCAGGAGAAGGGAGGCAAGGGGCAATTTACTCCTTTAAAATGATTTTTTTACTTTTTACATAAAAAAATTTAAATAAACTAATTTTAGTATTCAATTCAGCTTCAAAAAAAATTTTGTATTTTGAATCATTGCTCTATGTTCATTGGTTACTGAGATATCCTTGTGGGAAATAAATAAATTTCACCTAATTGTGATCTACTGGTTTATAGCTGAAAAATCTCCATTTCATACTTTACTGGCGGCAAACCTGCACACTCATTCCTCATGCTGTCCTTACGGAGAGTATTAAAGTATATGCTCATCTATGGAAATACTTGATATTACCTGACATGAGGCTTTTTCTGAATCATTTATTTACTTATTTGAAATCCTTTGAGTATGTAAGTCTATTGCAATGGGGGAATTATGATTTTTACTACCGAATCATTTAATTTAATTTGTTAATATTAACGTTCATGATAAAAATGGGAAAGATCGAAATATAAACCAAAATAGTCCTTGATTAACACAATTATTACCGTACGACTAACCACAATCCTGAAAACGAAGAGGATATTTATTGTTTTTATATATCAGATAAATTGACTGTCAAGAAAATGCCAAAACAATCCAAGTTTATAAACAGCTGGAAGTAAATAAAGAAGATTCAAAACACCAAAAACATAGGGATAGACCAAAGTAAATTTCGTATGGTAATAGATTTAATGTAAATTCATCAAACAAATAAATTAATTAAATTATATTTAAATAAGGATTAGGGTACGACCAATTAACGTTATTTTAAATATTTCATTCAGATATATTCATAAAATATTAATATAAGTTTTAGGCCTCTGTTAATATTAAAGAACTTTGCAAGATGATTTATAGCTGAAATAAATACATGGTAAATTATACATGGTATTCGCGAGAACTATAATATAACATATGATTTCAAGGTAAAATTATTTCTCGTTTCAAATAGATTGAATGAACGCAGATAATTCATTCCAAATGAATTGAATAAAAATATATAAATGTATAAATATCACATAAATCAGTGTTGCTCAAAACCTGTGAACAAAAAAGTGTCATGTGGACAGCTGAAAATTGGTTGCGAAGTTAAAAAAAACATGTTGATGAGATGTATCCACAACAAACAAATAAAAAATTGACTTGAACCAAGGAAAGTAATATTAAGACATTCAAATTTCATGAAAAGAAAAATTATCAAATATCAAAAAGGAAGACTAACTTCAAGTGAGTAATAAGGACGGAAGCTGAGAAAAGATACTAAACTGGTAATAATATAATTTAATTTATGAACTTTCAGGAACGAAAAACTAACAATTTGGAATTAATAAAATTGAATAATATATCATTCATTTGGCATGAGACGCGGATGGGAACATAAAACTTATTTTGATCTATTAATAACTGTAAAAGAAAGATTTCTTACGGGTAAAACGTACATCAAGTGAATCATAGTCAAAGAACTACGGCCTTGAGGGGATGTTATGAATAATTTATTGTTAGCTAGCTGTGGGCAAATTATTAATTTGTGATATACATGTAAATCGGAAAATATGAAATAAAAAAAAATGTAAAGGAGTTAAGATTTGTGTATATTCATTGTAATCATATAATTTTAGTAATAAGTACATACTTAATATTTGGGGGGTAATACTACCGAATCATTTTAATTGAATTTGTTAATATTAATGTTCATTATGAAAATGGGAAAGATCGATAATATAAACCAAAATAGTCCTTGATTAACACTACTATTTATTTCATCGAATTATTATAAACTTCAATGATCATTTGATTTGACGAGAACCTTTTTTATTGTAACACATTGTTAGATTATTAAAACTCTGTTTATGTTTAAATTTGACCTATGTAATAGGAAAAAATTGAGCAAGTGGGGGAAAACCACTTTTTTGTTCCTTAGTTAACGGTCATTGGCCACGGTTATTTTTTTGTTATTTTTTTACACACTGGTTATTTTTTATACGCTTTAACCCCAAAAACTGTTAAAAGCCTTACTGATATTTTAGTGAGAGATTCTTTCTTCCCTGTTGAATTAAAGCTGGAGTTGATGGCCAATGCATTAAATGTTTGACATTGTATTGAATCAAACAAACCCAAAACTTATCATTAAATTTAATGATAGAAAAAGAAAGAAAAAAAAGAAGGAAAAAATAAATTGATTCTTGATTACTGCAGAAATTTGTAAAAATATACATAAATTTTGAAAAATCTTATTAGTTAACATTAACTAACACTAATGTTAACTAATAAGATACACCAAGATACATTAACACTACACTAACTAAACACCTAATTAGTTAACATCTTATATACAGTGTTTCAGACTACAAAAATAATATTTTCCCTCTGAATTGAAAATACCCCTGTTGCAGCAGACCTGCATACTCAGCGAATTTCAAATGCAAAAGAACATGATTCAATCCAACATAGCGAGATTTGACATGTTTTGTACTCTCCATAAGAATAACATGGCGAAATAGTATGACCTTTAATACTCATACCAATTAAAACTACAACTATTTATTTAAAACTCTATAACCATTTCATACTAAAGAAATCATTTCTGGAATATCTAATTCTTTCAATAGTCATGAATTATTTAGTGGTTGATCCAAGTTGCTTTTCTTTCAAGTGTGAGTATTAATTAAGTTGGGTACGTACGAAAAACATCAAGTTGAGTGTCTATGTTTTTTTATTTTTACTTTGACTACAGAATCATTAAAACTGTAAAAATTGACTTAAAAACTATTAAATAAATAATGCCAACCATGAGTACTGCTTTTAGCAAGGCTGCGAATAGTTGGAGAGACGGCCACCACAACGTAGTTCCATCTTTTACTGGTAGATGGCAAGAGTGTTCACTTTTATCTCAAAGCTATCTTTAGCTTCTCCACTCATCAGTTCCACACTCTGGTGAAACTTATTTCTCAACTTTCTCCTTTGGCCACAGATTATTTATGTTTTCATCGCAGCCAATTTTTCAAATTTTTCGATTGAAATTGTAAAAATGTTTTCTCTACCATATCGTTCAATATATTGTTATAAACAAAAAACCAAAATAAAGCTCTTATTCTGTTCTTTGAGACCTAATAATTGTTAATTCAATGGAATAGTGTAATCCCTAGGTTTTAATTTACTTTCAAATTTCTAATAAAACTGGATTTTCCGTTTTATGTGTGGAGGTTCAAAAAAAGTTCATAACTCCTGAACTGTTAAAGATATTTTGATAAATAAAAAATCAAAAGAAAACTTTTTTTTTTCTCTATAGTTCACCTTCCCCAACATCAAGAATTATGCATTGCAAATCTATATTTGAGGGGGGGGGTTGTACACTTACCCCAGATCCAGGGGAATGTGTACGCCCCAAACATCAGTTTACAAAAAAATTCTAAAAAACTCAAAATTAATTTTTTTAACAAAATAAACCATATATGCAAAACATTCCAAAGAATAAGCACTGAAAATTTGATTCTAGTAGAACCTACAATTGTTTTTTAATCTGCATTCAAAGTGGTACTATGTGATTTGGGGCGTACACTTACCCCATTTGATTGTTTTATTCCTCAGTACCAGGAGGACCGAGCATTGCTTAGTGAAATATTGAAGAATTTTAACAATAATTGTAGGTATATTAACAATTTTTTTTAATTCAAAGCGAACACTTATCTTAAGGAATAAGTAAATGTTTTTGTTACGTTTAAAATTTAAACCAAAATTAAGGTTAAAATCAAATATATTTTTAAGAACATTGAGTTTGTTTGAATAGTCAAATTTATCTCTAATTTTTATTGGTGTTGTATTCTACTAGCCACATTGAAATGAAAAATATCTTGCATTTATGAAAACAAAGTATTTCTATTACAAATTAAAATTTCTACAACACTGAAATATAAATCTAAGCCAAAATTCAATTTTAGGTTAGAACCTTAACATAAGAGGCTATTTGATAGTAAGAAGTCCCTTCAAACCTCAAACTGCAATTAACAGATCACCTACTCTTTTAGGCCTACAAGGTACATTAAAAACATTGTTGATAACACATTTTGTTTGTTTACCTTTCCTTGAAGCTGTAAAATCGCCACTTTGCGTTCATTAACAATTCGTTTTTTGACTGACATAATAATCATACAGTTTATAGAATATTTACAATATCGTCTATAAATATTCCAATTTTCATTAAACCTTTTATAATATTATATCAAGAAGTAGAACAAAATAACCTTTTTTCATGGTTTTATTTCTACAGCATGTTCCGACTATAATGTCATTTTCAAGCAAAAATAATCTTTATAATATGTAACATTTTTATTAGATTCAGTTTATCCGTTTACATTTGTTCTTTTTGGGATTAGCTGCTTTGTTTGTATTTACCTAGGTCATTTTTAACAATTTTGAACACAATTTGAAACAATCTTTCTTGTAAGATGTTAACTTGTACAGTTCGCGCATTATATCTCCGGCTATGACTGAGTCAGCTGATTGTATGGTGCGGGGGGGGAGGGGGTACTTTTCTGAAAACATTTTCTAAAACACCTCTGCTTGTCAAATGTTGTGTTTACCTATATCATATGTTAAAAATATGATATGACACGGCTAGTAGCATAGTGGTCATAGTCGGAGATATAATGCGCGAACTGTAGCAAGAGATAATGACTATGCCTAAACTCGCCTATTTTCCTTTATATAAGCTATATTTTGTATTAAGAAACCCAAATACTATTGTTCATGCAGCATCCATGAGATGCCCTTCCGTACTAATACATTCTTAATTTGAAAACTCCTATGAGTAATATTTTAAGTTGCGCAAGAGAACTTCTGGTTAAAATATTATATCAGAACTGTCCCCTTACTGCCAATGCTACACCTTGGCTATACTAAAACAGTTGTTCGTCGACAATGTTTTCAGCATAGCTGGATTTTATACTTAAGTTTGTAAAAAGATAGTTGTTTATTTTCATTTTGGCCAGCTGAGATGACTCACATCTCCCTTGGTTTGATCATTAAATGTTCAATCATAAAATATACATCAGCACTACCTATTGTAAATTCGATTTATTTATTTAGTTATATTTCTAACAGCCTGCTCGTAATCGCTTCTTCTTAGCGGCCTTTGCCATCCATGGAACAACTTGCCTCATTTTACACTGTCACAGATGAAGAACTATACAGATTGGCAACCCACAAGTATAATTGGTATCAAGTATAATTTCGTCAATATCAACAGGTCCCAAAGAACAAATATAGCCATTAATAACTTTGATACCAATGCAATATGTGCGGCAAAACGACCTAACAAACTTGACGCCGCGCGAAAAAACGGGCACGCAAAAGTGCATTAGGTTGCTAATATGTATAGTTCTTCATCTGTGACACTGTGAACTAACTAATACTTCCATAGGAACGTAAATAACAGATAAAACAAAAACCAATGCTATGGAAATAAAAAACAAACCATATAAAACAGCACTAAACAAAACACGTGATGCTAACCCCAAACATTCTTTTTATTTCATTAATTTGCACATGAAGAAAGCGTTACTTGGTTTATTTGTGAAGAATAGCATGAATAAAAAATTTTAGATAGCTATGTTACCAACTTAAACTACATACCTTGTGCTCTAAAATTTTCAGTATTTTTTTTCCACTGGCCGAAGAAAATATATAAATGCATTCATACTGTTTGTTCAATCTTTATTCGGTGCTATACAAATCTTTCTCTATGCGTCTTAGCGGTTCAAGGTCTGTTTGTAATCAGCTGCTTTATAACTTGAAAACTTTTGTTTATTTTTTTGTTGTTATATCGTTTCCAATTTGGCTACCTATATGACCCCATGTTAAAATTTTACTACGTTCAAATTAACTTTTTGGCGAATTTCCTCTATAGGGAAGAAGGTGTTACCGTAGTATTCATGGTAAGACCTAAGCCCGAGACCATGATAACTTTTTGTTTTGGGGCCCCCAGAAGCAAAAAAAACACTGTTAATTTTCATATTTATCCATATATATATATATATATATATATATATATATATATGTATATATATCATATATATCATATATAGATGATTATGTTATGTATAGGTTTGACTACAAACATCAGGACATAACAAAACCTCTGGTTCTACATGGGTTAGAACACAAAGAAAATTTTGAAAACACATAAAAGGTAAAACCAATACGGCAATTGAACAAGAATTTTAGTGTGCCATCTCTAAGGGGCGGTTTGGGAAATCGGTATTAGCGCTAGTCCGAGCCTAAGAACCGGTTAGATCCAGTATTTAGGCTGGCGTCCAAAAAATCGGTTTGGGAGCTCGGTATTAGTTGGTCTCGAGCCTAACTGGCGCAGGGATAATCTCGCGCCTAACTTTTTTGGGTTTGGGAGTCAAGTAGCTTTGGGCTCACGCCTAAGAGATAATCTAGTTGTGTTTGGGAGTCCAAGTTCGGGCCTAATAAATTTTTTTTGTCATCATAACTGTCGATTTTAGGCTCAAAAGTTAGACCTGCTAGGGGGCAGGCCTAAGTAAACATCATGTTGGTTTTATCTAATTATCTTGTTTATTAATTTCACTTTAACCAAACGATTGTTATATTTGGATTCGTCATTAAATTCCGAACAATTCCATTACCCTTAAGTAATATTTTAAAATAATTAATTTTTGGTTCCTGATGTTCACATTGTACTAGAGATCGCGTAGATTACTTTGCTTTAGTTAAGATTTTGACTAATCAACGGTAATATCAAACAAATTGGCCATAAAAATTTGGGTATAGTAATTTATTTTCTGTTGATAAATAAATTAATACAATTTTGTAACTAAATATGGTGTATGATTTAGCTACGAGAAAAATAACAAATACACACAAAATTCATAACATTCAAATTATAAATTACTATTCAACAAAGCATATTTTGGATTGTAAACATTTTTTACGATACTTATCAGGGTTACAAATTATCGCGGCTTTTAACATCGTTAAGCTAAGCAAATAATACAGGGTGTTTTTTTTAAACGCAACCCATTTTTAAGATTGAATATTGCACATATAAATATGAAACAGTATTGTTTTATTAATCCTTACATTTTATACAACTTATTATTTAAGTTTGATCACATTTAGTTTACATTATATGTGTTCAAACAATCCGTAATTGGCATTTGTACAAAGTTGTGTTCTCTCCATCAAATTCCTGAACACATGTTGCAAGGTACGTCTTTGAATTTCTTGCATTAAATTTGATTTGTTTGTTTTGAGGTGCTGAATATCCTGTGAATTTTTTCGTAGCCCTTAATTTTTATGTATCCCCAAAGAAAATTATGTATTGGGGACAAACCCGGGAATCTTGGGGGGGAAATAATCCGCCATTGATAAAATTAAGTTTTAGGTTGCGTTTGAAAAAACACCCTGTAACTTATGATTCAATTCTACTTTTAAGTCTGACGTTATTAGAAAAGTACACCCGCTCCCCCCTTACGCAAAAGAGGGAAGATATTGAGGCAAAAAACATTTCAACGAAACTGCGCAGAAGCGCTGAGTAGTCGTTATCAGTTGAGTTCCGTTTTATACTACTCTAAAAGCCAGGTGCGTTGCCACTGTGCGGAGTGTAGGGTGAGTTTGTGCCGGTGACATCAACATGGAGTACCTCGACTATTTGGACTATGTTAGGATATATCCACCTCGGATACAACCAGCTCGTCATCAAAATTACAATCCATTCAATTTGGTGTTCGCTTCTTCTCTTTATCAGCCATGTTCTCTTGCACTTACTCAAATCCCAATGAGCAAAAAAATTAGCTAAAAATAAGTTCATACTCGTATTAAAATTGTTATCAATACATCGAAACTTGGCAACGATTTCATATCAATACGAGTTAAAAACTTTTTTAAATAATTTTAAAATTGTTTGGAACTTGTATTAAAACAACATAAAAATTATTACGATCTTGTATCAATGGCGATAGTTAATAACTTATATCAGAACATTTTTTAAAATTTTTCAAACTTATATTGAAACTAGTATTAATGTATTTTTGTAAAACACATATTAAAATTATTTCAAAACAATTTTAAAAGTGTTAAAACTGAAAACATGCTCATTAAGTAGCAGTACCAATTTGAAAAACAAATGAAAAAGTAACAACACTTCTTAATAGGCACAATTATTTAACTGAAAAAAAACCATAAAAACAACAAATTAAAACTACAAATTTAAAAGTACTCTCACTGTGTCATCCACCTACCCGAACACTTCATAGAAAACTGATAAAGAGGACTGTAAACTCCCCTCACCACGCACAACAGTAGGGCGCTTTTGTTGCCGTCGTCGATCAGGTGTTTCGCAGTTGCTGCCGCGAGCCCCAAAACCAAAATTCCCCGCGATTCCCTGTCCATCTAGCCACACTGCCACTTAGTACCGACTAAAGATGATACCGAACCATTTCAACTTGGTCGCGAGCTCCCAAGCCCGACTTTTGCTACGTGGACTAAAGTTAGGCGCGCCTAAAGCTAGGCGCGTACTAGCTGGGCCCGAGCTCCCAAACCGCCCCTAAGATGTCTAGAACAAGCGCATCAAATGATAACACGATCAAAAACTTCACATGGCCTCAACCTTCCATAAGATAAATCTTCACATCAATTTCACTCATAAAAAAAAATCTCCATCCAACTTTACAAGTAATCAACATCTGACATCTCATCAAATATTTATTTACAACACAACATAGGTTATCTAACAGTTTTTGTTTTGTTTTAAGTCAATATGTAGTAGAATAGTAGTCTGATGAAGGAATTTTTTCCGAAATGTTACTAATTATTAATGTGAGTTGTTTTTTTTATTTGATTAATTTATATATATATATATATATATGTTATACACACATTACACACGTGTGTGTGTGTGTGTGTGTGTCTTTAAGCATGATAACTCGCGTAAAAATGGTCCGATATTTATAAAATTTGGCATGGACGTGTAAAGTAGTAATTATTTGGGCGAGTTTATAAACCAGCCCGATCGGACTACCGGAAAGGGGAGGTAAAGGGGGGTTTTGGAGTTTTTTATATAAAAAACGAATTTTTACTAGCACCATTGAATTCAGCTCAACAAAACAAACAATTTAGTATTTTGAATCACTGCTCCATGTACATCAGTTACTGAGATATTGGAAGTGGTAAACACTGTATGTTGTCCCAATTTTATCCTTATGGGAAATAAGTAAAATTCTATATCTCGCTTATTTTCAACATATCTTGATAAATCTTGGTAAATGGCTTCTTCTAGTTCAGATCTACTAAATATTGAATTAAAACCACCCAGTTTTAATATACTCGTAGCAGAAAACCTGCATACTCATTCCCCATGTTATTCTTATGGAGCTTACAAAAACATGTCAAATCTCGCTATGTTGGATTGAAATATGTTGGCTTGCATTTGAAATTCGCTGAGTATGCAGGTCTGCTGCAACAGGGGTATTTACACAATTAGATTTTTTTCAGGCTGACTAGACTTCATAAAACATGTTTTTGAGCCAAGAATAACTTATTACCAAAATTTGAAGGAAATCCTTGGAGCCGTTTTTGAGATGGTTTGCAAACATGCTCTCACAATAACATTGCTCATATAAGAGCACACGATAGATATTAGGCTTATAAGCTTTGAGTACAGCATTTTATGGATGAAATTTTGATTTACCTTTGAACTTTGCAATGACGCAGGTTATGATGTCGTCAAAAATTAATCAAATGAGATTCTTAATTCTTAAATGATAAGACTGCAATCATACGTTGACACTGAATAAAAAATTGCCAATTACAATAACAACAATATGAATTGATAACAATACCTATGTAAAGTACAATTAAAAACAAAATAAAAAATAAATAGTATCTATAAAGTTATTTGGATACAGAACCTATTATTTTTCCAAAATCACAACAGTATCAATTTATTTTCGGGGGTATGGAAATTGCCGGGGGGTCCGGGGCCCTCCCTCGGGAAATTGGTATAAATTGAAGGGGTCCCCCAGTAACACGTTCTAAGCGACAAAATTTCAAAATCCAAAATTTCAGGAGGTATTCAGTGAAAAAGGTTCTCTAGGCTAGGACATGAGCTACACCGTGATATCTTTTGTTTTGAAGATATTTGAGTTGGTAGCCCTGATTTGGTCTGTCAAAGTTTGCGTGCTTCGCGAAACTGCACGGACTTTCTGGGGAATAATGTTCTATTCGCCGAAAGATGTAATCCCCGACGATCATTGCACTGTCACCCAAGGACCAAAATTGCGTAAATAAAAATAAAAGACGTGAAGTAAATATTGGAAAGTGGAAGGATAAGACCAGGAATGAATATAGAAAAATTGGATTAACCTATGTTTCAAAAACTAAGAAGCCGAGGCCTGGAAATTGCCCCCAAAAGGAGTGGGTAGAATAACGTTCTAAGCACCACATGTAGATAACTTTTAGCAAAATGACCTATCACGTTTTAGTACCAACATTACGTTTTTGTTCTTTTACATCAATAAAATTCTTTTATATTCAGTTTTATTTTTATTTCTGTTGGTATTCCTACACTCCCTGATGTTTTCTTCCAAAGTAGAAGAACAGTCCGTAAGAGAAAGTTTCAAGCGCCAGTCATTTAGTATGTTTTAGCCCCTAAAATAATACGTAAAATGTTTGAAAATGCTTAATGGCAAGCACAAATTCAATATAAGGCTACGTTATGATGTTATAAATAGGTTGTTAAAAAATTATACATGATTATAAGTTCTAACCTTAAAAAACCTTAAATTTTAGAATTCAACTTTCAACACACTTGATTACTCAAAACGTTTTACGGGGGACCCCTTCAATTACAACTTTAAATTCACGTTTTTAGGCAAACTAAATGCATAACAACAAACAGAATAAACAGAAATTTGAACTATAATTTGAGGTTGCTTACAGATTAGATTCTGAAAATTGTAGATTACAATTTTAGCAAAATTTTCTTACACAATAAAAGAAATAGCATATTTTTATAGTAGGCCTAGCATATTTTTATAGTAGGCCTAACGCTAAAGGACAGATGAGCAAGTAATTCAAGAATTATACATTCTTAACCTTGGTACAAAAAGAAAATTTCGACAGACCATTTCTACACTGCATATGGACCATTTCTGCATGGATTTGATGGCGAGACTTGGTTTTCATGTAGTGTAGGCTGAAGAGATTCGTCTGCCGCGATGCTGCGATGAGATCGTCTGTCAGACAAATACTGTAAAGTACACGGCCGTGATAAGACAGTATACCGCCTTTTAACATCGTAATTTTTTACCATGAATATTTCACATAATATGATGAGTCTTTTGCTACATCTGCCCTGGCGATGGCAGCAATATCGCAGACACTATTTTTAATATCCACTGTTTGATGTTATCAGGAGTTTTTGCTTGCCCAATCGGTTCCCCGTAACATTATCCGGATAACCCGAGGTGTACTCTTAACTCACTAATATAATTAAAATGTTAAAATAATTTTTGCGATAATGATTTTATATTATTTTGTGAGATTAATCATTATCTTGAATATGTAATAATTTGAGTATTGGAATCAAGAATCAGTTTGTAAAAGTGCATTTGGAATTTCGGCTCGGCCGATTGTTTTGGCCAACGATTCACGCGACCGTCTTTTGAGGCTGATCCACCCTTAGTAAAATTTCTCACCAGCCCTGTTTTATATGTGACAGGCAAATAAGCACATTTGTCTCTTGAAACATTCTTAAGCCTACTCCAGCCAATTACTTACGATTACCGCCACGGGTAAAAATACATAATCCAGTAATCCGTGAATCAATTATCTTTAACAGAATTTACCTGTTTAAAAACTGTATAAAAGTTCAGTGTGTGTAATGAATGTTTAGTGTTCCCTGTTTCCCCTGTTGGCAAGTTTAGTGATACCACCACTTTCATTATGAACAAAATACTAATCTTCCTAAACATTTCCCAAAAGTTTCGAGGGGGGGATATATCCTGATATCCCCCCTGGCTACGCCCGTGGAATCAATGTAGACTTGAATTGGCCAACATTATTTTCTTTTCTCAGATTTTTAGGAAGAGAGGAGGCCTAATATTAAAGAACAGTTTACTAAAACAATTTTTTCCTTTTCTCAGAGCTGTCCTACAGATTTTGACTGACAGAGAGTTATTGGTTTTGTATGTTGAATATTGTGAAGTATAAGAAAACGGTAGTATTTCTAATTTTTTGTAAGGAAAAATTTGACCACATGAATCTGACTCTGATGCCTCAAAGTTTGCTCTCAGTCTTTATAATTTAATGCCCAGTTATTTTGGGTGATTATTTTTTTTAATTATGAAACTATGTCTGGTTATTTTGTAGGAGACTACAGTACACCTCGGATTATCCGGATTAATATGGCGGAACACCGATCCGGATAACAAAAAATCCAGATAATCCGAGGTCATTACAATATCGCCTAAATAGCGATCGCGTACCTTAGCCCCAGCTAAACTGATGCTGCAAATGGTGTGTCAAGACTGTACAACATGTTAGTCTTTGATATTTTAGGAGGTTTAATTTTGAAGCAAATTTAAGCACTAAATTTTAATATTAATCATACGAATATAATGTTAACTTTTACCTTACATACGGCTTAAGTTTGGAATAAAACACCAGATTAAAATATTTTATTTATTAAGATTAAATAATTATAACTCAAACTAGAAATAATCATGACAAAATTAACCCAAATCTCAAAACTTATTACTGTAACTCTTCTTAAGAAATGACTTATAAAATATAGCAACGACAACAACTTATAAAATGTTGTTGTTGTTGCTATATAACTTATAAAACAGCTTATATATAACAACAAGAACTTATAAAATGATAGCAATAAACAACTCGCAAAATTGCCGTAGGCTCCGCCTTTGTTCATTACTGCTAGCACCCCAAGTAGCAATCCAGAAAACTACGTTCACGAAAATGCTAAAATGTACTGTTTAGGCAATGTGATTCCTTCAATTATCGTGATTCCAAATTCATACAGTAATGAATTACATTTGTATTTTACTTTTAGAAGGCGCATTTCACCCGTAAACTCGCTAAAATCATGTTTTTGCCGAGATTTTAATTTTTAATTTCTCGGGTAGACCGGTCCGGATAATCCGGGATCCGGATAATGTGGGGTCCGGATAATCCGAGTTGTACTGTAGTTTATGAGTGGAGATGACATAGTGTAATCGGGATGTCAATGAGAGCAGTTAGTGTGTGTTTACCTGATCCATCGTCAGCCGCGCTGACCTAGATTCAGCCATTTGGAGACCCTTGGCTATTCCAGGACCGTGTGACTCATAGTGGCGACAGAAAAGTGTGGCACTTACTTCATGTTAATCCCACAGTGGATAAGTTGTGGGGTCCTTTAATCTCGACCATTTCTTATATTTATTCTTGTTATAATATTAGCGAATTCCCTCTGTGGGTAGAAGCTATTGCCATAGGTGTTGTCGTAACACCTAAGCTCAACACTTAATTAACTTGTCCTTTTGAGGTCTCCAGGTTCTTAAAACACCATTCATTCGAATTTGTATGTATTATTAACTTGTTCATTATTGCCGCGCAATCAATGGCAACCAAGCTGTTCTGTATTCCTACGAGTAATTGAAATATGTGCTGACAGAGTGCCTTGAGGCAAGGCTTCAGATTGTAGCGAGGTTCTGTCAGGGGCTGCCAGCATTAACTTGTTAATGTAAATAAAATATCAAATACCCTAATTTCATTTTATTTTCCCTCTGCCCTGAAACAATGGACTTACATGAATGAAATTTGGTGCTGACGTTGATGTATAGTTGTTCAGCTGAACCACTGGAAGGGGGGGGGGGGGGGTAAAAGGGGTTGAACCTCCCAAAAATGTTTTTTCTTTTTGTTTTTACACAGACAAATTTAAATAATTGTACTTTTATTATTATTGAATTTAGCTTCAAAGTACCCATGATTAATCTAACCCACCATACTTAAACAGACAGTCATTAGAATGGCTAATTTAAGATATTGTTGTTTTGGTCAGTGAAAGGAACCGAGAGAGGTCGTGTGTAGTGTTTGTAATCTTGACCCAGTGTCCAAGGCGCCCAGTGGGTCACATTGTCTCTCAATAGATAGTTGGCACTCATGACTGATCTACCATCAGTAGTAGCACGTGTCAGCGTGTCACCCTTTCGCTTTGTCAGTTTTGTTGTTTAAATTCAATTTACAAAAAGATTTAATAAATCAGTTATATAAAATTCTTAGATTTCTTAGGTAGGAATTTTTAAAAAGAGGATTTCTGTTTTGCAATTTATTTGTGTACTGATTTGCAAACTAAGAGCCACCTCTGGCCCATTTCATGTTGAGGGTTATATAAGACACAACATATCGCTTATCAAATTCCTAAAAACTTATTTCTGAAAAAATATTCAATGTTAGGTATTTTCGTTAAAAGAATTAAGGAATTGTCGAACACCAGGTATATTCGAACTAGAAATGTTAGGTAGATCTAACAAATTGTTGAGATGTATTAATTGAAGTCGACGATCATTATGGTACCTGTCCCTGAGCAAATTGTAAGCAATCATGTAGTTGGGTGCGGTCAAGTTAAGACTACGAATCAAATTGAGCGGTTCCTTTTCCAATGTACTTAAAAGATATTGAAACTTCATAACTTCCGAAAGGGAATCGTTATTATGTATTGTGGTATCATAAAGATTGATGAAGGATGTTTACGTTAACAAGTCATCAGAAAACTTAGGAAGTTCAAACTTAGGTAACCTGACATTTGAATGCATGTTAGATGTAGTAGACACATTGTTTACACTGCTGTTATCACCGTTACCTTGTGGCTCATTAATCGAGATCAAGGACTCGATATGACTAGAAATGTGAACACATAATTCATTAATCTCCTCTTGGTCAGTGGACAAAGATCTAGTGACAAAACCTCTTCGTCCCAAACATTTAATAACCTTTGAACATTTAGTTCAAAGTCATCCCTTTTTCTCTGCACCTCTGTTTTGTATGTATTCAAGCTTTTTAGTTGTACAACTGATAAAGGATCGGTTTGTGGAACAAAATTATCTACGATCGCCTTTATATTTAATAGACGTGTTTTTGCTAATGCAGTGAGACGTTGGTATGTCACGACCCTGAATTCGCTTCTAGGAGGTACCATAGTGAAGAGATTAGATAAAATATTTGTATTTAGATCTAATAATATTATGCGATTATGTACATACAGAGAGGCACAGACACAGGGAAAAATATTGATAAAATAAAGGAAATAACATGGGGAAAATTTATAAAAAGGGATAAAAAAGATGAAATTAATGAAGAAAAAAATGAACTGTATGTTCCAAAGATCTTTGATCTATCGGCCACGGTCAGGACCAAGCAAAATGGGGTGTTTTCAATTGGAGGACCATTTTGATAATTAGGAATCATTATAAATAAGTAAAAATTGACAATGTATTAAAAGAAAATTAAATTAATATTTTACAATACCAAATCATCTTCTTGCACTATGTTTAATGTTCAAAATTCTCACAATTTTTCATTCTTGATCTTTCATTCTTGATAAAGATCAAGTATGCAAAGGCACACTTTTTTATGATTCAAACTTTAGTCCGTCAAAATGCATTAACAAATACCCCCGGTGCAGCAGACCTGCATACTCAGCAAATTTCAAATGCAAAACAACATATTTCAATCCAACATAGCAAGATTTGACATGTTTTTGTAAGCTTCATAAGAATAACATGGGGAATGAGTATGCAGGTTTGCTGCAAGGGGTATAATAAAACTGGGTGGTTTCAATTCAATATTTAGTAGATCTGAACTAGAAGAAGCCATTTACCAAGTTTTATCAAGATATGTGGAGAAATAAGTGAGATGTAGAATTTTACTTATTTCCCATATGATTAACATTGGGACAACGTACTGTGTTTACCACTTTCAATATCTCGGTAACCAATGGACATACAACAGTGATTCAAACTACTAAATTTTTTGTTTTTTTTTAGCTGAATTCAATGGTGCCAACAAAAACGCAAGCTCTAATTGCTCTTCAATGTGATATCTCCCAATCGGATCCTTTGATGGTGGCAACTCTACTTAGGAAAATGGACGTGAAACTTCGCACCCGATTAGAATCTTTTCGCTCAACTTCATCGTTAACCAAACATACCCTGCCTACCACCAAACAAATCATTTCTTAACTTCTGAGTTGCACCTTGAAGATGCAACTTTGTACCATGGTATTGAATATAAGGAAATTACTTACATTCCTAATCAAAGTAAAGTTCTCAAACATGAAAAACTTCCTTTTAAAAACTCTGTGAACATAGTAGCCGCTCAATCCTTTCCGCAGACTCCAACAAATAATGGCATGAATATGCAATGTTTTGTGTGCAATCAAACTTCCCATAAGGTCTCTGCTTATGGGAACAACACAAAAAATGTGTTTCGTGTTTGGGGAGTCATGTTACTAAGTCGTGTCAGTCACAATCAATGTGTAAAATCTGTAACAAGCGTCACAATACTTTACTGCATTTTAATGAAGAAACAAGTAACAAGGGTAATCATCCTCTTGTTCAAGCTCCTAGTAAGCAATCCTATGTTAAAGATAATCCATTATTTATGTCTGTCTCTGTCATACCGGTTTTAACATCTCAAGATAGTCCCCCATGTTTGAAATTCATTGTTGGTGATGGTGATTTTATATTTTGATTAGGATTTTTGCGGACATTTGCCATCACTGGTTAGTAAAAAACAAGTTTCACGACGTTTCGGGATCTGGAATCTGATCCCGTCTTCAGGTGGAAGAAAACCTAGAACATAACAAGATTAGTAACACATAGCCAGGAAAACCTGGAGAAAAACACAGCTAAAACAGAGAACTGTAAAAGCAGTCACGAAAATAATAAGCTGAAAAGAAAAACAATACACAAAATAACACAGGAATCACAAGTATCAAGAATCACCAGGCAGGAGAGAGCACGTCCACACCCAATCAGAGCTGAGCTGAGACTGGTGGGAGGAAACCAAATGGCGGCGGCAACGGAAATGGCGGCGCCCACAGCCAACCAAAACACGGCGCGCTACCGGTGGCGAAAACCTGAAACAGAGACATGTGATATGCAAATTCCGTGTGTCTGTTTGTGTTTTGTTAGTTAATTCTTAACCTGATTTTGCCCCTTGGCCTTGTGTTACTAATCTTGTTATGTTCTAGGTTTTCTTCCACCTGAAGACGGGATCAGATTCCAGATCCCGAAACGTCGTGAAACTTGTTTTTTACTAACCAGTGATGGCAAATGTCCGCAAAAATCCTAATCAAAATATAGTCCCCCAACTCCAACAACTGATACTACAGTGTTACTAGAGACACCATTGGTGCAACTTAGTTCCCCTGACGGTAACTCGCATGTTTTTAGAGCGCTTCTTGACTCTGGAAGCATGTGCAATTTGATTACCGAACATGCAGCAAACATTCTGAATGCCAGGCGTCATAAATCTGACATTCAACTCTCAGGCATTGATCATCATGTTACTGGTAATAAAGGACAGATATTTGTCGACTTCAAAACTTTGTCTGGAAAGGTTATAGCCCCAAATCAACCATCATTAATCAATATATATATATATATTGTCGGTGAAGAAACAATACCGCCTATCTGACAAATTTTGGGAAATTGAGTTTTTGCTATCCTAGCAACCGCAGTGTTATTCTGCACGTAATGGCGGACGTAGTTCACTGAAAATCAGAGGGATAGCGTTGGTATAGGCAATGTTCTAATTTGACAATATTTGACTTTATTTGTGACAATACCGCCCATCTACCAGATAGGTGGTAGATAGGCGGTATTGCCAAAACAGTTTTTCTTCTCTCCTGAAAAGTATTTATTAATCAGAGTTGGGTTTATGGTATGATAGCAACCTCAGTGTTATTGTACACGTAATGACGGCTGTAGTTCACCGAGATCCCTAAGGATAGCGTTGGTAGACGCAATGTTTTAATTTGACTTTATTTGACTTTATTTGTGACAATACCGCCCATCTACCAGATAGGCGGTAGATAGGCTGTATTGCCAAAACGGTTTTTCTTCTCTCCTGAAAAGTTTGGGTTTTGTCAGAAAGGCTGTATTGTTTCTTCACCGACGAGATATATATATATATATATATATATATATATATATATACAGGGTGAGTCAGACCACCCGTCCACCTATTGTAGCGTGAGAACGGTTTGACATAGAAACGTCAAATAAAATTATTCCCCACTAATTTGCATATGAAGAATACATTAAAAATATTTTCATCGCGATTCATGTACAGAGTGTTCCAGAAATGAAGGTCATGGGTTCGAATCTCCAAATTTTCCTAAGTAAACCTATAGCAAATATTATATCATTTTAAAGGTCTTGTTAAAAGAAACATTTTGTTGAAAACAGAACTAAATTATCTCAAGCCGTTTCAAAATGGCGGCCATTTTTGTGAAAATTTTCGATATTTACGGAAACCCCAGTATTTTCCAAACCACTCAACATTTTTCAGTTCTGATTCAAAATGCTTAATCCTTGGTAACTCAGCTTTACTATGATATGTCACATGACAACATTTAAAAAAATTTTAAATTTTGAAAAAAAAATTAATTTTTGAAAATGTTGGCAGCCCTGAAAATAAAAAAATCAAATAGCAGCATATGCCTAAAAGCATATCATTTTAAAGGTCTTCGAAATTCCTACAACTTTGTAATTTACACAAGTATTCTATTTTCTTTAGTTTTTTTAATTATTGACAAAAAACTCCTTTTTTCCCTATTAAATGCATGTTAATTGTGCTGTAGACTGTACTGATGGGGCAAATGGGCGACCAGTATGCACAGTTAAGACCACCCGATCACCAAGTGTGATGGAAAAAATGTTTTGAAATTCATTGGCATTTAAGAACCACGTAACACACATTAAAAATACAATTCAATACGTAAAAAAACAATATTTATTTATCCACACAAAATAACAAAGAGCCTCTCAAAAATTTACCGTTACAACAGAACAAAAACAACAAACCTAACCAGAACTATTGCTGTGGTTAATTTTGCCGCTGAGATAAAAAATGCTTCATAAAACGTGTTCAAAGTGTTTTCCCTCAGCCCCGATGCATTTTTCCAGTCTCTTACTATAATTGTTGGTCACATGTAAAATCTCTTCTTTAGGGATTTGTTGGCAAGCCTGTCTTATCCTGTCCTTCATGTCTTCTCTCGTTGTAGGTTTTTGTACGTACACCATATCTTGCCGTACGTCATGGTGAAAATGAGGGGAACAACCATCATGCATGAACCACATGTTTTGCCTTACATCTAATGTCACGTCTTCTAATAATATTTTAAGCTCATTTCTCATGAATGCTTCGTACGATAGTCCGCTGAGATTTTCATCAAAAAAGTAAGGGCCGATGATCTTGTCCCCTACGATACCGCACCAGGTGTTGAGAGTCCAATACCTCTGAAGGTCAACAGTTCTCAGCCAGTGAGGGTTCTTGTAGGCCCAATAGTGCATATTGTGCCTATTTACCTGTCCATTACTTCGGAATGTCGCTTCATCACTCCAAAGAACCGTTTTGAAAAAATCTACATTTTGTTCTAGCTCAAGTAGTGCCCAGGTACAAAACGCAAGTCTCTTTACATAATCATCTTCTGAAAGTTCTTGATGTAGGGAAATGTGATATGGATACATTTTACTGTCGTGAAGGATTCTACACACTGTACTTTGGCTTACACCAGAATCTAAAGCTAATCTACGGGTTGATACCTCAGGCTCAGAAAGCACAGCAGCGACTATGTCCGGTGTCTTCTCGTCTCTAATAGGTCGTGAAATTTGTTTCCTCTTGTTATGTGAGGGCTGCACACATCCAGTTTCTTTTACTCTACTAGCCAGTCGTTCGAAAACTTTTATAGAAAAATGAGCCCTGCCTGGGTATCTTTCAGAGTAAAGACGAGCGGCAGTACTACAGCTCTGAAATGTTTCACCCATTATCATCAACATGTCGAACGCCTCCTCATTGGAGTAATTCATGTTATAAAATGTATATTAAAACTATAAAAATAAATAATAGGTATATCAATGAGAAATTCAAAATATAATAACTAACTTATTAAAAACTAAAACACGTTTGGGAAAAAAAACACACTTCAGAAGAAAAGCAATGAAATCATTGGAGATCGGAATCACAATACGGTAAACCGGAAGTTAATAGAACACATTCAACAATGAAGTGAATTTAAGGAAGTTAAACAGCTGATTCGGTTTGGCATCTGGTTTTTTATGATAAGATGATTATTTATTTTAATTTTTTGGACTCTTTACACGCTTAAATCAAAAGAGTGAATACTCACTCTTTGTGAGTGACTCATTCACTCTTTGGGGTAGAGAAAATTGAGCCACTCTGAAAGAGTGAAGGTTCACTCTTTGAAAAAGTGAACCGTTTTCACTCATGAAAAGAGTGGAATATCCCCACTCAACGAAAGAGTGGGTCTTGTTCTTTTCAGAGTGGAATTTTAGTCTTTAAAAGACTGAAGTTCAACTTTAAAAGAGTGAAATCACCTAACCTCACTAACCTAACCTCTCATTGGCATTTATGAACTATAATTCTGACTCTTTGCCGACACTTGTTGTGGACAACTGGTACCTAAACTTGATGATTGAAACTAAAACCCCTAAAATGTAACGGCGCAGGCATAGTCAACGAGTGACACAGAACCTTTGCTGAGACTAAATTGAATTTCCCCTCCACCCTAACCTTGATTCTACAGACTATTGTTAATCTTTAAATCACATTAGCTACCTTAACACTAACCAAGTAAGTGGTTAAAGCAATGTTTTCTGCTTACCTGTATGTAAACCGGTAATATCCATGTGCATGTAAATCAATGACCAAAATGGCGACTCAGTAGCGTCGTCGTGTCGCCGGAAGCGATCCCCACCACTTTCAAAAACTCACTCAATTGAGAGTGAATTCTCACTCTTTCCTTATATGGTTTCAAAACCACATAATCAATGAGTGAAAATTTCACTTTTTTATGAGAGAAATCATCACTCAATCAAAAGATTGGATATTTTTCACTAATTTAGAGTCAATATTAACTCTTTCTGAGTGATAACCTATTCACTCCGACAGATAAATGACTTTTTCACTCTTTCGATTTTAGCGTGTATTCACTCTGACTTATTTTTTTTAGTTCAATAATTTGCAAAAACAATCACTACATTCATAATTATATTTAAACAAATATTTACGGGAAAATTAAAAACTATAAATCTTTTATCAATATACGATAATTTTGCATATAACTTATATTATAAAAATGATTTTATAAGTATTAGGTATTCCGAAGCATAATGAAAAAATCCGTGGTCTCATAATACAGTGATTTCCGTAAATATTGATGTTTTTTCACGGAAATAGCCACAATGTTTAAATGGATGGGGTGCTGTAGTTTAAGTATGTTTTAGGTGATCTTCATTTCTGGAACACCCTAACGATAAATCGCAAATAAAATATTTTTAATCAATTCTTTAAATGCGATTTACTTGGTTGACTTTTATTCTGTTGATTCAAAAGTAAACAGTTTTTTAGTTACAAGGTGATCGGGTGGTCTTAACTGTGCATACTGGTCGCCCATTTGCCCCATCAGTACGGTCCACAGCACAATTAACATGCATTTAATAGGGAAAAAAGGAGTTTTTCGTCAATAATTAAAAACCTAAAGAAAATAGAATACTTGTGTAAATTACAAAGTTGTAGGAATTTCGAAGATCTTTAAAATGATATGCTCTTAGGCATATGCTGCTATTTGTTTTTTTTTATTTTCAGGGCTGCCAACATTTTCAAAAATTAATTTTTTTCAAAATTTAAAAAAATTTTAAATGTTGTCATGTGACATATCATAGTAAAGCTGAGTTACCAAGGATTAAGCATTTTGAATCAGAACTGAAAAATGTTGAGTGGTTTGGAAAATACAGGGGTTTCCGTAAATATCGAAAATTTTCACAAAAATGGCCGCCATTTTGAAACGGCTTGAGATAATTTAGTTCTGTTTTCACCAAAATGTTTCTTTTAACAAGCCCTTTAAAATGATACAATATTTGCTATAGGTTTACTTAAGAAAATTTTGAGATTCAAACCCATGACCTTCATTTCTGGAACACCCTGTACATGAATCGCGATGAAAATATTTTTAATGTATTCTTCATATGCAAATTAGTGGGGAATAATTTTATTTGACGTTTCTATGTCAAACCGTTCTCCCGCTACAATAGGTGGACGGGTGGTCTGACTCACCCTGTATATACAGGGTGAGTCTCTACTGACTACATTAATTTTAACAGTTGATTCTACTTATCCAATGGAACACAAAAATGTATATAACCCCTTATCTGACTTGAACCGTTTAGGTGTAATGGCGTATTTTGTGATTTTTTAAAATTACACGACTTTGTACTATTAGTTCGACGGTAAAAACCAAAACAATGTATTTATGAGATATAAATTAATATCATTGGAAAGAGAATTAAGTTCCCTTCAAATTAAACATATTTCCAAAGTAATAACTCCTTATAAAACGTTTATGAAATAACAATAAAGTTTAAAATTGTAGTTTTCAGAATTTTTCCTTTAAACTTCAAGGCTCAATTAAAGCAGTTAAATGTGCCGTTTTCTTATGTCCAATTACATGAAAAACTTCCTTATTTATTTATGTTTAAAATGATGTATAAATATTAAGGGGTCATAAGGGGAGAAATTTGAGAATTTCTTTAAAATGTTGTTAAGGTACATTATCAGGATTGTCATCATCACTCGGTATTGGCTCTAAACACCAAATTTATTACTGTTTATTTGTCTCTGATTTCTTTGCCAGCTGAATCTGTTGAGTAAATCAGCTGATTGGAAATAAATACCCCCGTTGCAGCAGACCTGCATACTCAGCGAATTTCAAATACAAAAACCATATTTCAATCCAACATAGCGAGATTTGACATGTTTTTGAAAGCTCCATAAGAATAACATGGGAAAGAGTATGCAGGTTTGCTGCTACGGGTATATTAAAACTGGGTGGTTTTAATTCATTCTTTAGTAGATCTGAACTAGAAGAAGCCATTTACCAAGTCTTATCAAGATATGTTGAGAAATAAGCGAGATATAGAATTTTACTTATTCCCCATAAGGTTAACATTGGGACAACGTACTGTGTTTACCACTTTTAATATCTCGGTAACCAATGGACATAGAGCAGTGATTCAAAATACTAAATTGTTTGTTTTTTTGAGCTGAATTCAATGGTGCCATAAAAAATTCGATAAAGTTTGTTTTTCTATGTAAAACCTCAAAAATCCCATTTTTAGGGGGGTTTCCCCCCCTTTACCCCCCTTCCGGTAGTCCGATCGGGCTGGTTTACGAACTCGTCCGAATAATTACTACTTTACAGGTCTGAGCCAAATTTCATTCCGATCGGGCCATTTTTACGGCCGCTATCGTGCTTAAAGACACATAGATATATATATATATATAGATATATATATATGTATATATATAGATATATATATATGTATGAAAATGAACGAATAGTGTTTTTTGCTTCTGGGGACCCCAAAACGAAAAGTTATCATGGTCGCGGGCTTAGGTCTTACCATGAGTACTACGGTAACAGCTTCTTCCCTATAGGGGAAATTCGCTAAAATAGTAATAATCAGCTGATTTTTAATTGTTTTATTGTAAAACTGTTTATTCATGTTCTTTTCAAATGTTCACTACAAGTAAAACGTAGCTGTTGCCATTAATGATAGATATCATTGTTTCGAGTTGTCATGTCGTTTACAAATGAAGACTAGGTGGACATTATTGTGGTTTACGGGTTCTGTGACTATAATTCAGCGGAATGCCGTCGCAAGAACCGTCGCCGCCACTATCCAAACAGAAGGCATCTCAATGGACGCACCTTTGTTAATGTTCATCGCTGTTCCTGGTACACGAATCTTCTAATCATGTAAGGTTGAAATTAAATGTCTGGATCGGACTCTTTGTAAGCTGGCTTATAGGACCTTCGAACAGCCTTAAAAGGCATTTAGTACCTGGACTTACTTGCTGAAACATCACCGTTGCTCCTTGAAGACTTGGATTTTCGTCAGCGCATTATCTTCCAAGGAGACGAAGCACTCCCACACTTCAGTGTTGATGTCCGTCAGCACGTCAGTGATACATTAGACATGTGGATTGGAAGATGAGGAACAATCGCTTGGTCTCCGTGTTCACCAGACCTCATACCCCTTGACTACTATGTTTGGGGGCACCTCATTACAAGTTTTTCGCATACCAGTTCGAAATGTAGAAGAGTTAAGGAACAGGATTTTGACAGCTTGTGAACTTATACTTGATGAACTGAACTTGATGGCGTCTGTGAGGGAATTCAGGAAGATATTTTGCATGTGTATCAGGGTAAACGGTGTATACTTTGAAAATCTCCTAAAATGATAAAACCGGTTGACGGATGAGATATAAACAGTATATTTAAATTATAAGTGGTGTGTGTATTTTTCACATAACATCTGCTTTTCACAATTATTGGAATCCCCAATCTGCTAATTTAGTTGACAGATTCAGCTGTGAAAGGACAGATTTACTGCAATTTGTCTGGTGTTTAGAACCAATAAGATGAATAATAATGATGTACACCAACAACGTTCTTATGAAACTCCAACATTTTTTACACTTACGACCCCTGCGTTCATTCAGAAGCCTTCTGTTTGGATAGCGGCGCGGCGATGGTACTCGCGACGGCATTCCGCTGCATTGTAGTTACAGAACCCTTAAACCACAATAATATCCACCTATTCTTCATTTGTAAACAACATAACAACTCAAAACAACATTGATATAATGATAACGGCATCAGTTACGTTTCACTTGTAGTGACAATTGAAAAGAACATGAATAAACAGTTTTACAATAAAACAATTAAAAATCAGCTGATTATTACTATTGCAATTAATTCCCAGTCAGCTGATTTAGTCAACAGATTCAGCTGGTAAAGAAATAAGAGACAAATAAACAGTAATAAATTTGGTGTTTAGAGCCAATACCGAGTGATGATGACAATCCTGATAATGTACCTTAACAACATTTTAAAGAAATTCTCAAATTTTTCCCCCTATG
Source organism: Flexamia atlantica (assembly GCA_035578135.1). Classification (NCBI taxonomy): domain Eukaryota; kingdom Metazoa; phylum Arthropoda; class Insecta; order Hemiptera; family Cicadellidae; genus Flexamia; species Flexamia atlantica. The sequence continues at coordinate 192,373,594 of JAQJVK010000001.1, read as the reverse complement.
ACCCCTAAATGTTTTCACATCATTTTTAACATAAATAAATAAGGAAGTTTTTCATGTAATTGGACACAAGAAAACGGCACATTTAACTGCTTTAATTGAGCCTTGAAGTTTAAAGGAAAAATTCTGAAAACTACAATTTTCAACTTTAATGTAATTTCATAAACGTTTTATAAGGAGTTATTACTTTGGTACTGTGTTTATTTTGTAGGGAATTCAATTCTCTTTCCAATGATATTAATTTATATCTCATAAATACATTGTTTTGGGTTTTACCGTCGAACTAATAGTACAAAGTCGTGTAATTTTAAAAAATCACAAAATACGCCATTACACCTAAACGGTTGAAGTCAGATAAGGGATTACATACATTTTTGTGTTCCATTTGATAAGTAGAATCAACTGTTAAAATTAATGTAGTCAGTAGAGACTCACCCTGTATATAAAGAAAGTTGTGTGTTGGTATATTTAGTGCTACAGCCAAAACTACACGTCGTAGACCCATGATCTTGGTATCAAATTAAAGCTTGGAATCTCATGATGTGCACTATGGTTGTTGGGTTTCGATATCTTATAGGGTGTAGGCACAGGAACGTCTGAAAGGGACCTATGTCAAGGATTTTGTGAGTACTTTAGGTTTTATTTGTTTATATCAAGACATATGGTTTGATTTGAAATGGTGTACCATGGTTACAGTGGTTGCCAACAGAATGCAGTACCTACAATTGTTTTTGTAGAACAGGTGAATACAGTCTTATTTAGCAGATTGTTTTTATTTACGTTTTCAATTATTTTGTTAATTTTACTGTTAGGTTTTGTTATTAAAAATATAAAGTGCAATAAAATGTAGAGTTACATATTTTTTGCTTTAAATTCAAAATTAGTAGTAAAAATAGGATTAGGAAATGTCAAAACGTAGGAGAAAATGTTTCCAATTCCAAATCTTATCACATAGACGAAAGGTTGCAAGAAAAAATAAAGCATCGAAGAAAAAGAAACTCATCCAAGGGTATCACGGGAAAATTCACAGCGACACCAAGATACACTATCGTAACAGATTGGAACAGAAAGGGAGACAGACGCACAAGGTAATGAAAGAAATAATCAGATCAGAGATGACGGAGAACCTTCAAAAGAGAACAAATAGAAGAAGCTGATTTAAATTAAACTTTTTACAAGCTGTCTGCATAAGGACAGGGAACTGTGATTAGGACCGTAAAGGAAACATTATTCCAATCAAATGTAGATTATATTAAACACCCGAATGTAGTAATTTGCAAAATGGACAAAATGTGTAGTAGTCATTTCATAGCAAAGAAATTAATTCAAAAAGGAAACGCCAAATATGCCACCCCCAGCTTTCTCAAATGTATGTATGGAGAAACATAAAAATATATTGAATTTTTATATTACATTAGACATTATAATGCTTTCTTCCAAATTACGTCTTTTGAAGCTACTATTTAGGCCTTCATAAGATTTTTCAACCCAGCGAAGCGGGTTACCAACAGCTAGTCCTAGATAAGCTCACAGTTGACCTTCCCCGTGTTCCTCTATCAATGGACTTGGTAAAACTAACCAGATCCTATACTCTTGCTGATCCTTCTTTCCATATCCCCAGCCGCATTGACGTTGTCATCGGGGGTTCACTCTTCCCGCAGTTGTTCACCCAAGAACAAATTTCTCTTGGCCGTAATATGTCTTACATTTTAGGCACTCATTTTGGATATGTTCTTATAGGCACTACACCATGTATGCCAACTCAATCCACGATTTCTTCTACCTTACCATCTGCTACTCTTAAAATTTGCCTTCATTCAACAAGTGATGCAGATCTTCATTCTTCAATTCAACGTTTTTGGCTTCAAGAAGAGCCTCCCGCATGTTCGACCAAAACTCACGAAGATGTAAAGTTCAACTGAGTAAGCTTTACGTAAATCAGAGAGAAACTCTAAAAAGGTTTAACTGAACAATAATAGTCAGAAGAATGAACTGAGGCTTAACTCACTTGGTTAGAGAAGGGTATTGGAATCAAACTAGGGAATGCTACAATAACATGATATATTGATCAAAATAAAAATAGAACAGTTTACAAACAAGATTACAAAGTTTCAAATTTGCAAGTAATTAAATAAAAAAGTTTAGATAACCAGCAATGCATTACCGAATTAAAATTCTTTTTTTTTAATTCAATCCTAGCAATCCGAAAGAATTGCTAAGGTTTAAAAAGGTTTGAAAAGGTTGAAAGGTTGAAAGGTTTAAGGTTTGATTGTCAAGTTTGCTGGAGTGGTATTCATAAAATATTCAAAATAAATAAAGACCTCTCAAAATGAGGGTACTAAAAACAGAAGGCATGATCTTAAGAAATTTGAACAAATTAAGGAGATTTGGAAAACTACATAATTTAGAAAAGAAATTGAAATTTAGATCTTAATCATTTGAATGCCAGGCTTGCTCTACATTACAATACAAAGATATTAAACAATCTTACTTTAAACTATAATCTCCTGTTGGCGACTCCTAGCCCCCGGACGGCGAAGCTTCCACTCCCCGGCTCCTCGTTCTGACTTCCACCTCCCTCTCGAATCCTCTCTCCAAAATCTTCTCCCTCTCCTCCCACTCTCATTTCCGTCCACCAATCATCGATCACTTTCGTCATCACCCGACACTTCATTGCAACCTAGATTGCTGATCTAGATCCAGAACTCTGTCAGTTTCCTAAGTAGGTCGACCTCAATTCCTAGATAAACAATTAAACTGCAATTTCAAGCTGAACTCTGATCTACTTGTTCCAATTAGGTGTTTGTCAATCTTCCTGGTTTGATTTCGAAATGTTAAACTGTAACTATCAGTTACAAAGAACAACTTTGTGATGAACACTTTCTTAAGACACATTCTCGTGACACAAATGGACGATAGTGCATCTTCCATTTAAGGATTCTGGCACTGGCCTTGGTGAGTCACAAACTGTTGCCAAACTTTGCCTTTGTGCAATGGAACGTAAATTCAATTCTAATCCACATTTCGCTCAACTGTACCATGACTTCATGGATGAGTACTTCTCCCTAGATCACATGTCAAAATTAAATGACTTACACCTCACAAAACCACATTACTACCTCCCTCATCATGGAGTGCTCAAAGAGGGTAGTAGCACTACCAAACTTAGGACTGTTTTTGACGCCAGTTGCAAATCTAGCTCTGGAAAATCTCTTAATGACATCCTTTTAACTGGGCGGAAATTGCAAAACAATATTTGTGACTTGCTCATGCAGTTTCGCATCCACAATGTTGTATTCTGTTGTGACATTCATCAAATGTACCGCCAAATTTTGGTTCATCCTGAAGATAGGAATTTTCAATTGATTCTGTGGCGGAATCAACCCGACCAAAAGGCTAACAACTATCAGCTGAACACCGTCACCTATGGTATTAATAGTTCTCCATACCTTGCTATAAGGACACTGCTATAAAGCGCTGTGAAAAAGCATTGAATCAAGTGGGAACAGTGCGCCACCGGTGGTACACGTCAGAGTTTTGGAAAGTTTGCAGTGGGATTATCAAAAGTACAAAAACTGACTTTTGACTTCCGTCGGGCTGAACGTGTGTGTGTTGTAATGCTTTAAATACAGGAAATTTATCTATAGGAATGTTGTTATGAAGTAAAATGTATCTTAAAAGTTCATGATCATTTATTAAGTATTTTTTAGAGTACTATTTGATCTCTTAACGACTGACGTGTCTATGTCTGTTGCAGCCCCTGTACCAGAACGAGGGGGTGACAAGCTCCAGCAAGATGACAACTTCGCTTAACAACAACCTATCCGAGCTGGACACCCTGCTGCAGGACCTCAGCAACTCCCGCTACTCTGAGCGCAGAGGTAATGCCACTATCTCTCTCCATCCATACAGACTTATATATAAATTCATTATTCACTTTTATCTTACATACTTAATTATTACATACTTACATATCAATCTTATATTATTATACCTACTCCAGACTTCTTTATGTTTACTGACAGAGGTTTTATGGCAAGATTTGAGCCACAGTTGTGGTAGTCTTAACGACTTAAGAGGAGGTTGGATAGACGGGTGCTGCTAATAGAATGATGCGGCGAAGCTTGAAACTAGATTGCTCCGCCGTATATAATGCACGAAATAGTGCCGTTTGCCGTGTGTTGAATGGCTAATTTTCATCACAAGTCAGCTGATTGCTAGCAATTCCTTCAAATCAGCGAGAACAGAAGCTCAAATTTACCTTGAATTTTCGCTTGACACGCTTTTTGGTATGCGAGAATTTGTCGTTGTTATTAATTAGATAATTTCGAAAGCCGAATATTAGAAATCTTAGTTAAATTATCTACCGGACGTAGGGAGCCAATTTTCGATTAATTTGATAAATGACGTAAAAAAACGCAATCAAAAGTTATTTTTTCAATTTTACAAAAAATGGCTAGTTTATGTGAAAATGTAATTCCTGTCCGGTAGAATTTAAAAAGAGCTTTAATTTGACATATAAACTTTAGTTTTCCGTCCAAAAATAAACGAGAAATCCCGCATACCAATTAACATTGGATCTTATGGAGTATAAATCCAATATGGCCGCCAACTCCAACCTCCTCTTAATGACTGATGTTCTATACAGGGTGTCACAAAAATGCGTAGCGTGCTATGCAGAACCAGATTCTACATACAAAAATAAGTCGAAAATGCAAAGTAACATTTTTTGATTTCGCCTTAGTTTAGCCATAATCCGCCATTATGTATTTTTTTGAAAATAATTAATAATGCATCTGCCCCTGGAGATATTTTCATGAAACTTGGTATAAACCTTAATTCTTTCAACATTAACATTTTCCAAAAATACTTTTTATCAAACTTATCAAATTCAAAATGGCGGCCATTTAAAAAATTCAAATTTCATGAAAACTAGCAGGTAAAACAAAATTTTACTCAACATCAAATTTAAAGCATTTTTTAAGCCAATTGCAATGACGTTAGATTGTTAAAATCGGTTAATAAATATCAAAGTTATTTAACATTTTTTAAATTAACCTCAAATTTACGCTAAATGTGCTATTAAAGAACAAAAGCAAAAAAAGTAATTCGATAATGGAATAGTAATCCAAACTCAAATTAAAAGTATTAAAAATGTTAAAAATAATTTTATTAAATTTATTGGTGATTTTAAAGGGCTAAAATATTTTTATTTCATGACTATTCAATCCACCTTACTTGTTAACAGCTGGTATTAAATGTAATCAGCTGTTTACAAAATTCATTGTTGTTGACTTCTTATTGTCAACATTTTTAACCTTTTTGGATGCTTTTTATTTAATTAGGATAATTATTCCATTATCAATTTACTTTTTTAGCTTTAATTAACCTCAAAATGACGTTAAATGTGCTAATGAAGAACAAAAGCTAAAAAAGTAATTTTATAATGGAATAATCATCCAAGTTAGTTTAAGTATAATATAAAAAATACTATACAGATCTCAATAGGAATTTAAAATATAACTTTCTCAAGTGGATGCAGGTTATGGCAGAGTGCAGTGATGATCCTCATACTCTCAAGTGGAAGCAGGTTAATGGCAGAGTGCAGTGATGATCCTCATACTCTCAAGTGGAAGCAGGTTAATGGCAGAGTGCAGTGATGAGCCTCACACTCTCAAGTGGAGGCAGGTTAATGGCAGAGTGCAGTGATGAGCCTCACACTCTCAAGTGGAGGCAGGACAATGGCAGAGTGCAGTGATGAGCCTCACACTCTCAAGTGGAGGCAGGTTAATGGCAGAGTGCAGTGATGAGCCTCACACTCTCAAGTGGAGGCAGGACAATGGCAGAGTGCAGTGATAAGCGTCACACTCTCAAGTGGACGCAGGACAATGGCAGAGTGCAGTGATGAGCCTCACACTCTCAAGTAGAGGCAAGACAATGGCAGAGTGCAGTGATGAGCCTCACACTCTCAAGTGGAGGCAGGACAATGGCAGAGTGCAGTAATGAGCCTCACACTCTCAAGTGGACGCAGGACAATGGCAGAGTGCAGTGATGAGCCTCACACTCTCAAGTGGACGCAGGACAATGGCAGAGTGCAGTGATGAGCCTCACACTCTCAAGTGGACGCAGGACAATGGCAGAGTGCAGTAATGAGCCTCACACTCTCAAGTGGACGCAGGACAATGGCAGAGTGCAGTGATGAGCCTCACACTCTCAAGTGGAGGCAGGACAATGGCAGAGTGCAGTGATAAGCGTCACACTCTCAAGTGGAGACAGGACAATGGCAGAGTGCAGTGATGAGCCTCACACTCTCAAGTGGACGCAGGACAATGGCAGAGTGCAGTGATGAGCCTCACACTCTCAAGTAGAGGCAAGACAATGGCAGAGTGCCGTGATAAGCCTCATACTCTCAAGTGGACGCAGGACAATGGCAGAGTGCAGTGATGAGCCTCACACTCTCAAGTGGAGGCAGGACAATGGCAGAGTGCAGTGATAAGTGTCACACTCTCAAGTGGAGACAGGACAATGGCAGAGTGCAGTAATGAGCCTCACACTCTCAAGTGGACGCAGGACAATGGCAGAGTGCAGTGATGAGCCTCACACTCTCAAGTAGAGGCAAGACAATGGCAGAGTGCAGTGATAAGCCTCATACTCTCAAGTAGAGGCAGGACAATGGCAGAGTGCAGTGATGAGCCTCACATTCTCATGTGGAGACAGGACAATGGCAGAGTGCAGTGATGAGCCTCACACTCTCAAGTGGACGCAGGACAATGGCAGAGTGCAGTGATGAGCCTCACACTCTCAAGTAGAGGCAAGACAATGGCAGAGTGCAGTGATAAGCCTCATACTCTCAAGTAGAGGCAGGACAATGGCAGAGTGCAGTGATGAGCCTCACACTCCCAAGTGGAGGCAGGTTAATGGCAGAGTGAAGTGATAAGCCTCACACTCTCAAGTTGCCATCACTCACTCTGACGTGAGGCTTATCACTGCACTGTGCCATTAACCTGCCTCCGAGTGCAGTGATAAGCCTCACGTCAGACTTGGTGGAAGACAAATATGAGGTATTCTTGTATCGGTTGCGAGTATAGAAGTTTCAATACTTTAGTTTTGATTTTGTTGACCCTAAATTACAACCTCATTAAATGATGAACCGAATGATTGGCTATAAAATTTGTTGGTCCATCACCAAATTATATAAGCTGAAACATCATGCACTATGTACCAAAGCCTGGATAATTGGAAGGTCTATTGAAAGTTTAAAATTGGATGTGAATGTATCAGACTGTAGTGTCTTATTATTATTAAAATTGTCTGTAAGAGCTCATTAACTACTTAGTAGCCTTTTTTGTTTGTTTATATACCAATGAATACAAAGTGCATCAGTTGAAAAAATGTTATACAAATCGATTGAATCAGTATAACCAGATTCCAGTTTGAATCAGTATAACCAGTTTTATAGTTTCTGAGACATAAGAGGTACATTTTAGGGTCTGTTAGCAGAAAATAAACAATATAAATCTGCCATTTAAAAACTGAAGTTTTTAAAATAGGCCTATGTAACCATGGGCGCCGACTTTTAAAAAATATTGGGGGGGCTTAAGATGTTATTGACGGAGGGGATAGGGGTTTGTGTTTTAATATTTTGCCCAGATTACCCTGATTGACCATTCAACTATTAAGCTCTCCTCTCGTTTGCATAGGGCGACTACAAATGTGATAAAAATAGAATATAATCTTAAAAAATTAGCCTGTTGACAGAAATGAATTTACGGCTGATTGAGCATCACTACATAATGCAAATTTAGAGCAAGACCCAAAATGGCTGTAAAATAATTTAAACGAAACCCCTAAACAACAGTTTTAACCTCAAAGTATACTGTAAGATTTAAGTTATCTTGACTGAAAAGCTCGCAAACTAAGAAAAGACTATTTGGCTTGCAATTAGCCAAATCATCAAATACTTGTTTCAATATTTGATAGATGAGTTTTACATATTGTGTGAGAAATAGTAAGCAAAGCAGCACCACTTGTCACTAAATTTGAAGCAGATGCCTTAGTGATAAGCGCCGTTTGGGTTTTGGAGAAAGTGATAAGCACCACTTCATTTTTTAAATAAATACAATTAAAAATCGTATGTACTTAGTACTTGTGCTTATATGCCTACATCACGATTTTACATTATTACTTTCAAAGTTTAAGAAATAATTATTTTTAAAACAACGTTTTTATAACTCCTTAAAGGAAAGTTGATTACATCAGTAATAGCCATTTAAATATAAGCTCCATGTTTTAAAAAAAAAACCGATTTCCCTTTGGATGGCTGTAACTGATGCCAAATCTTAAGGCCAAGTCTGTCCATAAGGCTAATGTTAATTTTAGTATTGGGCTTTTGGGCGGTGTGGGCCTTAGGATTTGGCACCAACTATAATATATTGCACGTCCATTTTCCGTGAAATGTTTATTAAGGTCATTCATTACATTGATACGTTTTGATTTTGTTTTTTGCAGAAATTCGCCATCATTGATTAGTATATAAAGCATTTGTATATCACAAAAATGTATTTTTATGTAGATCACTGAACTTAATTGAATAAGGCAGCTAAATTTATAAAGATAGCCTATTTCTATTTTTCAAAGCTGCATCTCATTTTTCGTGGTATTGATATTGTACATCAAAATTTTATATAAGCTGGTCACTTGTTCACTTTTATAATATTGGAAAGAATAAAATGAGGTGAAAATCGTTTACAATTGAAATATAGTTTTTTACTAAAATTAAAAATAACGATAGCATCGTCCTGGAGCATCGCATAGGTCGCGGTAAAGCCTAGTACGCGGGAACACGTTCTAGTTCTACTAATTTGGATTTGACGCGGCTATATTGGCCAGAAATATATTGTGAAAGTTCACATTTTTAATTGCCTTACTGACATGGAGTGATTGAAATATTTGACAACATTATAATTCAATGGATGGACTAAGCCATTACTACGTCGCAAGCACTACTTTCGGCGCTCGACTGCGTGGGTGTAACAAAGTCGTTCCTTGATCGGTTGTAGAATGTATACAAACAACACTTAATTGGCTTTATATCCTGTTTAAGTAATTTCTTTTAAAAATGTTATTTATTTGATCTTTTCTTAAATTATTTATGAAAAACTGCTTACTACTAGTTCCTTGATAGTTTTTCACGATAAGAATCTAACTTAACTCTTGGGAGCCGGACCCCTCTTCTTTCAATATTGGGGGGCCGGGCCCCCTTTCCCTTAACATTGGGGGGGGCCGAGCCCCTTGGGCCCCATGGAGTCGGCGCCGGTGTATGTAACATATTTTGGTGGAGTTGCTAATTTTTATTATTTGTCAGGAATGAATCAGACCATACACCTTTCACTAAGGAATGAATAATTTTAAAAGAATGTTGTCGAAAGTCGGTGATGTTGCAGCTGTGGACACCAACGGGACGCTGGGCGCGGGCCGGCCCTCGGTGGACAGCCTGCTGGGCGAGCTCAACACGGCCGTGCCGCCCCAGTGAGTATCCACTTAGCTAATGTCATGTCGGTGATGTTGCAGCTGTGGACACCAACGGGACGCTGGGCGCGGGCCGGCCCTCGGTGGACAGCCTGCTGGGCGAGCTCAACACGGCCGTGCCGCCCCAGTGAGTATCCACTTAGCTAATGTCATGTCGGTGATGTTGCAGCTGTGGACACCAACGGGACGCTGGGCGCGGGCCGGCCCTCGGTGAACAGCCTGCTGGACGAGCTCAACACGGCCGTGCCGCCCCAGTGAGTATCCACCTAGCTAATGTCATGTCGGTGATGTTGCAGCTGTGGACACCAACGGGACGCTGGGCGCGGGCCGGCCCTCGGTGGACAGCCTGCTGGACGAGCTCAACACGGCCGTGCCGCCCCAGTGAGTATCCACCTAGCTAATGTCATGTCGGTGATGTTGCAGCTGTGGACACCAACGGGACGCTGGGCGCGGGCCGGCCCTCGGTGGACAGCCTGCTGGACGAGCTCAACACGGCCGTGCCGCCCCAGTGAGTATCCACCTAGCTAATGTCATGTCAGTGATGTTGATGTTAAAATTCAAGTGCAGTTTTAAAATTTTGAAATTTCAAAGTCTAGTTCTATTCACTTTATGCCAACATCTTCCAGTAAATGATTTCTTTGGACCTATCAACCTTGAAGGTGTTTAAAATATTTGTGTATAAAGTATTAAAAAGAGAACTTAGTTACAAGTGAAATGTTATGCAATTAAAAATTACTGGTTCTCATCAAATACTTTTTCGTCAAAAAAAAGGATACAATCATAATATTCATCTTGTCTGACCATCAACATGTTTTGACCATTGATTCCCAACTGGGATTGATTTATTTCAGTTGCTAAAAAAATAATGTTTAAATAGAATACTGTGCTAATAGAATACTGGATGTAGTAAAATAAGGCAGTAATAATAATTTTAAGGTGTTGCCCTTGTCTCAAACACCAACTTACATGGCTCACTTATTTATTCCTCTTCACTTCAATCTTCAAATTCTTCAGATTTTGTTATAGGTGTTATTAGGCATTCATATCTGTGATTGTTTTAATTTAAAATTTTGCCGAAATAATTAACTAATAATTTATCATCACGTCTAAATTCATATATAATCCGGTGTTATATATGAATTTAGACGTGATGATAAATTATTAGTTATTAGTAGTCCGGGGGGAACACCCGGGTGGTCCTAAAGTCGAGGAAACATTTGAATAGCTTTTTTCCTCGCAGAGGTGGCTTAGATTTGCATGTGTTGTATACACCATTTTAAAGCCAATTTTATTAAGTTTTCTGAAAAACAGTCCGAAATAAATGTTCTTGTTGACACTTGACGCCACATTAAAATTTAAATCATCGTCTAAATTGTGAAAAAAACTATGAAATTAGGTAAACTCTAATGTGTTTTTAACAAATTTCCCCAAAAGGGAAAAAGCTATTACCGTCGGTCTCATGGTCAGACCATAGCGCGGGACCATCATAAATTTTTGTTTTGGGGCCCCCAGATACCAAAAACACCATTTGTTCACATTTCTATACATATATTGTCATAAGGGGTGTTCAAGAAGTCCCGGATCGGCTTCGTAACTTTTTTAATCTTAAATATTGAACTACGAAACTTAGGACATTGCTCTTGGGCACAATATACTATTTTAGCACGTATTCAGTGACCCCCTATCTCCTCAAGGGGACTGCCCACTAGAAGTCAGAAGAAAATTTTAAGTGTAAGCATAGGTTGATATGTACATCAAATTAAAACTCTTTTTGAGTAGAATACAATGCCGCTAATCTGATCTCAATTGGTTCACCAAATCCAAAATGACGGCCGTTTAAACTTTTTTCAACTGTAATTTTTAACCTCCTTAAAAATTTATTTCAGATGTTTTCTAAGTGTTCTTTCAAAATGCGGTTCGTGGCATCAAGTGCTTTATTTCCTCTTTAAAATGATATACATGTCGGCCTATCCACCGCCTATGGCATAAATCACATCCATTAGGGACGTACCTTAAAGGATGCCCTTTATGGATGATGACCAGAGTGCTGTACATAATTATTAGGAGCATGAAATTCCCGACAAAATGCTGCAAACTGCATCTCAAAAGGACGCTTAGAACATCTGAAATCAAATTTTTAAGGAGGTTAAAAATTGCAGCTGAGGAAAGTTGAAACGGCCGCCATTTTGGATTTGGTGAACTGATTGAGCTCGGATTTTCGACATTGTATTCTGCTCAAAAAGAGGTTTAATTTGATGTTCATATAGGATATAATAATAGTATTTGAATTATTACTCTACGTCAATCAGTTACTGAAGATATTGGATGTGCTAAGCACAGTACGTTGTCTAATATTATATTTTACTTTACCCTGAAATAGGTATAATTACCCTGATTTCAGGGAAAACCTAAAAAAATTGCATAATAATGACTATAAATCTATACAAATCAAATCAAATCACTTTTATTTCCACATAAAATTATAATTACAGTTTTCAAAATATTTAAATGAATTGCTAACAATAACGGAAGCAAGGAAAATACTTAAAATTAATACACATAAAAAGGCCTATCATTAAAAAATAATAAAATAAAAAACGCTGAAAATTAGGCTAATTATGATGGTAGAAAATTATGTAATGTTTGGTTCTGTAGGGGATGATGCTCTAGTACAGATGTTACGAGCAGTGCAGGTTCATACATTTACCCTAATGTAGGGAATTTTTAAAATAAAACTCTGAACATATGATTATATTTAAAATTTGTATTTATTTTGGATAGTTAGAGTTCATTGATCATGATTTTTGCAAAAAATAAATACTATATTGAAAATGCAATTTTTTTTAAAGTAAGTACGTGCATTTGTGGACCGGGGGGGGGGGGGTCTTGGTCTAAACTGCCTGAAAATGTAGCATAATAAATTGTTTGTTTACAATGTTTATGAATGATTATTATTATGTTTGGTTTTATTGAAATTGGCTGGAGATGCAGGTCTGCTGCAACTTACAGCAGATTGTTTTAATTACAAAAGTGACCATATTTGATTGAATTTTATTTGATCATGAGATTGAGATTATATTATTTGTTTGTTGTGAGTGTTTTGAATTCATTGGTTATATGTTTGCTGACATTTATATATTATAAAAAGATTTGTGATCCCCTGGTTGATTTTCCTCATGATTAAAGCTCATGAATGCTTAAATACACGTTTTTAGTATATTATTTACAGAACATATTCAAACAATACTTTTCCTTACATGTGTTGAATGCTCACATTTACAAAATAAATCCTATGGAAATTCGCTGAGTACGCAGATCTGCTGCGACGGGGGTATTAGGATTTAAGTTGATTTTACCTGTTTTGAGGCTTTGTTTAAATAATTTATTTGGAATTCTGAGTATGCAGGTCTTCTGCAACAAGGGTATTTTTCCAAGAACCGAATACACCATATCTATATTATTAATTCTGTAAGCGATTTTTTTAAATCAAAATTGTGAGAGTTTGCCAGCTCGCAGGATGACAGGAGATGGCTCAAATGAAAGGTTTCGGCCCCAGGGGGTCGGGAAAAATAGCAGATTATGTCCAAATATACCAGAAAATTAGAAATAACAAAAATATCTTCCATTTAAAATGCATTGGGAATGAAAAGATTGAAAAACGTCTGCTTTGTTTACATTAAACATGTGGTGCTAATGCTTGATTCAAAGCCATATGGTAGATGTTGACATGTGGGATTTGTTTCAAAATGCAGCTAACTATGCACGTTCAATGTTCTATAACAAAATATATTTTAAATTTAAGATTTTCTAATTTTATAATAATTAAGGGTTTGAGTTTTTCATAATTTAAAATTATAAAAAGTTAAGTTTGTTTGTTTAGTTTATGTTATAACGATGCAGATTTAATACCAAATGATCTATACATATATATATGATTACGTAAGCGAAATTTTTGCGAAGAAATTGTGGGCGTTTGGAAGGTCGCAGGATGATGGGGGGGGGGGGGGGGAGCTGGAACTGAAGGTCTCCATCTCAGGGACCAGAGGTGTAGTGGTGCGGGAACGCGTGGGAACGGCGTTCCCACACTGTTTTTCAGAAAACCGGGAAAATCCCAGTGCCCCGTTCAGGGAAAATCCGGGAAAATAGCTAAAAATTCTATATTTCTAAACATTAATTAAAGAGTATAAAAATTTAAAAAATATATATTTTTATGTCAGTAATAAAATGGAATACTTAACAAACATATTTGTAAACTATTCCAACATAGTGGTGCAGTGGACCTGAAATAGTGGTGGACCTGATTTCGGCAACACCACCGATCGGCTGATGACTCCCGGATTTGACCGGCAAAACAAGCCCACTACAGAAGAGGGTGCATTTGCCGACTACTTGTTAACCTGATTTGTTAATCTGTCAATAAACTTTCATTGTAATTAATCACTCTGTTTTTTCTTTGTTTTATGTTGTATGGATTTAATTTATTTCAGTTCTCTGCTTTTACTTGTTTATAATATATTATTTAAAAATAAAAATGAGGTTATGTATGGTGTTTTTTGGAGGTTAACAACAACATACATAAAAGTCATTGTAATTAATTAATCTGTTTTTTCTCTGTTTTATGGATTTAATTCATTTTAGTTCTCTGCTTTTTTTACTTGTATAGAATATGTCATTTAAAAATTAGGTTATTTATGTCGCTATTTTGGGGGTTAACGTACATAAAAGTAGTTAGGTATTAACTTAATTCTAATACCCTTTCTAAAATAACTTCTCTTGTGAAATAATAAAGTAAGTTAAATATAAAAAAGATAGACTACAGTTTTTATATTTGGCTTTTCCAAAAATCATCCAAATTATTAAATAGTTTCACGAAGCTTAAAGTAAATAGCCTAACATGCATCGTATACACATTCAGGGGAAAGTTATCTTAATTTGCAGGGAATTTGACTGATATATTAAGCGTTCCCACACTGGAAAATTTGCCACTACACCACTGTCAGGGACTCGGGGAAAATACTGAAATTGCTTTAAGCTTACTATAAAATGAGAAATAACGTAAAATAGCTGTCATTTAAAAACCATTAGGATATAAAAAAGTCTGCTTTGTTTAATTAAAACCAAATGCTAGAAATAATCATAATTTTGTGGATCCAAAAGCCTATTTTCAATATAAGAAGGTATTTTGTTCTATAGTAAAGAAGGATAATGCTTAGGGGCTATTAGCCTCTTCAAGCCTCTAGTATATGATCAAAATCGCTTTAAAAAGCAGTAAATGAGGAATTTAATCCCATAAAATGAGGGTTGTATGAATTTAACTAGGCTTTTTGCCTCCTAACAGCAGTTATTCAACAAATCAATCATCTTTATCAAAGGATTGGTGAAAGGCCTGAGTAAAGAGTGAGTAAAGCCTGAGCAAAGCTGCAGTGGTCGAGAAATTCAGTTGTTCGATTTACAGTTTTATTGGATTGTGTTTTCCTTATCTTTAGCCATCATTGGTGTATCCAGTTCTTGGAATCATAAGAAAAACATAAGATTTTACCTAATTTTGTAGCCTTTTTCACGTTATAAGTGATAATTTATATTTTCCTGTGGCATGCAAGCATCATCATAAAATTTGTTTCTGACTGTTCTAGATAAAAAAAGCTTAATAAAATAAGCTTCAAAATGGTGTATTAATACATGCATATATAAGCCAATTCTATGAGAAAAAGGTACTTTAATGTTTCCAGGACTTAAAAAACATCCTGTATATAAAACACAGTGGCTTTGGAGGCACTAACAAATTTGTTTACATATATTTTGTTTGTTGACTCAACCATAGTGTAAAGAAAAAAGAAAGGTGTGTGCACTGTCAGCTGGTATGACGTAGTTGGGCTCGAGAAACTAGCGGACCTAGCGGTTTAACTGCAGAACTAAGACCGCACACAAAATATTTTGATTGAGTTGTGTTCACTGGTTTGTATTGTAGTTGTCGTAAGCACTAGTTGCGTGAGCCCAACTACGTCACATTAGCTGACCCTCCACACACCTTTCTTTTTCCTTACACCATGGACTCAAATACTATAAAATTTGAAGGATGTAAATGTAGACAATTAAAATCCCTTTTTTTATGAATAGTAGCAATAGACCTGAAATTACAGATGCCAGCCTTTGAAAAATAGATAGCTATAAAACGTTATCAAACCCAGATTTATCACCTGCTTTTAACATAATGTTTCAGACTATTAAAAGAACTTATTTATTTTTCACTTCAAAAATATTTAGAAACAAATTATAAATCCTCAAGATATGATACAAATTATCAATTTATTAGATTAGATACAATTTGGAAATATTATTGTATGTTTCCAAAAAATCGTTGAAACAATTCTACTCCATAGTTTTAAAGCGAAACAAAATTTTATTTTCCAGGTCCAAAACATCATCCACAAAAAATAAAGAGTGAGTTTTTTAAAATGTTGGTCTGTGTTCATGTCTAATTGTCACTTTTTGCTTTTGGGTCTTTTTGCTTACTCGTACCTTTAAATGTCAATGCTATAAAATTGTGTTTTACATGTCGGCTTGGTGTGTTGAAAAAATGCTTTGTCTAAGGTGCTGATATTTATTAGAAAATTTGTTTGTGAATGGTATGGAAGAGAGGTATTATGAAGTAATCTACACAAAAATGGAATAGGATAAGAATAAGAAATCCAGTCCTAGTTAATAATAACAACAAAAAGAGCTGTGCTTGGATGTCAAATGAAATAAAAAAGAGAAATAATAGAACCAAGCCAGGTTTATAGACAAGCAAATTGTTTGATTGAAGGATTTGGAAAGCAAATAAATAAATCTTTAGCAAATAAAAAAGCAAGCAATTAAATCTTTGCAAAGAACATTAAGACCCAAATCTAGTTATCCTGCATAATGTATATTTAGATTGAAAACAAACAAAGTTTGTCGCATATTAATTTATTTAGTCAAATTTCCTTCCAGTAGGCAAACCATGAATAAATTTGTTCATTGTCATAAATCAGTTGTAGGAGGGTTTTAAAATCAAGACGTATACTATCTCTATGTCTCAAAAGGGCTCACCATTTGAAAAATTTAGTACTGATTTATTTGAATTCAATATTTAAATAGGATGGAATAGTTATTAAAGAGTTTGAGCCATTAATTTTTAAAAGTTTTGAAGTTTGCTTGTTTTATATGATGAGCATATAAAACATAATTAATGTTTTACAAAAGAAAGTAAGAATAAATACCCATATGAATGAACTTAAAGTTTGTAACTTAATAACCTCAATTAATGATATAGGGAAAACATGGCGTTTTTAAATTATAATAACCATGCCTTAATTGGTTTAAATTTTTGTTTTAATCTTATCCTAGTTCAGGTCAAAAAAGCCCTTTTAAACAAAATTCAGCTCATGATAAGTATTTTTACCTTGAAGTTTTTCATGAGTTCTTAGATTGTAAATTATTTTATAAGTGAAATAAATCTTATATGCACAATACCAGTTACACAACCACAACCACTTACCTGGATCTAAATTGAGCAAGCTGCAAAACAAATCAGCCCTGAAGGACGGGACTGTTGATGATCTAGGTGTCTCTATGGCCAAGCTTCTGTCGAGTATTTTTGTTGGATCTCCGCTGAGTTTGGGTTGGGTCCAATCCCGTTTTGTGGGAGGAAGTTTTTGGCGTGGAGTTGTATTTCAGCAAACGTGTTTATTTGGTAAACTTATCAGTATACCAAAGATGCAGATGGATGTGAAGACCTGCTCATTTCTTGCAATGTTATAGGTTATATTTTATTTTATTTTATTCATTTTTCAAAGTTGTTAGCCTCCGGAATTTTATTTTATTGTTTTTTTTGTTTCAGACTTTTGAGAATCTTTTAATAGCCATTATCTTAGGAAAGCTAATGCTTTAAATAACTAGTACCTGGTGGACCGAGCCTTGCTCGGTGTTATTTCATATTTACAGTAGAGTCCCGCAAACCCGGACTTCGATAACCCGGAATTCTGGATAACTCGGAAAGCCTACCAGAGCAATAAAGTGCATTGAGATTCAAGGCCAGAGCACGGTGTGACACATTTAAAACCGTTTTAGTTTTTCTTTAAGTTTTTTTGTAACTAATATAGTTTTATATTTTTTACTATGCAATAAATAAATGATTTCTCATAGAAATAACAGAAACTATTCTTATTTTTACTCATTTCCCGATAACTCGGAATTTTCACAAACCCGGACACCGTTCGGTCCACATTAGTCCGGGTTTGTGGGACTCTACTGTACCAGTTCATCCAGTTACTATAAAATATTTCAATGTCATAAAATTAATAAATAGAAACCTTTTTTATTGCTCCATGGACTCTTCATCCCACTTGCTGTATTTTCCCTTGATGGCTGTAGATCCAAAACAGCTGTATGATTACTTCATTTGTTTACACTTTCCTTGTTTATTTTCGTTGCTATCACAGCAACCCATAAGGCCAATGTTAAAATTTTACAGCTTTAAAATTCGATTTATTATGTTATTAGATTTTCTCTAGCCAAGTAATCTGCATAAAAGACGTTTTCGAGTCATAAATTACTTATTTACAGACTTTGAAGGAAATCCTCGGAGCCGTTTTTGAGATAATTGTGCAAGCAAGCATATAAGCAAGCAAGCAAGATAACGTTACTCGTATAAGAGTATAGTATAAGAGTATAGGATTATGCTATCAATAAACTATTAAGCGATAAAAATTTGTTTATGAAAGTATACTGATGTCCATTTTTTAAAATTAGAATGAGTAATGGAGCAGTTGATCTTAGTAGCTACCTAAAACTCTGAATTTAATATTGGTACAATAATAATGTTGATTGACACTGAATGCCATTCATACCAATAATAATGTAGGACTGACACTGAATGCCATTCATATATACAAACTGCATGAAATTCTCACAATATTAAGAATTGCATTACCTTTTTTTAATCAGCATTTCAATTTTCCCAAAATATTAGGCTTATAAGTTTTATTTTAATGAAACCATCATCAAAACACATCACATCCAGTGTTCTCAATAAAGTTGGAAAAATAACTTTATATACTTGTATTATTGACGAATTTCCTATGGAATAGTGGGCTATTGGCATCACCCGCACAATGTTGATAATGCTTGGATAAACCAGCTCATGATGTCATGACAAACATACCCTTGAGCTATTCTTGCTTGCACGCTGCACCAACTAATCTCACAAGTTTACTGAGTCGTTTCACTTTCATTTAACAATTATTGCCCTATTATTTTCATTTAACTCAGAATTATCTCTTGAAAAGCGCCAACTGTGTCACTTTTGAGGTAAACTATGACAGGTTTTTTTCTTGGGAAGCATACAGCCGGGGAATAAGCAACCGAGAGTGGATTGGAGGGGCAGATTGGGCTTGAAAACGTAGTTAGTTACTAAGAAAAAAAAGGTCACCACTTCAGTGCGGCTGCAGGGACCTCTAGGGGGCCATGTACTCATCTAGGCCTAGGGCTGCGCCGACCGTTATTCAGCCACTGGTAAATTTTTTAATTAATCTTAATTTAATAAAACAAAAATCATTCATTTTTTATTCCGAGTAAAATTATTAGAACATTTTTATTCATCTTGACAAACGAATAAGATGGACCTTGTCCGCAACAATCAAGGTTACATGTACTTCTCTCATTCCTGATTCGTTGATTTTTTGTTATTTTATATTTTTTCCCTAATAAATATTGTTGTCAAATATTTTTTTAGATGACGTTACGTACAGATTTCTTGGCACTTTTAAAGCCCTACTTTCATCTTACTTAAAAATAACTAACCTTCCTCAAGTGTTGAGGTCGGATTTATCTTTATTGCTCGGTTAAGTATCTTGACAGGGCCTGAATTAGCACCACAAAGTGACAGTTGTTTTCACGTTGGCAGTCATGACAGGTGTAGGTTTGGCAGAGTTTTGCAGATGTGGGGGATGGTCTCGATGTATTGGATAAGTTTACTTAATTGTTAGTGAACAGTGGTAAAGTCATAAAAAATTTAGATTTCTTAAAATTCATATTTTGTGTTCAAAAGTTCTGTCTCACTTTGAGTACTGAAAATTAAATCAGTGAAGTATCTTTCAATCAAGAAGAACTTGGAAGGAACTTGAGAAGAATTGATAATACCGTAGCAGTTTAGAATATCTTGTATAACTGATGCGTAACTGGACTACTTTGACTGCTTCGACCCTACAGATGCTTACTATTACAGTTCGTTTACGGCAAAAATCCATGCCTCGGTAAATTGGTAAAACTATAATTTATATTGTGTTGGATCTTGTATATGGTATCTTACTTTTCTATTTTTACATTATTAATAAAAAATGTTTTCACCACATATCACCATGTTTTCACCACCTTTACAGGGCCACACAAATTTTATGGCCTGGCATATATAGTGTTGTTTAACCATGTACTACCTGAATCCAAAGGGGTGAAATATTTCACCAGATGTGAAATATTTTGGTATAAACGTCAACTAACTGACCCCATAATTGTTTTATGAACTGGTTACTTTTAGTTTATTTCAAGAGGTGTTTTATTAATTTCATATGAGGATTGGGTAAATTACATGAAAACAAGTGTTTACCTCTTGAACTTGATAATAATAAACATTTTTGTCTCTAGTAAGCATGTGTATCAACGAAGTGTGGTGATATATCAACCGTATTGAAAGAGTAGGTCACCTTGTGCCAGGAAATCCTTCTTCAAAGATGAGACAAATAGTGACTATAAATTTAAAAATTTTGGAAGCAAGACTGCTATTAACCTTGGCTTGAAAGTGGATTTGGACAGTAAATAAATCAAGTGGTTTACAGAGTAGGCCGTTGGCAACCTGTAATTATTTGTATCCTTATTGTATAGTTATTTTTTTTAAGTCGTCTTTTAATATTTAAATTGATTAAACCTATTGGCGAATTTCCCCTATAGGGAAGAAGCTGTTACCGTAGTACTCATGGTAAGACCTAAGCCCGCGACCATGATAACTTTTCGTTTTGGGGCCCCCAGAAGCAAAAAACACTATTCGTTCATTTTCATACATATATATATATATATATATATGTGTCTTTAAGCACGATAGCGGCCGTAAAAAATGGCTCGATTGGAATGAAATTTGGCTCAGACCTGTAAAGTAGTAATTATTCGGACAAGTTCGTAAACCAGCCCGATCGGACTACCGGAACGGGGGGTAAAGGGGGGTAAACCCCCCCTAAAAATGGGTTTTTTTAGTTTTTTACTTAGAAAAACGAAATTTATTGAATTTTTGATGGCACCATTGAATTCAGCTCAAAAAAACAAACAATTTAGTATCTTGAATCACTGCTCTATGTCCATTGGTTACCGAGATATTGAAAGTGGTAAACACAGTACGTTGTCCCAATATTAACCTTATGGGGAATAAGTAAAATTCTATATCTCGCTTATTTCTCAACATATCTTGATAAAACTTGGTAAATGGCTACTTCCAGTTCAGATCTACTAAATAATGAATTAAAACCAACCAGTTTTAATATACCCGTAGCAGCAAACCTGCATACTCTTTCCCCATGTATTTCTTATGGAGCTTTCAAAAACATGTCAAATCTCGCTATGTTGGATTGAAATATGTTTTTTGCATTTGAAATTTGCTGAGTATGCAGGTCTGCTGCAACGGGGGTATCAACAATATATTTACTTAAAAGACTTTGGACTGGTGTTATTTTCAATAAAAAGGTTTCAAATGAATTTTAGAGTAGGTTTAATTTGACTGTAAACAATTTTATTTTTGAGGAGTTTAACCTTTTAATAGAAAAACACCCTTAGATTATGTTTTCCTATTCCCCTAAACAATGTATTATTTGTCTCCATGTTTAGTAACGACGATTTTCATCAATTCCATCTGTCTCCTCTTCCTTTCTCTTATTTTAAAATTTAGAAATTTTAAGTTGATGAGTATTGATTGAATGATAAAACTCTTGGGTAACTTGAGGGAGTTACATTTAAAGTCAAAAACTTCTTCTGAACAAAATGTTCTTATTTAAGTGCAGGTTGTCCAGTAAATAGTGTCAGCATTTCCAATAAAATTTAAGTACATAAAGAAAAACTAAAATTAAAATTCAGTTAATTTAGTTAAATATATATTATACTCTGTTCAACTAAGAAAAAGTATTAAAAAAAAAAAAATTACAACTCATATAAAAATTTAGTTCCATGGATATTATGTACAATTTAACTTAGTTTCAGTTGTATCTAATAGTTTGTAAGTTAGTCATGTTATTTAGTGTTTACTTTTAAGGAGGTACACACATACATGTTTCCTTAAAACTAAATATGATACTGTGGCTATATCATATAGCTTTGCCACTAGCCTGTGCTTCTTTTCATTTATTCTATTTATTTTTAATGTTTACATTGGTGTGTTTACTTTTTGTTTTTATAGTGGTTATCTTTCTTAAGAATACAAATGTTGATCTACAACTAATTACATCTTTTATTTTACCGTACATTAATTTATATTTTATACTTTATAATTAATAATGTAAAATACCATAGATATGCCCCCTCATAGCATAATGGTCATATTGGATGTATACCATTTTCAGGGCCGCGACAAGGGATTTTTCTGGGACATGCGAGAGCCTACATTGGCGCCCTTTCACTAGATTTAGGTATCAGTTACCCACCACCCCTCAGGGTGGTTAAAGCTATCATTTGCAAAATTAAATAGAATATTTTGAAGTTACTGTGTTGAATTTTATTCGTCACATATTTAAAGGTTTTTTATTTATGGATAGACTACGGTTTTGTATTGCTGGATATATTAGGACAAATTAAATTTTCTAAGTAAGAACAGGCACACCGCTAATCGGGCGATTCTTGCTTCAACTTAAAAAAATTAACATTAGAGCCCAGTCAAATTAGACCAATCTAAGAAGGAATACATAAACGGCTAAAAAATATCACAGTTGTTCGTTACCCGGCCCATTTAAACCACTTGCATAAGTCCCTGAGGACGAGGGATGAGTTTGAGTTTATAGTTTTTAGTTCCCCAGGTCTTGGTTTTGAATCTTGAAATTTATTTTGCAAACCAAATCGTAAATTTAATTTCATTTTAAAGGTATTGCTAAAATGAAACTGTGGTGAAAACTGTGGTGAAATTGACATTTATTTTGTTCATTACTGCAGCTACAATTCACATACCCAAAAATTTACATTTTGAGTTATTTGACAACAATGATTACTCCAGGGACCACCAAACGGGGGGGGGGGGGGGGGCAGGTAAACGGCCACCAAATTAAAATGTTTGCGAGTTTTAAACACTTTTAAAAGACGCCACAGGTGCCAGTATGCTCCAACAAAAAAAGCATTTTGCTCTTTGAATAGTTTGAAACGTCTCCACCGGCACCGGCAAACGCCTCCTAAACTCACATTACGCATCTTGATTAATTTCAAAAGGGCTCCAGGCGCCGGGGCTAGCTAACACCTCCAAAATGGTGACAACTCGATCATGTTATAGCGCGTTGAACGATTTGTAAATGCTCCCCCGGGAGCCAACCAAACTCGCCAAATTACATGATTTACACTTTGAACCATATAAAAATGCTCAACGAGCCCCGGTAGTTGGAGAACGCCACATAAATTAAAATTTGGCAAGTTGAACAATTTTGATAGACTTGCTGAATTCGGCAAACACCACAAAACATTAATTAATTTAGCTCTTTAACAAATTTAAATGCTCCACAGGCGCCGGAAAATGCCCCCAAGACGAATATTTTGCACGTTAAACAAAATTGTAAAATACTACCCGTGTGTCAACAAAGTTCGCCAAAGTATATGTTCAGCACTTTAAAGACTCCTCGGGCGCCGCTGCGGACTCAACACTGCGCCGGCTTCGGTGGCGCCCTCTCCCAGTCGGTGCCCCATGCGGCCGCATGTTTCGCATGGCCCTTGTCGCGGCCCTGACCATTTTGGATGTAATTTTTAACTCATGCCACAAACAATTGACTGCAGAATATCTTTAAAACTTTCCCCAAATGATGGTGCTTTAATAGGAACTGATTTTTAGTTTCTAGTTCTAGTTTTTAGTGCATATTGTAAGGAAAAAATAATTGTTATAACAATATTCCTGTCTTTGTCGGTGGTAGTATTTGTTTCGGCGCTCCCTGATTCAAAAATATTGATTTTCAGCATGGTGTCTGTCTGTCAGTTTGGATGCGTGTGTGTGCGTGCGTGCGTGCGTGCGTGCGTGTGTGTGTGTGTGTGTGTGTGTGTGTGTGTGTAAGGGGGGGGGGGGGTGTAAACGGAGCTGTAGACAAAACCAATACAGTAGATCCCTTCATATCCACCAAGCTATTAAGCCTTGGCCAGATAACAACTTGGCCATTTTTCAACCATTTTTTTAGATGTTACTAGCTCAACTTAGTTGTATACAAACTTTACTATAAACAAACAGATACATAATACAACGTAAACAAACAGAGAGATTATGTGTCTGTAAGACTTGGGAAAAACTTTTTGATAGTGGCTTCTGAGAAGCAGCTGAAAAATTGAGGACCGGAATACCAAGGGTGGATATGAGAAGATCTCCTGTAGTCTGATTTTGATGAAATTTGGCAAGTAGTTGATAAACCACCTTCAGTATTTTCATGTATTTTTTCCATTTTTGTTTTTTAATTTTTTATTTTTAAGGCATCAACCCCTTAAACAGTAAGAACAACAAAGTCCAAATTTTTTATAAAAAACAGCTCTTAAGATTTTTATGAAAATGTCATGGCTTAGTGTTTAAATTTCCAAAAATAACACTACTGGCAGTGGCAAAAATTCAGGATCTAAAATAAAAGGGATAAGGGTTAAAAATACAAATTACTTTACTTTCTAAAAATTATAATTTTTAACGCACATTTTTGCAACTATTAAATTTGCTTAAAAGTTGGAACGAATGGTGTATTTAACATCTGGGGCCCCCAAAACTACAAAATTCTTCTCAAGTAGGTCTTACCATGGGACCTACCTACCTAAATAGTTTTTTTCCTTATAGGGATGTTTTTATATATAAGGAAATATCAAAACATCAACATATATAATATAGATATTTTCATTAGATTGTTATACGAGGTGTCTAAAGTGCAGCCTATACTGCATATCCCGTTGGTACCAATTTTTATGGGATACCGTACTTTATTAATTTAGAATTTTAGGGAGTGTCAGGCAAGTGGTATTTACATTTAAATTAACTAATTGTTCTTCAAGATGGTGAATATACAAGCTAACACCCGGGTAGCTGGACTTATAAATTATACTTCAGCTTCTCAAAATATATAGAAGTTATTGATCCTGGTTTTACTCCTTGGCAAATGATGTGCTATTTTCAGCAAATAAACCTTAGTTATTCTAATCTTATTTGTATGACAAATTATACTGATCACCCGTCTCCAATTGACTTGAGTTGAGCTTGAACTTGAACCCGTCTGGAGCAATATTCCAAATATGGTAAAAAGTACATTGTAAATTAAAATTAAATAATACAATCATATTGCGAAATTTCATATTTATCATAGTTCAAAACATTATTAAGCATGTGCTTTTATTCTGCAAATTTATACATGAAAGGTGATTTTAAAGTTTGTACATTATCTTGCTTAAATACTCAAAATAAGCAAAATTGACTTTATATAAACAACTCATTATACATTGCAATATGAATTAATCAAGAACACAACATTACAAAGGTTTGTAAGAATTAAATATAATTATTTTACTTACTAAGTCAAAGTGCAAGTACAGTTTTTATGGGTGTCAGTTTTTTTTTTATCTTTGTGCCTAAATGGCAAGACTTGGCGTAGAAGCCATGCAGTCTAATTTTCACTTAATTTTTCACTTATCTTATCACTGAATTCTTCTGTGGTTGCCTTGATTGATTTTTAGTTCACCTTTTTTTATCTGAAACAACATTTAGAATTGTTAGTAACACATTTATGTTTAAACTTTTTTTTAAATTTTTTCTTTGTTTTTGTTAGTTGATGTATCATGTTGAAAGAGGGAAAAAATCTAAAGGATGGTTTAGACAGGATTAGGGGTTTGGGTATCAAAATCTTCTCGGCCAGGGGTCCGTCAGGCCTATCCTAACCCGAAAAGGAAGGGGGACCACGGAAAGAAGAACCCTCGGCCACGGGAATGTGTGTTGTGTTTGATTGTGTGATGAGTTATTGATTTTTCCATAATTTACTTTCTAAATCTTTCTTTTGATGGTGACCAGAAATCTAGTTAATTCCTTATAAATTTCAGCGTCCATACTTGACAGTATTTTTTTAATTTTCTCTCCATTGCTATTGCTGTTTATCCCTTTGATTTTTTTAAAACAATTGTTTCTGGCATATTCATATTGTGGACATCGTAGAATTACATGTTCTATTGTCTCAACTGAACCTGATGTGCATTTAAGGCAAAGGGGGGTGAAATATAATTTCAACCCGTGAAGAGTTTGATTTAATGTAGTATGGCCTATTCTCAGTCTTATTATATTGATGATTTCTGATCTTGTCATCTTAATGCCTAGGAACCATGGTCTTGTTAGGCTATTTTCTTGAATATTCTTATACCATCTAGCTTTGGTAGATGAGTGCAGTGATAAGTTTTTGTCTTCCTGTAGTGTCTTTTTCTGATGGGCTTTAAGGTCTGACATAGGTAAATTTATATCAATGATTTCTAGTCCACTTGTCACAGCTTCTTTGGCTAGTTTGTCCACTATTTCATTATGTTTCAGTCCTACATGGCCAGGTACCCATTGGAAAGTAACAATCTTGTTGGACACCAGGCAGTTTCTTAATATCTCTAGGCTAATGTTGTCTTCTATTCTTCCTTTATATATGCTTTGAAGAGATCTGATAGCTGATTGAGAGCCACTGCAGATTACTATGTTATTATTTGAAATGTCTTTGATTTTTCTCTGTGGATTTGTACAGTGCATATAGTTCTGCTGTGTATATTGATGCATTTCCTGGAAGTCTGTATTTTTCTCCTAGTCTTTGTTGAGGTATCCAAATGGCTGCCCCTGTTCCATCAGCTGTTTTGGATCCGTCTGTAAAGATTTGAGTTGCATCTTTTTAGGTTATGTTGATAATTTGATTAATAAACTGTTGATATATTATTGGGTTGGTTTCTTTCTTGGTTAGGGTAGTGTAATCAATAGAATCGTTTATGTCAACTCTCAATTCAGTTATTTGAGGATGGGTATTCCAGTCAGTGGACTTAAATCTATCTTTTGTGTTCTCTAAGTATCGTGGATTGAAATTCTTGATTGTTGTTAAGGTCTCTACATATAGCGGTATTTTCTTGTTTTTCCAATAAGGGTTAATTTTTGTCAGCATGTCTAGGTATAGGCATTTATGTCGATTTTGGTCATTGTCTGTTACTGTCTTGTATATTAGTCTTTCAGTGAGCATTTTTCGTCTTAGATTCAGGGGTTCGATTGTTGCTTCATTTTCCAGAGCGATAATAGGTGATGATTTGAAGGCTCCTAACGCTATCCTGATAGCTTGATTTTGGATTTTTCCTAAGCTTCTTAATTTATTTTCATGGAGATGTCCGAAGAGAAATGAACAGTAGTCCAATTTGGGTCTGATTAGGCTCTTGTATACGCTCAATGCAAATTGTGGATTGGCTCCATTCCTTCCACAGGTAATCATTTTTATTATATCCAAGTCTTTATTACATTGATTAGTTATGTTTGTAATGTGATCTTGGTATTTTAGTTTATTATCTATTGTAACTCCTAGGAGTTTGATCTTTGTTTCTATTGGGAGCTGATGTCCTTCAATTTTCAGGTTGATTTCTGTGTTTATTCTTTTCTTACGTGAGATTATCATAGTTTTACATTTTTCAGCACTTAATTCCAGATGCATTTCATTGAGTAGGCCTCCGATGTTTGTAAGAGCAGTTTGCATTTTTTCAGCTGTTTGGTCTATTTTTTTGCCAGATGAATATAGGGATACGTCATCAGCATATTGTAGGGAGGAAACTCCTTCTGGTAAACATTTATTTATTTCTGATAAGTAAATTGAGAATAGGAGGGGACTAAGGGAGCTACCTTGCGGAATTCCTCGACATGTGACTCGTTTTATGGTCTGCTCACCTATATGAAGCTGAATCGTCCTGTCTACAAGCCATTTCTGGCAATGTGTAATAAATTTTTTGGTATATTGAGTATGTACATTTTTCTAAATAGATATGGTAGGTTGACACTGTCATATGCACTAGATATGTCGAGTGATGTTAGAATTGTAGTTTCATTTAGAGAGCGTGCTGTTTCAATATCTAGAATTAGGTTAAGTAAATAGTCTGCACACCCATGGTTCTTCCTGAATCGATACTGCGAGGGTGGGATTATTTGTAATTTTTCTACTAACCATTCTAGTCTTCTTTTAATCATCATATTCATAATTTTAATAAATACTGATATTAATGAGATTGGGCGATACGATTTTTCATTATTTTTGTCTTTGTTTGGTTTCAGCAGGGCAATGATTTTTATCTTTTTCCATTCTTTAGGGATACACATTTTATCATTCCATATTTCATTGTAGATCTTCAAGAGAATTTCAAGAACTTCTTCTGGTAAATGTCTTATCATACTTTATGTAATTTGATCTTCACCTGGAGCTGTATCTTTTTTCTTTGTTTTTAGTGCTTCCGTTAATTCCTTCATACTGAAATCTTTTTCGAGTGGGCTATTTGTGTCATTAATTATAGGTGAACTAATCTCTGTTGCATGAGGTACATAATCAGGGACTATATGTTGCATAAATTTTTCAGCAAGATTTTGGTCTTCCTTGATGGGTGGCAGGCTATCTTGATCTGTTGAGGCTTGAGTTTTTTTATTATTTTCCAGGCGTATTTTACATTATTTTTCTCCTCTATTTTGTTACATAAACTATGCCATCCTTGTTTTTTTGCCTGTTGTATTATATCCTTAGCATTTAGCTGCGCCTCTTGAAAATTGTTGTAGTTAATTGGATTCATGTTAGTTTTGAACTTCTTAAAGCTAAGTCTCTGTAATGCAACTGCTCTCGAGCACTCTTCGTTCCACCATGGTTTAGGTGTGAAACCTTTTTTGTTTTGGATACTAGGCATTACCCAGTTTGGAATTGTTTCATTTGCTGATTTGTCAATAATTTCTATCAAGTTCTCCAGTTGAGCTGTCGAGGGTAAATCCAAGATTTCTTTTGAGTACTCTTTTCACAGTTTTAGTATATTTAGTCCAATCAGCTTTTTGAAAATTTCTCTTTGCTAATCCTTTGTTACCAGTACTATAATCCATGTTTGTATGCAGCTCATTGTTAAGTTTGAAATTCATAATAATAGGAAAATGATTGCTTCCCATAGGATCATTTAGTACTTCCCACTTGTTCATATGTGCATACAGTTCAGGTGTTACAAAGGTGAGATCTATTACAGATTGTTTATGAAAAAGGTTTGGTACGGTTGTGTAAGAGTTATTGTTTGCTAAAATGAAGTTGGAATTGTTAAAGTGTTTGAATATGTCATTGCCTCTTTTATCCGATCCATAGCAGTTCCAAAATTGATGATGAGCGTTGAAATCCCCGCCGATCAATGTGTAGTCCTTCTCTGAGAAGACCTCTTGTCTCCAAAAGGACTCTTGATGTATGCTCTTGTTTGTTCATATATATTGTGAATGGAAATATTTCTACCTAAATTTGTTATTTTTATGCCCAACATTTGTATTGAAGGTGAGTTTAATTCTTTTATGATTTTGAACTGCAATGATACATGGGTGATGAATGCAACACCGCCATATCCATCATCCCGATCAATTCTTGTACATTTGTAGTTATTATCTGTAATTTTGTCATCCTTATTTAGCCATGTTTCTTGAATAATAGCTATATGAATTTTATTTTTATTCATAAAATGTGTTAGTTCTCCCCATTTGGGTTTTATTGATCTAATATTCCATTGTAGGATTTTTAAATAAGCAGACATTTTCTTAGGTTTTATTTTGTTTTGATATCTGGCTGTATGAGGGTTTATTTTGATTCGTTATATGTTTAGGAAGTGTGCCACTTGTGTTACCTGGTTTTGTGTTTTCTTGAAGACCTAGGCCTAAGTCTTTTAGTAGTTGTGATAGAAAATCATCAACTTTATTTTTATTAATGTATTTTTCTGCATTTATTTTGTTTCTAAGGTCTTTGATTTTCTCATTTAGTAATTTTTAGCGAATTTCCCCTATAGGGAAGAAGCTATTACCGTAGGTCTCATGGTAAGACCTAAGCCCGAGACCATGATAACTTTTCGTTTTGGGGCCACCAGAAGCAAAAAACACCATTCGTTCGAATTTATATATCTATCTATCTATCTATCTATATATATATATATATATATATGTGCGTCTGTGAGCACGATAGCGGCCGTAAATATGGTCCGATCTTAATGAAATTTGGTACAGACATGTAAAGTGGTAATCGATTGGACAAGTTCGTAAACTAGCCCGATCGGACCATCGGAAAGGGGGGTAAAGGGGGTAAACCCCCCAAAAATGGATTTTTTGGGGTTTTTATATAGAAAAATAAAATTAATAAAATTTTTTGGTACAATTGGATTTGCCTCAAAAAAACAAACAATTTAGTATTTTGAATCATTGCTCTATGTCCATTGGTTACTGAGATATTGAAAGTGGTAAACGCAGTACGTTGTCCCAATGTTAACCTTATGGGGAATAAGTAAAATTCTATCTCGCTCATTTCTCAACATATCTTAATTAAACTTGGTTTGTGGCTTCATCTAGATGAGATCTAATGTATTTTAGTCTAAAATCCCCAAAATTTCCATTTTTGTGGCAGCAAACCTGCACAATCATTCCCCATGTTATTCTTATAGGAAATAAAAAAATTCTATATCTGCCTTATTTTTGAACATATCATAATAAAACTTGGTATATGGCTTCTTCTAGTTAAGATATACTAAGTAATGAATTAAAACTAACCAGTTTTAACATAGCTGTTGCAGCAAACCTGCATACTCATTCTACATGCTAACCTTATGGGTAATAAAATAAGTTGTGTAGTTCGCTCATTTCTCAAAATATACTGATAAGAACTGGCATGGGGCTTCATACAGTTGATATCTACTTGATTATGGCTTAAAATATCCAAATCATCAAATTACTGAGGCAGCAAACCTGTGTACTCTCTTTCCCAATGTTAACCTTATGAGAGGTAGGTAAATACAATTGGATAGCTTTCTTTTTCCTCAGCATATCTTGATAAAACATGTGGCTTCATATGGTTTAGATATATTGGATTGTAGCCTATAATACCTCATTTTCAAATTTCTGTGGCAGCAAACCTGCATTTTTCCATACTAATCTTATGGAGAATGATTTATTTTTGAATAGTAATTGTGGGCATTTGGCAAATCACAGGATGAGGGAACAGGGCTCAAATTAAATGTTTTAATGTCAGGGACTTAAGAAAAGTACTGTAATTTCTTAAAGTTTGCTAGAAAACAAAAAATAACATAAAATAACTGCCATTTAAGTAGCATTGGGATCTAAAACGTCTGCTTTGTTTACATTAAAACATGTGAGCTGATGTTTGATTCAAAGCCACATGATGGATACAGACATATGGCTTACTTAAAGGCCAGATAACTAAATATGTCAAATAAATGTATTATAGCGAATACAGATTTTTACTGATGATGTTTATGAAATTTTTTACTCAAACTTAAACAGCTGGTCACTTCCCCATACGATTAAATTGGAAAAGCCAGCTGTTTTGAAGTTTTGAACATAGCATTTTCATGCCAAGTATAGGCTATTATTTTTTATAGCCTTTTGGTCTTAAAAGCCACTAGGAGAGTATTTTTGCACGCTTTCTTTTGAATGTATATTGATATTACTTGATGCGAGACTTCATTTAAATTATTTATTTATGCACTTGAAATTCGCTGAGTATGCAGGACTGCTGCAACAGGGGTATTTTAGCTGACTATTGTCTTGGATCGGAGGCTCAATTGCAGGTTTTGTCACTGTTGTGCTCGGTGTTTCATTTTGTGTTTGAGGTCTGAGAAGCGGAGTTTGCCTTGGTTTTGTTAATTGATTTGATTTGGGTTTGGTGTTGAATGGGGTGGCTCGGTTATTGTCGCTGATGTTGAGGCCTTCTGCTTCGCTGAGGGGAGAATATTTGTTGTATGTGGTAAAATTTCTATTGTTTAGATTTAAAGTATGATCAATTGATGGAGACAGAACTTGTTGTTGCATCGCTTGGTGGAATGTTGCTTGGGCATAAGATTTTTTGATTGCTGTGTATGGTTTTTGATTAGGTCTAGTAGCTGTAGGAAATTTTTGACTGGCCGTTATGTAGTCTTCCTTGAAAATTGACATCCTTTCATGAGATGCGTACTAAGAAAGGATTTTGCAATATTTTGTCTCTAAAGGCCTAAATATGGTATATTATAAAATACAATATGGCGGCCACTTTTAGCTTTCAAAGCTTAATTTCTCAAAAACTATGACTTTGGGCCATGAATCTTGGCACAATTATTCTTTATAGGCTTTAGATGCAAAAAAGAGAGGTTTTAAAAATGTTCTTTCTCAGATGGCTAAAATAGATTGTTTGAAAAAATTAAAAATGGCGGCCATTTTAGTTTTTCCTAACTATGGATGGGAGTCCTGTAGAATATTTTCCGGGAACAGAAAGGTACGAGAAGTAATCTACTGAAAGAATAAAATTTAAAAATTTAATGTTAAACTTTTTGGGGAAATAGGTTTTTGGCCAAGATATTTACCTCCTACTTTTTCTTACATTTTTCCGTTTATTTTCAAAAACGTGCTAAATTCAGATTGATGTCAAGTCGAAAATCCATCCTTAGTGCCTTCTTTGTTTTATATTCCGGGTTATCCTCATTCTCTGTATTGGGAACTTGGAAGAAGTTAATTTATACCATGTGCTAATCATGAGGGGAATATGTTTAGAGGAAGCGTTACACTTTCTCAATTTCATCTAGAGTGGAATTATCAGCTGCATCTTAAGGGTTTAATTGCACGCACATGACCCAAATAAATCCATTTTGTTAATTATTCCTAAAAATTGCACAAGGCATTATATAATTGAATTAAAATGAGCTATCCTCTCAGCGGGCGAAGCTGCGGGTATATCTGCTAGTCTATATATATAAAAGCCAAAAACCATTGACTGACTGACTGACTGATCACAGTTTCTCAAAAACTATAAGGGTTAGAGTCATGAAACTTGGCACAAATATTCTTTACAGGCTCTAGATGCATACTAAGAAAGGATTTTGCAATCTTATGTCTCTAAAGGCCTAAATATGGTATATTATAATATACAATATGGCGGCCATTTTTAGCTTTCAAAGCTTACTTTCTCAAAAACTAAAATACTTTGGGCCATGAAACTTGGCACAATTATTCTTTATAGGCTTTAGATGCCAAAAAAGAAAGGTTTTAAAAATATTCTTTCTCTGACGGCTAAAATAGAGTATTAAAAAAAGATCTAAATGGCGGCCATTTTAGTTTTTCCTAACTATGGATGGGAGTCCTGTAGAATATTTTCAGGGAACAGAAAAGGTACAAGAACCAATCTACTCAAAGAATCAAAATTAAAAATTTAATGAAAAACCTTTTGGGGCAATAGGTTTTTTGCCAAGACATTTATTTACCTTATACTTTTTCTCAAAGTTTTCGGTTTATTTTCAAAAACATGCTAAAACTTATATTCAGATTGATTTTAAGTCGAAAATCCATCCTTAGCGTCTATTTGTCTTATATTTTGGGTTATCCTCATTCACTCTGGAAATGGGAGGAAGCTAATTCATACCATTTGCTAATCATGAGGGGAACATTTTTAGAGAAAGCATTACACTTTCTCATTTTCATCTAGAGTGGAATTATCAGGTGCATCTTAAGGGTGTAATTGTACGCCCATGACGCAAATAAATCAGTCCATTTGTTAAGTATTGCTAAAAATTGCACAAGGCATGGTATAATTGAATTAAAATTAGCTATACTTTCAGCGGGCGAAGCTGCGGGTATATGTGCTAATTTATATATATAATAATAAATGCAAATTCTATAAACATTGATTTTTCATTCTATGCAACCTAAAAAAATAGTTTTTGAAATAACAAAATTATACAATTTAATATAACTAGTGGCTTGTAGGGGCAAAAGCCCCTAAAAATAAAATACAAATGCTGGATATTTAATGTTTCCTTCACACTCACAGCTCGGTAACAGTTTGACAGAATTAAACGTTTAAAGAGTAATGTTAAAGATGTTTTGACATTTGCTAGTATGTATCAGAATTTTAAGAAAGGGCGTTATTTCAGTATAGTAAAGGGCTGAATTTTTTGGAACAGTGGCGCCATCCGCCGTTCTCAAAACAAACTCAGTCCACTTTTTTTACAATTAAACATATGGACATGGTTTGCAGAAATTCTTAAGGTTAACCACAGACTGTAGCACTTAATTTATTTCCCAAAAGATAAGCAAATAAAAAAGGATGAAATCAGAAGATGGTCTCCCGTTGACGATTCCACGCTCCACGTTGGAGACTTTGGCTCTACTTCATAAGGAAGTTAGGTTTGGAGACCATGAGTTTGGTAAATAGTTAATATTAAAGATTTTTTATGGTTGCCCGGGAGTAAATACTGCTTTGTCTTGGTAGATTCAAGATTAAATAAACTTTTGATTAGCCAAATTTAAAGGTGAAACTTTTTGGTAGGATCAAATTTAAATTTGATGTTTCATTCAATAGCTTTTGGTGCAGCACACTGTTCTTCCTCAGTCAAAACTATGACTATTTCCGACCGCTCATAAAACTGGTAGAGCTGGGCCCTAAAAGTGATGAATGAGGTCTTCTCTGAAACTATAGGCTGCGCTTATTCGATCGCGTGTTACAAATCACTTGGCTTTAAATCAGCATCAGCTAATGCTACATGATACAATGTAAAAGTCATATTTAATCCCTCTTGCTTTTAAAGGTTGAGATCCCTAAATTATAAAAACGGAAAAATTAAAAGTAAAAAAAAACAGTCATGTGTTATAGTACATTCAACCTATTTCGCTGGGTTTTAAATAGACCATATATCAACATCTAGCACGTGGTTTTAAATCAAGTATAAGCAACACATGTTTTAATGTAAACAAAGCAGACGTTTTTAGATTACAATGATTTTTAAATGGCAGGTATTCAACGTTATATCTAATTTTCGGATAAACTTTAAGAAATTTCCGTATTTTTCCCAAGTCCCTGGCATCAAGACCTTCTAGTTGAGCCCCCTTCCATTATCCTGCAACTTGCCAAACTCCTACAACTTCGCCGCAAAAGTTCACCTGCATATATATTTATATCGACCATTTGGCATTAAATCGGCATCGTTATAACGTAAACGAAACAAACGCACTTAACTCTTTATAATTTTAAATTATTAATGTAACCTCAAAGCCATAGTTATAAGTCTGAAAATCTTAATGTTAAAATATTTATTTGTTATAGTACATTGAACATAGTTAGCTGCCTTTAAAAAAAAACAGATGTCAACATCTAGCATGTCTTTGAATCAAACATCAGCACCACATGTTTGAATGTAAACAAAGCAGACATTTTTAGATCCCAATGCTTTTTAAATAGCAGATATTTTCCGTTATTTCTCGATTTCTGGTGAATTTTAAGCAATTTCATTATTTTTCCCGCCACCACGGAATAGAGACCTTTAATTTAAGCCCGCTCCCATCTTTCTATGAATTGCCAGACGCCCACAATTTTGACGCAAAGAATCGCCTCACGAAATTAAATATATGATATCCGTACAAGCCTTATTCATTAAAATGATTTGTAATTTTTAAGTAGCTAGTGAGATCTGTTTTTTCCACTCTGGCACGTGGACAACGGAGAGGGTCGTTTCACATTAGCAAGATTGATGGTGTTTTAAAACAAAAGTGCCAAAATGAACAACTATTTCTGCACTATGTTCACATGTCAGCTGCCAAATAAATAATGGATATATTTTAATTTTCAGCAAGTGTCAACCTCATTGCAGATTGAGATTTAGCTTTATTTTAAGTATTATATAACTCTTCCTTCTATTGATGTTCCTAATGGATGAAATAGCAATCTAATGGTTAATATATCAATATTTTAATTTTAAACCCTTGTTTACTGATTCAACAAATAAATATTATCGATTAAATATTTAGGTAAAGGGTTCTGTGTATTGGTGGTAATTTTCAAAAAAGTAGACGTCACTTCAAGCTGACAGTTATTGTAAGTTTGACACAGTTGGCACTGGTCTTTGCTGTTTTCAATTTTATTGAAGTCTATGTCATTACATATTTGTTTATTTAATTTTTTAGTTGACATGGCTCCAAAGCAACTTTGACCTGTCTTAAAATTTTTAGTTTATACCTGACTTAAAATTTTTAGTTTTATAGTTTAGTTTTTAGTTTAACTATATAATTTTCATGGAAACTAGGAAAATTATATCTATATATATAAAAGCCAAAAACGGTTGACTGACTGACTCACTGACTGACTGATCACAGTTTCTCAAAAACTACAGGGCTTTGGGCTATGAAACTTGGCACAAACATTCTATAAAGGCTGTAGATGCGTACTAAGAAAGGATTTTAAGATATTTTATCTCAAAAGCCTAAAGTAGGGTATATTATAAAATTCAAAATGGTGGCCATTTTTAGTTTTCAAAGCTTATTTTCTAAAACAATGTAGGGCTTTGGGCCATTAATCTTGGCCCAAATATTCTTTATAGGCCCTAGATGCATACTAATGAATGATTTTAAAATGCTACCTCTTGAAAGGCTAAAATAAGATAAATTCAAAAATTTTAAATGGCGGCCTTTTTAGTTTTTAGAGCTATGATTAACAAATATCAATAGAAATTCAAAAATTTTAAATGCGGCCTTTTTAGTTTTTAGAACTATGATTAACAAATATCAATAGAAGTTCTCTAGAATATTTGAAAGACACAAAAAATAGGAATTCCATTTCCTAAAATAATAAATTGTACAACACGCTTATCTTATATTAAATATTTTTCAGATACCACATACCTACGCTACTCGCTTTTTATGGATCACCCGAAGTAATCAAACTAAAGTATTGAGACTGTATGGACATATCATTACATTATTTTTTATAGAATCCGGGTTTTTCTGAACTAAATTTTAAGAGGGTTTACGTGTTGGCCGAGAGCGATTTAGGCTGTGTTCAATCAAATATACTATTTGTGACGATGGAGTGATACACGCAATTCCTCCCATCGCATGAAATGTGTTCAAGCCATCTAACGATCTTACGTTAATATCAGCGTTGTCAAAAACGTATGTGTACAGGAATCAGGTTCTATGACTTGGGGGCGATGCGTAATTAAAGACCTTATGTATCTGTCACTTTCATAGTATGAGGAACACACTCCCAGCGCAGAAAGTACCTCGATCAAATGTTTTGGCCCGTACATACTATTTAAATATAGAGACAAAGAAGTTTGTATTGACGATAGGAAGGACGTTGGTCTTACAGCGGAAATTATTGAATGATTAATCACAGCACGTTTTATACTTATGTCAGAACTCGAGTTTTCAGTTCATTTTTTAGTCACTGTAGACGTAAATAGTGCCAGTGTTTCAGGAATCAGATCATTTGATATGGTACTTATTTCCTTTTCACTTGAATACTTTCCTCAGTAGTAATTAATTTTTTGGATGTCTTCCCTAAAATTTCTGCTGCTGTTCTAATAATTCTTTTGCGTTCTTCTTCAGTACTGGCTTCTCTGTTTTTGTACCAAGAATCTAAAACTTTGTGACTAGTATGTGACATACACAAAATACTTTTCTTTCTAGATGTATTATGCACAACTAGCCTATCTTTGAAAAAATCTACAAGTTTTGACTTATGATAATAGTCAGTATATCAGAACCACTTAATTTGATCACAATCTCACGTAACTCTTTCAGTGAATACTGGCACTCATTGTCGTTCTCAAGGTAAATTGGCAAGCAGGTTAAATTGATCTGTAGACTTTGCTGATAATAGCCGTCCTACCTTTTTTCACTACTTTTAGGTTTACAAAAATTCTTATAACATTGCCCATAGAACACTAAAACCCCCCCCCCCCCCCCCCGTCATGGTAACGGGCTTCAGCGGCAATTAAATCAATTATATCTAAAAGCCCAGTCTTAACTTTACAGGCCCAATCATCACTCCTAACATCACAAGCATTGAGGAGCATTTGCTTTATTTCGACAGTTGACACTTAGTGAATTTGGGTTCGGTATTTATATGGGAGTTTAGTGTCAAAAACCGCACGTTCTCCACATAACAAACTATCATGCTTGAAATCAAAAGTGTAGTCTAATTTTCTGAGAAAGTGCTGCGATGTTGAAGGTTCTACATTTTGCGCTTTTAATGCTGCTTTAATGTTGCTAGGTCTGGTATAATTTTTCCTACATGTAGAGTGTAATTTTATTAAATCGACGTTAGCAAGTAATTTATGAATTTCGTCCTTTCTCTCAATACTGGACTTGATTATGGTATTTATACCCTTAGAGCGGAATTCTAAGACGCCACTCAAACGTACCCTCACTCAAACAACACTCAAACAACATTTAAACAACGGATCGGCTGTTGTTTATTCAATGGTGTCACAGCTGTTTCTGTCAATCAAAGTCAAAACAAAGAGTTTTTAAAGGTTATGATTATTTCTATTGTTTACTATGAATTTATTGTATGGCTCTCAACTTCTCATTTTCAGATTTATTTGTTATTTTTACTTCTTTTTATATTCCTAAACATTATTTATTTGATTATCTGATTTTTAAAAGCCGTACAGTTATTATTTATCATGGAAATATTGGATGAAGTTTTAATTGAATGTATAGAGCATATCAACGGTGATTTATTTGTAAAGATTGTTTGTTGTACCGAGGAAGAAATATTTGGATCAGTTTCTTTTGTTTGATGAAAGTGCATTTTTGAGACGGTGTGGATTCCAGAAAGATACAGTGAGGAATCACATTTTATCCTTGATATACGGGGATGAAGACGACTCGTTCAGAGGACTTCCTATTCCTCGGGAAATTAAAGTGACTACGTTTAAGGCCATATCGTACAGCCGTTGCGTCGCGTCTGTCTAGTATGCGGGTGAATGTTTAAAAAAGTCGCGAACCCTGTTATCAAATAGAAAAAGTCACACTGACGTAACCGACGTGGCGTCGCGTCCGTCTCGTCCGCCGACGCGACGTCCGTTCGTACTTAGTCTCGGCTGAAGCAACTCTTGAGGCCATGTCAAAGTGCCTTAACATCGAGTCCGTCCGTCCATCCACGTCCGCCGCGACAGTCTCAAACCCCGTTACACAACAGACGCGCGTCTGTAGACCACGCCACCTTTCCTACTAGGTAGGAGTAAGCTTAATACCTGGGGAGGCCCAGTCCGACGTCGCGCGTCGGCGGGCGTGACGGACGCGACGCTACGCCTGATACGTCAGTGTGACTTGTCAGGTGACTTGTCCTATTTGACAACATGGTTAGCGACTTTTTAAAACGTCCATCCGCATACAGACGGACGCGACGCCACGACAGTGTGGCATGGCCTGTACCAAATGTCCGCAGACACGGTGGCTCGCGCATGCGCATTTACTACCTTCCCTGGTACTGAGCTTGCTCCTTCCTAGAGATATGTGGCGTGGCCTACGGACGAGCGTCTGGCAATGTGACAGGGTTTGAGACCGTCGTTGCGGACATGGATGGACGTGAATGGGTGGACGGACGCGAAGCCACGGCGCACAGCGAGCGCAGAACGGGCGACCAAATGATATCGGGAAGTGATTTTTATTAATTATAAGGGAAAATTAGAAGTCAAAATCATTGCCCATCATAAATTACAATTAAATTTAGGTTATTTAACTTCTAATGGAATGATTGCAATCACAGATTTTTGGCTTTTGATCATAAGTTGACTGTGCGACCAAGGCCCGCCGCACATTGTAGCGAGGCGATGCACAGCATGGGCAGATTTAGGTAAAAATTTGTGGGAGTGACAGTTTACCTAATGTTTTAACTATTGTAGGCTCACATTCAAACATCAAACTCCCATTTCAATGGTCCGTTCCAAGGAGGTAGGCTACTTACTTTATTTAACAACAACAATTTGTAATTTAAGCAAATACCTCGATCAAAGTTATGTTGAAAACATTTTCCCCCTTCACTGCCAACAAAACCACCAAACATCAGAGGGTGTCATCAGGTACCCGGTGGCACCCCCAGAAATCCGCCCATGATGCAGCCAAGGTACAGGCTGGAGGGAGCGAGGACCTGGTCACAGACTGTTGTCACCCGTCTCGGCATGACACTTCTCTAAACCAGAATACTCTGACACGTAATATCACACAGTACGGACTCAGTCAGGAAAGGACAGAGCACGGTAGTCAAATACTGTCGTGCGGCGTCGCAATTTTCGATTATCGTTAGCGTGTTGCAGCAAACAAATATTATCGTAACTGAATATATTTGCTCCTTAGACGGGCGCCGAACGTCAAAACGGTCGCCCCTGAGTTAAAAAAGTATTTTTAAGAGTAGGAGCTACAATCGTTAAGAATTAGGATAATAATAGTTTCATTAACATTTTTATATGACCTACCATGCATGTGCATCTAATTGACGTAGCTACGTTTTTTACGTGGTTATTTGAAAAAAATTGGCTCAAAAGTGATTGCGTAACCTTTGATATTAAATACGGATTCAGCGCGCATTTTTTGAGTTATTTTTACTTACCAAGATCGTTCATTCCATTAACTTACAATTATATAATATCAGAAAGTTCATTTTAACTAGATAAAATGTGTAAATAAGAATTAACACCTAAATGTAAATTTATTTGATTTCCCTTCCTTTCTTTCTTTTAATTCACTTTCTTTTGTTTATTTATACATATATATATATATATATATATATATATATATCAAGCGGTAAATCTACAACATGCTTTTTATCTAAAAGCCTTTGCATCACAACATTTATTTGGTTGCAATTTGAAATCAGCTGTGATACCATTCCCCGAACAACACTGAACATTGAATGAACAACGGATCGTGTTGTTTGAGTGAGGGCTCGCTTGAGTGAGGTCTTAGAATTCCGCCCTTAGTGACAGTTACCCCGTCATCTTTGACTTCCTGATTACATATAACACATTAATTGTTCAAATCAGTCATTATAAATAACTGATGAGTGGACCTACATAACTCAATTAATGTAAATTGGTTGAATTCAGACTTGATTAGTTTTTACCGGTTTTTAAGAGTTTCCTTCCACTTTGCTTATCTCGTTCAAAAATACATAACAATAGCACAGTTATTAGCATTTCACTTCACCTGGCACAACACAACCGTATTTCTGTACACAAAATAAATCTTCAGAACGAAACACAAAATCCCAATAAACCGCACAATGCAAGGGTTAAACATAAACTAAGCAGACACGGCCCACTATTATCGAACAGAAACAGTATTCAACAAGAGGACTGTATATACTGAGGACTGTTCACAAACAAATTAATAACAATGTGCAGTCCGACGCATGGAGACATCCAAGCGCCTTAGTCCCAACACAGTACGCGGCAAGCCGGCGGTGCAGTGTCCGCTACTGTTAAATCGTTCTCTGTAAAGCCACTATTTGATCAAATAGCTTTACTAGACCCATCATATTAAAGCTAATGAAATCATCTATAAGTTTCGTTAGAGACGTTTCTTTCCACAATGTAAGGATAAAATGATATAATTGGTTAAACCACAGAGAAGAAATAAACAGAGGTCGCATTCATATGGCAGTAGTGTTGCGGATAACTGCCTAACACCAGGAAGTAAAACAATAGGAAGACAATAGACTTCCAGGCGCCCCCCTACCCCCGCGCCCACTCACGGCACTGCTCGACACCATATTTAGCGCAACATTAGATGCGACCTCTATCTTATTTCTTCTCTGTGGTTAAACTTAGTTTTTGGATATAGCTATGGCCTTTTTGTGCATGATTATGAGTATTATGGTAAAACTAAGCTATCTACATAGAAAACATACATTACATAAATTGTTCGCCATATTATTAGGAGTAATTTAAAAAAAGAATCACGTCTGTAACTGTATTAGTTTTTGAGATATGAGTATTTAACCAAAGTACTGCTCTTGCGATGTTTGGGAGGGGGTGGGTGGGAAAGCAAGAGGGGTGGGGGTCGGGACTTTGTCGTTTTTTATTGTTTACCTTGTATACTAACACCCTGCAAAAATTCAGCTTTCCCCTAATTAGTTGCGACAAAGGGTATTTTTTTACCTTTATTGACTGGGCTTATAGTCACAGCCACTGGTTAGTTTTAAATTACTTATTATGCTAAAAGTGGTATTCATAATGAATATAAACCATTTAAACTGACCCACGTTTACAATTAATTTGCTATTGTAGTAATTATTTAGACCATT
The DNA here is from genome assembly GCA_035578135.1 of Flexamia atlantica. Lineage (NCBI taxonomy): Eukaryota > Metazoa > Arthropoda > Insecta > Hemiptera > Cicadellidae > Flexamia > Flexamia atlantica. The sequence goes on along the minus strand of JAQJVK010000001.1, from coordinate 192,331,535 downwards.
AATGATTATTGCATTCAGTTGTTTCACATAATTAAATAACTAAGTAAAATAAAATTTGACATTATTGTTCTTTCTGAAACTTGGCTTGATAGTGAGGCGGCTGGACTGGAACTGGATGGATACGACACTCACAGGACTACTCGACAGCAAAACAGGAATGATGGTACTCTAGTGTATACAAATAGAAATTTGTCTGTTTTGTCTAAAGAGGTAATTTTAGGGGATGTAACCTGTTTGAATTTAGAATTTCAATTTCGAAACAAAAATTTTAGTATTCTTGCTGGTTATCGTACACATGAAGCTGGTAAAGATTTGTTTATTCAAGAACTAGAGTATTTCTACAATTCCAAACAAAAAAATAAAAATTATATACTTGTTGGGGACTTCAATATAGACATACTAGACAGCCACAATAGACATGTAGACTTATACTTAAATACTTTGATTGGGGCGGGGTTCACTAGCTGCATAAATATTGCAACTCGAGTGACAGAAGACAGCCAGACTTGCATTGATAACATTTTTGTTGATACTATTAGTGATTATACAAAGGCTGGAGTCATCCACACTCACATCACTGACCATTACAGCACTACATTGGAAATCAAATTAGATTCTGTGATGGACATATCTGACGCACTTCAAAGAACTTATATTGACAAAGAAATTTTCACTACACAGCTTAAGACTCTGAACTGGTCTACTGTTACACAGGAGCACGATGTTGACAGGAGCACCCAGAATTTTTATTCTATAATTGACAATGTCTTAAAATGTTCAACTAAATGTTTTCCTAAATTATCAGCTAAAAAGAAAAAAATTAAACCATGGATAACATTAGGCCTTCTTACATCAATCAGAAAAAGGGACAAGTTAAGTAAAATGTTAAAAAAACAACCCTTTAATACACTTCTAAAAAATTATTTTAAAGATTTTAGGAATAGATTAAATCAATTAATAAAGTTTTCAAAAATCAACTATTATAAAGATATAATTCTAAAAAATAATGGTGATCCTAAAATGTTTTGGAAGACAGTAAATGAAATATCTGGGAGAGAAACAAAGAAAGAGTCATTTCCTATCAATAAATATCTTGGGAGCCCAGCAACAAAAGTCAATAGCAACACATGCCACTCTATTGCAAACGAGTTCAATGAGTATTTTTCAAAAGTAGGAGCAAATTTAGCAGCGAAAATTGATAGTAGTGGTGAGCCTGTCATTAACGACGAAGACTTTCAGACAACTACTGACTTTGTTATGAACACTGTAACCGAGACTGAAGTACTTCACTATGTCAACAGTTTAAGGGGCAGTTCAGCGCCTGGGTTTGATGGAGTCAGTGCCTCCCTTCTTAAAAGTAACATTCAGTATCTGATTACTCCCTTGCATCATATTTATAACACTAGTATTATAACAGGAATCTTTCCTCAGGCTTTCAAAATTGCTAAAGTCATCCCATTATATAAATCTAATGACGTTCAAGACATGACAAATTTTAGACCCATCTCCATGCTTAGTGTTTTCTCTAAGGTACTTGAGAAAATAGTCAAAGATCAATTTACCAAATACTTATTCAACCAACATATTTTAACAGAATCACAATTTGGATTTAGGAAAGACAAAAATATAACTGATGCTCTATTTTTTATTACAAAGCAAATTAATGAGAACTTTAATAGCAAAAATAAATCTTTAATCACATTTCTTGATCTCGCTAAAGCGTTTGATTCGGTAGATAGGCAAAAATTAATAAGAATACTGGAATTGATTGGCTGCAAAGGGGCCGCTCTTCATTGGTTCCAGAGTTTTTTGTCTAATAGAAAACAGTTTGTAAATATTTGTGGAATCGATAGTACTGAGGTTAGCATAGATTACGGCGTTATTCAAGGAAGTACAATGGGGCCTATTCTTTTCTTAGTATACATAAATAATCTATCGAAGGTGAACATATCAGGAAAACTATTTCTCTTTGCCGATGATGCAGCAATTTTGTCTGAGGGTAGGAACTGGGAAGAAGTTAAAAATAATGCAGAGCAGGATTTGTCGATCATGAAAAAGTGGTTCGATCAAAATAAACTTTCATTAAATGTCTCAAAAACAAAATTTATGCCAATTTCTTTATCTTCAAGATCTGACCCACATTTTAACCACATCTCAATTCATTCATGCGGAAATAATTTGAACTACCGATGTGATTGTGGCAAAATTGAAAGTGTGGATTCTTACAAATACTTGGGTGTTATGTTTGATAAACGCATGAAATGGTCAGACCATGTAGATTATTTAAAAGTCAAGATAAGAAGGCTCATATATGGTTTTAGGCGACTTAGCGAGGTTTTGAACATCTTTGAACTAAAACAAGCATACTATGCATATTGTCAATCATTATTTTTATCCGGAATAATTGCATGGGGTGGGGGATCGAAGACTATTTTAGAACCGTTACAAATTGTCCAAAAATCAATTCTTAAAGCTGCTCTGGGCCAAGGAAGGCGGTTCCCAACCAACGAACTATTTAATATTTTTAACGTTTTAAATATCAGACAGTTGTATATAAAAACCCTTTTAATTTTTATTCGGAAAAATTCACAGTTTATTTTTAATCCAACTACACATGAACATTTTACACGTCATTCAAGAAATATAGGAATACAAACAATCCAGCTCCATAAATCTTTTTCAACAACCAATTCTTTTTATATAGCTCATATTTTATTCAGAAATATTCCTGCACCAATACAAAATTTTGAAGGCTCGATTAGCATGTACAAAGCACACTTAAATCAATGGTTATCTGAAATCGGAAGGGAAGGTGCTGAACTCATAATCTCCTCTGGCTACAGGACTGCCCGACCTTGACCCTAACAATACTGAACTTGACAATAATGGACTTATCAGCCAGCCAGCCAGCCTTTCTCCAAGTCTAAAAGTAATTCTACATTATTTTCTGTAAATTGAATGTTTTTTTTCTATCTCCGAATACTTGAATAAAATTTTATATATTTTTAAATAGCAATACTTTTTTTTCCTATTGCAAATTTTTTATTTTTTTATTTTTTTAATCAAAAACAATGCATAACGACTCGTACCCACTCACAGGCTTTGGCCCATGTGGGTACATTTCCCTAGGAAAATGAACAAATAAAATATACTTGTTACTGTACCATTTTATTTTTATTTTTAAGTTTATTACGCTTCATGTTTGTAACAAGCTGTATATGTATCGGAAATAAAATGATTTTGAATTTGAATTTGAATTTGAACTCTTAGTATAGCTCAACAAAATTTAAGAATCAAAATTTGTTTTTGAATTCACGAAACCTGTGTAGTTTAAATAATATAAAACTATATTATTTTTCATTCTTATGTAAAGGATAATTCGTAAAATTGATCACGTTTTTAGGTACTGGCCATGATTAACCAAATGCTTCTTGAGCGCTTGCTCTTCTTCTCTTATTAGACAAAATACCTCGTGCCCTTACAGTCAGCTGATTGAAGGACTGTTAAATAACAAAATTGCAAAGGTTTGAAAATTTTGATTTTTTTAAGTTAAAAAAGCAAGATTATGTAAAAGTATGTAAAACCTGCAATTAAAGATAAGTTGAGCTTTTATTCGGTACAAACTGCATGTAAATCGGTCCAGTAGAAGTCTCAGACAAACTGTACAAAAAATTTAACAAGAGGAATTTTTCCCCATGTTAAATCTCCATAAGAAAAGTTTATTTTTCATTATTAACCCAGTTAACGTAAACATTTACAAAGCAGAAATGAAATCTGCTAATATAGGACCAAAACCTTTTGTTTTGGTACAACCCTCATGTAAATCGACCGAGTATAAATCTCAGACAAACTACCCCAAGGGTTTTTCCTTCTGGCTTTAAATATTTAGATAATAATATTCATAGTCCAGGCAATGAATGCTCAAAAAAAGGTATAGAGGGAATTGCATGGATCACAATTTTTGACTTTGTAACTTTGTTTGGACTAGTTAGGAGTAAAACATATCAAAAGTCCCCACCCTTAGCCCTTGAGCCGGCTGGGCTGGAAGGGCCTAAAGGTACAATTTTTTGGTTTTTCCTAAATATCTTGAAAACTATCAACTTTTAGTATTCCCTATTAAATTTGAAAATTAAAGAAAATTAAATTTCCTGTAAGAAAAATATATAATATGTCTACGTTGGTCCAACCGTTTACAAGGTAAGCACTAATTTTATTAATATTTTTTTAAATATCCCTTCCATAAGAAATACATGTAAATTTGAGGGTAACTTAGATGCCCAATTGGGCAACGCTTTTTTCACCTAAAGGAAAATGAACAGCATTCAGGAAATATTGACAAAATTTCCAGTAATTTGACACCTCAATCATAAAAATTGGTCCAAAATTAAGGCGTTGGCGAGCTCACAAAAAACGTAATTTTTTACGAAATTGTAACAAATTGTAATAATTCCTTGAAAAATAACGTTTTTGTGAGCTCGCCAACACCTTAATTTTAGACCAATTTTTATGATTGAGGTGTCAAATTACTGGAAATTTTGTCAATATTTCCTGAATGCTGTTCATTTTCCTTTAGGTGAAAAAAGCGTTGCCCAATTGGGCATCTAAGTTACCCTCAAATTTACATGTATTTCTTATGGAAGGGATATTTTAAAAAATATTAATAAAATTAGTGCTTACCTTGTAAACGGTTGGACCAAAGTAGACATATTATGAATTTTTCTTACAGGAAATTTAATTTTCTTTAATTTTCAAATTTAATAGGGAATACTAAAAGTTGATAGTTTTCAAGATATTTAGGAAAAACCAAAAAATTGTACCTTTAGGCCCTTCCAGCCCAGCCGGCTCAAGGGCTAAGGGCGGGGAATTTTGATATGTTTCACTCCTAACTAGTCCAAACAAAGTTACAAAGTCAAAAATTGTGATCCATACAATTCCCTCTATACCCTTTCGTTGCTTGGACTATCAGTGAACGTTTGAAGTTTTGGACCTTAATTTCCTAAAATATCTATTGTGATTAGTTTAAATTCAAATGCCAATAACTCGAAGGCAAAAAGTCATAACACTATAAATTATACGTCACATTGTTCACAATTTAATGCTGAATTTCAGCATGTTAATAACTCAAAACTTGAAAATTCTTAGTGAGGTCCCTTTTCACTTTCTGCATCACGTATTATGACACAGAGATGTTTTATAGTAACTGGATGAACTGGTTAACACAAAATAACACAGAACAAGGCTCGGGCCACAGGTTCTCTTTTTAAAATATTCAATGGGGGTCCGGACCCCACCCTTCATGACTATGTCCCTGTGTGTCTTTTAACCAACTAAATGGGAGTGTATTCTCAGCAGTTATCTAAGACTCAATTTCTTAAAAAAATAATGAAAAAGCTGTGCAGATAATAAACCATTAATTTACGAGAATTATGTCATCCAACACAAATTAATGTAATTTAGTACATTAAGTACATTAAATCTTATTGCAGATACTGAGTTCTTTTAGTTTTAATGCTACTACAAAACTCTTGGATTACAGGTTGAAGCAAAAATAGCTCAAGTACTCAATAAAACGGGATAACGTCACTGGAGGAAGCCTCAGTTGCAAAACATTTTGGGAGAAGCTGCCAGCTTTATTATTCTTGACATAGTTTGAACCGTTGTATTTTTACCGAGCATGAAATTGAACTTATTTTCATTGTAAGCTCTCAACAATGTATTTTGAGTTTTGGTATGAAATGGAACCTGGTGGATCGAGCTTTGCTCGGTATTAATTTATATTTTTCATCATACAGACACAGAAAATGTATTGGCTCAAAAGTTGCCCTTTACTGAAATCAGTCCAGAAAACTTTCCGGCCTTGGCTGCAAAGTTTTCCGGACAACGATTACAAGAAATGGAAGTTAACAATCAGCTGATATGCAGTAAACCAACGTTTATTGCATGTTTGTAGGTTACTTTTTAGAGGAATGTAGTGGTAGAACTGGCAGCAGTAGCAAATGTTTGTTTTGTTTATTACAGGTAAAGTTTGAAGAATTGTGAAACGTAATGGTTTATGCAAGGATTATATTACGATTAAAAGTTTGTTTCTTCTGAGTTGCATGATGAAAAGTATCCAGTGGCTTAACATAAGGGCCCAAAAGGACTGCGATGCGGGGGGTGCCTGGGAGCTGGGGGGGCCGCTAGGCGAAAAATATGAGGTCACTCATATTCAGTTTTATTAATCATTTAATTATTGTAGTTAACGATAGTATTAATGTTATTTATAAGAAGTTGTTACTGTTCAGTTTTAATAGGCCCATTCAGTGATAATTAAGTAAGGTCATAAATTTAACGTTTTAACTTGGGTTATTAATTGTTATGCTGTCTTAACACTGCTTATGTCTAAAATCAAATAACTGGGGCTTTTAATATTCCCATGATAGCAGTGCTGTTGGCAACGCTATCGATATTAATTATGATGATGCAATAAAACAACTAAAACAGTGTGGTTTGATTAGGCGAAAGGAAATTGTCCGCAGGGCCATAAACTCCCATTTCCAAAATAATACAAATTCAAAGGGGCACTTTCATTGTTAGTAGAGAGCTGATACGGCCGTGATACCTAATAGCTGCTGCCCAGGGCCCCAAGTCGACAAACATCGTGGGCCCCCCGGACCTCTACCAGAAGACCGGGGGGCCCAGGGGTGTTACCCCCCAGTGGAAGGGGGGGGCCTGGTGGTCTCCTTCGGAGAATTTGTAAAATAATACCTGGACTCTCGTTTTTAGGCAAACTTGCCATGGTCTAGAAGATAAAAACATACAAAGGAACTCCACAAATTTGTCTAATTGAGAGACAAATTATCCTTATTTTTCGGATTCAGAAAAATTAGGACTAAACCTGTAAGCAAATGATTTTAGAGTAGGTCTATCATTTACACAACAAAAGAAGATGAATATTTATATTTCATTTAGCTACTTCTTTCATTTAATCAAGATTTCGGTGAACTTGCACGACTTTTCCACCCGTTATTCATGTCTTTTGCAAATCCTGTGATTTACTCGCTATTGGTAAATGTAATTGTCTTTTTCAACCGTTCACAATATTCACCAAGTTACAATATTTTGGCAACTTTCTGCGATCGGTAAATAAGTGCACATGTTTTGTCCAGCCGTTCGTATAATTTGATATGTTATGAATCGTTATTTTTCTGTAATTAGCTGTTTGAGTGAAAGTTATATACCAAGATTAATTTTGTCTGAACAAGCCATTCTTGAATTAAATATTCTTCAGTGTTAAAACAAAATGGTGACTGAAAAAATTAGATTTTTCAATAATTTGATTGTGATATTTTTACTTGCTTATGTAGTTAAAGCCATAAACAACCATAAAACCATAAACGTTAAAGCCATAAAACCATAATCAATACTCAAAATAATCATAGAGAGTTCTAGGACATTCTGTAAAATACACAGACCGGAAATTGATCTTTAAAGCAGCTGGAGCACAGCAGGGATTTCCCTGGGGCTTTTGACATTTAAATTAGGGAGTTTTACTTGATATTACTATACTTCATTCAGTGAGTGTGTAAAGTAAAGCCCCACCTCCTGCACCAGTTGTAATGTTGGCAGGCTGTGTCACATGAGTACCTGTTGTCATTGCTACACAACTCCAAAGAGCTAAAGTATAAACTGGAGCTGGAACTGGATGTCTATTAACAAAGCTAATTTGGTTATCTTTGTTTGTAGCGAACTTAAAATGCATTTTAACTTTACCAAAATTCAATAAATAGCTTGTGAGACAAGTAAATGCATTTATCCATTCTTTGTTTATTGTTCATGTCATATGGTTTATATTTTTCATTTCATTCACTAAGTGGAATGGCTGTGAACCATCCCTGGGAACATATGGACTGCCTCTTTCCTGATTGGTTCTTTTCTATACAAATGTTATTTAAGGGCAGGGGCTTTACTTTACACACTCACTGAACAAACATAAGGCATTTGAAGCTGTAGACCATAAAATACTTTTGAATAAAAAGTGGCTTGCTGGGATTAGGGGTTTACCTTATTACTGGTTTAAAAGTTATTTAGACAATAAAACATAGTTGGGAAAAGTTTCAGGGTATGAAGTGAAAAGGGTGAAATAATATATGGAGTTTCACAAGGGTCAGTTTTGGGTCCAAATCTATTCCTTATTTATATTAATAACCTTTGTGAAGCTGAATTTAATGGTAGGATAACTGCCTTTGCTGATGATACAGCTTGTAAGTTATAAAAGTGATGATTTAAACAGCCAAAGTATCCAAGCAGACCTACGATGCTTAGAATTTTGGTTTTGGAAACATTTACTGACCTTAAGTGACAAAACTAAATACATGATTTTTAATTAAAAAAAACAGTGCAATAGGAAAGTAATTTACCATAATTCTAATTGCTTCAGTGGTTCTAACTGTTCAAAGTGTATTGAAATCGAGAAAGTAAACAGTATTAAGTACCTAGGTCTCGTGATTGACACAAACCTTTCTTGAAAGAATCAAGTAAAGAAATTAAAAATGGAAATGTACAATATGATTAGAAAGTTTTATTTTTCCAACTAGAAATATGTATGTTTATAAAGTATTAAGACTTTTCTTTACTAGTAGTGTTTCAAATCGTTCCAACATTTCACAACCTTACCAATTACGCTCTAACTACAATATTGTTATTCCAAAATCAAATTTAACACACTTTCAACAATTTTAGCCTTTTAATGCACCGAGATTGTATAATACTACTTTTGAATGCATCACTTTCAGTAATAAAAATGCTCACTACATGAGTAAACTTAAGAAATGGATATACAGCGTTGAAAATAATGAGGATTTCCTGAAACCTCAAGTGTAGTAAAATTGTATGTGTTTTTAATGTTTATCATACCAGATGTTGTTCAATGAAAATACTGACAAGTAGATTTGAACAACATCTGGTCAACAATACCCAGATGTTGAAATAGTTTTATATATATATACTAGCAGTTGCCCGTGGCTTCGCTCACGATAAAAATTACAGCTGACCTTACTTCTGCTCTTTGAACTGTCGAATTTTAGTGTTCACAGCTGTTTACAATTCAGTATTTGAATGTTTATATCCTTATAAAACTTTTTGGTATATACTTTTAAACTTGCTATCAATAATTTATTTTTGTAGTTAAATTTGATATTAAGTCTTTCCTTGTTTGCATTATGCAATTTTATTGTTGCATATGAAGTTAAGAGTTTTTATATGTATAATTTAAAAATAATACAGCCTGGCACTTTCTTCTCTCCTTTCAACAAATATTTTATGATGAAGGGACCCCGATTCGGCCTTAGCTTTGTGGCAACCTGTTTATTCACCTCTAAAGCCGCGTTTACACCGGAGTTCACAACACTTGTTTTCGTCAAATGTTGGCAACAAATCAAAAACAGCGTTTACACTGGAGTTGACAACAAAATGTTCACAACTTTTGTCTCGAACATTTGTTGACTTCAGGTGCATAATTTATTGACTTCAGCATAATTTTTTATGCTGTTGTTTATCCCTGTTATGATTAATAGTTTTATTTAGGCCTAATTGTAAATAATTGTTTTTGCCACTCATTATTACTTATTATTATATGATGTTTAACTTTTTAACTATTAACATTACATGTTGTGAGCTCAAGAAAAGAAAGGAACCTTGACATTGATAATTTTAGTGACTTGTGCGGAGCACCTATGATAGATTTAGTGACATGGCCTATTGTACTATTTTTGTATCTAATGGCAATAAATGAATTTGAATTTTGAATTTTGAATTGTGTTGTTGACAAAAGTTTGCGACAAAGCCAAGTTTCGTATAAGCGGACCTAGTGGAATGCAGGCCCATGCTGGCCCGGGTTGACAGGGGTACGTGTCCCACTTCGCCCTCACCTTAAGTTGTTACCGGCGCGGCGCCCTCTTGACACCAACAATTTCATTTTTGAATTTATTGCAATAAAACTCGAAAATGTTCCGAATATTTTTTATTTACAATGCCGGCATATTAAAATATTACTTTGTCATTATTATAAAAGGAACAACCCATGCTTTCCACCCTTGCTTATAAACAAATTATTTTCTGTGTTAAGGTTGATTGACTTGTCTACATCACGCACCACCAGTGTTGAAATAAACCAGGTTTTTATCCGGTTTGCGGGTATGTTTTTACTCTTCGAGGATTTTACAAGGGGTTAAGGAAAACCGGGGATTTTAAACTTGGGTTTGGGGGGTTTAAACAAACATGAATTATGAAAAAAAACTGGGTAAAGCCGAGGATTTTAGATCAACAACCAAAACATACTGTAATTACAGCTATTTGATTTTCTTCAATTAAAGTTGTTAGTAATGTGTTTGGTAAAGTCCTTAATTGTTCTATTGGTGTCAGCCTGCTAAATAAAAATGAAATAATAGGCAGTGTTGCCAGAACTGCTTGGAGTACTGCAGAGTACTTTGCGAGGATTAAAAATACCCGGGTTAAACTGGGGAATTTAGACTTGGGCAGTGGGGATTCACTCATCACTCTCAGTAAATTAAAAACGGGTAAGGCCGGGATTATATTAGGTATACTAAAACAAAAACTCAACATCTCTAAAAGTTGAAAAAAATTTGTTTTCATATAGCAAGAGAACAATAATTGTAATAACTTTTTTTGTAACAGGAGGACTTGGGTAACTGATTCGTTTTTTTTAACGAATATGTAACTGCCCCTTGTTGGGTATTTTGAAACACTTGCGGTGATTTTTTTCGGGAATTTATCCTGTTTTTGGTATTTTGAAGGTTTAGCGAGGATTATTGCCGTCTTACCAGGTAGAAGCGAGGATTTTTCATGGAGTTTGAGGGTAAAATTCCAGATCCGGTCCGACAGCACTGCGCACCACCACATAACATCTGCTGTCTGCAGGACGCATATTCCCACTCCCTTTTAAAAATAATCTCATTTCCATTTTTGTGATTTTATAAGGAAGAATTAAAGATGATATTGAATAAATCGTTATTAAAACTCGAAATTGCTAGATTTTTACTCATTTTAACGGTAGACAAAATTATTTTTTGATAAGTGTTGTCAACATATGAAAATTAAATGGGTCTATTTTAGCAATCACTAGCCGATGTCGTCTGATATCATCCATGATTTGATCATTTCCTGTCATGGTCATCTCTTGTGGTTTTATACATGGATTTATTTTTGATTAGGCAGTTTTATATAAAAATATACATTTATATTTTTTTACATCATGGTGGTGGTAGTAGTGATGGCGGAACGAGGGGTAGCGATGACTAAATGTTGTGAACAAGAGGTATCGCAACGAATATGGTGTGACCAAATGTTCACAACATCCTTTGATCTTTACTGACATTTTGTGGAAAACATAATTTCTGTCGCAAACACGGGAAACTGTCGCCAACATCGAAATGTTGACAACAAAAAACTTGCGTTCTTAGATTTGTTGCCAACATTTGTCGACAACAAGTGTTGTGAACTCTGGTGTAAACGCGGCTGGTAAGACTTTAGTGTAGTCTACATAATGTTCCAAACTTTTGTTACCAACATCTGAAGTCAACAAATGTTTGAGGCAAACGTTGTGAACATTTTGTTGTCAACTCTGGTGTAAACACGGCTTAAGGTTATTAATATATTTTCAAATAGAATTTTTTGTTTGATTATATGTTTATTTGTGATACACTATTTAAGAAACATAAGATTTTTGTATATGAACAATGTAGTTTTATTTAAATATGTGTTTTGGTAAATAAAGAATTTATGATTATTATTATTATTATATTATTACTTTGTTTCTGCTAAGTTTCTACTTAGTGAGGATTTGTTAGGTCGATCACTTTAAATACTAAAATTATTTCATCAAGAATAACGCTCGCATCAATTTACAGAATGTTTTTTCTTTTAACTATTAAAAATCTGTTAATGGTATTCTTCAAAGGAGTATCAAGTATTAAGTTAGCCATTTTTGCAGACCTGGTCTTCTTATTCATGCATAAGCTTGCCTCTTAACATGAAATTTTCCAATCTGGATGTTTTATTAAGTACTAACTCTTCGCTTTAGATTTCAAAAGATTAATTTATTAAAATTATTTAAAATTAATTTTAATATGTCCTGGTATTTTGTACAAGATATAAACTTTTTTTAGTCATAAAAGTTATTACGTGAAACCAATAGATTTGCGGTGGTTTCAGTGCGGACCACTACGTCCACGAGGTGGTGATCAAAGAAACGACGACGACTACGGGGCGCCCCACGGCCTCCTCCGCCACCAAGGAGCTGGATGACCTCATGGCCAGCCTCTCCGACTTCAAGGTATGTCCACTGCAATTTGGGTGATTCTAAACTCTTTAGTTTATAATATATAATTCGTAAAATAAATAAAAAAATAATTATATTATTATATTTATATATATATGAAAATTAGCAAAATGTGTTTTTAGGGTGTAAGGCGCCGTTTGAAAAGGGGGGTAAAAAGGCAAACTAATGCTACTGATTCACCCCTACCTAAGCTGTGGGCTAGGCCTATAGGTTAGGCATAGGACCGGCACCAAACGTACACAACTGGTTCACAACTTTAACGATATTTTCACTGATCCACGATTCACCAATTCACTCTTCGTCAAAGATTGACTTAATTAAACCTTTAATAACAATTACAAACGGCAATAGACCACACACACAATAGACACAGCACTTTGAGAATCACTTTCCTAACGAATGTATAACAGTAGCATTTGTTGTGGGCGACCATGTTGAGGCTGAAAATGGTCACCCAGACTTTCTCTGAATGGCTGCCCAGCTATCAGCTGTCTGTTCCATCACGGGGTTATCAGCTGATTAACCCTATGTCAGGAAACTCGTTGAGGGGAAGGACTGGCCACTGGGCTCCTCATGGCGATTATTCCAGGTTGACTTTCGATCTGCACAGAACTCCACGCTACGACGCTGCGCGACGACGATGACACATCCCGATGTCCCTTCGAGGTATAGTTTGTTTCATGTTACAAATAATTGTACGTTGTATTATCACTATTATACAATACCGGCGAACAAATGATTTTATTACCACTCGGTTTTGTAGTTTATTCAACTTTTGTTGCATTACGACGAACCTGTCTGAGTCTGTCTCGAACAGGCACGTTAACTGCCACGGTTGAGTTATTGTAGCTCTGACATATTACAAGCAGAATATTTTCATCTGAGAAAATTATATTTTTGTTGTACTTGCTAGGTTTGACAAATTTTCGTACTATTCCAAGTTGTCAGATACACCTTTTAACGTCCGGTCGTGACTCGTTCCAAACAGTCAAGACGTGATAACCCAATTCATTAAATATTAATTGAGTGACGTTCCCAACTATTTTCAACAACTGTCAATTTCATTTCACGAGGTACGTTGGCGAGTTGTCATCGGACACTCGGCAACCCGCAACAAGAGTGGGTGTTGGTAGCGGCAACCAGACGGTGCTACGCGATGTAGATCACCTGGACGAGACATGTAAAGCTCCTTTGGCCATAAATCGGCCACAAATATATTATGACAAATAAATTAAATCAAATTAGGTATAATTCTTCTATTTTACCAGGGCGAGGATGACACAACTCACTCGTTAATTTGTGCCACGTCGTTCTGTGGTCCGAGCCCTATGTAAATTAAATATGGGAGTTGCCCCACGATTTTACTTTTGACTCAAAACTTATACAGACACTGGAATAACGAATGGTGTTTTCTGCTTCTGGTGGCCCCAAAACGAAAAGTTATCATGGTCTCGGGCTTAGGTCTTACCATGAGACGGAAATAGCTTCTTCCCTATAGGGGAAATTCGCTAAAATAAATCAATCCACAAACAATGGGTAACTCCAGGTATACGAGTGTCTAGTCAAAGAAAAAGAATGTTAAGTAAATTAGCTAAGAATTCTATGGATAATAACTTTGTTAATTACGTTAAAATGTATAAGAAGGTTTTTAGGGCTGTTTGTAATCAAGCTAAAAAAATGTTTAATTGTAGTTTGATGATAGGGCAAGTAATAAGAGCAAGGCAGCTTGGTCTGTGGTTAAAGCTGAGCTTGGTTGTAAATAAACTGATCAATCTTTTTCCCGACGTAGATATTGACAGTAAATCGGTCTCAGATGGCAAATGTATAGCGGACTACTTTAATTCAAAATTTATTGATGTAGGAAAAGTTTTAGGAGTGAAGTTTGTAAGAGTGAGGTAATGCAATTTGTACATAAATTAGTCACATGTAGTAGGCCTTTTCCAATTTTTAATTTCAAGTTAGTTACACCTGAGCAAGTGAGCAAGTTGTTGCAATAGTAAGTCTAAACGATAAAAGAACTGCTGGTTGGGATGGAATTTCAGTCAATATAAAAAAAGGTAACTGATTTTGTTGCTGAGCCATTATCCATAATTATAAATCAATCTTTTTTTAACAGCACCTTCCCTAATCATTTAAAGTTTGCTGAGGTAAAGCCATTATTTCAAAAAGGTTCAAAATAAGATCCAGATAATTACCGACCTGTTTCTATACTGCCTTCTTTTTTAACATTTTTGAAAAAGCTGTTTTTAATCAGATTTCTTACTTCCTGGAATCAAATAGTATATTGGCCGATGAACAGTTTGGTTTTAGGAAAAATCGTAATACCACTTCCACAATGGCTCATTTTGTAAATTTAATAACTCAAAGCTTGGATGGGTCGCAGAGCTGTATTGGCGTATTCTGTGACTTATCCAAAGCTTTTGACATTGTAAACCATCACATTCTTGTAAGCAAATTATCTTCCTATAATTTTTCAGAAAATGCTATTTTTTGGTTAAAATCATATTCAAAGGATCGTAGTCAAAGAACAGTTATAATAAAAGATAACATTAAATATACTTCTAAATGGGGAAAAATCATAATGGGAGTTCCTCAAGGCTCCATATTAGGACCTTTGCTTTTTTAAATCTATATTAACGATTTGCCCTACAACATTAAACCCAATTTATTATTATAGGCTGATGAAACCACGCCCATCATTAAAGCTTTTTGAATGGGCGTGTTGCTAGCCTAACGGTTAGCGTCTTGGACTTCAGTTCAAGAGGTCGCGGGTTCGATTCCTGGCATGCCCACACAAATTTGAGGGGTTTGGACCGCTTTCCCTTAAAAGCGTTTAAGTATCTCTCCTATAAAAATGCCACTGGCGTAGACACAACCAAAAAAAAGAACCAAAAACATTCAGGAATTAAATTTAGTTGTAAGTCAAGCACTGCAAGATCTGTTAAAGTGGTTTAAAGTTAATGGATTGAAAATTAACCAAGTAAAAACACAAATTGTAAAATTTCAAACTGCACAATGTAGGGAAGACATGGAAGGTTTTATCGATTTTGACAATGAAAAAATTAATTTTAGCAACTCTGCAATTTTTTTAAGAATTCATGTTGATAGTTTTTTGAATTGGAGAACTCATATTCACAACTCTGCCAAAAAATTAAACTCAGTTTGTTTTCAGATGATGGTTGGACTCATGGTTAACCATCCCTTGTTTTCATAAATTTTACAATACGGAATCGAACTTTGGGGTATTACTTCTGAGGCTTAGCAGCTCTTTAAACTACAAAAAAATCCTAAGAAAAATTACATTCAAACCAGCAAAATATTCCTGTAAACAAATTATCAAAGATTTAAAAATTTCAACTTTCCCTAATCTGTATATTCTTAAATGTTTGATGTATGATAAATAAAATTATGAAAAACTTTTTAGTGAAAATAATCATTACAATTACGATACTAGATTTTATACTGATTTCCAATTTCCTGTGGATAGAATAAAACTCTATGAAAAGACACCCTCTTACCAGGGCCGCCGAGAGCCAAGTCGGGCCCCAAGTCTGCACACCGCACGGGCCCTCCGGAGGGTCAGGGGGCATGGGATACCCACCAGCGAAAGGGGGGTCTAGGGGCCCTCCCCCAGAAAATTTTTGAAAATTAGGTCTCTAAACTCACGTTTTAGGCAGTCTAGATGTAGAACATCATAGGAACTCCAAAAATCCGAACCAATTGAGGCTGAACAATTGGGGGGGCTCACAAAGTTGCTCTTCTGTTTTTTCACAACACAATGTGCACAATTGTTTTTTTCCCGCCGTAGTTGCAACATACTATGTTGCACTCTTGTTGTTTACCATCGTGGATAATTTCATCGTAAGGTATTTTATTAAGTTGTCAATATATTTTAATGCAGATGGATGGAGGGGGAGGTATAAGTAACTCTCACTACTCGCTGGCCACCATTACCGTAGTGTAAAGTTAGTCGCAAATACAATAGTACAGACAGACAAAACAACCGTTTTTGCCTTAACTAAATACATATTGTATTATCAAAGCAATTTGATAATACAATTACTTTGGCGATAAAGCTAGACATTTTATTTTTTAACATGTAGGCCTAATTTTATTTCCAAGAAGTCGATACCAATATTTCCTCAACCTAAAAAAAAATCCGCCACCCCGGGCCCCAAGTTTCAGACTTGGCTGACATGGCCTCTCGGCAGCCCTGCCTCTTACATTGGTAAAAAATTATTGAACAACTTGCCAGGTTACTACAAATCTATTATTGGCTCAACATCTTTTAAGAATAAAATAGTTAAATTTTTGTTAAACAAAAATTATTATAATATTAAGGAGTTTTTAGAGGATTGCTCAATTTGAACTGGTTAAGTCAGTCAGGGTTTATTTTATAAGCATGTTTGTACTTGACAGTGTCACCTGTTTTGTATGGCTCTGCCAGAATGTAAAAAAACGGTATGTGACAATAAAGATGACTTATGACTTATCCCTGTTATTATTAAGAATAAAATAGTTTCTTGCAGTTACAAAAGTTCCCTCAAAGCAATATCCGTAAATGTTTCTCAAGTATAAATGATTTTTCAAACGAGAGGGAAGTTAATTTTTTTGCATGTAAATTGCTCTTATTTTATTTTAATCAGTTTTTTTTAAATGACTAACCAATATTCAGGTTTTTATTTTTTTATTGTTAATAGTTTTAGTTTTTTTGACGATGTCACCAGTTTTTGTAGCTCTGTTATGTAGAAACAATTTGATGACAATAAATATGATATATATGATACATCATATTTATAACAGGTTACTAACCTTGATTCGTCAACGATTCACACAGTATTCCTTATGGTTACTCTGAGTTTCGGCTACATGTAGCCATTTTCAAACATCAAACTTTTTCCTTCATCATTTGAGGGTCGTCCAACTCAGAGTAACCATAAGGAATACTGTGTGAATCGTTGACGAATCAAGGTTAGTAACCTGTTATATTATTCAAAACACAATTCAGGAGGCAATTCATCATGAATAAAAAAATATCATATTTATTGTCAATATCAATATATATGATTTTGATTTGACATGCTGCCCATGGTAGTTGCTACTTCCCTTAGGGGAAATTAAAAAGAGGGAAAATGGTTATGAAAAAAAAGAGTTACACCGTGATAGATTAAATCTGACAACTCATGGAAGACAGGAGCTGTCTGTTGGGATACCATTTGGCTAGACATAGTGACAGATTTCAGATTTCTAGGTCACACTTACAGCTGTTTTCATCTCTCATGTGATGGTAACTTGTCTTACACATTTCCATTTCCCTTTGAAACTGGCATTCTTACTTTCTTTTCAGGTTAACAATTTTGAACAAAAGTCATTTATATAGGTAACTTATCTATATTAATAAAATTGTAACTTTTTTAATCGGTTAAAATTTGAATGTTTGGTGCAGATAGTAATACGAAAGAGTAATAGGTCCTTTTTCTCATCTCAGGAAAACACAATCAATAGCAATAATTACATTGATAAGCTGGAAAGTTCAGTTCTTCCCTAGCTATAGGAATATCGGCTGAACATTATTTTCCAACAAGACGGTAATCTCCCCTCCCCATTGGAGTCAGTTTGTATGAAAATTCCCAAACCATTGGATTGGCCGTAATGGGCCACTATCTTACCTTCATAGGGCACCAAATTTTACAGGTCGCACATTTTATCTCCGGCTATGGCTACAACGCTACTAACCGTATTAAATGATATTCTGAACATATGATGTTTGTAAACACAACATTTACAAGCAGAGGTGTTTTAGAACAATGTTTACAGAAAAGTAGCCCCTCTCCCCCCGCACCTTACAACCAGCTAACTCGGCCATAGCCGGAGATATATTGTGCGAACTATACAACTTAAATCGCCATATGAAATACACAGGTTTTAGAAATTCTGTACTAAAATTTGAATGTGGAATCAAGTACAGTGACAAATCTCTTTATTGTTGGAAGCATATGGAAATATGTTCTTAAACGTAAACAAATGATTGAAGATTTGGTTGGTCGCCATATCAAGAAAAAGTATAAAGTATAAGTAGGATTAAAAGGTTGCCAATACAGTAAGACCAGCAGATACAGAGCACAAATTTGCAGAAGTTTTTATTTCTTTCTAATGAATCCTCAGTGAAATATTGCAGCGTAGACATTTTTAGTGTAAATGAAAAGAAACCTAAACAAAGATTCAACAGTTTGACAAAAATATGTGTTCTTAGCAACACTTTGGGAGGTCACAATTTAAGCCACCTTTCAGGATGGCTGTCCAGAACTGTCCCAATTTAATTCACACACACTGCTCAGAATCTGAGTTTTTGCTGATATTTATCAGATTAACTGATATTATCAAGATTTTTTCTGAGAATCTGAGTTTTTGCTGATATTTATCAGATTAACTGATATTATCAAGATTCTGAGCAGTGTGTGTGAATTAAATTGGGACAGTTCTGGACAGCCATCTTGAAAGGTGGCTTAAATTGTGACCTCCCAAAGTGTTGCTAAGAACACATATTTTTGTCAAACTGTTAAATCTTTGTTTAGGTTTCTTTTCATTTAGTCATTCATTTGAATGACTATTAAAATCAGCCATTCCTTTAAATTTTTTCTTTAGTGTTATGGACAAATACAAACATGTAAGGGCATCTAGGGCTGTTTCCTTTAGTCCAGCATTCATGAATTTCATCTCCTGCAAAACTTAACAATGAGCTCTCTCTAATGACACCTAAATGATCAAAATCAGTTCATAACTGTAGGAGTCTTGGTCACAAAAAGGCCCTAACATATTAAATAAGTACTAGTAAACACACGCTGCTTAATGGTCTTAATGGTAATGTAATTGAATGTAATTTATCATTTTAGCTATTTGTTGCCCATATTAAATCTAATGGGCAAATATGATACTTCGAGGGTGCCTGGGACTTTTCCCTGTAGTATAACATTTGCAAATTTGATTTCCTGCAAAACTTCACGCCGAGTCCATCTCAACAACACCTTTATTAAAATTGGGTCAGTACTGTAGGGGAGTATTTATCACAAAAAACCCCTAGCGCATTAAAGAATTAAGAATAGGTAATAGATTACTCACATTACAAGTGCTTACATAGAAAACGTGTACGTAATAAAATTTACAACAAAAAATCTTTGTCTTTGGTAAAGGGATGTTTATTTGATAAAATTAGCAAAACTTATTTTGGTTGCATTTTCTATCTCTACAAGAAAAAAAGATCAGCCATACTGTACCAGGGTGGGCTGAAAAAAAATAAATTTTATCCGATCGAAAACATGTATGTCTTAGAAGTTGTGTAGTAGGCCTAGTATGAACAGCATAAAATATTACGCCTGAGAGATTATATCTTTAGACTGCGCAAACCGTGTAAAGTTTTGGTGTTTTGGGAAAAAACTCAAATTTTGTGAATTTTAAAAAATATATTTAATTTTATCCTATCGTAAACATGTATGTCCCAAAAGTACCACCTAAGAGTCACAATGCCTATTGTAAATGAATAGCCCCAAGCGATAATGTCTTTAGACTGCGCAATCAGCTTAAAAATTGAGTTATTTTGCAAAAAAAATCAAATATACTCAAAATACAAATATAATTATTTTATGGTTATTTTTATTAATACTAAGTAAAATTGACAAAGCAATGCTCTGGATATAAGATACAAGATATTTTATTGTCTTTAAGCTCACATACAGTGCTATCGACAAAGTCATTTTCCTATATTAACTAGCAAACCAGATGGACATATATAATCTTATAGTAAACAAATAAATTCATTTAAAATTTTAAGGCTACACATAGATAACAAAATAAATAAATAAGATAAAAATATAATTTAAAAACTTAAGCTACTTATATCACAGGTCAAAAAATCATTCACAGAATAAAATACATTTTCTTTAAACCACCTTTCTGTTACCTTTTTAAATCTTTGCAAGGGTACAGTCCATGCCTTTTCAGGTAATTTGTTGAATAACTTCAGCTTCATTATAATACTTGATACTTGGAGTAATCCCACTGGCATCGCATCCGCGACGTGGTCGTCAAATTGGGTATTCCCCTTCACTGGGGAGTGTAGGCCATATCGAAAAGCTCTTCAACGCTGTAAAAGGCCGCTTCACACAGGTAGTCTTTCAATTTCATTTTTATGAAATTGAATATGACTGCTATTGGTCTTTTCCAATTTTAATTGAGGCAGTTCCAAAAAATAATTTGTTCTGGTTGGATATCTATGTAATCCATGTCTCACTTTAAAACTATCAAGATTCTCCTTAACACTAACTAAGCAACAATAAATATATAAATTAGGAAGGGTCATTATTTGAAATTCCCTAAAAATTTGCACACATGATTCGCGTGGTGGAACATTTTTTATTATTCTAAGTGCTTTTTTTGCCAAACAAGAACCTTTTTTGAACTACAACAGTTACCCCACAAAGTTATGCTATACCGCAAATGTGAATGAAAAAAAGCATAGTAGGCAGTCATCAGCATATTAATTGTTACACACTTCCTTAGCTTTCTTAAGAGATAAGTAACCCTTGATAGTTTTTTACACAATTAAATGTGGTGTGTTCCCAACTTTGTCTGCTATCTAGATGTATACCCAAAAGTTTTACAGGCTTCATGCCTTTGTATATTGAATGATTCAAGGAGAATATAATTTTTTCAGTTTTGCTGTTGTTAACCATCAGTTGATTTGCCTCAAACCACTCTAATGCCGTTTTAAGTGCCTGGTCATCTAATTTAACAAGTTCGTCTATGTTCTTGTGAAAATTCAAGAGGGTGGTATCATCAGCATATAATACAGTTGTACAAGGTAAATTAAAAGCTAAATCATTGATGGCAATGACAAAAAGAAAAGGCCCCAACACCGAACCTTGTGGCACACCTACTTTTATTTCCTTAAAACTAGATTTTGTTTGCCCTTGTACAACCATTTTCTCTCTATAACTAAGAAATGATTTAAAGAGATTGAGCTCATTGTTATTAATACCATAATAAGACAATTTTTTAATTATTAATTCGTGAGAAATACAATCAAAAGCCTTTGATAAATCTATTAGAGTGGCAGATGTCAAAAACTTACATTTAACAGAATTTTAACAGAATTTTTTCCGCTACCTTTCTCTTCTGCTTTCACAGTACTACGTCCTGAAATGAATCCAAATTGTTCATCACAAAAAAAATTATTTATCACAAAAAAATTATTTATTTGCATTTTTATACATCCTTCTAAAATTTTACTAAAAATAGGTATCAAAGAAATTGGGCGATAACTTGATGGACTCAGTTTATCTCCCTTCTTATAAATAGGTGTAACTTTGCTTATCGTAAGAGCTTTTGGATATTGACCTTGATCAAGAATCTTATTGAAAATAAGTGTAAGAGGTACTAAGATTATGTCAATAATTACCTTTACAACTTTATTGGATAGCCCATAAAAATCCTCACTCCTGGATGAACTTAAGTTAGCAACAAATTTTCTTATGTCTTAATCTGTAATTCTTTTCCATCGAAAAAACATCCACTTATCTATTACAATTGATGGTATAATTATCTGTTAATTCCATTGCATGTTGTATTCCAGAAACATTTTTATTAAAACTATTACTTATTTCTAAATTACCAACTAAATTAACAAAAAAATCATTAAATGTATCACATGATATTCCAGTTTCTGGATTGCACTTCATAATGCAAGTGTTAGTTTCGGCCCTAATTACATTCCAAGCTGCTTTACATTTATTTGTGGCATTACTAATGTAGTTTTCATTTGACAACATTTTTCTCGCCTAATTTTATATCTATATTCTTTCAATGCTGCTGAATATTCCCTCTTATAGACATTTTCGTTAGTTGTACGCTTGCTATTTTTAAATCTATCATATATTGTAACAACAAATTGTATAAATTTCATTAACTCTGGTGTAAACCATTTTTGTTTTCGGGGTTTTGAAATGTTAATTTTTACCTGCTTAATTTTACAGCATTCATTCAGAGAATTTGTCACTTGAGTAATGAAATAGTCACAGGCATAGTCAGCATCTATAAAACTTCCAAGTTGCGTAAAAACTGTAGTTTTCAGGTTTTCTCTAAGATTTGACAAAGAATTGGTTGAAAGATCCCTAACATATTTTACCCCCTTATCGCAATTTGAGTCTGGGGTGAAACAATAAAACTTAGCTAATAGCCCTGAGTGATCAGATAGGTTAGGCTCTAAAACTGCACAGTGAACATACTCTCTAGATACGTTTGTGACAATGTTGTCTAAACAAGCTTCACCCATTGTTGCTTCCTGATTTAGGCAGTAAAGATCATGTGATCTCAAAACAATTAAGAGAGAAACTGTCTCATATGATTTTTTTGCAATGTTTACGTTAAAATCTGCTGATAAAACAATGCTAGATTTTCTGAAATTTTTATTCAAAAAAGATAGTAGTAAGTCCAAAGAATAAAGAAAAATATCTATATTTGAATCTGGTGGTCTATACACTGAAACTATTACAATGTTTTCCTTAGACAGAGAAAGCACTGCTGTTGCTTCAAAGATGCTCTCAATACAGAAATCATCCACATCAATACTCTTGCAATCAATACCATGTTTGATAAAAATCACACTACCACCTCCCTGCAATATTTTCCTACAGTTGATATTTCCTACACTAAATCCATTTGGTACATAAAGAGAGGTTTCATCATTACATAACCAGTGTTCATTTAAAGTTAAAATATGACAATTTAAGCTATTTAAAAATAAATCTAATGAATCTAACTTATTTCTAATAGATCGAATGTTTAAATGAAATATATTCAAGGACTTAATGTTGCCGTGGCCTGGCCTGGATGCTTCTCTGGTTGCAACGGCTGGCTGTTTTCCGACCCAGAGTCTCTCACACCGGGTGATAGTTTTTCTTCTTCTTGCTGTCTTCCCTGTTCAGTTGCTGGAGTTGCATCCACATCACTAGTTGTTATTTGATGAATTTTTTCCGCTATTAGCTTTGCTAACCACTGCTTCCCTTGGACGGTGAAATGTTGGCCGTGGCGAGTATGTAAATGTCTTTCAGCTTTACTTGTATTAATTACTGTAGCATGAGAATATTTCTGTTAATTTTAGAGAATAACTCTTTTAATTTTAGATTAGTTTTTGCTATTTCTTGATTCACACAAGACCAGTCAGCTAGGTCATGTCTTGTCGGGAGATCAACCATAATAACATTAGTGTCTCTTGTGTTCTGCAATGTTTCATTCAGATTGGCCAGAGCCCCTTCTGCCTCATTTCTTGCTATGTCATTTGACCCACAAATAAGAACTAAAATATATTTTTTATTTAATTTTTCACCTTCAATATTATTATTCATCAAAATATCTGTTGTTTTCCCACCAGGCCTTACAAAACCCACCGCCTCATGTTTCGTTAATAAGCCATTGTTGTTCAAATGCCAGGCTAGATTTCGACCATGGCTGTCAGCGCATAAAAGAACTTTGTTCTTGCCTGGGCTAACATAGTTACCTGTGCTTTCCTCGGGTTCATCTGTGTATTTTTCACTCTCTTCATCAGATGAAAGAACTCCAGATCGGTTTTGAGTTTCTAGTTTAAAGGATGACTCCTTTTCATTTGAACTAGAACAATTTTTCATATTTGGTTCTGAAGACAGCGAAGATTTTTGGTTTTTCTTAGAGCTCCGAACCCTTTTTTCAACTCTGGTGAACCCCTTATCTGGTGTTGAGTGAACCACGGGAAGACTAAGATGTAGTTTTTCCCTATCTCTTGTTGGCAACCTTGGCCAAACTGGATCCTTGATTATAACATTTTGTTCATTAATTTTTCTCTCTAATTTTATTACGGCTTCTTCTTTTTGCAGAACTAGGGTTTCCAGCTGTAAATTGTGGCTTTTTAATTTACCTATTTCTTCCTGCGCTTGCCTCAAATCTTCACTGAGAGTGTTTATAACTTCCATTTGATTTTCAAGTTCATGAGTCACATCCATTTCTAGGGCTTTTGTTTCTAGATCAAGTCCTTCAGTTACATCCTGAGATGAGCATGATTCACAGTACCATTTTTCTTTTGTTTTGTAAATTTTATTAAAATCATCATTATTTAAGGAGGTACATTTCAGATGAAACCAATCAGAGCAAGCTCCCCTGCATAAAATGGACTTACATGTCTTTATTTCCCTTGTGCATTTCCCACATAGAAACTGTTTTTTATTTTTCATTTTACCCAAAATAATAATTAATTGTTAAAATGGGTGGAAAATATAATGCACTTCAATAAACAAAGTTTGTAAACACAGTTAGAAATATTTTTCAGATATCAGTGATAACTTGTCCAGGCCTCGCTCGCTATCTAGAGTCCAGAGGTCAGGTTGTCTTATCTCTTGCCCTCTTTACCTGTCTTCTGATTTTCTTGTAACTCAGGAAAAACCTTTTGTTAAAACCTCAATATCTTATTTAATTGAACATGGTTGTTAGAACTACTCACATACATTTGAACCTGGTCACAAAACCCACACTTTGATATTAAACACTTCCTCAATAATTAAAAAAAACCACTATGTTTTCACAAAAAAATTGAAGAGCACACAAACACCAGTTTGCCCTGTCAGGAACTCCTTATCTCTGTTAAAAGGTCCTGTTAAAAGGTTGTATTTTCACCTCAAAATTGTTTATGTATTATTTAAAACATGTATTGACAGCTTGAGTACTATAAATAGAAATTTTCAACTATCCTCCTTTTATTCGAAAAAATCGGGATTAATTTTTTTCACTACGATGTATTCTATGCTGATTTCTTATTTTCTGTCTCTTCGTACCATATCGTGCGTCCCTTCGCTATTTATATATGGAACTACCCAGAACTCACTACCTAAATTGATTTTAGAAATCTTGAACTTCCTAACAACAGCATTTTCTGTACCCAACTTATTTTGTGCTGCAATGATTCGCTTGATGACAAGCTGGTGGATGTTTTTTTCTGCTGTCTATAAACATTGCAACTGAGACGTTTTTGGTTGGGCAAAGTAGCCGCTGGCCACTGTCCTCTAAAACTTTTAATATTACTTTCTTGTGTTCATCTTTCGTGTAGCTCAAGAATTGGATAATTTTCTACAATCAAATCCACAACTGTCTTGTAATTTAGAGTTATATTTTATTGTGAACGAGCTTAATGCATACGATCAATCATACAACGTTTCTTTCAATATCTCACTTGTGATCCAGAACAAATATGCAGACGCGAAATTCGGTTGACAGTCGTAACCTAACTAGCGTGGTTTAGCTTCCTGGAACTCCATCTCTGAATCCAGAGAGGCTGTCGTCTGTGGAACCTACCTTACGTATGTGAAACCAGCTTTTTTAATCAGTGTGGAGGACTTTTCTTAGCACTTGAATCATTTCCTACAGCTTGAAACATTGCAGCTCGAAACAAGTCGAGAAATTTACATAAAATACTGGTGTTAAAAGTTCGAGATTCCAAAGATAATTTTTATCATGGCAGACATCATTGATTTAATCACATCGCAGTCTCTAAAAGTAACAGACTCCCCGTTAAATGTGTATTTTTTGTAAGCATCTGTACCAAATCCTGGAGCCAAACAATGATGTGTCAAACTTTCATATTGACACATCACAAACACAAACACAAACAACACAAACACTGACCGTGTTTTGGGGTTTTAGTTTTTTTGAAGTTGCCAACTTGTACACAAGCTATGAAAAGGTCTGCCAAGGAAGTGACAAGGTCATCCTAAGCAAGTATGCAATCAAGAAAGTATAGAGAAAGAAATTGGTGTGATAAGAGCCTGATTATAGGACGATAAGAACACAGATTGTGTCCAAAAGGTTTTAAAAGGTTATTGTAAAAAAGAGGTATTGACGGTAACGTGCTCTCGTGGTTGGTTGGTTGGTAGGGAGGGCGGAACGGACTCAACAACTCGACATTCAACCACCTCCCCGTGGTGAATTCTGGGTAGTTCTACATGAACTAGCAGAGGGGCTTGGTATGGCACTGTATAGCAGACAGAAAATAACACCACATAATATAAATTATAGTGAAAAAATTCCAGATTTTTTCAAATGAAAGGAGGGTAGTTAACAATTTCTATTCATAGTATTCAAGCTGTCAATACATATTTTAAATAATACATAAAAAGTTTTGAGGTGGGAATACAACCTTTTAACAGGATCCAGAGCAATACTTTGACCATTTTACTTAGTACTGCCCAAAAATAACCATGAAATGATTATATTTCTATTTTGAGTATATTTGATTTTTTTGCAAAATAACTCAATTTTTAAGCTGATTGCGAAGTCTAAAGATATCATCGCTTGGGGCATTACTTCACAATAGGCATTGTGACTCTTTGGTGGTACTTTTGGGACATACATGTTTACGATAGGACAAAATTAAATATATTTTTAAAAATTCACAAAATTTGAGTTTTTTTCCAAAGCATCAAAACTTTACACGGTTTGCGCAGTCTAAAGATATAATCTCTCAGGCTTAATATTTTATGCTGTTCATACTAGGCCTACTACACAACTTTTAAGACGTACATGTTTTCGATCGAATAAAATTTACTTTTTTCGGCCCTCCTTAATACCGTACCCTTAAAACCCAAATCAATACTAAAAGTCATAAAAAGTAAATTCAGGAACTCAGTAGACCCCCTCTTAACCGACCTCGTTTTAACCGACGATCGGATTATCCACCCCTGCTGATCAAATATTAAAACTCGTTTTAACCGACCCTGTTTTTAGGACAGTTCGGTTTAACTGCCCTTTTCTAGGAATTGCGGCATTTCCGTGTCCATACTTGGCGATGCGAACGTTATGCTCAACTTTACAGGTTGTTAACGGGTTAAAATATTTTGAATACAGCATATATTAATTTATGAAAATGTACAGTAGATGCATTGAGAATCAATACCGCATTACAAAAGAGTTGTTAAAAAATATGAATACGTTATTAAAGGTGTTACCATAAGAACTTTTTTTTAAACTTCCGCTATTTAGTTTACAAAAAGGTTTTGTTTTGACCGTGTTTTGGGGTTATTTGTGATATTTCTACAGTAATTATTTTGTAAAATAGGTTGATAATTATAGTTTATTTTCTAAATGATCAACAAACGGTTTTAGACTGATGTTAGTAGAACCCAAAATCAATAAAGCTTTCATTTTTGGGTGTTTAGAGGATTACCTGTTTTAACCGACCTTTTAAGTTATCCGACCTAGGTCCAGTCTGGTGTGGGCTGGTTAAGAGAAAGTCTACTGTATTTTTTCGATTGAATAATATTTTTTCAAAGATTTTATCTTAGAAATAGTTAGCTTGTCAACATAGGCATCGTGCTGAGGGGCACTTGCCCCCCCCCCCCCAACATAAAAAAGTTTATTTTTATACCCGCCAACTAACAATAAAAATCCGAATAAAAATTATTTTCTACTACTTTCTGAAAACTTTCCTCTCCTCACAAGTCATTTAAACAAATTGTTTTTAAGTAAGTTGTTTCTTTACTATATTAATCTTTAAATTTTTCTTTATTTTTATTTTTAATCATTATTACATTCATTTTATATGAGATAAATAATTTGGCTAAACAAAGAGGTTGGACAAAGTGGTATACATTATTCCTTGAGTAAAGGGATGTTTTTATCTTGCTGTTATTGAGTCATCCACTCCCCTACCACAACCCTCCGCCCGTCTTTGCCTAGCCGGCTTCTGCAGTGAGCTCACGGTGTGGGACTGAGATTTGAAGGCGCCAGGCAATAGCCAATGATATTGTTGCATGGGTGCGGGTTTTGGTCTCAGAAACATGAGCTCCCTAGAGTATAATACAACTACTAGTATGAAGTGCGAGAGGGAGGGAAATTTCACTTAATTATCTTTCGCCAGCGACAGGCATGTTCCTCACGTATACAAATGAAAATCCACGAACTTAGTTCGCAAGATCCTGCCGAGTATATTATATAGTATATCATTGGCTCGATCATTTAGTTTTTTGTCCCAACATCATTTCCTATATTGGATGAATCATTTAGTTTGTTGTTGTTTTTATCTTGATCTAATAGTTTTCTGATTGTCCGCTAGATAGTTTATTGAGTTTAACCTCCAAGCTGCAGTCGAGAATGCCACGCGAATGACATTTTTGGCGAAGAAACGGCCAAGAAATTAGGGTTGTAAATAACACAGTTGTTTTTTGATTGTCTATTTAAAAATAGATAAAATAAAACAATAACTGCAATGGTTTTTAGTTAACATAACGAGATTTTCTTCAACAGTCACGCGTCCAAAATCTAAATAATAAAAATGATGAGTTTTCCTGAACCTTAAAATCGTAAATAAACTAAGCTTTTTAATGCTGTATATTTCATAGGTTTAAAGGCTTAAAACCATACTTTTAAGTACCAAAAACCAAAAATGTTCTGTCCCCCCGCTTGTATGAACTTACTTACTTTGAACTTATGTGTCTTGTCCAGGGTGCTCCTTGATGGGGTGATGGGCGCGTCAAACGTGCCCAATCTTAGTTAGGTCCCGCAAAAGGGTTGTCGGATTATTTAAAAGTAACCAGAGGAAGAAAAAAAACGGAGAAAAATACCATAAATAAAGACAGAGAGTTACGTTAAGTTTTGGTTGAGTTTTTTAGCTTAGGGCATTGACTTAATTATTCATAGTGAAAGCTTAAGGTAGTCTGTGAGCAGTGGCGGCCGGCCCATAAGGACTCTCGGACGCCGCCCCCCCAGAAGATTTTGAAACATACTGAATTAAAATTGTTTTACATATGTATCCGATAAACGTGTAAAAAACTACTAATTTTCACTATACTGACCATTAATGATAAATTAATTTCAACTGTATGCATCAAAATATTTGCGAAAGTATTTAGGTGTCAACTGCTATTGTGCTATATGGATGCTGGCCGGAGCGTCCCAATCGTAACGCATACTATCTTATGGAAAATCCTGCATACAGTCGTGAGGGTGCTCTGACGTCACTGCCATGTTGTGATATAGGGAATCTCGGGCAGCGTCCGAAGATGCACGCGCACATCAGTAATCAGTGCAGCCACCACAATCTCTTTAGGGCAATAAGAAACTGAACCTTTGCTGCCATTATGATTGCACGATTCATGTTGGCGAACCTGTTGTTTATTCGTTCTAGTAACCATAGCAACCCACCAATCTGTAACCTCCAAAACTTAACCTAAATGGTGAGGCATGGGAGCCGAATTGAGGTTATTTGTTTACATGCTGTGTTTCATGTATCTATTTTACTCCAATGAGTTGGTAATCAGTAATGGTGATAAGTGATTGTTGTGATTTTAATAGTGAATTCAGCGGATATTGGTAATATTACAGACCATGAAATGTGAATAGCAATCGAGTAGGCCTAGGTGTAATATTTAAAATCCGTAATATACTCTTTTAGTTGTTAGTAGTAAGTGAGTCCTCCTGTTCATTTAACCCACCAGCCGCCACTGTCTGTGAGCATAGGTTAAATTAGGCTGGATGGGATGGCTTAAGGCTTGCCCAGAAATCTTCAACCTTATAAAATCATTTGTCCATCAAAAACTGCTTAAGAGTTATTTTGAATCTATTGAAATTTTCAATTTGTTTATTGAATTTGGTAGGGACTGAAACAATTTCTGCCCAGCGTAGTTAGGCTTTTCTTCGTAAAGAGCTAATCTGTGCTGCCTGCAAAAGTATGCTACTTTCTTGTGGAATATCCATGTTTGTTACTATTGTTGACAACCAAATTATTTATTTTGGTGTCCAAAATCAGGGGGGTGTGATATATGGGGGGTATTCCATACCCCCAAGGCCCCTCAGTAGGTTGTGCCTCCCCAAACCTATGGTCCATGCGACGCCTCTGCTTGTCAAAACTCTATTTTGCGTAATACTTAAAATAGTAAAAAACCATAAAATAGTGAGTTAATAAAAAAGTTAAAGATAACGTGCAAGTGTTGGTTAAAAGTGCCTTCACTAGCTGAGAAAGCCCTGTTCCATCACTTCAAGCCATGTGTTATTCGCTGATTTGTTTTGTTCGTTTGCTCCAATAATAAACGGTTTCTCTGGGTTATTTTGGTTCTTTTGTGTTCACTGTTTACATCGCTTGACCCGATCTTGTTGACCGTTCAGTGGAGCAAGTCTTGTTTCTCTCAATGAAAACCATAACGAACATTAAATGCAATTTGATTATTAGCTTTTCATCTTAGAAAAATAATTTTATTCATCAAGGTTATGGCTGCTCTTTAGTGGCTGTAAACATGGTTGCTATTTCATCCTGTTTTACTGATGACTGTTTGTTTATGGTTGTTGAACTGAACCGTGTGAAAATCTTAGAACTGCAAACAATCATGTCTTTAAGGTCGATCCAGTCTAATTTTTATAGTTAAACTGTGAATAAAAATGGCAATAAAAGGCCTTTATAACAACTAGTGATAAATCCACCCGGATACATTTTCTTAAAACCTCTGATGCAATGCTCAGTTCAATGAAGAGAAACAGAAATGTCCACATTTATTTTAGTTATCAGCCCATAAACAAACTCAAGACTGGAAATGTTCATATAAAATCGTGCCAACCAAGTAATTTTTCAATATTTAGAAACGGGGGCAGGGTTGATTGTAATTCTGCCAGTAGAACCGTGTCGCCTTTCTTGGGACTTCTGAAAATAGCTGGGGGGGAGGGAGACTGGAGGGGAGTTATTTCTGTCGGGGAGCAACGAGGGGAGTGGCGAGGGGGGGTGTGATGTAGGCGTGAGGGACTTAGACTCTACCCGCGAGTGCTAACGTTTCACTATTCGTCCAGACGCTATCTAGTGCAGGAACACGTAATGCCTACTTACGCTCCCTACGACACTAACATATCGTTACAGTACTTAGTGCTTCAGCCACCTGCTACTCACATGTATTGATGCTTTCTATTTTGTTATTGTTTTTGTTTAGTTTTTTCAGTCATTGATGTGAAAGCTTCATATTTTCATGTTAGCCATAAATTAGACTATAACTAAAAAAAATTACTTTTAAAATTATATGTATTTTATTTTATATTTGAATTTTTCTTATTTAGCAAAAAATTAGTCTCTTTGTATCCTACCATCAGTAAACAGATTAAATATAGTTAAAAATTCTAGTGTTTCAATTATAAATTGTTAAATTTAGTTTTTTCCTAATTAGGACACAAATAATTAAAATTTATTTTGATTTCCTAATTATTTGATATCCAAAACTGTATTCTGACAAGATTGTTCCTTGCTACAGGTGTCATCATCTCCTGTGGCAAGATATACAGAAACCACCACCACCCAAATAACAGAGTCAGCATACGCCAAGCCCTCACGCAGCAAACAAAAGCAAGCTGCACAGCTGGATTGTATGCTCGGCAGCCTTCAGGCAGACATGAGCAGACAGGTAGGTTACTTTTCACTGTCTTATTTTTATCTAATCTTGATTTTCAACTTAAGTTTTAAGCCGTACAATATTATATTCATCCAAAATTTGACTTTTTTTATAACACATATCAAATATCTGTTTCAAAATTTTAGTCGATACTTTTCTGTACGTAATATAAATAACCTCATTTTTTATTCAGCTCAATACTCTATTGAGGTTTAAAAATAAAAAATTCTAGTTTCACACCAAAAGTATCATGTTTCAATCTCTATTTTTCATAATATGAAAGAGCTATGTAAAACGTGTTTTCACCATTGAAACGTTGAGTTTTTTAATTACTACTTGAATGAATTGATTAGTACTAATTTTAAATACTGTTTACAATTAGTTACAATTTTGAGCGTTTACCGCAGGGAGTAAACACAACACAGAAGGGCTGCTGCAGCGCCTGCGACAAGCCGATTGTGGGGCAGGTGATCACCGCGCTGGGCAAGACGTGGCACCCTGAGCACTTCGTCTGCACGCACTGCCAGCAAGAGCTTGGCACCAGGAACTTCTTCGAGCGTGATGGCCACCCGTACTGCGAGCCCGACTACCACAACCTCTTCTCCCCCCGGTGTGCCTACTGCAATGGACCCATCCTCGACGTAAGAACTGTCGAGCTGTAGATTGTGGTGTTGTTTTCTTTGGTTTACATGTTACTATTTTAAAGGAAGAGTGATTCCATTTGCTATAGTTTAATTTCATAAGCAAACATTTAGTCAATGAGAATAAACAAAATGTTGAATATTTTTTTGTTTTGGTGTCATAGTTTGAGTTGTTCAATTCTTTATAACAGAGCTTTCATAGATTTTTTCAACCCATTTCTTACCTTATAACTGTGGTAAAAATTCATAAGGTTGTTTTTTTTCATATAGTTAATTTTTATCCCTAGTTTATGATTTTATTTATTTATTTATTTACAATATTCTGTGACGCCCTTACATGCAGGAAGTTGCCTGGGCTGAAAACTTGTTACGGATAACCTTAAATCTAAATCACAAACATCTTAAACCTGACAAAGCAATGTAAACAAAAACAAATGTAGTTGAAAGCATAATCAATTTTCTTGATCATACAGGTACATCAAAATTTGATTTACTGGAAATCAACCTGTTTACAACCAGACCAAACAAAACTAAACATGCAATTTCAGGGAAGGCAGGCTGTCTAGAAACTACTCTGGAAGTACTCTGCAACACTGTTGCATTCTGTTGCGACTTAAGAAATGTTAGCCCACACTAACACCCAGAGGAGTATTTCAAGTTGTATACTGTTTGTTTTCGATACCACTTAAACCCATACGAGATTATCCTATTCTCAGAAATGTGTGACGGCTCTGGAGAAGACGTGGCACACGGAGCACTTTTTCTGTGCCCAGTGCGGCAAGCA
This sequence comes from Flexamia atlantica, assembly GCA_035578135.1. Lineage (NCBI taxonomy): Eukaryota > Metazoa > Arthropoda > Insecta > Hemiptera > Cicadellidae > Flexamia > Flexamia atlantica. Next base: position 192,298,337 of record JAQJVK010000001.1, on the reverse strand, counting down.
GTTCGGCGAGGAAGGCTTCCATGAGCGCGAGGGCAAGCCCTACTGCCGCGACGACTACTTCGACCTGTTCGCGCCCAAGTGCGGCGGCTGCAACCGTCCGATCATGGAGAACTACGTGAGTGCGCTCAGCTCGCAATGGCACGCCGACTGCTTCGTCTGCAGGGTACGTACATCTCAGGGAAAGGCTTTTATTAGTAGTTTTTGAGTCCATTTTCAACTAGTAGCAATTCAATTGAAGATCCTTACAACTGTATAAGCATGAAACAAAAATTTTCGTTCATAAAAAAGTTAACATCATTTTTTATAAAAAAAACTTTATAAAACTGTAATAACAGTTTTTATATAAAATATTTTTTAATATCGAACTCTGTTTTCAAAATTCTTTCTTTAAAATTAGGCATTGTATTATTTGCTGTAAATTGTATTTCTTACTGTTTTCAGACATTTTCCTTAAAAACTAGTCAATGTAGTATCTGCTTTAAATTTAACTTTGTACACAAATTTCCTGATTATCTATTAAATTCTTTGTTTGTAATTGTTGGTGATGGTGATTTTATATTTTAATTTGGACTTTTGTTAACATTTGTAATTGTCAAATGTCTGTAAAAATCTAAATTAAAACATCCAGCAAATGGTATTTTAACTATTTTTGTATTTATTAAATTATGTAGGTCTGTTTCACACGGTAAGTAGAACTTGAATGTTAATCCTTGGAATTGTTTTTTATTAATCTTTTAGGCAAGCTGAGTTACAATGCGACTAATGCGACTCAGCAATATAACAAAACACTGTGTGGATTTGACTCATGAGAGAGTGCCGTAGAGCGTGTTACAATCAGTGTCTTATGATATATATATAATCCTCAGGATTGTAAGAAGCCTGTCACCGGCAAGAGCTTCTATGCGATGGAGGGGAAACCAGTTTGCCCCAAATGTGTCGGCGTAGATGAAGAAGATGAAGACTGAAATGTTTATTGTTACACTAATTATTCTTTCACCCCTACCTCTCCTCCTAGCCTGGTCCCAAAATATTTATCTCCTATCTTCGCTTCGCCCTGAATTTTCATTATTGTTAATATTTCTATTATTTGTATTGTTGTTTATAGAAAAATAAATATTTTTACTGTTTGAGTATATACTATTTATTTGTTTTTTTGTTAGTTTTAGGCAGTTACTGCAATATGGAAAAACAGCATAGAAAATATAATAAATGGCATCCAAACAATAAAAATAAGCCATATATGCAGCCCAAAAAAAAGGAAAATTTTAACAAATTCTAGAATTATTATTTTACAACTCAAGTTCAAATTTGATCTTACCCTGTTCAAAATGTTTTAAGTTCAGTTCATCCATTTCATCTTATCTGTGGCCTCTCTGTTGCCGTATCTGTCAAACATTGTTTACTCTCAATTATAAGGGACAATAAACAATATAAAAATTAATTTCAACTAACATCACCTGTGTTTGTGTACCAATTACAATAATGATATAGACAGCTGTTAGAATATGTTAACATGTCAGGCTAGTACAGTTTGTACATTATATCTCCGGCTATGACCGAGTCAGCTGATTGTAAGGTGTGGGGAGGAGAGGGGATACTTTTCTGAAAACATTTTCTAAAACACCGCTGCTTGTCAAATGGTGTGTTTACCAATATCATATGACATGGTTAGTAGCGTAGTGGTCATAGCCGGAGATATAATGCGCGAACTGTACGACTTCAGAGATCAGCTGTGATCACTCCACTTCAACTGCTTCATGTGTAAACAATTTCCATAGCTCAAGATGAAATGGACAATATATTTAATAGTTTTAATAAGTTTTTGATGAATGGAATGGAATTTAGTTTGAACCAAAAAGGATTTTTTGATTAAGCTTAAACCAAAACCTTATAAAACAGTTGCTAGGTAAAAAAACAAAATTTCCCTTACAACAACATGTAGAGGTAGTGAGGTATAAGATGAAGCTTGGGTGTTTACAAACTAACCCAGATGAACTTGGATTTTTCGAGGAGAGGAAATAAATATTTACATTTGATCAATTGATTCAACAACGAATTTCTTCTGTCAGTCATGTGTTACATGCTAAACAAAAAACATGTCACCTGTTTATTGATTGAACCCACATTTTGTTTTGGTTTAGTATTTTTTATCCACCAGACTAGTAGCGTAATCACATGGCTTTGTTTACTTCACGTCATCGATAATTTCTTCCCCTCCTCTGTTGAAACTTCAAACTCAAGCTTTATCTTAAACCTCACTACCCCTAATAATGTAGGCAAATTTCATGTAATTTATCCATGGCAGTATTTTTCATGAAGAAAGAAAAAAGATACATTTTAAGGTACTTGCCCTATTTAATGTTTGAAATTGTTAATGTTTGAACAGTTCATTAACTATCACTATTCATTATAGTCACTGGATTGCTTAAATATATATAAAAATTAATTTCTTACCTTAGTAATCGATTGATACAGTTCATTTATTCAATAGCAAATGGGCTTTGAATCCCAATAAAGTAAAAAACATACAACGTTGTTAGGTTAGGTAAGTTGTTAGGTTTCAACCTGACAATTTTTGCTTTGAAAACTTTAAACAAAATATAATTGAATAATTAGTTATTTAGTTCTATAACTAGTGGATCCGAGCGCACGGAATCGTGCGCTACTCTAGCAGAGCGATAATTCAAATGGCGACAAATTTAAAATTAAAAATAACAGCAATTAAATTATCCAGCTGATCAAAATGTAAACAATTATGTTCTTCATAAGGATAACATGGGAACTTCAAAAGCCAATGGGGCAGAGCCCAAGGGACTTTTTCAAAAATGTAAGGCCAGTTTGCAAATCTACGCGACACGCTCTTTCAAATGAGCCGTCAATGATCAAAATCGGTTAAGAAATGACGGAGGAGTTCATAAGACAAATTTCGTGTTGGCGTATTAATTATATAGATTTGTGTGAAATTACAAGTGGTAAACTAATATATTTACTTATGGCTAGGGGTGTGCGAGTATTCGACCGGTCGAGCTTTTAAGTCGAGCTTTTCAGTATTCGGCTCGGCTCGACTTTTTTCTAAAAAGCTCGACACTCGAGCCGAGTTTTTGATAAGAGAGTTCTTATCGGAAAGATAATTATTGCAATCTATTTTTGGACACGTTAAACCGGAAGGAAGACTTCCCTCCCACGAAAAACAAGCAAAAAACATTCCCTAGTGATAAGGAAAGGACATTGACAGGTAACAAGAAATATTATCTCCATTTAGACGGAAATCAAAGCTATATTTAGTTGACCTTGGGGAACTCAGAGCTATATTTAGTTGACCTTGGGGAACGAAATACAGCATTTAAGTCTATTGTTTTATCAAGGCTTATCTCTTAAATGTACAGGTTTCATTTTGGTCTCATTTGATTTATAAAAATAAGACAAAAAATATGAGGTCATTTATAGTTGTATGACAAGTAGTTTGTATTTTTGCATTTTGTAGTATTGTAAGGATTCCTTAACTCCTAATTAACTCATGCACTGAACCAGACAAGAGCAAAAAACAGGGAAGGGGCTTGAAGTAAACAACCTCCACCCCCCCCCCTCACCCTGGCCACTGATAAGGAAAGAGAGAGAGGTAGCTGTTTCTTTCTTTCTCTCTATTCCGTCCTTATTTATTTATGATCTTTCTTTTCCTTAATTGTACATTATTTTCTTCACAAAAGTATAGAAATGCAACTAATTTTAGGATTTCAATAATTATTGTTATTAAATATTATTTCATTCATATATTATATCCTGAAATAATAAGTTTAGCCATGAATATTATGCCACAATTGGGACTGCTATATAATTTTTTATCATCTTTACTTAGTGAACACAAAAAAAATTAATCTTGTGTTTGACTAAGTGTAAATGTGTGATTTTTTCTAGAAATAACTATTTTAAAACCTTTCAACTACTTCTTTCTACTCCTGAAATTAAATTTTGTAGTACCTATATGTAACTAGTCTAATTATGTAATTTTAACTACTTTTTTTAATGTAAAGTATTTTGGGATTGGTTATTACTTAAATGTAATGTAGATAAATGTAGATTTTAAATTTGGTATTTTTCTTCATAAATTATTTGTTGAGCCAGTTTGATTAATTTTATGTAACAAAATACAAAATACTGATGAACCTATCAGATAATTCACTTGTTTTGTGGATAAGCTTTCTATTTTTGAGCTGGCGATCACTTAAGGTATGCAAACATTAGTCTATTGTATCTTTGAAAATTAAAATCAAGCTTCATAATTTCTTTTAATAATTTGGTGATTGTTAAAAAGCTCGGCTCGAAAAAGCTCGAGCTCGAAAACTTTTGAAAAAGCTCGGCTCGGCTCGGCTCGAGTACAAAAATCACTATGCGCACACCCCTACTTATGGCCCATCCCTCTATAAAAACAGCACACAGATTTGGCTTTTGATTGCTATTTTTAGCCATTGAATTTTTTTCATACATAGAGATGATACATTTCTATAAAATATACTATTTTCTTAATTTCAATTCTTCATTTATCAAAATTCATGTTCCTAGCCCCTTGAACCGTTATTTGACAAACCGGGTTCATACCTCCGTCCTCAGTTTAAAATTATTTTGTAACTTCAGTGTTACATATGTTTCGTCACTACACAGTGTCATCGTCAAATACAATACATTAAAACATTAAAATCACATTTATTTTTACACACTTTACTAACAAAATTAGTAAAATTGAATTCTTCGGTATAAAATTCATTAGAGTATATGAACAGATACCGTAATGAATGAGTAACTGTTGTTGATTGTATATAAAATAACAAAATATCATGATGTCGTGTCCTAACAATTTCTTTTTTAGCTAGATTCTTCACTAAACCCCTTCAATGAACCGATTGGTTTTAATTGAGACAGACCATCCACCAAGTTTATGTTATTTTGATAAAAAAGAAATCTTACATCAAAATATATGTTTGGCTATATCAAAATATCTCTTTGAAACAATAATAATAAAAAAGTCCTATTATAGGTACTTTTCTCATTGGAATAGTGAGGTTAACTGAGCTAAGTAAGACTTTCATGTTTGACTATATCATGTTAAGACAATGAAACTCATAGCAGCTGAATTAGCCTTAAAAGGGGTCTTCAAAAAAATCCTTCAAAGTTGTAAGCTACACTAGATTGAAGGGTTCCTGTTAGACTGGGAAAAATCTCATTTATGTGTTTGAGAATTTGAAGCAGAAGTCATCAATCAATTTATTTTTATATTTTTGTTGCGAAAAAATATCACGCTATGAAATCGTTTTAGGCTTGCACTTAAAGGCTATTTGAAAACGTGTCAGGAAAAATTATTTTTATTCTATACTAGCAGTTGCCCGTGGCTTCGCTCACGATAAAAATTACAGCTGATCTTACTTCTGCTCTTTGAACTGTCAAATTGTAGTATTCACAGCTGTTTACATTTTGGCATTTGAATGTTGACATCCTTATAAAATGTAAACATTGAAACTAAGGACGTTCACGGGGCATAGCCCGAGGGGATTTTAAGGAAGTGAAAAGGCCTATATGTTTCCCAGGTTCAAGAGCTACCTCTATGTGAAATTTCAACCCAGTCGGTTCAGTATTTTTCGAGTTCACTTGGTACATACATACATACAGAAACCACCTCTTCTTTATAATAGTTCTAGCAGTTGCCCGTGGCTAGAACTATATCAAAGAAATCTTACCCTGGATTACAAATCTTGCAAATGTGGAGTTGTAGGATCTGGTTTTATTTAGGTAGATCTTTAATTTGTTTTTTGTTTTCCTGAATTGACTGCATCAATGATATAATTGATACATTTTTCTTGGGTCTATATTTCTAAAATCACTTTACTTTTATGGCAAGACATACTAAATGTCCTTAAAGTGTTTTCCTCTGTATTGATTATTACACAAGATTATTAAGTAAGTACATATTTCCTAGTGAGAATGGTTGTTCTTCGGTAGGCATGTACCGTGGCTTCGCTCACGATAAAAATTACAGCTGATCTTACTTCTGCTCTTTGAACTATCAAATTATTGTAGTACTCACAGCTGTTTACATTTCGGTATTTGAATGTTTACATCCTTATAAAATGTAAACATTGAAGCTAGGGACGTTCACGTGGCGTAGCCCGAGGGGATTTTAAGGAAGTGAGTAGGCCTATATGTTTCCCAGGTTCAAGATCTACCTCTGAGTGAAATTTAAACCCAGTCGGTTCAGTATTTTTCGAGTTTACTTGCCCCTTACATAAATACAGAAACCACCTCTTTATAATAGTATAGAAGATAGATAGATGGTACCATGAGTTATAAATTTTATATGCATTTTACTATATGTTTCATTTGGCAAGTAAAAATTATAATAAATTAATAATCCACTAAGGTCAACTCAGGCAGCTCAGACTTGTTTGTGCCTTTCATAAAGCATTTATGGTTCCCCTCATTTTAGTACCTATTTTTCTGGCCTAAAAATAGTTGCAAGTTTTTCATATCATATTCTTGCTATTTAACATTATAGCTACTATTGAACAAGTTGAAATCCTGACCCCTAATGTTTATAATCAGGGTTTAAGCTGCGGTCGCATTTGTCGCGAAATGTGAAATGCACCACGAAAATGCAACAATATTCGGACAGGCTGTCGCCTTTTTGCTACAAAGTAAAGAGTGGAAATTATTTAACTTTATTGCGGAAAATCTGGTTTTAACCAATACAAATCTCAATAAAAGTCCATTTACTTCCACAAATTACTTTGCACTTGGCCTACTTTAAAATAAAATAAGAGTTAATTATGGAATGTAGTCTGCAATGTAACCCTCGATCAGATGCCGCGTCATTAAGATCCACAGTCAAAAAGAAGACTATAGGTAGACACATACACACAGAGATCGTATAGATATGTTCTCTGTGCTAAAGAGCAGTTGGCGCGCACTCTATAGTGGCCGAGTCGCTGAGTCTAGCCGAGCGGTGGCGAATGCGAGAATGTGGAGGGCTAGTTCGCCATCGCTTGGAATGATATGGAGTCGAATTATCAATATAGTAACTTGATAATTCTAGTTTAAGTCATGAATACCCTATTTAAGGGGCTAGAAACGTTGCCGTTGCCGTGGGTGCGGGGATTTTTAAAGATACTGCCGTGTAAAACCGGGGATTTTCGAAACTCACCGTGAGTAAAATCTCATAGCCAGTCTGGCAACACAGGCGAAAACAGACGTCTCGAAACCTCGGAAACGGTGATGCGAAATATAGTTTGAGGTTATGTTGTTCGATTAAGTTATTTTGGTTTGATGACATGTGTCATAAATTAATGACATGCGATAAAAATGCTAAAAGGAAAATAATTTTGCTACAAGTTTCAAAGAGCTTGTAGCATTTTTGCTCGAAGACATTTTTTCCCAGCTTAAACCCTGTTTATAATATTTTGATTTCGGCTGGCTGGTACAATTTAAGTTTAATTTAATCATGAAAACTATTGAGAGAATAATTTGCCCAGCATAATTAGAGAACATTTTTTTTGAGACTGTGGGAAATTGTGCTGCATTAGTCACTGGTGCCTCAGGGAACAAGTAGTTCATGATACTGAAGTCGAGTGGAAACAGTCCTTACAGTTCCATAAAAACGCACCCAGAGCACTCCAACTGCAACTGTTATGGCGCTAGAGCATGCCATAGTTTGAAATCAGTATGAGACTAGTGACTCATGCTGCATAAATCAACGATTACGGATTGAGACTGGTGGCTCATGCCCCAAAATTTGGCAAATTTTAATTTTTTATTGCAGCAAAAAAGTTAAAATAATAACAAGAACAATCTATATGTTCTTAAATTAGACTTAAAATTTCAAGTAGTTTAAGTTTTAGTTTGTTTTATAGAAAAATCTAGATTTTTATAATTATTTGCGAGTATGGTAATATCACTATTGAGGGGAATTGTGATCATTTGAAAGACAGGATAAATATGCTATTTCTAGTGCATTGCTTAAAGTAGCAAATTTCCCCTGTAGGGAAGAAATGAGCTATAATTACCTTTTGGCTGATACCGTAGGTCTCATTGTAAAACCTAAGCCCGAGACCATGATAACTTTTCGTTTTGAGGCCCTCAGAAGCAAAAAGCACTAGAATGTACATCTGTATAATATGATAGTCAAGCATGACTCTTGTAAACCTTTTTTCTCAGCCTTTGATCAACGTAGATAAAACAACAACACTGTTAGATAAATACTGTCCTGTACATGTGCTAAATCCTATAAAACTAGGTAACATGTTGCTCAAAATCGAGCAATATTTAGATACTGAAGATCAATTTAAGTTATTATTATTAATACTGCTTCAGGATCAGGTAGTTGTGCATGGACAAGTTGAAGTTTCAATTCGATGATAAAATTATTGTGAATTCGAAAGTTATATAAACCTCCTGCATTGGATTCATCTACATGTGCTTCAGAACTCACCCTCGCAAATGCGGAGTTGTAGGATCTGGTTTTATTTAGGTAGATCTTTAATTTGTTTTTTGTTTCCCTGAATTGACTGTATCAATGATATGTTTGATACATTTTTCTTGGGTATATATTTCTAAAATCACTTTACTTTTATGGCAAGACATATTAAATGTCCTTAAAGTGTTTTCCTCTGTATTGATTATTACACAAGATTATTAAGTACATATTTTCTAATGAGAATGGTTGTTCTTCGGTAGGCATGTACTTTCCCCAATTTCTAGGAATCAGTGTCGTGTTCTTCATTAATCGGCAAACAAACGCTTTCACATATAGTTAAGATGATTCGTTTTTTTTATGAAAAAGCGGATATTTTTTAACTTGTTTACAGAACTAGGTTAAACATTTATTTGTGACAGGTAAATAAAAACAAACCTTAAACAGCATCAAATTAAATACATGATGACATCATGTATTTAATTTCGTAAGGCGATTCTTTGCGTCAAAATTGAGGGCATCTGGTAAGTCGTAGAAAGACAGGAGAAGGCTCAAATTGAAGGTCTCTATTCCGTGATGGCGGGAAAAATAATGAAATTGCTTGAAATTTACCAGAAAACGAGAAATAAAGTAAAACATCTGCCATTTAAAAAGTATTGGGATATAAAAACGTCTGCTTTGTTTACATAAAACATGTGATGCTGATACTTGATTTAAAACCATGTGGTTGGCTAGATATCAATATAAGATAAATCCAGTTTGCTATGAAGGTATTTTGTATTATAATAAATGGTTGGTTGAATTTTCCCTCTTTAGGGGCTTTTAGCCCCTTCAAGCCACTAGTGTGACTTAAATTGTGCATACGGTCAATATGTAAACGAATCCCATCTGGCATAAGAATAACATGGTAACTTTGAGGGCCACTGGGACAAAGCCCTTATTATAGATTGAGCTCATTTTAAGGGACGCACAACTTCAGAGTGAGCTCTTTAAAATGAGACCAAAAACGTCAAAATCAGTTGGACACTGTAGCAAGAGTTCTACTCACAAAATAACCCCCAGCAAATTAATTATGTATAGATTTACTTCAAAAAGTGAATTTGAAATTATGAAGGAATTAACATGGGCTTTTTGAGTTACCATGTTGTTTATGGAATAAGAACAAAACGTAAACAAGTGAAGTCACTTGTTTTATTGGAGCAATAACAAATTAAACACAAATGTTTTCTGGTTGAATTTTGACCAGTAGGTGATCTTTAGGCACACATCACACTATCAAATAAATATTTGATAAAAGATCTTTTTAAAAGATTTGATTTGACTAATTAAAATTCAAGCCAGCTGATTTTCAAAATAAAAAAATAGTCTTGGGCTTAGTTCTTACCATGAAACCTACTGTGACAGTTTCTAAAATAAAAAGTTATAATAGTCTTGGGCTTAGTTCTTACCATGAAACCTACTGTGACAGTTTATTCCCTTCAGGAGAAATTACCTATAAATTAGGGGTGTGCGAGTATTCGACCGGTCGAGCTTTTAGGTCGAGCTTTTCAGTATTCGGCTCGGCTCGACTTTTTTCTAAAAAGCTCGACACTCGAGCCGAGCTTTTGATAAGAGAGTTCTTATCGGAAAGATAATTATTGCAATCTATTTTTGGACACGTTAAACCGGAAGAGTTTCCCTCCCACGAAAAACAAGCAAAAAACATTCCCTAGTGATAAGGAAAGGACATTGACAGGTAACAAGAAATATTATCTCCATTTAGACGGAAATCGGAGCTGTATTTAGTTGACCTTGGGGAACATGAAATACAGCATTTAAGTCTATTGTTTTATCAAGGCTTATCTCTTAAACGGTATATCGTACAAGTTTCATTTTGGTCTCATTTGATTTATAAAAATAAGACAAAAAATATGAGTCATTTATAGTTGTATGACAAGTAGTTTGTATTTTTGCATTTTGTAGTAAGGATTCCTTATCTCCTAATTAACTCACGCACTGAATCAGACAAGAGCAAAAAACAGGGAAGGGGCTTGAAGTAAACAACCTCCACCCCCCCCCCTCTCCCTGGCCACTGATAAGGAAAGAGAGAGGGTTAGCTGTTTCTTTCTCTCTATTCCGTCCTTATTTATTTATGATCTTTCTTTTCCTTAATTGTACATTATTTTCTTCACAAAAGTTTAGAAATGTAACTAATTTTAAGATTACAATAAATTATTGTTGTTATTAAATATTATTCCATTCATATATTATATTCTGAAATAATAAGTTTAGCCTTGAATATTATGCCACAATTGGGACTGCTATTTAATTTTTTAACATCTTTACTTAGTGAACATAAAAAAATCAATCTTGTGTTTGACTAAGTGTATATGTGTGATTTTTTTACTAGATATAATTTTAAAACCTTTCAACTACTTCTTTCTACTCTTGAAATTAAATTTTGTAGTACCTATATGTAACTAGTCTAATTATGTAATTTTAACTATTTATTTTAAAGTAAAGTATTTTGGGATTGTTTATTACTTAAATATAATGTAGATAAATGTAGATTTTAAATTTGGTATTTTTCTTCATAAATTATTTGTTGAGCCGGTTTGATTAATTTTATGTAACAAAATACAAAATACTGATGAACCTATGAGATAATTCACTTGTTTTGGGGATAAGCTTTCTATTTTTGAGCTGGCGGTCACTTAAGGTATGCAAACATTATTCTATTCTATCTTAAAAAATTAAAATCAAGCTTCAGAATTTCTTTTAATTATTTGGTGATTGTTAAAAATGTGACGTAATTTTCGGGGGTCAAAGGAAATATTCACGAGATACCTTGAGAAATCCGTCACCGTGAGAAAGACTCAGAATCGCTCAGAAGGAGCTAATTCCAGGGTTCGTTATAATTAATTTCGGAAAAATAATCGTGGGGCAACTCTCGCAACTACTTTACGCAGGGCTCAGAGCAACCGCGTGCAACGATATAGTTCAAAGAACGAGTTGCCTTATCCTTGCCCTCGTAAAATGAAATAATTTTGCCTAGAACGACGGAACGACTAAGTCGCGCGAAGAAATCGTTCTAACGTTAGCCCCTGTTCACACCCTCGCTTGCTAAAGGGTTACAATGAACAAGAGGCTCACCCAACACGTTTTGGGTTACCATGGACTAGGCTTGAAGCCGTAGCGTGGCCCGTGACTCTACACGGAAATCGTGGAAAATATAATTAAATCGTTCCGGGGTTTATTCGTAGGCGTCGGGCCTAACCGAACGTTGTTCGTAACCGCTCAGTGCGTCACCCAATAAATAGTTTATTAATTGGGTTGCTGTGGCGTAGTATGTGCTCCGTAACTTGTCACGACGTGTGTGCAAGTACGGAGAAGACGAAAAATTACGTTACTGCACTGAGAAAATGCGACTAAATCGTTTATAGTAATTAATAATACGATATTGTCGTAAACGTGAGAAAGGCTATGCCTAACAAGATCGTGAATTAAGCTATTCGACTATTCGAGAAAGATCGCCCACGACAACCTCGGACAGGTTCATGAGGACGTAAATTCGTCTAAAAGTCCGTAATTTCATCTCTATGAGAATATTCCCGTGAGTCGGATCGATAAACGTGTTAGTAAAGCTAAACGTTAAACAACGAAACGTGAATGGTGAGGGAATCGTACCTCCGTATCGTGTTTGACCGTCGTCGCGTCAAGCGTCGTGTCTCGAGTCGTGTACGTCTCGGCGGCTGGTCCACGAATAATCGAGGAGCCCAGTCCGGGTCCTCTCCCCTCCTGGATTTCCCAAAGTAGGGGTAGTCAGCTGTTCACCCCGTGACGTAAGAAACAGCTGATCGATGGGTAGCCAGTCGGAGAAAAGAAGCCTCAAGCTTCCCTCAATGATTGTCAACAAACGCTACGGGGTTATGTTCGGGTGATGCAAGACAAAACAAAGTGTTTAGTGGTCTATTGTAATTTATAACTGTCATTGCCATCGTAATTAAAGTGGTTTTATGGCGTAGAGTGATTTGGTAAATGAGTTATTACCCAGGATATTTCGTAAAGTGGTAATTCAGTGTTGTGCATATCGGAGTCGCACTAGGCCTAGGCTCCTACTAGCCTAGGTTAACCTATAGGCCTGAGGTGGCCCAGACGTACGGGTGAGTCGAGTAGCGTTTGTTTACCAGCTCAGTCGTTTACTTTTACCCCCCCTACAAAAAGACACCTTACAAAAAGCTCGGCTCGAAAAAGCTCGAGCTCGAAAACTTTTGAAAAAGCTCGGCTCGGCTCGGCTCGAGTTCAAAAATCACTATTCGCACACCCCTACTATAAATAATCAAATATAACCTTTTTTTGCAACTAGATACAAAATACCTTTCACTGTCCAAAAATGTACATGTTATATTCATATATATAGTCAAATCATAAGGAAGCATAATTTAGATAATCCTTTTTTATCAGCCTGCGTGCAAAGCACTCTTCTGTAGATGTGCTCAATCTCATTACAATTCACAGTCGTTTTTGGAAATTTAATGTAGAAAAATGAATTTTTAAATAAAAAAAATGTACATTTGTGGCTTACTCTTGGTAAAAAAATTAACTTTCCTATCAAGAGTAAGGCACAGAAAACGGATGTTTGTGAGTGCTACTTTGTCGAGTAAACAGATGTTCAGAGCAGTTTGCTGATCACCGCACGGAAAGATTTTGTGCCCTAAATGCCTTATGAACGCAAATGGAAATAAGCAAACAGTTGATTGCAAAAAAGCAGCATTCAGTGCATGTTTTTAAGCTAGGGTTTACAGCTGATCGCAACAATGTCACATTAAATATTTACAGTTCGCACATTATATCTCCGGCTATGACCACTATGCTACTAACCGTGTCATATGATATTTTTAACATATGATATTGGTAAACAAAACATTTGACAAGCAGCAGTGTATAAGAAAATGTTTTCAGAAAAGTACCCCCTCTCCCCCCCCCCCCCCCCCGCATCATTCAATCAGCTGACTCAGTCATAGCCGGATATATAATGCGCGAACTGTAATAAAGAATTGAGGAAGTAGTGGTTATGCAAAAAATATGTCATAATATGAAAGTATGTAATTTTTTGTGTGTACTATGATGTTAAATATTGTACTTAACTATCCCGGTAAGCTTATTGTGCTCACATGCAAATCCCTCACTTGCCTTGTGGCTCATGCAGAAACTATCATGCTCACATGGCATGAGCATGTGGTGGTACAAAACAGTACTTACCAGGCTAGGCTAGTAACATAATACACAACAACAGGGCTTTATGACCTGCCATGCTGGTTACAAAATAACAACAAAATGTAAACATTTGCAATCACATTTATTGGGGTAATGAGTAAAAACTAAACCCAAATATTTTCTGGTCAAATTTTGACCAGCAGGTGATTTATACTAATAGACAAACATGATTTTTGTGACCCCTTTTCTCAGCCTAAGTGCAACGTACGAAAAATTTGAGCACAACTGTTCGCATAGTACTTTTCTGTAGATGTGCACAATCCCATTATAATTTACTATCGTTTTTGAGAACTGTAGAAAATTTAATTTGAAATTATACAAAAATTAACATGGGCTTGATGAGTTGCCATGTTAGTTATGGAATGTATGGATGTATGGAATGTATGGATGTAACCAAATGGAGTCACATGTTTTATTGAGGCAATGAGTAAAAACTAATCCCAAATATTTTTGGGCTGAATTTTGACCAGTAGGCAATCTCTAGTAAATCATCTAATTTAAAAAAAATCTGTTTCATCTTAAAGTTACTTGAGATGGTTTATTTTCTGCATTCACACTACTTTATCCCTGTTTTTGTACCTTGGGCTAGACTAGTACATGTCACATTAATACGTTTAAGCATATGAAACTCCAAGAATTACAATAGATACTGTAATGCAAATATGTTGAGCCCATTTACTGCATGTATGTACATTTAAGGCCATCGCACACAGACGTGAGAAAACGTTTTTGTCTTTTGTTTTTTGTGTTTTTCCTTGTATAGCTGACTCTAGAAATAAATTTTGTTACTAGTTTTATAGACAAATCAGACGACAAAACATGTTTTTTCATAAAAGTTGTTGCACCCGGCCTAACCATATAATATATGCCGTAGCCACTTGCTGTAATTGGGCACTTCATGAAGTCTCCAGCGCTAACCGGGCACTTCATGAAGTGCCCAGCTCGCCTCGGCACATAGTGTAATTGAAAGGTTACATTAAAAATTGCAGTATGAGACCAACAAAACTGGACACTTCATGAAGTGCCCAACACTCATTGGGCACATGCTGTAATTATTTCTTTTACACCATGTGTCCAGCTCAGATGCTGGGCACTTGATGTTAAAACGTACTAACTGCTTTTTAAATTGCTGTTGGCAGTATCCAGTATCCAATGTATTATTTTTAATTCCATAAAATTGTTACGTGTGTAAAGAATAATGTTTAACATTGAGGATAAAATTGTCTAACACTAAACCAGCCAAAACTTGCATGTATGATTTTATGATGGTTTCTTATATGTTTTCTGAGTTATTTGACTACCCATCATTATTATCCTATACTCTAAAACAATCAATGTTTGTACGGGCAAAATTTTTATTTCGTCCTAGGATTTTTTATTTTTTTTGTTTAATTTGGGGTTTTAGGCCACCAGAAATCGATTGGAACTGGTCTCATGTCTGGGAAAAATCAGATTTTGATAAAAATGTCATGGTTTTTAGTGCTTAAGGTGACAAATAAAATTTCACCTCCTGCATGTCTGAAAAAATTCAGGTTCAGAAGTTAAGGAGATTGATTGTTAAAAAATTCATATTTTTCAAACTTCACAAAGTCCGTAGCCTAACTTCTAAAAAAATATACTTGCAACCTCTCAATTTGGCTTGAAAAAATAAAAAATAATCATCCAGTAATTCGAATTATTAGTCTGCGTCAATTGGATGCGGAGATAATTGATATTTTCGTTTTACGGTAAACGCAGTACAATATCGAATGTTATTTTGGCAAATTTTCAAAAACCGATATCTCCGTTAATTGCTAACTGATTTCGATAAAATTTGGAATGTGTTTGTGGGATGGTTATAAATTTATTTTATATTATTGTAGATTATCTTGCTTTAAGGGGTAAGGTATGTGTCCGTTTGATGATACCATTTACTAACTAAGTTACTATAGCAAGGTGACAAGGCAAACTTCACTTAGATCTGTTTAAATTTCTGTTCCACGTCAGTTGTTGATCTATTTACTCTGTTTGTGAGTTTACTTACTCTGTTCTTTGCATTTCATGTTTGAAAGTTAGCGAAGTTTTTTGTGGCAGAGCTGTGTGCACAGTGTTTTCTTTGAAGTATTTGACTTTATCAGTACATTTTCATGTTTTTTTCCCTTTGTTGGCAGGACTGTAGGCAACCATTTCATGGAGGCTCGTTTTTTGATCACGAAGGTTTGCCATACTGCGAAACACACTATCATGCCAAGAGAGGATCACTGTGTGCCGGATGTCATAAGCCTATCACAGGTAAACTCAAATTGTTTTAGCGAATTTCCCCCTATAGGGAAGTAGCTATTACCGTAGGCGGCATGGTAAGACTTAAGCACAGGACCACCGTAACTTTTCATTTTGATGCTCCCAGACCCCAAAAACACCATTCGTTCATTTTCATATATATATCACTATTAGGGAATCCCCTAATATATATCCCAGTAAATCCCCCTATATATCCCTCCCTATTAGGAAATTTCCCCTATAGGGAAGGAGCTGTTACCGTGGTACTTATGGTAAGACCTATGCCTGAGACCATGATAACTTTTAGTTTTGGGGCCTCCAGAAGCAAAAAACACCATTCGTTTGAATTTATATGTATAAATGTCTGTTATCACGATAGCGGCCGTGCGGTAAATACGGTATATATATATATACACCTGTCCGCAGGCTCGATAACTTTCGTAAAAAAGCTCCAATTGCGATAAAATTCGGTACATACGTCTAGAGTGACATTTATTACTTCGAGTTCGAAAACCAGCGCGATAAGTTAACTCTAAGGAGGGTTTTTTGACAAAATAAAATTTATTTTTAGGATTTAATATCTTTATATTAATTTTTTATAAATTCAAGTGTCGAGATTCGATTCAGCTTTAAAAAAATGAACAATTCAGCATTTTGAATTATTATTTTACGTCAATTTGTTGCTGAGATATGGAAAGTACTATACACAGTACGTGGTCCTATATTATTTTTGGTTTTACCCTCAAAAAGTATAAATACCCTGTTTTCATTGAGAAATCCCTAAAAGTTGCATAATAATTATCCTAAATCCCTACATCTACCCTAATGTAGGGTAGTTTGAAAAAAAATCTGAACATATGATCATAATTTAAATTTTTAGGTGAATATTTAATTTCTCTTTATTTTGAATTGTTAAAGTTCATTGATCATGATTTTGCATCATAAAATATACACTATATTGAAAATACAAATTATTTTTATTTAAGTTTTATGAAGAAACTATGTGCATAGAGGGTGAGGGGTGTCTTGGTCTAAACTTCCTGAAAATGTAGCATAATATAGTATGTTCACAAGTCTGATGAATGATAGTATGTTTTTTTAATTGGCTGGATATGCAGGTCTGCTGCAACTAATAGGGATGATTTATTTATAAAATTAACCATATGATTGAATTTAATTTGTTCATGAGATAATATTATTTGTCTTTTTTCTTTTTATCATTTTTTTAAAAAAGAGGGTGGCGGCCTCTTTTTACCTTGCATTTGCCCCCCCACATGGGCCTCAGGCCTTTGCGTGGAAGTTATCAAGCAAACACAAGGAGTGAGCCGGTACAGTACAAGGATGAACAATACTGCTAAAAGTAAGCGGCATCATCGGGACACGATCCTGCGACGCTGCCGCCACAGAACCGGGGCCGAGTGCGCTACCAACTGCGCCACCGACTCACTAAATATAATAAATATTAATATGTTTCCTGATATTAATATACTATAACAAGACTACATTTATTGAAAGTTAAAAGGCTAAGAACTATAAAAAATACAAAAAGTGTATAATGACTAATAAAAACCAATGTGATCCCCTTGTAGGCCTAAATTTTCCTCATGTTTTAAGCTTATGAGTGATTAAATATAAGTTTTAAATATATTATTTACAAAACATATTCAACGATATTTTCCTTTACATTTGTTGAATGCTCACATATAAAAAATTAATGCTATGGAAATTCGCTGAGTACGCAGGTCTGCTGCGACGGGGGTATTTTTAAGGTCTATGTGAAATGATGCAAAAATCCTTGTCTTTGCAGTAAATTATAAAGACAGTTGTTTTTTAATTTTTGCTAAAACCTGGTTGCTTGCAGGTTTGAAAAGAAAGGGAAAATTGATTGTAGACCGACCAAAGTTAGTTATGGTTCTCTCTACTAATCTGTGCATATTTTGCAAGGATCACTTAATTCCCTCCCTATTAGGGAATTTCCCCTATAGGGAAGGAGCTGTTACCATGGTACTTATGGTAAGACCTATGCCTGAGTCCATGATAACTTTTAGTTTTGGGGCCTCGAGAAGCAAAAAACACCATTCGTTTGAATTTATATGTATAAATATATATATATATATATATATATATATATATATATGTCTGTTAACACGATAGCGGCCGTGCGGTAAATATGGTCCTATCATAATGGAATTTGGCATATACATGCAAAGTAGTAATTATTCGGACGAGTTCGTAAACCAGCCCGATTGGACCGCCAGAGGGAGGATAAAGGAGGATAAACCCCCCAAAAATGGTTTTTTTGGGTTTTTTACATACAAAAATAAATATAATCCAATCGTTATTAGCACCATTAAATACAGCTCGAAAAACAAACAATTTCGTATCTTGAGTCATTACTCAATGTCCATTGGTTACCAAGATATTGAAAGTGGTAAACACAGTAAGGTGTCCCAATGTTAACCTTATGGAAAAAAGTGAGTTTGAGCTAGCGCATCGTCTTCTGCGCTGAAGTGATTTATTTTATGTCATTAGAAATTTATGAATAAAATGAGGTTAGCCCATGGCTTGTGTTTGAATCGCTTATTGTGACAAATTATGAGACCAATTCTAATCGAAACTTTCACAGTTTGACTAGGCAAATTTGGACAAGGTCTTCCAGTCTTATGGTCAGAATTTTTCCTCAAAACTAAGAGAACCTTAAGAGGACCTCTTTATTTTGATTCCACAATTATGTCAGTTATTTGATTATCGTTACTTATTTAGTGAACTTAGAATAATTCTCAGCAGTGACTATCATGAGCTGCCTAGCGCCGCAGTTGACAACTGTAACTTTGAACTAACTTAGAACACTTTAAATCTCACAATTAGTTATTAACGCACCCCAATGTCTCCTGACGTTTATAAACCTTGCTTAAAGTCAAAAATCGCTTGTCTGTCGCCTACCACAGTTGCACAGTGTTTCCACTCTACTTAAAAAATACCCCTTGAAAATGAACAAAAAATCTCAATTTCACTAACAAAACAACCCTCAGTTTTCACTTTTATTGTAAACTAGAGGACCCACGCTGCTCCGCAGCAGTAAATTTTGGTACTAAGACACAAAATCAACTCAAATCAAATAATTCTTCATTTACAAAATTAATGTTACATGCAATGGATCTTTACAACTTCAATGTGACTTGCCCGACATTGCCTAAGTTGAAAAAGAGGTTCGTATAGCTGGGCCCGGTTATGTTGGAATTTCAGAAAACCAATTAAACCACGATTATTACCAAGTTGGTAATAATTTGTTCCACGAAGGAAAACGTAGGACTTTCATGAGATATTCTGTACTTACGTTTCCGGGACAGCGACATGTCAGCCCGGCACATACGACTTTACAAACTAACTATATACCATGCTAAAATACCCTCGTTGCAGACCTGCATACTCAGCGAATTTCATATGCAAAAGAACATAGTTCAAGCCCCCACAGCAACATTTGACGTGTTTTTGTAAGCTCCATAAGATTAACATGGGGAATGAGTATATACATCAGGTTTGCTGCCATGAAAATGGAAATATCGGGGATTTTAGACTATTATACATTAGATCTCATCTAGATGAAGACATAAACCAATTTTTATCAAGATGAATATGTTGAGAAATAAGCAAGAAAGAGAATTTGACTTATTACCCATAAGGTTAACATTGGGACAACGTACTGTGTTTACCACTTTCAATATCTCGGTAACCAATGGACATAGACCAGTGATTCAAAATCCTAAATTGTTCTTTTTTTTAGATGAATTCAATGGTGCCAACACAAATTGGATAAATTTTGTTTTTCTATGTAAAAAATTCGAAAACCCACTTTTGGGGGGAGACTATCCCCCTTTACCCCGCTTCCGGTGGTCCGATCGGGCTGGTTCACGAATTCGTCCAATTGATTACCACTTTACACATCTGTACCAAATTTCATTAATATCAGACCATAAACGGACTCAGAAAAAGAAAACCTAATATATATATAAAAGATTTGTGTTGTTCGGAATTCAGCAGAGTGCTCCAGGTACGTCCGATCATAATAATCAATAGCTCAAATGAAATCTGGTATTTCACTGAAGGTGAAATTTCTTAGCATACAGAAGGTTCTAAAACATATAGAATTTCTTAATTAGAACTGGGGAAATATATCTTCAATTGAATTCATAATTCGGAAAATATTCAAATTTATGTTTTTTGGTCGAGTAATACAGTTGATAAATGAATGCGGATGCTTGCTGGCAAATATGCGCGTGCATACCTTTAATTTAAGACCTTATTTATGAAAATCGGTCGAGTAGAAGAGCCGAACAGACTCGGAAAAGAAAAACAAAAATTTTTTTTGTGTTATTCGGAATTCAGCAGAGTGCTTCAGGTACGTCCGATCATAATAATCAATAGTTCAAATGAAAGCTGGTATTTCACTGAAGGTTCTAAGACTAAAACATACAGAATAACGTAATTAGAACTGGGGATATATAATATCTTCAATTGAATTCAAAATTCGGGAAATAATCAAATTTATGTTTTTTGGTCGAGTAATACAGTTGATAAATGAATGTGGATGCTTGATGGCAAATCTGCGCATGCATACCTTTAATTTAAGACCTTATTTATGAAAATCGGTCGAGTAGAAGAGCCGAGCAGACTCGGAAAAGAAAAACAAAAATTTTTTTGTGTTGTTCGGAACTCAGCAGAGTGCTTCAGGTACGTCTGATCATAATAATCAATAGCTCAAATGAAAGCTGGTATTTCGCTGAAGGTTCTTAGACCAAAACATACAGAATTACGTAATTAGAACTGGGGAAATATATCTTTAATTGAATTCAAAATCCGGGAAATAATCGAATTTATGTATTTTGGTCGCGTAATAGAAAAGATAAATAAATGCCGATGCCTGATGGCAAATCTGTGCGTGCATACCTTTAATTTAAGACCTCAATTATGAAAATCGGTTCAGTAGAAGGGCCAAACGAACTCGGTAAAGGAAAACCATATTTAACTCCCATAAGAAATGTACAGGGAGGAAATTGCTTTTGTGCATAACTCGAGTAATACGGCAGATAAATGAATGCGGTTGCTTGATGGCAAATCTGCACGTGCATACCTTTAATTTAAGACCTCAATTATGAAAATCGGTTGAGTAGAAGAGCCAGACGGACTCGGGAAAGAAATACCAAATTTTTTTAATATATAGATAACATAATTGGACAACTAAGGAATAATAAATGAATAAATGTATCCCTAAAGCAGGCAATATTTCTCATATTTGGGGTAAAAATCCCTTAAGCGAAACCACTGCAGTAGTGGTTTTGTGTGCTCTGAGCCGAACGCCCACAGAGGCTACCAAGTGGCACGACAAGTCACAAGAGTGGCTGACAATCTCCGGACACACTCGATCTTAGCATGTTTGAGCAGGAGCCTAAAGCCATTTTGATTGGTTGTCGTTTTGGGGGGAGGTAGGGTAGGAGACCGTCTTCAATGGGCATGGTGGGAGTGCGAGGCAAGCAGAAGATATGAGAATCCACCTAGCAAGTCGCTTGCGTCTGCTTGTAAATTGAGAGTTATATTAGCGAATTTCCCCTATAGGGAAGAAGCTGTTACCGTAGGTCTCATGGTAATACTTAAGCCCGAGACCATCATAACTTTTTGTTTTGAAGTCCCCAGAAGCCAAAAACACCATTCGTTCATTTTACTTACTTACTTATCGCGAATGGACCCAGTAGGATCACGCAAAGCATTCTGGCATCGTTTCCTCCATACTTTTTCCTCCTTTCTCCATGTCTTCTTTTTCTCTCTTCGGTCCATTTTGTTCCTGGCTTCTTTGGTACTTCCTTATCTGACAATATGATCCACTTTTCTACCTTATTTCTACTTTCTACTTACCACTTTTCAACGTTCATCTATATACATATGTCTTTAAGCACGATAACTCGTGTGAAAATGGTCCAATCTGAATGAAATTCGGCACAGACATGTAAAGTAGTAATTATTCGTACGAGTTCGAAAACCAGCCTGATCGGACTATTGGAAAGGGGGTAAAGGGGAGTAAACCCCTCCAAAAAAGGGGTTTTTTGATTTTTTTAAAATAAAAAAATTGAAATAATGTAATTTTGTTTTACACCATTGAATTCAGCTTAAAAAAACAAATAATTTAGTATTTTGAATTGTTGCTCTTTGACCATGGGTTACCGAGATATCGCTAGTGGTAAACACAGTACGTTGTCCCAATGTTATCCTTATGGGAAATAAGTAAAATTCGAGATCTCGCTTATTTCTCAACATATTTTAATAAAACTTGGTATTTGGCTTCTTATAGTTCAGATCTAGTAGAATCTGAAGAATCTAGATCTGGGTGAATTAAAAACACCCAGTTTTAACATACCTGTTGCAGCAAACTTACACACTCATTCCCCATGTTATTCTTATGGAGCTTACAAAAACATGTCAAATCTCGCTATGTTGGATTTAAATATGCTCTTTTTCATTTTAAAGTCGCTGAGTATGCAGGTCTGCTGCAACGGGGGTATTTTATCATTGTGGTGACATTTGACCAATATTGGCGATATGTTTATGGAATTTTTGGCAATAATTGATCAAAATAACTGGGAAGTGTACAGTAAGCATTGTTATCCACTAATACATTACATTAATTTATTTTATTCTGGTCATTGCCGAATCCAGTGATGACCACCGAATCACATAAATAATACTGGAGCTGTCAAGCCTTAATTAATGACAAATCTCAGAAAAATTTTACTTCACTTATTTTTTAAAATTTAATTTTACTTTTTTTCAGCTGACACTGCTTTCGCTTTAAACTTGTCCTCTTTCTAATAGCTCAAATAAAAAACTGTCACTTCACTGAAGGTTCTTACACCAAAACATTTCGGGCAACATAATTATTACTGAAAATTAGATCTTAAATTGAAGTAAAATTAAAAAATCATATTTATTTTATTTGGAAGTCCTTAACTCCCCTTAAATTTAACCAATCAGAATGATCTCTATCTCATATGAAAGCCTTTAATTCAGTATTTTAAGACCAAAACTAATTATTTACCTTGATTCAATTCAGAGATATATAAAATACAATAACAAAACAATGTTGCAAATTTGAAACTCACATAAGAAATATATGGGGAGTAATTTTTCTTTTATTATAAGTTGAGATAAATGAATGTGGATGCTTGATGGCTAATCTGCGGATGCATACCTTAAATTTAAGACCTCAATAATGGGAATCAATGTGGTAGAAGAGCCAGACAGACTCGGAAAAGAAAAACCGATATTTTACAATTCTAATTAACTATTGTAATTAGTCAGCATTAAAATGTTATTACTTGTTATATTAATCTTATAAATACTACAATTTCATTTTTTAGAGAAACTAATTGACTTGAATGATATTTTTAATGTTTTATCTGTTATAGGTCGGTGCATTACTGCTATGTTCAGAAAGTTCCATCCTGAGCATTTTGTTTGTGCTTTTTGTCTGAAGCAGCTGAACAAGGGAACATTCAAAGAACAGAACGACAAGCCCTACTGCCATTCTTGTTTTGAAAAACTGTTTGGTTGAAGCTCATTGTAGTCTTAAATCTAATTTTTAATTTGTTAACTTCTGTCTAGTTTTAACTTGGGCTAAGAAATCATTTTAA
This sequence comes from Flexamia atlantica, assembly GCA_035578135.1. Taxonomy (NCBI): domain Eukaryota; kingdom Metazoa; phylum Arthropoda; class Insecta; order Hemiptera; family Cicadellidae; genus Flexamia; species Flexamia atlantica. The sequence goes on along the minus strand of JAQJVK010000001.1, from coordinate 192,274,685 downwards.
CGCACGAATTGTCTATGACAAACTCTACCTGTAAAATTATTGGCGCTCTTTAGTTTAACACATGTGTTAAGTTTTTAATCATGAGGTTGTAAAATTATCTTTTAAGTTTAGCTTTAACATGGCAAAAGCCACAAATGAATAAAATTAATTTTCATGGTTGATGAAAGGAAATTTACAAGGTGTTCCATATTGCTTCTCTACCTCACCATCAAAAAAGTAAGCATAAAAATATGAAATGAATCAAGCTAATTTTCAGCTTAGATAGGCATTTTTATTTTGACAGTAACAGTTGACATCCAAGTAGATTTTCGATACTTGAAACACTTCTTCAATCATCGGACTTGTAAAAATTTAGATATGATAATTGCGGAAAATACTTTGATGTAAGATGTGACCATTTTAATAAACCTTTTGTCTCATGAAAAAAGTGGGGTAAGGTTTTTACATAATGTTAACGGATTAGTAAAAAAAACTGAAAGAAACTGTTAATTATTTAGCCTACTTTAACTTGTCTTTTGTTGATTTTTTCCTGGAAGTTTTGTCAAGCGATATCAATAACCATTCTTTTATTTATTCTATTGAAAACGTTATTGAAGAAGACATTGGAACAGCAGATAACCCAGTTTAAAGTGCTGGATTGTCAAATGTAATGTATTAAAAGAAGTTGAGTACTTATAAATCAACACAACTACTGTGTAGTACATAACAATCTAATAGTTTTTGTTATTACAACCAACAACATGTTTAACAAGTTTGTAAGCTCACATTTGTACATTAACATGTGTTCTTTTATTGTTGTATTTTATTGTTAATTAATTTTAGTCTTAGGAATTTGAACAGTATGTATAGCTATAATAATACTTAAAGATGTACAGAGATTATGGAATATGAAGATTTGTATCAAAAATGTTATATTTTCATTGATAATTACCTTAACCTTCAGTAATGCTAATTTATTTCTTATACAGACATCACCTGATGAAGTCTGCTGAGGACAACTTCTAAATTGATCACAACTACTAACTGCTCGCAGAACTTTAAGCATGTACAATAAGTTATTCATTTTAATTTCAAGTAGCACATATTAAGAGGGATAGTTCATATTATTAGTAATTAGGTAGGTTACTGATTCTATTTGCAGATAAAACATTATTTATGGTATAAAATATCATATTTTGTTTATTTAATAATTCGTAATATTTGTTTACTTTTGAAAGGCTGCTTTGCCATGATTGGATTTCATTTTCATCAATAAATTCACGTTACTTTGTTCTATTTCCTGTACAATATTTTACCTGTTTATAAATTATTCCTTCTTTTATTTTGTTTTATCGTTTTCTAGGGGTGTGTGAGTAGTGATTTTTTAAGTCGAATTTAGACGAGTTTTAAAAATAAGAGTAGGAGTTAATAGTTATCATACTTCAGCATAATCATCATATTCAAATTAATAATGATTGATCAATAAAATATAATATTTTAAAGTTATTCAACTTGGTAGTGTTCCTGAGTTAAAAGCAACTTGTCTTCAAATTAAGTGATGATTACTTGAGCCATCTTTAACATAACTTAATATCCTTACTCAGTATTTTTTTTAAAGATCTGCCTGATGAGGTTAACACTAGAGATGGGCTGATTCCGATTCTCGATTCCGGGAATCACGATTCTTGGCGGTATGAGGCATCGTCGATTCTCGATTCTTTGTGCCACCGTGTTCGATTCTGATTCCGACAAAAAAATAGTCAAAACTCACAAAACGAGAGGTCTGCGGGTAGCCGAAAATTCGGGTAATTACGTGAACCCAAGTGGTCGGGTGGGTTTTTATTATACATCGGGTCGGGCGGGTACCTACTCGAAAGAAATGGGGTTGAAGATACCCGACATACTATCCGAAAGAAACCCGAAACTTAAATAAATGATCCAAGCTCCCCCACTCCCCCCCTTCCAACTGATAAGGAGAGTGAGGCAGCTGCTCTCTCTCTCTCTCTCTCTCTCTCTCTCTCTCTCTCTCAGGCGTATTTTCATTATTTGATTTTAGTTTTTGATTAGAAACGCCATTTACTCCATGAAAACCTGTAGAAATTTTTAACAATTAAAATTTCTCAAAAACTCCTTATACGATTTAAATGAAATTTTTATGGCTTATAGTGCTCAACAAGACAACCAAAACGACACCAACCTCTTGCCTCTAAGACTTACGGTTCACAAGTTATGGCGGTATAAAGCCAAAAAAAATACCGCATTTTCTCGGGCTTCTAGCGCCTAAACGGTTGCTCGTATCGAAAAATAAAGGCCAAAAATTTAATTCGCTACAACTTTGCTCCTTTGACATGTTTCGCTATCTCGACTCCTTCACCGCGAAATCGGCCTCGGAAAAAATGTCTGCAACGTAAAATCATTCCTACGTCCCATTATGCATTATAGGCCACGTTATTCGACTCGGACTGTTCTACTTAATCCTAGGCCTACTTGATATAGTATAACCTGGACGTTTTAACTGACAAAACTGACGTTTTGAAACGGTCCCCCCAGTTCCCAGTTCCTTTTATGACTTTAAGTATCAACTAGCCATTTCATAAAATCACCTTAACCTGAACGTTTATTAACCAGCTGACGTTTTAACTGACAAAACTGACGTTTTGAAACGGTCCCCCCATTTCCCAGTTCCTTTTATGACTTCAAGTATCAACTAGCCATTTCATAAAATCACCTTAACCTGAACGTTTATTAACCAGCTGTTATTAATTTGCGATAACTTTCAACGCTCGTGACTTGACTTACTTGTCTTAAGTGTTAAGTTTTAAAGGCCCCAATATTCGACTCAGACTGTTCGGCCCTTGTTTAAGTTCATTACACTACATTAAATCATTGCATACATACCATCAACTAAATGTTAGCTAACCACAAGTTGCAATGCTCGTCTCAATTTTAATAACCCGATGCTGTTATTAACATTAATTCTTATGGGCCATGTCATTCTACTGGGACTGTACTGTTCTTGTCGCTGTCCAAAGTCGCTTTCTAAGTCGCAAGCTCTTACTCACAAGCTCGTATTTTGGGTAGGGTAAACTATTAGACACGTTCTTCGTACCGAGAATCCAATTTTGAAATTAACGATTTAACGTATATACCTTCACTGGACCGGCCGTTTTTACCTCTCAGCTCCTTCCTAACACCTGTCTCCGATGAACAAGACTGCTGGTTAACACCTACAATTGCTAACAGTTGTTTTATTTAGTGCTAATTGTAAATCCTTAGAACATTTCCACTTTTCTGTAAAAATTCGATACTAGCGGCGTCTGACGAGTGAATCCTGAACAACTCGATGCTAGCGAATGCAGTGGTAATTTACTAAAACAATTTCCCCTTGAGTTAATGCTCAGGTATGCCAATCGTACAAATTATATTGTAGTGTTCGTGGTGACATACTATAACAAGTACGCATACTCTATAATTTAATTTAAAACTCAGCAAGTAGTGAAAACTTGCCTGACAGACAGACTGCCTTGTAATCCCCGGGGACCAAGGAATGTGGTAAAATGGCAACGTTATAAGTGTCTTTGTACAATGTTGCCATTTTAAGACCTCCTAAAGTACCAAAAAGCAATTCCTGTTAAGGGACGATAGTCCCTTGGAGAGAGAAAACTGCTTTCAGCGCAGCCCTGGATTTTCGAGCGTGAACTAAAATTTATCTCTTCCTTCTCTCTGAGCAGTGGCCTCACGGTGCCTTATCTCTCTCTCTCTCTCTCTCTCTCTCTCTCCCCCTCCCCCCTCCCTCCCCCCTCCCTCCCCCCTCCCTCTTTCCTTCCCTCCTCTATTCTGATGTAGTTTCTGGTCTCTCCCTCTTCCATATTTCACCAACTATTATTTTCTCACTGAAGTTTTAGAATAAAAATAATGTTATAATAAAACAAATTATTGTTGATTATTGTTGTTTTAAAATACTATTTCATTTATATATTCTGAAATAATAAGTTTAGTCTCTATATTTACTGTAAAAAAGAAACTATAAAAGGACTATATAAAAAGGAACAGACTAGATCCAGAGAGAGTCCAAATCCTTGTTTTCATTAATAGAAATTTGAAATACCATCCTAACTTTTAGTTAAAAATAAAATACTTTTCAAGATATAAGGTAAACATAGTTTCAGCTAAAACTTGTTTATTGTTTTTTTCTAAAGGGTTTTGATGTTTTTATTCATTTGCTTTAGGCTAGTAAAATATTTATGGATTTATGGGTTTTTCACCTGGAATCGGAATCGAGAATCGTGAGTAAAATTTCAGAATCGGAATCGAGGAATTCTAGAATCGGCCCATCCCTAGTTAACACCAAACTACACTTGCACTTGAACACAGTAGAGCCCCTCATACCCAGCCTCGGTTTTACCAGTCCTCGGTTTACCCAGCCGCTTCTCAGAAGCCAATATCAAAACATATTTCCCACGCACAACACATAATCTCTTTTCCCATAGCTTTTCCCACAAACACATAATCTCTCAGATCCTCTCCTTGTTTTGACCCCAGCTTACTACCAACAATCAGGACGAATCGACGTAAATGTGAGCGTTTGCTCGTGCGTTTGGCATGACTCATTCTACATCACCCTCATAAGGCCTCATTCAGCAAATTGATCACCGAACATTTGAGGAAGTCGGATTCGCTCTGATTCAGCAATAGTGAACTAGAGCAAATAAGTCGAATTTACTAAGTTGAGCCAATAACCTCTTAACTGTTGTTTAATACATGTATACTGTGTTGGATAATACATGTAACCAGTGCGGGTTTCAATTGCTTTTTCTTCATTTGAACGCTAAGCATGGCAGCTGTGGCGGTAGCGAATACTATTGAATAGGGAAATGATTTAGATTAAAATTAAAACTAATACCATTGGTGGAACTAGATCAATCAGTGTTCAAGTGACGTGTTGTATTGGTTTTACTAACCTGTGTATTTTTAAACATCCCAAAAATACACTTAAAGCTTTACGTAGGACTTAAATCATTTGCTACGAATTATTAACTTGGTATAAATAATCGTTTTCATAATACGATGGATTGTCCAGCCAAGGCGTTATCCAGCCTAGGCTTGGTTCTGTGGTGGTCGGTTATGAGAGGTTCTACTGTACTTATAATAAATCGAATATTTGTAATTTTTGGAGATTTAAAAATCAAAAGTAAAATATAGATAAGTAAAAACTAGTTATCTAGTAAAAAAGTAAAAGTAAATCTCAAATTCTAGTAAGAAATAAGCTGACTAAACTAAATTTATTTTTAGTTTCATATAAGTATAACATTAAAAGCTCAACGGTGGTGGGTAAAGAAGGGCTGAGTGAAAAACAGACTTAAAATTCTATCGCATGTTCAGTTAGGGTAAATGGAGGGAATAAATTCTTAACTTGAACTTTCGATCGAGTATTTTTTAAAACTTTGAATCGAATCGTGTAAACTCAGCTTGAAAAAAGTTAAATTCTCGAGTACTCGCACACCCTATCATTCACTTACTTATTTAACTGAATCCTGATCTATAAAGAATTGAATGAACTCCATAGAGTTGAGGGGATAAGACCCTCAAAAAGTAATGATTGTTTTAAACTTTGTTTTAAGGGAAATTGATTAATATAATGCAAAATGTAACTTAGTGGTATTGTATAATAACTAAACTGTTATCAATATAATGTTTAAATACGTGCAGTTTTCTTTTTATTTGCACCTAAAATCTTCTTCACTTAATGCTCTTCAATTATTATTTCAGATCAACTTTGGGTTGCTTTAGTTATTAAAATGATTTATGAGCTTTGATCAATTCAACATTCAGTTTTTATAAGATTCTCTTCTAACCTTTTTTTGATTCCAACTAATCGTAATTTTTAATTTTGCACCCAGAATGAAATACCGAGAGTATATTATGTGGAAACCTTACTAAATTCTTACTTATTATATTTTTATTTGAACTCAAAATGTTTAGTTTTGAGCTAAAAAAGCACAGGGTTTTTCAATTTATTTTACAAGAATAATTTTAAAATATTTTACATAGGATGAATATATTAAATGCGGATGTTATGAAGTAAAATCAAAAGATAATCGGTGACCATATGGAAGGTCGAATTGTGTCTAGAGCATCAGCATCTTGGTTGTTTCCTTAACCAAGATGCACCAAGAGTGGCAGGGGTGGGGGGCAGCCAACCAGCCTCCTATCAAGGCCACACTACAAATACAGGCCATGCTGCAGGATTTATGACTTGTAAATAAGAGAATAATGATTTACAAGATGATTGACAAAGTAGACTTTGGATCAGGGGAACAATTGGTAAGATAACCCCCACCCCGGCAAGAGCCGAGACAATGCTCAGTTCGAGTAAGGATCCAGGTAGACATACGTTAGTTACCTGCTCTGATCTTAGAGTATTTTTAGCAAAGAACAAGTTAGTTTATCCAAGACATAAATATATGTTTATCCAGGGCTAAAGCAATGACATCAAACAAGTAGGCAGTCTTCTTGCTCAAGACCCACAGCTGTACTGTACATCAGTTAATTTTAAAACAAAACATTAAAACCTAAATAAACAAGTAATATTGTTTTCCTTTTTTTCAATTTTATTAACCATTCAGCACAAATCACAATGTTGCTATACAGGCTAAGGTTTAGACTATAAAGAACAATGCATTCAACAAATATCGATGTCATTTAGTGATGAAATATAAACAGAAAAAATGTAAATAAACAAGGAATATTTGACGTTTGGAAATAAAATGTAAACATAGGGTGTTAGTTCCCTGCCTACTTGTGTGACGTGGCGCAGCGCTGGGATCGCTGCAGCATGGCCTGTTTTTTTCAGTGTGGGCTGCTCCTATAAAGAAACATAATTTTTGACATAAAACAAATACAATTAAAATTTAGATTCAATCTAAATTAAAATTAATTTAAACACATTCCACGTTCACCTTTCAGTATGGAAGTACGTGGTGGTTGCTCGGTATTATTTCACTTTTCCCAGTTCGTCCAATTAGTATAAAACGTTTCAGTATCATAAAATTAATAATTTAAAAACTTCTTATTACTCCATGCAATCTTCATCCCACATGAACTTTCCTTGATGACTGTAGAATGCAAAACTCATAAGGTCAATATCAAAATTTTACAGCTTTAAAATTCATTAATTACGTTATTAGATTTTTCCTGGCCAAGTAATCTGCATAGAACACATTTTTGAGTTATAAATTGCTTATTTAAAGACTTTGGAAGAAATCCTCGGAGCTGATTTAAAAATAATTGTGCAAACAAGCACGCAAGCACACACGCATGCACAAGTTAACATTGCTCATATAAGAGTATAAGGTTTTAAATAAGCTGTGTATTTCATTTGGCGTTTTAAGTACTAGCCAAATCGTGTTGTAATCATAGAACACATATTTATGATTATGGATAGCACTTCCTTCCAAATAAGAGCCACAAAAAGTGTATGAAAATAAAATAGGAAGTTTGCAAATTATATGCGTGAAAATACATTATGATTGAGGGATAAAATACTAACAATTAGCATTTCGCTATGTGAATATCAAACTGCATTCCTAAACAGTATTAAAAATTTGATATTTTTCTCAGATATTTTAGTGATGTGTTCTCTAATGCATTGAAGATTTAATGTTTAAAACCCACATTTTGTTTTTATTTTTTACTTTGGACATAGTAGGCTACTTTATTATTTATTATTTTTCCCATAGCCTCTGTATTAGTAACTTACTACAGGGTGTTTTTTTAACGCAACTCATTTTAAAGACTGGATAATACACACATAAATATGAAATGAGTATTGTATTGTTAATCTTTACATTTTATATTACTTAATATTTAAGTTTGGTCACATTTAGCTTACATTATGTGTCCAAATAAAAACACCATTGACATTTAAGTTATTCTGCCAGGTACACTTTCGATCTTGTAATCTTTAATGAGTTTCAAGATACTTTGCTAAATCTGCTAAAACGACACAATCATTCGTAAAGAAAAAGAATAAGATAAAATCTTGAATAATAGGAAGGAATAAATAAGGTGATATAAATTCACTATCTTTGTAAATAAAAATCAATTTGATGAGTGGTAAACACAGTATGTTGTTCCAATGTTAATCTTACCTGTATAAATAAAAACATTTCTATTTCTTTGGATTTCAATAACTTTTATTTGAGCACCAAATTGGATAATTCTTTTTTTGTTTTTTTTTCGTATTTTTAAGGACAATGAGGTATGTGTGAAAAACAATTTTAAATTCGACCCAGGGGCTCTCTCCCACTGGCCTTTAAAGTTACTTGACCATGTATGCATTCTGGTGGAGTAACTTGAGAACTAATTCAAATCATAACCATATGTTGACATGTAAACAAATGTGAATTTGAAATATGTGTTTATTTATTTACACTTGGATTATTTACTTTTGTAGTTCAAGGATTTTGTGAAATTAAAAGGTCTCATCAAAAGTTACTTTTTGTATCTGAAGAATTCTGATTACATGACACGTGAATCTACCTTTTTATCTAACTAGCCTTTTAGGATGTTTATAAATGAAGATAAATCCTCATAGTTTTGTTTGGTTTTAGAAAAATTAATATTGCAAGCCTTATATGAGTGTGTGAAAAACTGCAGTTTTTTATTCGTCCAGAGAGGTTGAGAAGTGTTTGAGTTCATAGTTCACCAAAATCATGACTATACTTTAAGTTTAATATAACATTGATTCAGTATTATTCTGATTCTTGAAAATGCCACGTTACCCTCGACGCAAAACCTGGGCCGTAGAGAACGCAGTGCTGTGAGTGTAGGACACTTTCGGGCAAGTCAAAATGACAAGCAAAACGAGTCTCGAAATGAAGATGAATGTGCTTTATTTAATCTAAACCATCAACGAGGAGATCTTGCATTCAATCCCCATTGAGCTGTGTTCAATTATAACGCGACGATCGATTACAGTTTATTGCCAATAGTTGCTATTGGCTCAATGAACACTGTGTGTCAACAGTTGCAATGATTTTAGGTTTAAAAATGAAGCCCCTGTAATGTAATGCCCCAGTGGCCAACTACAATAATTGACACCATTGGCATATCAAGTTGAACCAGGCAAAACTCCGTTCCGTGGAATACGTATATCTTCGGGATGCTACCAATACTGATTAAAATGTATTTAACGACGGCAGGGAGACTCCCAGCAACATACGTCGGAAGTCCGCGACATATGCGCATGAGTACGCTCAGGATGCTAAGTTGGATGTACGTCATTATGGTACACCAGATTTGTTTATTACGTTCACATGCAATTCAAATTAGTCAGAAATTCTACAAGAATTATTTCCTGGCCAATCTCCCATTGATTGCCATATTAACAAAAGAGTTTTTAAAAGAAAATCAAAGTTACTCATGGATTTTATTGCATGTTCAGCGAGACACATTGTAGGATGTATTCAGTAGAATGGCAAAAATGCGGGTTGCAACACGCACACATCCTTATTTGGTTGGTTGAGAGGATAAAACCATCGATGTAAATAAGTACACTGGATTGATAACTCAGTCCCCGCGACGCGAGCCGCCGGCAGAGGTTGCATTTAAGACTTTGCAGGGGCGATGGGGGAACGGATCTTTTGCCGGCCAACTTGTACTGACCGTCCAGTTAAATATAATTGTAATTACTTAATAGTTATAGCAATACATCTATTATAGCAAGCTTTACCCGTAAAACTGCTCCCAAATCCGTGCGGTTTCAACACGATTAACAATACAGTTTCGCGCTTTTTCCCCCAACGCCCCTTCAATTCGGCCCGGCTGCAACCCCAACGCACAGCTGTGTTGGCTCGGAAATCACTACACGAGCCTTACGGGGAGTGCGCTATCCAGTTCTATTTATTTACATCGATGGATAAAACCGAATGAAATGATTATGTGATATCAGCTAATATAATGAAGGGTATCCATTCAGCTAAAAGTCGGTTCAGTAATTATTGCGTTGCGGAGCATTAACTCACTACGTATTTGTAATGGCACTCAGCTGACGGTGAAAAAATTAATTAACAACATAATTGAGGTAACGATTTTGTATAAAAAACTACAAAGGTGAAGACTTTTTCATTCCACGCACCCAAATGATTCCAAACGATACGTCGTTAGACTTTAAGCAGCAACAATTTCCAGCAGCTTGCATTTGCAATGTCCGAATTAAATGGACAGTCATTGAATGTTTTTGGAAACAACTTTGAAAATCCATGATTTTCACATGGCCAATTGTATGTCGCCTGTTCCAAGGCCACACTGTGGCCTTGCTTGTTCCCGTGTGGGAACATTGAAAAAATATTTTTTGTGCCTGAAAACAAAACTAACAATGTAGTATACTGTATTTAAAAAAAACCCCGTTGCAGCAGTCCTGCATACTCAGCGAATTTCAGGTGCATAATTAAATAATTTAAATGAAGCCTCGCATCAAATAAAATCAATATACGTTCAAAAGGAAGCGTGAAAAAATACTCTCCACTAGTGGCTTTTAGGGACAAAAGGCTGAAAAAAATAATAGCCTTACAAAATAATAATAATACTAGGCACAAAAATGCAATGTTCAAAACTACAAAACAGCTGGCTTTTCTAATTTAATCATATGAGGAAATGACCAGCTGTTTAAGTTTGTGAAAAAATGTTATAAACATCATTAGTAAAAATCTGTATTCGTTATAGTACATTTATTTGACATATCTTGTTATCTGGCCTTTGAATAAATCATATGTCTGTATCCACCATATGGCTTTGAATCAAACATCAGCTCACATGTTCTAATGTAAACAATTTAAAGCAGTCGTTTTAGATCCCAACGATACTTAAATGGCAGATATTTTGTATTATTTTTTGTTTTCTGGCAAACTTTAAGAAATTCCAGTACTTTTCCTGAGTCCCTGACATTAAAACATTTAATTTAGCCCTTCTCCCTCATCCTGTGACTTGCCAAATGCCCACAATTGCTATTTAAAAATAAATTATTCTCCATAAGATTGGTATGGAAAAATTCAGGTTTTCTGCGACGGAAATTTGAAAATTATGGATCTTAGGCTACAATCCATTATATCTAAACTATATGAAGCCACATAACAGGTTTTATCAAGATATGTTGAGGAATAAGAAGCTATCCAATTTTATTTACCCCTCAAAAGGATAACATTGGGAAAGAGAGTACGTAGGTTTGCTGCCTCAGAAATTTGATTATTTGGGGAATTTATGCCATGGGGGTTTGCTGCCATGAAAATATAAAAATGGGGTATTTTAGGCCATAATCCAGTATATTTCAACTAGATGAAGCCACATACAAAGTTTTATCAAAATGTTTTCAGAAACAAGTGAGATATACAATTTTATTTAAGGTTAACATTGGGACAACGTACTGTGTTTACCACTCTCAGTATTTTGGAAACTAATGAACACAAAGCAAAGATATAAATTACTAATTTTATTTGTTTTTTGAGCTGAATTCAATGGTGAAATCAAAAATTAGATTATATTAATTTTTCTTATCCGAACTCATCCGAATAATTACTACTTCGCACATCTGCGCCAAATTTTGTTAAGATCGGACCATATTTGCGAGCGCTATCGTGCTGACAGACACACATTATATATATTATTTAGCTTGTTAAATATAACATATATTTGTTATTTAGCTTGAAAAAGGTAAAACCGAAATATTGCTAAGTAAAAATGTTTTAATTATTTCAAAGTATATATAGATATATATATATAAATTTGAACGAATGGTATTTTTGGCTTCTAGGGGTCCCAAAATTATAAGTTATCATAGTCTCTGGCTTAGGTCTTACCATGAGACCTACCGTAATAGCTTCTGCCCTATAGGGGAAATTCGCTAAAAGCTTTAGAATAAAAGCTATGTTGTTGATGTGACTATTTTGATATTTATTCAAACTAAAACAAATTATTCATAAAGAAGACAAGACAACGTCTGTTGGGTCAGCTAGTTCTTAATAACTCAAAAGAAATCTTTATTTCCAGGTAAACAAATGAGATTTTACTGATCTCAAAGAAAGATCTATGAACTGTGTGAAAAATGACCTTAAAATTCGACCGCATTTACCTATTAAAGGTAAGTAACAACAAAGCAGCAGGAGCAATGAAAAGTCGAGTTGAGTAGTGTATACTCGGGTCGAAACTACTCTATAAGTACTTGCACTCCCCCCCCCCCCCCCCCCCCGTAAATAGAAAAACGGGCTTTTTAATTCGGGAAAGTAATATACCATCCCGATCTCATCCAAAATTTCAAGGGAAGAAATACAATTATCTCTGTTTAATGCAAACACCACGAATTCTCTGAATGATTACTGATTGAATCTATTGCAATTATATACTGTGTTAGGTTCAGTTTATAGCTCATAACGAAGAGGGCAGGGGGGGAATTAGAAAAATTTTGGAAGAGGGCTATCAAATTTTGGGGGGGAGTAGTTAGCAAAATATGGGGAGAGGGCCGGCGCCATGAGGCTTGGGGGGGATGGGCAAAGCCCTGGTAACAAGAGTGAAAAGTTTTAATAAACAAGGAAAAAACTTTAGGGTAAAATTCATGACATTCTTCCCCCCTTTATTTGAAAGTAACATAGTCATTAAGATGCCGTGGCTAACAGAGTATACGATGGGGGCGATCTTGAATCTGTCGTTGCGGAAGTCCTGGGAGGTATCTAGTTTATACCTCCAGAACTTGATACTTCTGTTCCATCTTAAACTCTTCATTCAGGGTTGATTCGTTTTTGGATGAATTGTGGTCTTCAGGACTGTGATGATTTTTAGGACTGATTACAACATCCCTGTCAGTTTCACTTTGATGTTCCGGAAGTGCAACCATCATTCAAGTGGCCTACTTGTCTTCTCCATAAGGAGCTATATACACAAGAGAAACTGATGATTCCCTCCCATCACTCAGACGAATCCTAGCATACTCCTAGCATCTATCAGATCTACGACCTCCACAGCAGAAGAGAATTTGCTAGCACAATTAAACTTCTTCAGAAGTTCAGGCCTTAGCAATTAAATCCACACAGGTAGTCTAATGAATGTCCATGGAATGACTCAGTGGTGTCATGGTGCCGGAACGCCGTTCCGGCACTGGTTTTTAAGAAGAATAATGTATGTAAACGTCTGGCGAACGCCTCTATCAGAGGTTACCGTCATTATCGAATTGGCAGGAAACATCTTTAAATTTCAATTTAACTATATCATTGAAAATATCGAATTCCTTGATCTTTTTCAATGTATAAACATGGCTTGGCTTTAAGTCAGGATACTTTAAGAAACGTCTTCAAAATGCATTGATAGTGACGTATGACGTGCAGTTGCCGTTTCATCTGCTGTCAGTACGTATTCGGCTGTACAGGTCATTTTTTTCTTTTCACTACGGTACATTGGTAATTTTATATCATTTTTCGTCATTCTGTCTGTTCTGATGACAGTTTTCCAATGTCTAGTTTGTTTACATTATTTGTTTTGGCTCTTCACTATTGTTGAATGAAGGTGAATCCAGGTAATTGCATAAGCGTGTATTGAGGCATTCCCACAACTCGTTCTACGTCGCTCTGCCTAATGCGGCAAGATGCTCGCTGAACGTTTGGGCAAGTCGGATTCACCCTGACTAGACTATGTTGAACTTGAGCCATTTGTTGTAAACATGTCCTGAATTCGTCTAAAGTATTTCTCAAGTATGCTCTCGGCGGGTCAGTACGAATTCAGGCGATTGCGAGAAAGATCATGGTGCGTTTGGCAGGACCTCGTTTAACGTTGCTTTCATGAGGTCCCAAGTGGCAAATTTTTTGCTGAAAGTTGGGTCAAGTCGGACTTCAATGTGTACTTCATCAATCAATACTCACTGCCCCTAAGTGATGAGATCTAAAATTAAATGCTACATAAAAAATGTAGTTACTTATAAACACGCAAACCTAAATCCCACCAAAAACATATTAATAACGAAAAACGAAATAACAAATCTATGTAGAATAATTATATCCTGTCACAATAATTTAATTTTAAAATGGTAGAATGAATTTTGCGTTCTATCTCAATCTGTGTCCAATAACACAGTCAAGGCACTCATTAAAAATGCTTATTATATGCTGTATATTGTATATCGACTGATATTAAAAGACACTGTTAGAAGGAGTTTGTACCCTCTCAAAGTTTCTAATAAAATTAATTAAACATTGTTGTTATTAACGTTAGGCTATATATAAAAGGGTTCAATTAGTAAACACATTAATTTTTGCAAAATATTTACTTAAAATATTTAGAAATGTGTTGTTAAAAGTTAGCTTAAATTCCTTAAAAAATAAAGTGGGAATCCCTATAAAAAATGTTATTCCCATGGGGGGGGGGGTATTTGCCCAAAATCCTCGGATACACCGTTCCGGCACTGGAGAATTTACCATGACATCACTGGAATGACTTCCTCAAGTGATTGAACATTCTCTTATGCGGTGTTGTATTTGTTGCAGTGCAAAGCAAACCACGAGTCGTGGTTCGTCGTTCTGCCCGTGCAGGGCCTGATGGAGAGGTGTGGCGCCCCTAGGCTTGAGTTTGTTTGGCGCCCCCTCCTTTCCTTTAACCTCATCCATCCACCCCTTTACCCCCCACATCACGGCTGTACGTGGGTTTTGTATCATATATTTAATGAAATTACGAATTTAATTCCTCCACAACTGACAACTAATAGGCCTTCCTTAAAAAAATACATATAACTTGGAAACTATAACTAAACACCTTTTCCAGTTAATTTAGAAACTCCTATGGTCAGTGTACACAAAGATAATGACAACAATAATAAATAAGTCTAGTCTGATCTGCAACATGTTCAAGGTCAATTCGTCGCTGCCTGTGACACATTTTCAACTTACATCTCTACAGCTTTTCTTTTCTGCCACATTTGAGTCAGTGACTCAAACAACGATTCTTCATAACAGTGTAGTAGATATACCTTAGATTTTGCAAAAACATAATCATGTTGAGCAACCACACATAAGCGCATCGTTTCACTCATTGCGTTCCGCATCCTTTTAAGGTGTTCTGAACCATTTGGTTTGTTCTTTTCTCTTATATAAATATCGATTTCCCTACTGCAGGCTAAAATAGACTCTGAAGTCATAACACTAATCAAAGCACATAATGACAAATGAAAAATACTACCATAGTACCACTAACTATTCTATTATACGGAATTCGCAAATGGTGGTTACACTGTGGTGTATACAGTTAGTTGGTACCAAACTTTCCCTCGATTTACCTGACAGGGGTAACTCCCGTACGCCAAATTGCTCAAACTATTCCTTCAATTTGTCAAAACTGAGGTCTGTTACTGCCCAGAATATGGTACTATATTTGAGTGTCTCAAGAATTACGTCCGATAGGGTTGTTGTTAGGTAGTAAAATCCCAACTAACTAATTAAACCACTGTTGCTGAGGCTATTCATTAGGTCGGATTTACACAAAGGGGGGGTGGGACTTTCAAGTTTATTCTTTATTAAAAAAAAAAATTTATTTTGCGCCCCATGGCACCCCTGGCTGTCTGGCGCCCTAGGCTGTAGCCTAGTCAGCCTTATGGTTAGTCAGGCCCTGTGTAACCGACTCAACCCTTGATAAAGCGAGGCGTTTTTTAAATCTGCGGCCTCGCGAAACGTCAGGAAGTACTTAGGGACGCTTTAATGTACGTGTGTTTGTCCGTGTGTGTGTGTGTTTCGTGTTTTCTGAATGTTTTTATCATTTGACAAAGCCCCAAAGGATCGATATCTTATTGAGGTGAGTGTAGCCCACAAAAGAAAGGGGAAAAAATAAACCATACATCATAAAAAACTGACTTTAGGTCAGAGGCAGAGGCGGATTTGGAAATTTGCCGCCCCTGGGCTACACAGGGGGAGTAGGCCGGCCGGCGGCGGGACCTTTTTTTTTGTTTTTTACCCGCGCGTGTGCTTTTTCGTCCTTTTGGACCGTTTTTATCTGTTCCGGCCCGTAAGCAAGGCTATTTCTACGACGCTTTCAGGGAGGGTTGTCACTTGTCTCTCTAATTTCCCGCCCCCCCAAATTCTGCCGCCCTGGGCTATAGCCCTTTAAGCCCATATGTAAATCCACCCCTGGTCAGAGGGAAATGACCGGAAGATATAAATTTGTAAACAATATCATTATGGACAAATTAAGTTATTTAATCTGACGGTCGTTTGAATTTTATTCACTGATATGAATCACGACAAGAATAATAAATAAAAATAAAATGTAATTGTCTGCAAGGACAAATTCTTAAGGATTTGTTAACTATGGTACAAAAAACAATTGTGTGGGAATTTTCCTCTTTTCAGTTTCAACGCCAAGTTGTGTTGGAGTAAAATATATTCTCTTCACACCTGTCATTCGACTGTCTCCACTGCTCGAGCTCGTCAGTGGTGTGTCTTACTACCACGTACCCCCACCCCCCCTCTAATCAGTAAAGTTTTTTATACAGTCCTCTTCCTCTAGGTCAGTCGTCGTTTTCTTTGTTTATTACTTACTAGCAGTTGCCCATGGCTTCGCTCACGATAAAAATTACAGCTGATCTTACTTCTGCTCTTTGAACTGTCAAATTGTAGTATTAACAGCTGTTTACATTCGGTATTTAAATGTTTACATCCTTATCAAATGTAAACATTGAAGCTAAGGAAGTTCACGGGGCGCAACTCGAGGGGATTTTAAGGAAGTGAATAGGGCTATATGTTTCCCAGGTTCAAGATCTATCTCTGTGTGAAATTTCAACCCAGTCGGTTCAGTATTTTTCAAATTCACTTGTCCCATACATACATACATACATACAGAAACCACCTCTTCTTTATAATAGTATAGATAGATAGATAGAAGATAGATAGATAGATAGATAGATATTTTTCTTTCCTAATGCCTTAAAACTTAATACGTTTTATTATCACTATACGTTCTCTCTAATTTTTAATCTGTGTTCCGATTGTACCAACTGATTTTCATACGGTATGCGAGTTAACCAAAAAAATCAGTCAATACCAATAAGTACTGTATTAAAGTTTTGACCACACTTTTTTAAAGTAAAATTTGTAGTCATAAAAAAACCGTTGGGTCATTTTAATGTTTATTTATTCCTATATACAGATTAAATTATAATCTTACGTTTCCCTAATCTAAAGAAATTTAAAATAAATACGTTTTTAGCTAAAGTATCAACAATAGAACATGTGTAGTGGATGAAAGGTGTATTATATTAGATTTCTTACCTCTTATACACGTAGCCGCTGCTTCCAAAATCAGGAAGCACCCATGTTTAATTCTTTGAATTTCGCATACAGTACTGAATTCATACAATGCAAAAAATTTATTGACAACCAAAACTCCTGTCACTAAGTCCATTGCAAATAAAGCCTCTGTTGTTGACAGTAAAAAGCCGCCAAAAAATCATTTTGTGTTTATTCAATCAAATGTAATGGGGGCGAAGAATGTGACAAGGTAAGGTGTATATCGGCCATACAAATAGAACATTTAAGCAACGATTTAAAGAGCTCAGTGCCCGGAACTAAAAAAAAATCCCACCTCAAAAGTAGCACAACATTTAAGAAAATCCTTCTCATAATATAAACTTTGAGGAATCGCTTTAGGTGTTAAAAGCCTGCAACAATGCACACAAATCAAAAATATGGGAGGAGTTCTTTATTTAAAAAAATGTCACATCATTGGGAAATAATAAGTTATTAAACGTCAAAGAGGACTTTTCAAACAAAATCACCTATCTGTATAATCATCTGTCTGTACAATAATCTGGAGGAGGAGGGCATTACAACGACTGATAACCGATGATCTAGTGACGTATTCGTTCACCAAAGGAAGGAAGACCAGTAGGCCTACAACCTTGTGCGGGCGGCATCGCGTGTCGTTCCTCCGAAAGTACACAAATTACTATAAGTGTTTTGTGTGCGACCATGGTCCTAAATGTTAATCTACCGTATGAACGTGTATTGATTGTGTAAAAATTATTGTAAATTGTGCGTGCTCGTGTTTTATTAACTCTGTCAACCTTTCAATGGGCAGTTTTAACTTGTGCTGATACGAGACTGATGATATGTTGTAATTAACACGAAACGCGTCTCGGAAGCAGAATTCACACAATTGGACACCTTTGGCTGCCGAAAAAGGTAAATAGGTACTATTGAATACTTTACAGGTGTCTAGGCTACAACTAAGAATAAGAAAAAATTATTTTATATGTGACAGTGTTTTAAGGAAAAAATGGCATTCAATAAGGCCGAAAACTTGAAAATAATTTATGTTTAGAGGAAAAGAAAAAATGTTCGCCTACTGAAAAAAAGATAATATTCATTTTAATCCTGCCCTCCTCCGGTATTAAGTCGTGAAGTAAACTTCTCAAAAATCCCTCCCGAGATAATTCTCGAATTAAAGATAACTAGTGGATCCGAGCGCACGGAATCGTGCGCTACTCTAGCAGAGCGATAATTCAAATGGCGACAAATTTAAAACACAATCATGCTAACACGATCCGTCTTGAGGGTTATGTTTACACAAATTAAAAAATAACAGCAATTAAATTATCCAGCTGATCAAAATGTAAACAATTATGTTCTTCATAAGGATAACATGGGAACTTTAAAAGCCAATGGGGCAGAGCCCAAGGGACTTTTTCAAAAATGTAAGGCCAGTTTGCAAATCTACGCGACACGCTCTTTCCAATGAGCCGTCAATGATCAAAATCGGTTAAGAAATGACGGAGGAGTTCATAAGACAAATTTCGTGTTGGCGTATTAATTATATAGATACTGGAGTTAAGTATTTCATGAGCTCAGAAACCTAATTTCTGTAGTTCTAGAGTAAAAACCGGTTTGAACTGGTATTTAGTTCGAGAGTAGACTTCATACCGATCTCCAAAACCTACCCTAAATATCTTAAACACCGCAAATTTTAGAAAAAATATACAAGAGACAAAAAAGTTGGGAAATTTAATCCAATTGACGCTGATATTAAGATTATAATGATCGGACGACTAATAAATGAGAAATTGTAAATTTTCCAAAGAAAACATTCAAATTTCAGATGTACGTATGAAAGAACCACGTTTTTATTCAGAAAAGTTACAATTTCTCTGTTACTATTGGTCCAATATCATTAATCATAATCTTAATATCAGCGTTAAGTGCACGGCCCCCATTAGATTGCGAGCTCTGTAACCAGGATCAGCCTTGGGCAGAATATGTTCATGTGCTATGCTATGTTTCAAAAATTACTTGGTAATTTTTTAACCCCTTACAAATATGATTCTGACTGATACTTGATAATAATGAATAATTAATGCTATTAGTTTAACCTAAAAAACAAACTTTACATGGAAAATTATTGCAAACATAAATAAAATAAATTATTCATTCACTTTGATTTTACTGAAAATAGATTTCCATTTTGAGATAAATTTTTTTTACTGACCAAGATTACAATTCAGTTGGGGCCCGAGGACGCTGTTGTACAGTTCGTGCATTATATCTCCGGCGATGGCAGAGTATGCTGATTGCAACACGCGGGGGGAGAGGGGGAGCTTTTCTGAAAACATTGTTCTACGACTCGTTTGTCAAACATTGTGTTTACCATTATCATATTTAGAAAATATTATATGATACGATTAGTAGCATAGTAGTCATAGTCGGAGATATAATGCGCGAACTATACAGGAGTGCTGAAAAGTCCCGGAACGGCTAAATATTTTTTGAACCGAATTGGTTTGAGAAATCAAACTTTGCACATTCACTCCTAAGTAAAAAAAACTACTTTCTGAGGTGTTTACTGACTATTGGCCCCCCAGTGGGGGACGGCCCACAAGGAGTCGGTTCAAAATCTTAAATGTAAGCATAGGTCGATATGCACATCATTTTAAAGGGCTAATCAAGTAGAGTTCAATGCCGCAAACCGCAATTCAAAAGGTTCATTCTTACAAAATGGCGGCTGATCAAAAATCTAAAGGAAATACACAGTATTCGCTTAAGGATTGTATAAAAAGTGCTTACAGACTAGGTCTAAAGGATCTAAACTCCGGAATTGTTTGTCAGACCTAAAACCCTATCTTTTAGGGTGCCGTAGAGGATATTACCTCCAAGAGGGGTTGGCCCACAAGGAGTCAGTACAAAATCTTTAATGTAAGCATAGGTCGATATGCACATCATTTTGAAGGTCTAATCAAATAAAATTCAATGCCACAAACCGCATTTAAAATGGATTATTGGTTACAAAATATCAGGTGATTTAAGTTTTCAACAAAAATACATAGGCTTATCGGTTTGATACACAATTTGATTTATTCAAACTTTTATTCCACCCCCCTCCCAACAAACCTGAGCCTATGAATTTTTGTTGAAAACTTTAATCAGCCGCCATTTTGTAACAAATGAACCTTTTAAAGTGCGGTTTGTGGCATTGAACTCTAGTTCATTAGCTCTTTAAAATGATGTGCATATCAACCTATGCTTACATTAAAGATTTTGTACCGACTCCTTGTGGGCCATCCCCCTTGGAGGTAATAACCTCTACGGTACGCTAAAAGATAGGCTTTTAGGTTTGACATTCAATTCCGGAGTTTAGATCCTTCAGACATAGTCTGTAAGCAATTTTTAAACAATCTCTAAGCGAACACTGTGTTATTTCCTTTAGATTTTTGATCAGCCGCCATTTTGTAATGAATGAACCTTTTGAGGTGCGGTTTGCGGCATTGAACTCTACTTGCTAGCCCTTTAAAATGATGTGCATATTGACCTATGGTTACATTTAAGATTTTGTACCGACTCCTTGTGGGCCGTTCCTCACTGGGGGCCAAGAGTCAGTACACACCTCAGAAAGTAGTTTTTTTTACATAGGAGTGAATGTGCAAAGTTTGATTTCTCAAACCAATTCGGTTCAAAAAATATTTAGCCGTTCCGGGACTTTTCAGCACCCCTGTATACTAGTATGCATATCACAGTAAATAAATAAATAAATAAATAAATAAATAAGAATTTTATTGTCATTAAGCTTTACAGCAATAGACAAAGTCATGACAAATACTAAATTAAACCTAAGAATCCAGTTATACTAATACAGCTTGTGATGTGGCAAACTGTGTTTGATGTGTGTTAATTACCAACTACTATTTACAATCATTTACAGACAAGACTAATTAAAATTTTCCCTTTCAATACAATACAATACAAATACAATTGCAATACAAATACAATTTAAATACAATAAGACTAAACATAAACTAATTCATATATATGTTTAGACAGAATGTTTTAAAGATCACAAATTGAAAACAGACAAAAAAACAAAACATAAGATAAATACCTTATAGCTAATATATACAATTCACACTTAAACCTAACATAACACAATAAAAATGCAGAGAAAGAACCATTACTAATATTGCACTCAAATCTATGAAAATAAATTACTATTACTAACAGAGGTAACTTGAGAGGTCAGGGGTATCAGATTAGAAGCTCGTCACACTAAAAAAATTCCTTAACAGAGTAAAAAGGTAAATTTAACAATAGGTTGTAATACAATAGGTAATCCTGAAATGTTTGTTGGTAGTTTGTTGAACATTTTCAAACCAAGGACTTCATAGCTGTTGTGACATTTTGACAGTCTGTTGTACGGTAAATCAATTTGTCTGTTATTCCTGGTATTATAGTTATGTATATCTTGTCTAAGTTGATGTTCCCATAGGTTATTTTTTGTATACACCAACACATTAAAAATATACAGGTTTATGACTGTTAAACATTGCAATTTTACAAATAGTGGCTTACAATGATCTAGTTTCTGAGCATCGGTTAGTAATCTGACAACTTTGTTTTGAAGCACTAATATATCACTAATATGACTACTGTTACCCCAGAGTAAGATACCATATGAAATTATACTCTGAAAGAATGCAAAATAAGCAGATCTAACATAATTAGAGGGTACATGATTTTTTAAACTTCTAATTAAAAATATGCTTGAAAGTTTGGCTGAGATATATGTAATGTGGGGTACCCACGATAATTTTTTATCGACATGGACACC
The DNA here is from genome assembly GCA_035578135.1 of Flexamia atlantica. NCBI lineage: Eukaryota > Metazoa > Arthropoda > Insecta > Hemiptera > Cicadellidae > Flexamia > Flexamia atlantica. The sequence goes on along the minus strand of JAQJVK010000001.1, from coordinate 192,252,590 downwards.
TAAGAACTTAATACTGCCTACATTATCAGTTTCTGGTACATCTCTTAGACTAAAATATATTTCCTGAGTTTTACTTTCATTCATTGAAAAACCATTTGCCCTAAACCATTTGGATGCAACTGAAAGGGTGTCCTGTGTTAAATTTTGAAGATCTTTAAAATCCGAGCTTTCATTCAGAAAAGTAGTGTCATCTTCATAAAGTATCGTGTGACCATTCAAGTTTGAGGGTAGATCATTTATCATCAGGGTAAATAATAGAGGACCTAACACAGAGCCTTGAGGGACCCCATGACTAATACTGGCTATATCTGATGTCTCCCTACCTATACAAACAACCTGTTGCCTATCTTTTAGAAATGAATTCATTAGTTTAACACTTGAATCACTAAAGCCATAAAACACTAACTTATAAAGTAATTTTGAGTGGTCAACAATATCAAATGCTTTACTCAAGTCACAAAATGTAGCTTGAGCAAAACCCCCTGATTCAAAAACTTTATTGACTTTTCTAACTAAGGACTCGATAGCATCTGTTGTGGATCGGTTTTTTCTAAATCCAAATTGCTGACTACAAATTAAGTTATTACTTTCTAGGTAGTAAGACATTTGATTGTACATTACGTTCCTAAAACCTTTGAAAAAATGGCAGTATGCACCTAATTAAAATAGTAACTAACCACAAATCTAGAATTAATATTATTTTATTAAACTTTATGAAAATTTATATTTTGGAATTTTTTATCATGATCTACTATAAAATATTCTGCATGAAATATGAAAGAAATTAAAGTGTTGCTAGTCCCGCCCGGGGACCCCGCGGCCAGGGACCCGAGCACTCGAGCCCTGTGATCAGAGTTGCACCAGTCCCACCCTTATGGGGGCCACGGTTAAGTGGATTAATTTTCACAACTTTTTGTCTCGTATATTATTTTTTCTAAAATTTGTGGTTTTTAAGATATTTAGCTTTAGTCCAGTCGCCCAGCCATGACACCTTGAAGTAGGGTCCGACTCAAATTTTATGACTGATTCTAGTATTGTTTTGATGTACTGAACAAGAATATGGTGGATGCCAGACTGGCATCCTTGAGCAATTTTGAATATCGAAGGTCTAAGTTCAAAGGGCCGAAAATAGGGAAACAGATATTGAAAAAATATGTATTTGTGGTATCCAAACCAGTGGCGGCCGGCCCATAAGTACTCTCGGACGCCGCCCCCACAGAAGATTTTCAAACATACTGAATTAAATTAGTTTACATATGTATTCGATAAATGTGTAAAAACTACTAATTTTCATTAGACTGACCATTAATGATAAATTCATTTAAACTATATGCATAGAAATATGTTGCGAAAGTATTTAGGTATCATCTGCTATTGCGCTTATATCCCGCGGACGCTGCCCGGAGCGACCCAATCCTAACGCATGCTATCTTATGGCAAATCCAGCAGGCAGTCGTGAGGGTGCTCTGACGTCACTGCCATGTTGTGAGATAGAGCGTCTCGGGCAGCGTCCGAAGATGCGCGCGCACATCAGTAATCATTGCAGCCACCACAATCTCTTTAGGGCAATAAGAAACTGAACCTTTGCTGCCGTTATGATTGCACGATTTATGTTGGCGCACCTGTTTTTATTTGTGTTAGTAACCATAGCAACCCAAAAATCACTCTAACCTCCAAACCGTAACCGTAACCTAAACGGCGAGACATGGGAACTGAAGTGAGGTTATTTGTTACTTGTTTACATATGCTGTGTTTAATGTATCTATTTTACTCCAATGAGTCGGTAATCAGGGATGGTGATAAGTGATTGTTATTATTTTAATAGTGAATTCAGCGGATATTGGTAATATTGCAGACCATGAAATGTGAATAGCAATCGAAGGTAGGTGTAATTAATACACAAAATCCGTACGGTAATACTCTTTTATTAGTAGTTAGTAGTAAGCGAGTCCTCCTGCTCATTTAACCCACCAGCCGCCACTGATCCAAACAAATATTCCCAAAGGTATTGATTTTAAACCACCACCAATAGTTGCTGGGTGGTAAGTACTTTATTTTGATTGGGTATTAATTTTCAGCCGCCATCTTGGATCCGCCATATTGGATAGAGTTAATTTTTTTAAATGTGAATGTGGTGTTGTGACACATCATTACAGAATAGATTTTCACGCTGATTACAGTGCCGCAATCCGTTTTTGAAAATATTGTTTCGTTCTCAAGATATACTCAAATAATGATTCTTCCCTGTACATTTCTTATGGGAGTTTCCAAATTAAACAATTTTTTTGTTTAGTTTTTCTTATATCTCCGGTTTTAATCGCATTATAAATTTCGTTTTGGTCTTAAAAGACTCAGTGATTTAATGGCTTCAATTTGAAATATTAATTATTCAAATTCAACCAGTGGGAGGTGAGTTACAAAGCAATATTTAACATAAAATGTCGATTTTTCTAAATTTATCTTTACTTAAAGATTTATAGCTCAGGTTCTAAGCAAATCTAAACATTGTGTTCGGTCTCAAAACACTTATCTGATTTCTATCTTTCATTTTAGACCAAAACGAACTTAAAAATGTGATTAGAACGGGAGGTATCAGAAAATCAAAACAAAAATATTTCAATTTAGAAGGTCATATGATCTTTGAATACGCTTAGCTCTTTTTCCCAAAGTCGGATTAACGTCACAGTGGCTCAAATGAAAGCCAAAGACTAGATGGGTGTTTTAAGACTAAAAATAATATTGAGACTTACTTAGAACCTGAGATATAAATGTTTAAGTAAAAATAATTTTTGAAAAATCTAAATCTTATGTTCAATGTTGCTTTGTAACTCATCTCAGACTGATCGTAGTTATATGATTAATATTTACAATTGAAGCCATTAAATTACTGCATTTTTTAAGACCAAAACGAACTTTATAATATGATTAGAACTGGGGATATATGAGAAACAAAGACAAAAATAGTTAAATTTTGAAGATCGTATGATCTTTAAACAGTCATAACCCTTTTTACAAAGTGGTTTTTACGTTGAAAATGGCTTAAATGAAAGCCAAAGATCAGATGAGTGTTTTAAGACCAACCATAATATTTAGACTTACCTAGACCCTGAGGTATAAAGCTTTAAGTAAACGTAAATTTTAAAACATCCAAATTTTATGTTCAATGTTGCTTTGTAACTCATCTCCGACTGGTCTTGTTTAAATGGACAATATTTCAAATTAAAGCCGTTAAATCACTGAATCTTTTAAGACCAAAACGAAATTTATAATGCGATTAGAACCGGAGATATAAGAAAAACTAAACAAACAAATTAAATTTGTTTAAAAACAAACAGTTTAAATTGGAAACTCCCATAAGAAATGTACAGGGAAGAATCATTATTTGAGTATATCTTGAGAACGAAACAATATTTTCAAAAACGGATTGCGGCACTGTAATCAGCGTGAAAATCTATTCTGTAATGATGTGTCACAACACCACATTGGTGGTGGTTTAAAATCAATACCTTTGAGAATATTTGTTTGGATACCACAAATACATATTTTTTCACTCTGTTTCTCTATTTTCGGCCCTTTGAACTTTGACCTTCGATATTCAAAATTGCTCAAGGATGCCAGTCTGGCATCCGCCATATTCTTGTTCAGTACATCAAATAGTACTAGAATCAGTCATAAAATTTGAGTCGGACCCTACTTCAAGGTTCATGCCTATTTTCCTATTTGGCGACTGGACTACTTTGAAAACAAAAACCAATCGCCATCTTGAAATGGTAAAAGTAGAAATTTGATACTTTTTACAAAAATAGTTCTTGATAGTGGTTATCCATGTATCAAGTTTGAAGTTTATACGTTAAGAGTTTCGTGAGATATAATTCAATTATGCAAAAACCACAAACAGACACACAGAGGGAAAATGAAGCATTTTAAGACTTATGTTTCCATAAACTTTTTTCTAATTTTTATTTCTATTATCATACACTAAAATATTTTACCATAATTTCAAGACACTCTGTATAATAGTAAGGCGGCTCCACACATGCGTTATTCGGCATGCACCGAATGTTCGACGTTCGGCGAACTATTTGTCTCGCTATAGGACCGACAATGAACAAGCACTAATGTTTGCTACTTGCCAAATACATAAACACTCATCCACACTACTCGTGATTCGACGAATCGCTGCTCGCTGCATGCCGAATGACGCATGTGTGGAGCCGGCTGTATCCGATACCTTATTAGGAACTTGATGATGCTTGAACAAACGCTATTTGAACGGATTGTTTTTTGCTTTACTACTAGGACCACTAAATAATACCCCCGTCGCAGCAAACCTGCGTACTCAGAGAATTTCCAATTACAAATATCCAGTAATTAATCCATTATTACGAAAAAAAGAAAAAAAGAAAAGATATATTTATATATTAAATTAATATATTATAGCTTGTTTTACAAAAACTTTGTAAAAAAATATTGGTAAATGACTTAGATGAAAGAACATAAATATTTCATATAATGAAGTAGGCAAGAATGTTTATTTATTAAATTACACATTTGTTTAAAAAACCAAAATTCTGAGAATAAACTGAGAAATCACTCAAAGCGATTCCTTGAAAACCTCAGTTGAGAGTAAATACGAAATTAGGTAAGCTAACATTCTGCTGCCCTGATACTAAAAACACAAGGAAAATAAATGCGAAGAGACAACAATATCTCGGAGACCAATGGACTTAGAGAAATGATTTAAGATACCAAATTGTTTGTTTTTTCGAGCTAAATCCAATGGTGCAAACAATAATTGGATAAATATAATTTTTCAATATTAAAAACTCAAAAAACCCATTTTTGAGGGATAAAATGGGGCCTTTACCCCGCTTTGGATATGTCAATCTGGCTGGTTTACGAACTCGTCCAAGAGAATCTAGTTTTACATGTCTGTACCAAATTTTGTTACGATCGGAGGATATTTACGAGAGTTATCGTGTTAACAAAACTCAAAAAATGAAAATTCTATTTCCCATATAAGCACATGTTAAATTTTGAAACAAATCGCGATTTTTGCAGGTAAAAACGCGTTTTCACAATAAACTCACTTCATATCCAGAAAGTACACATAAAAAGCTGTCAATTAATATAAATATTAATATGATTGCTGAGGTTACCCTGAACGAATATTTTTTTCCATTCTGTTCTGTTAAAACGACGGTAATAGCTTATTTTTAAGGAAATTCGCTAAAAAACCTTAAATTGCTCTTTTAAAAGTTAAAAATTATGACTTACCGTAAAATTAAAATTACAATCTGCAATTATGCAGTACTGAATCTAAAAATAACAAGTTTCACTCAATTTAATGGGACACCAAAGCCATGAAAATATAATTTTCTTACATATATTTAAGATTTGTGAAACATCATAAAAACACGATCCACTTTTTATTTGATGTTGGTAGCCTTGTTGACTAGAGGTGAGCAGCCTTCCATATGTGAAAAGTGCTGGTTTGTTTGGACCACTTAATAGTTAAATTGAAGGAATTTACCAATTAAATCACTAATCTACCTCGATTTTGTTGTTTTAGTTACTGTAATTTGACAATTTCTTATTTTTTGGTTAAATTAAATGAAGGATGCACCATTAGTATGGTCAGTATTGCCATTATTGTATAGTGTAAGGTTATAAAAATGAGTTTTTTCATGGTTTTTGGTTTCTTTAAACATTGTTTTTACCAACGTTAAAGGGGTTATATAAAAGAATTCTTTGGAGGAATGAGTTTGATAATTGATAACTTATAATTATACATTCTTAAATGTGTTAAATTACTCGTAATTCAAAGTAAAACCCTAATTTACATGATCTGAGGTCGATCAATATGAAGACGTAGTAGGAGGGTTAATCCTTGTCTAGTGCCTAGCATTTACCTCACCACCTATGGTTGTTTAAAATCATGATTACGTTCGGTAACGAAGTGATGAAGTTTCCTTCTAAGGTAGAGTACATAAGTTAAAACATGCCCCTTCTTAAAATTGTAACTGTTTCTTTAATAACTAGAATAGGTCATGTTCTCTGTTTGTAGCAAAGCTAAAGGGGTGCTATAAAGCCATTGACCAAACCTATCCTATGTAGGCCTATTATGTGTGAAGTCTACTCATGTATCAGTCATTACAAATCATCCCTCTGATCTGTGTGGTATGTTAGTGAATTAAAATTGATGAACAAACAAAGAGAAGTGTTTTATTTAAGGTGCTAACTTAATAAAAAAATGTTTTACTCCGAACTTGGGTAAAATACATTACTTCGAATAATTGCTGATCCTTAAAAACAATGAATAACTTATTTTTCAAAAGTAATATGTTGATCCTTAGAATCTGAGCAAACAACATAGTAGCGCACGAAATTGACGATTGACAGTTTGAATCAAGTGCAAGATAGCAAATGATGAGAAGTGTTTCAAGTACTGAACTTTATTTAGTTATAGGTAGTTTTGTTATGATATGTTGACAATGATAGAATATACGGTAAAGAGTTTTATTGATCTACAGGTTGTTTAACTTCTCTAGTTTTAACTGGTACAGGTTTCATTGTGTTCTTGTTTGATATGGTTTGTCGTTACATCACATGATATAAACGAATTCGGTAATATATTTGGTTCCTACATGTAGAATCAAGAATTAAATGAATTGGTTACGTGCAGAATCAAATTAAAAAATAAATTTTTAGGTGTTAACTTTGTGAGCTACAACGACAAAAGTAAAAAAAAAATCCCATTTATTCATGCATCATTCACTGATAGGCCTACCTAAACAGTTTAACCTACAGAGCCTACATATGAAAATTATTTATGTTAAACCTAGCCTAATATCAACAAACTTAATATATACTAGTAGGCCCTCAACACACTTTTTTTGTTTTTAACCGGAAAATAATTTAAATTTTAAACCTTCAAACTTTTAACTTGAAAGATGCACAAACGTAGAGAACTTTGCAACTGCATAGTTTGACTTGGTAACCTGCATTAAACAAAAGAGTGCTGCCGAAACATTCATTGGTACCATAGGTACCATAGGCCGAAACATTCATAGGTAGGGGCTACCATAGGTACCATAGGCCGAAACATTCATAGGTACTGAGATTCATACAAATCTCAGTCACATGTACTGATTAAAAGTTGAGGAAAATAAAGAATAAGTCATGAGACTGCCAAGCAGCAGGGCAGAATAATTTTTCCCTAATGGCGCCTGCATAGTCTTAAGAATTATAATATCTCAGGGCTACAGAATAGAATGGTTGCGCCCACAGGGTATAAACTATCTGAGAAATCAATCATTCTCCTGATTAGTTATCTCTGTCCATAATTATTAATCTTTTCAATAAGTAATTTATTCAAGGATAAGCTTACTTAGTGCAACAAATAAAAATAGATTGATAATACTTCCAAGCTCCCACGAGGAAGCATGTATTGACGACAAACAATAGAAGAGCATTATATTTCAAGATCTTCCTAGGAAGGAGGCAAATGACTGGGATCAGATCGATTCCCTTAAGAGACTTGATTAGAAAAATTGAAATAACTCACCAGCAGCACTTGCGTAAAAATAAGGGCTGCACTTGCGTTCTTCCAGTAGCTGTGCAGGCATCAAATTCATCATCATCGATTGGCAGGAGGGTGTGGGTTATTCCATGTCAAATCATCCAGCAAAAATGAGATTTGACACCCACTGTCTCATATTTTATGAAACTTGGTAATTTTGATCTTTTCACATCCCCATGGAAAAATACCAAATTATAGCTCCAAATCTCAAACGGTTTTCTTTTTACAGGCACTTAAAATTTGCGTCTCTCATTTCCAAGCACCATCTACAACTTGCATACTCGCAGAAAAAAAATGTATCTGCCATTTTTTACTCTACTTTCATGAAAATTTCCAATTACAGTAGAGCGCTGATTATCCGAACTAATTGGGGACAAGGGGTGTTCGGATAACTGAATATTCGGATAATCGAACATGAAAAGAAAGCATTTTAAAATTATATATGTAACGTAATTCCTAGTAATAAAAAGGCTAAAAAATGATCAAACAATAATTATTCACGTAATTTTATTATGAAATCCATCAGAATACATGGATATCCCGGTGCGACGGGTTCGGTTGGCGCGCGAATTTGAATTGCTTGAAAATCATGTTCGAAATATGAATTATTACGGCGTTCGGTTAACCGACGGTTCGTATGACCGACGTTCGGATAATCGGCGCTCTACTGTATATTATTTAAACTATGCAGATTTCAGAAAATAATGAAACATTATCATACGTCTCTGTATCTTCAATATGAAAAAAAAATTTCTACTTTTTTGGATGACGACAGTGTTTTACATAAAAATTAATACTTCTCAAAGGTATAATGTTCATCAAATAATCTTTTTTATCTTTATTCTACGATAAATTTCCTACTAGGTACAATAATAATATTCATGGTATTTTGCTTCATGGCAATGGGGCTTTCATTCCTCCACAGTCTATCAGGCTAGGTCTTACGATGAGACCTTCGTCATTGTATGCAGAATATAAATATATATAAGGCTTAATCCAAATATCTCATGTCTAGATCAATGAAAAACAGTGATAGAAAAGGCACATCTTATGTATCTGTCAGACAAGTAGCGGCCACTACTAGCTATACCGTTGCCACGTCACAAGTGGGAGGAGAGAATGGAGAAATTAGGTACTGTCAGCTTTCAAATGAGATTAAATGACTGGTGCAGCCCTTCTATTTTTTAGACCAGGTAAAATCTAGTAAGTGATGGGTACTGTTTGCAGACGAACCAATGATCTACATTGAATGACTTTAGTTTTGTGGCCTGCTCATTTACTTAACCCATAATTTTGTTTGTAACTTTGTTATTATTCTATTGATGTAATGTTAAATATATTTTTAGGATGACTGCCGTAACTCATTAGAGGCGCTTGAAAAGTTGCTAAATGAGTTCTTTAGCCCTGGAACATCCAACGAAAGACAACGAGAACTAGAGAACATTTTAAGTACTTTCTCTGGCAGGCCAGAATCGTGGAGATTATGTCTACAATTTTTGACTTTAACAAGCAACCAGTATGTTGCTATGTATTGTCTGGCTACCATAGAGGTGAGTGGTACAATTTATTATCAGTCAAAAGTTTAATATAAATAATTTATTCATAAAAATCTTATTAAGTTTTACAGCAAAGTAAGAAAAAAAACACATTATATAATCTTGAACAAATGTTTTATAAACTATGTGTACACACCTAATATTTATACTCCATTGAAGATTGCTGCTCATGTTTATATATTAAAAAGCGTTTCAATGATTGATGTGTCCTTACAATCGCGAGCAGGAAATACGGCAGGTGAGTGAGTGCGCTGTTGGCAAAATTATTGTTTATTGTTTGTTTGGTTAGTTAATCAAATATAACATCATATGGTAAAGTAAACCCATCCCTAAAGCCCAAACAAGTCATGAGAAACCCTCTTAATCGCCGTGTACTTCTAATGAATCGAGCTCAACCAACTTAGAAGTTTTAATTGTAGAATTAGTTAAATCAATTATCCCTATGATTAAAACAATTCTAACCAGCGTTATAAGTTCTTTCCTGAAAAATGCCTCTCCCTAATGGGGTTGTATTTCAAAATTAAAGAATCCTTATGGGTTAAACAAACAAAATCTGTATTTTCTGCTTTTTTGGTGCGGCATAATATCGACATAGCTTGTGTTTTCAGAGACTCATTTTTTACATAGTAAAAATTTTAAGGTGAGTGGATACAACATCTACAGAGAAGACCGTGTTACGTGTCGCCTCAGGTGGATTAGCCATTTTTATCAAGAAATCTATAGAACATAATTCTTTGTTTTTACCTCAACTTGTGTCTATTGAAACCACTGCTATAAAGGTCTCCTTAAACGATGGTACTTCTGTAACTATCATTTCAGCTTATAAATCCCCTAATCGAAGACTTCACTTAAATGACTTCTTTAACTTACTCACAGGAAATCAGCCCATTTTAATTATCGGTGATTTAAACTGCAAACATCAGGACTTGGGCTGCAGGGTCTCTAATCCAAATGGTGTGCGACTTTTAAAACTTGTCACGGACGAAGGTTTTAATATCTCTGCGCCTGAAGAGCCTACCTTTTACTCGTATCAATTGGAACTGTGAACCCGATATATTAGATATTATTGTTTATTGCCATTTTGCAGCTCCTATCCATCACATTGTTTTACCTGAATTAGACTCAGACCATCTCCCTGTTGTAATCAGTTTCTTCCTGCAACCCGACTACAATTCACCTCCTCGGAGACTAATAACTGGAAAAGTTGACTGGGATGTCTTTAGCGTAAAATTAGATGAACTTCTTGAGCCACCAAAGAATCTAAACTTTATTGATGGAATCAACAGGGTCATCGAAAATTTGACAGACTGCTTCTGTAAAGCTGCTGTTAAATTCACAACTTACAGACAATTTCCCGTTAGGACCAATAGCTTCCTTACTCCTCCCTTACGAATCTAAATTTGATTAAAGCTAAGCACGAGGCTCGATGTCAGTGAATTCGACATAGACACCCTCAAACTCATAGAAGGCTCAATCGTCTTATACGTCAAGTGAAAACGTAAATCGATGGATACAAAATCATGTCTTACAAAGCCTATCTAAGCGATGTAAATCCAAATGACTCTTTGGCAGGCAACCAAACGGATCTTAAGCACTCCAACTGTAATCCCACCTCTAAAGCATGGTGATCATGTCTTTGAAAGTGATCTCGATAAGTGTAATATTCTTGCTGACTTTTTTGAGGAAGCATTCTCACCTAACAATGTGACAGATGAGGAGACTGCCAGCCTTGTCAACTACACCATGACACATGCGACCTCGACAGTTGAACTTCCAATTAATTATGCTTCCCCAGGTGAAATTAAGGAACTGATAAAGAAGCTTCCTCTCCGTAAATCCCCTGGTCTAGATCTTATTCCAAATATTAAAAATCTTACCACCAAGAGTCTTTCCGTTTTGACTTTTTTAATGCCTGTATTTTCCAAAATTACTTTCCTGACGTTTGGGAAAAGGCGGAAGTCATAATTTTTCATAAACCTAACAAACCTAAATTTTCAGTTTCAAGTTACAGACCTATAAGTCCTTTGTCTTGCTTATCAAAACTATTTGAGAAAGTCATCCAAAAAAGAGTGAATTCTTTCCTTGAAGACTCGGGTGCTATTCCTCCTCACCAGTTTGGATTTAGACCCAAACATTCCACCACTCTCCAAATCCAACGCATTGTTGAATCTGTAGTAAAAGGGTTCGAGAGAAAGGAGCACTCTGCTGCAGTTTTCCTTGACGTTTCACAGGCCTTTGATAAGGTATGGCACGAGGGACTGATTTATAAAATTGATCATCTTGGTTTTCCACTCTATCTAAAAATTTGATAAAATCATTTCTATCAAACAGATATTTTTGTGTGAAAGTTAATTCATCGTTATCTTCCTACCGGCCTATTTCTGCAGGAGTGCCGCAAGATCAATTTTGGGTCCTATACTATTCAACATCTTCATGTATGACGTTCCTGTCCCTCAAAATTCAACTCTGGCTTTGTATGCTGACAATACTACGATCATCACCCAAAACTCTGACATTCTAGTTGCTCGTCAAGATCTTCAAGAGGCAACGGATGAAGTAGTACAATGGTTTAGTAAGTGGAATTTGCGCTTAAACACAAACAAAACTGAAGTTAAGTTTTTACCTTACGGAGACCGCAAATTCCACCATAAATAGTTATTAATGATTCAATCGTTAATTGGAATCCACTTGATCAAGGAGTGAAGTATTTGGGAATTCTGTTGGATACAAAACTAAATTTCAATCTTCACGTAAATTCTGAATTAAGTCAAGCATAGTCTCGGCTAGCAATCCTTTATCCACTCCTCAACAGGAATTCAACACTTCGGTCATCCTATGCAATTTTAATTTATAAAGCCATTCTCCCCCTTGTTTTATACGCCTGTCCAGTATGGGGACTTTTAATTTTGTCCAGCAAGATGTCGAAAATTAAAACTTTCCAAAATAAAGTATTGCAAATAGCTCTAAATTCTCCGTGGTTCGTTCGGAATTCACAACTACATCGTGAAGTCGGACTGGACACAATTGCAGAATACATTAATGCATCAACACAGAAGTTCTTCCTTTGTCTGGAAAATGTTCCTGGTGCTGAGCATTTTGGCATCGGCCAACCTTTGCAAATCAGAAGATTGAAGCCAAGATTATTTCAAGATATTATTCAATGACACCTAAATCCTATTAAATCTTGGAAACAACTCTCAAGTTAAAGGGAGAGTCCTAACGGAACAACCCCAATATGCGACTCAGTACGTTATTTATTGTCAATATAGTTCTGTGTAAAACATTGTATGTTGATCCAGATTAAAGTTTGTTAAAAAAAAACCTTAAAACAAAGCTTTGATAGTTCAACAAAAACATTTCACTCAGTCATTTCAGCTGATGTTTAGCAGACAATTTTATGAGTTTACAGTTTTTGCCGCCCGCCGTATTTCGTGTTCTCTACACTAGGAAGGTGAGGAGCAGAAATAAAACTAACTAAACAAATAATACAGGGTGGAAGGAAATTAGTTTTAACAATTTTTATGTGACAAACTACATAATATATCTGACAAAATTACACATATATAAATTTCCACAACCTTGCAATAAGTAAATAATGGATAAAATAGGATTTTTTCAGAATTTTTGTTCTTGCTCAGATTGAATGGCTATAAGTGCATCAAAGACTGTGTTTTTATGGATTTCATTCCCATATTTAGAATCCCCATAAAATTTTAAATAAGAATATTACAGAAATATTGAGTTTCAACACCTTTATAAACTCTTGTTGTCTAGATTTGTGTTTTTTGAGGAAATTTAAATCAAGTTTGAGGCGGTATTTCTATGTTATACTGGACAGTAGAATGTGTCAAATATTATAAAAAACTTGCCATTTTAAAAATATTTTAAAACTAGCCATTTTATTAAGGGACATACAGTTTTTTTTCAGTAAAGAAACTTCAGCCTTGCCCTGTTTTTCTCCACATACTTTTGAATTAATGAATAATAAATTAGAGCAACAGTAGGTTTTTATGTATAATTTTAAAGCTTATTAAAAGGACGAGTTTTTTTTATAATAGGCTATTCGACACATTCTACTGTCCAGTATAACATAAAAATACCGCCTCAAACTTGATTTAAATTTTCTAAAAAAACACAAATCTAGACTTTAATAGTTAGAAAACAGAGTTTATAAGGGTGTTGAAACTCAATATTTCTGTATTACTCTTTCTTTATTTTTGTAATTTTATGAGGATTCTAAATATGGGAATGAAATCCATAAAAACACAATCTTTGATGCATTTATAGCCATTTAATCTGAGCAAGGACAAAAATATTGAAAATATCTTATTTTATCCATTATTCAATTATTGCAAGGTTGTGGAAATTTTTATATTATGTGCCATTTTTTCAGAAATACCATGTAGTTTGACACATAAAAATTGTTGACACTAACTTCCTTCCACCCTATATTTTATGGGTGGGTTTCGGAGATCGGTATTAGCTAATACTGGAGTTAGTTAATACAAGAATTAAGATAATACTCGCATGAAAAATTGGGTTTCGGAGATCCGAATTAACTTTCTTCATTCTCGTATTAGCGTAGTTCAGTATTAAAGTTACTACTAGACTCAGTTCTGAACTAAGGAGGGAATCGCGGGGAATTTCATATTTTGGGTAGTGGTACGAATCAAGGCCGGTCAGAGGGGCTCCGCCACTGCATTGTTTTGCTGCTGCCGGAAGGGGGTGGGAACGTTGACCGCGCGCCTCTACCAATAACTTATCACCTGTTTGACCGTTTTTCTAACTATGAAGCATGAGTATGACTATTATTACTAATTTTCCTATTTTTTGTCTTTATGACTATACCATGTACGATATAAAAGGGTCGCCAAATAACTTAGCGGATGACCGAATCAAAGGACGAATCAAAATATTTCTTCCGATGGTTGTTTAAATTTTATTTTGTGATATGAATCATGTCAAGAAATAAAAATGTAATTCTCTGCAAAGACAATTAAATTCTCTCAAAATCAATCAAATTCTTTGAATTTCGCAAACAGTGCTGTATGCTGAATTCATACAGTGCAAAAAATTTTGTTGACAACCAAAACTTCTGTCAATAAGTCTATTGCGAGTTAAACCTCTGTTATTGACAGTAAAAAGCCGCCAAAAAATTATTTCACATGCTACAGTGTTTTCAAGAAAAAATGGGATTCATTGAGGCCGAAAACTTGAAAAGATTTTATGTATAGAGGAATGGAAAAAGTTTTGGCCTACTGAAAAAAAATTGTACCCTCATTGCAGCAGACCTGCATAGTCAGCGAATTTCAAATTTAAAAGAGCATATTTCAATTCAACATAGCGATATTTGACATGTTTTTGTAAGCTCCACTAGAATTACTCGAGGAATGAGTGTTCAGGTTTGCTGCAACAGGTATGTTAAAACTGTGTGGTTTTAATTCAATATTTAATACATCTGAACTAGAAGAGGCCATATGCCAAGTTTTATTGAGATATGTTGAGGAATAAGCGAGATATAGAATGTTATTTATTTCTCATTAGGATAGCATTGGGACAACGTACTGTGTTTACCACTTTCAAATGCAGTGATTCAAATACTTAAATTTTTGGTTTTTTTTGAGCTGAATTCAATGATGCTAACAAAAATTGGATTATTTTTATTTTTCTATGTAAAAAACTCAAAAAACCATTTTTGGGAGGGATTATCCCCCTTTACCCCCCTTCCGGTGGTCTGAATGGGCTGGTACATACATATATATATGTACATATGTGTGTGTATGAAAATGAACGAATGGTGTTTTTTGCTTCTGGGGCCCCAAAACGAAAGTTATCGTGGTCTCGGTCTTAGGTCTTACCATGAGTAGGGCCTACTACAGTAACAGCTTCTTTCCTATAGTGGAAATTCGCTAATATAGAAAGAACTTAATCCTGCCCTCCTCCAGGATTAATTCGTGAAGTAAAATGCTCAAAACTAATGCTCAAATTATGCTTTATTTGCCCAGTTCTGGATTAAATATTGACTCCGAAACCCGAAAGAATAAATTCTTAATACGAGGATTACGTTCCTCTTGACTCCGAAACCCGCGAGAATAAGTCCGGTATTATCCCTCCCGAGATAATACTCGAATTAAAGATAATACTGGAGTTAAGTAATTCATGAGCTCGGAAACCCGATTTCTGTAGTTCTAGAGTAAGGACCGGTTTGAACTGGTATTTAGTTCGGGAGTAGACTTAATACTGATCTCCGAAACCCACCCTAAGTTTCACTACATTTCAATCTAAATAATTAGTCTAGTAACAAAAACTATGCTTAATATTCTAGATTTTAAACAATCCAGTCACATAGCAGTGACCGAGTGACCTGTGGTCCTACTTTCACTAAAATAAATTAACATGTTAACTGCCGTGCCTATTTTTGACCCGATTATCGTATTGCCAAACACATTTATTTATTTATAGTTTTAGTCATTCGATTTTTTTAACTTGTCTAGCTTAGTTATGAAGGTTTCATTGAAAAAATAGATTTTATCAGGGTTTAATTTCTAGGGGAAAAAGTACCGAAGCCATGGCAAGATGGGGAGTCTGGGGGGTCCTCCCCCGGAAAATTTGTGTAATAAATTGTAATTGAATTTGGTACCTTTTTATTGTTTCTGACCACTGCTTAATCCAAAAACAAAATAAAATAAAAGGAGGAATAAATTAATCTATAGGCAAGGTCGTGTCTCGTCGCCAAGTCCACCAGCAGACGACGAATGAACGACTTGAGTGACTATATTAATAGCGCAGATTAGGAGCCAATTTTTTCAGTTTTTAAAAAGAAAATTAGAGCCTTAATTTAACAAAACTCTACTTTAATATAGTTAGCTGAGTAAAAAAACGCCAAAAACCACTACAGTTTGTAAAAGAGAGCTCTAACAAATTAGAAATAAACATTTAAAGATGCCCAAAAAGTTACCGGTTTTGCACTTTTGAGTGAATTCTCCACCTTGTTTTGTTCAGAAAGCCTAGCCACTTTATTTCTCATCCGAATTGAATGAAACTTCACACTCAATTCTATTTTTTTTTAGAAGTGCCTTTTGTTAGTCTGAATAAAGTTTGAAAGCACTTTATATTAAAACTAGTAGCCTAACTTTTAAAATTTTCATTTTAAATCTTCAATGACATTTAAAATGTAAACAAACCACATTCCATGGAGAAACAATTTCGGCAGTAAAACTATATTTGCAAGTTTCTTACCTTAAAGTATAGGCCTACTGTAAGCATATAAAGTAAATTAATTACCGTAAATAAATGTATGGTAACGAAACGACTTAAAGCTATCAATTAAAATAAACATTTCCATAGAACATAGTTGTCTTGTTCGTATTCATTTTTAGATCTTTCTTTTGAATTGCTACCTGTTTTATTTCGATGTTTAGGTTAGAATGACGATGAACTGTTCTGCAGTTGAGTTCAGCAGCAGTTAGCACTGCGCGATCAATGCGGTGAAATAACAAACTATGTCAGTGAAAAATAAATTCGCCAGAATGGAGCGAGTGTGAGTCCCGGGAAGGATGTTTAGGCAGTGTAAACCTTCTACTAGCTAGGGTTTGCCCTGCCGCGGCTTAAGTGTACTTGCGCCATAGTAATCCTGTAGGTTGTGATCTCCAGTGCTCTGTGCATTGGCAACACTCACGACTCATGGTAGGAATTTACTAACGTCGAATAAGGGCGCATCTGACTTTGTCCAAACATTTTACTAACTATTTGCTGCACGAGGCCTTATAAGAATGACGTAAAAAAGATTAATGCCGCACGCTTCCAGTAAACACTCTTACTGGCTTGTATTGGATTCATCCTTGATCGACAATAGTCAAATCCCACCATAACTCGCTAAAGCCAATCTCGAGTTTGTTAAGTGAACTAGAGGTAAAAAAAAGCTTCTGTTTATTATCATGCGTGCAACTATGTAAAAGAAAATTGAGTTGTAAAGTTGATTTATATAATTCACAAACTAGAAAGAGTTGTAAACTTTTACAAAAATAGCTTTTTAAACAGTATTACAAATTATGTGGCCAGAAAAAAGGTCCGGTGCCGCACTAGTGACTTATGAAGTACTGGGGTTGCGCTCTGGTGTGCTCCGGTGTTCTAAAAAGTATGGAGCTGCGCTCCGGCTGAAATTAACCCCTGGATTTTTTGCGTAAAAAAGTGGATTGATCGGGTTGGCACGCAAAACTTTAAGGCAAATATTGCTTGGAAATATTAGTGCTGACCCTGAGTCATTTTTCATTATTCTTACTATTTAATTTTGCGTTGTTGGCAATACTACCCTTTGCCATCTACTTAGTTGGCACAGGTGCATTTCATTTGTCCCAGGTTGTTAAAAAATTAAAAATATTAAGTGAATCAAATGTCCCAGTTTGGTTTAAATAATTATTAAAAGTTTGTCAAATCATTTGTCCCAGGTTTCAAATGTCCCAGGTTTTTTAAATATTACTCAAATTAATATAAAATCAAATGTCCCAGGTTTGTTAAATTAAATAATAAATATAAGTTACATCATTTGTCTCAGGTTTCAAATGTCCCAGGTGTATTATTTTTAATAAAAACGTATCGCATCAAATGTCCCAGGTATCAAATGTCCCAGGTATCACCGGCGCCAAAAGTGACTCTGCCGCCGCGCAGTGCCGCGAACGCTTGTACAGTCCGCACAAGAAGTAGCCCGGACCGCCCGTGTCGCTTTGTTCTCTATCATCGGCTTCGCGCGATTCTCCGCGCCGTATTTTCTTGTAGATCTTTTTAGTCTAATTTTATTGTATTCCATGACTAGTTTAATTATTTTAGCATTATAAGTGTTTTTTAAACTAGGTTTTAATAGTAAATTTAGCTATCTGTATGTATGCTAATACCTTATGAATAAAAATCCTAGCCAATCAGTTGTTTTTTACTATGGAATTCACTTGGTATTAAAATGCTGTTAAATTAAAAAAGTGCATGTTTTATTGTAGTTAAACCCCATTATAAAGTTCGGCTCTCGTTATCATAAAAAAAAATTATTTAAGAAACGTAAGTGGTTAATGAGTTTAATTCCGCATGATGTTTTATTTGATTTTTGTTGTACAAAATAAAAATTCTGTTTTGATATGAAAAAATATGCCTACATTAGCGAAGTTATTCAACACACCAAAGTGAACATAAATTAGTTATTTTATATATGAATATGAAGTTTGATGTTCTCTTTTAATTAGTTGTATACAATTCAATCAATTATTGTTCGGCAATTTTAAAAATGACTGTGCAAAAACACATATTTCATTTTCTAGACTGTTCATAATTTTAATTCAAATTTTAACATATGATATGTTTGTCATTGTTTATACCAAAAAATAAATCAAAGTCCACTGATATTGAAAACATGTCTCATTATTTTCTATTCTTTTATTTTGCATTTGAATTTCATTTTACATTAAGTAACTAAACAATTATAAAAGTTTGTATTTGTACAACAGTTAACATTACTTTAAACTTCAAGAATAAAAAACTATTAGACTAAAAAAAGCGTTGGTCTTATAACTCCGATTCCATCTTTTTAAACGAATCAGCTGTTAGTCTGCTATTTAAATAAATATATTACATCATGAAATTGTTTATCCTTATTTTACTGTTCTGGTATTTTTTACTTTACTATTCAAAACCAATACACATGTTTTTCAATTTACCTATTGTTAGTTTCAGTACATAATAAATTTTGGGCGAATATCAATCATATAATTCGATAACATATCGTAAGACATTTGAAGTTTATATAACTTACTTTATAGTTGGCTTTGGAATTCATAAATATAAAAATTGTTGTGTTCAAAATTATAAACTTGTTACATAAACAACCATTTAAATATTCAAACGGTTTGTGTTATAATGTAGTGCGACAGCCAGCGAAACGACGAGCGCTCGAGTTTGAACTTCACCGATGTTCAGCCTAATTTTCTGAGGAAACTATACCAGCAAGGAAAAAATGTTAAATGTAAAGTGCATAGCTCATTTCAATAGCTACAACTTTCTCACAGACGAAACAAACCTGACCAAAAAGCAAAAAAAGTAGTAGCCGACTAACTTTTTCATTACAGAAAAGTTATAATGCTTTTAAATTGTTGTTATTACAATTTATTCACATAATTTTACTAAACAATATTTACACAGTTATGTTCACCAACTTATGCAGATTAATAATATATTAGGTTTGACCAAGTTATATTTTTTAATAAAACTTCAGGACGGTGTAAACAAAGAATATATCGGCGGGCGGCGCGGCGCGGCCGCCACAGTCAGAGTCACTAGACCCTGCTTGTGCGGACTTTACAAGCGTTCGCGGCGCTGCGCGGCGACAGAGTCACTTTTGGCTGGGACATTTGACACCTGGGACATTTGACGCGATGCGTTTTTATTAAAAATAATACACCTGGGACATTTTAAACCTGGGACAAATGATGTAACTTATATTTATTATTTAATTTAACAAACTTGGGACATTTGACACCTGGGACATTTTATTTTATATTAATTTGTTTAGTATTTTAAAAACCTGGGACATTTGAAACCTGGGACAAATGATTTGACAAACTTTTAACAATTATTTAAACCAACCTGGGACATTTGACACCTGGGACATTTGATTTACTTAATATTTTTAATTTTTTAACAACCTGGGACATTTGAAACCTGGGACAAATGATGTGCTCCCGTTGGCACCACGTGTTTATTCAATGATAAGTAGTATGAAAATCACTCTAAACAAATATCCGGGCTCGATCAGGTCATCATATTTTGGCTAAGTTGAGGGATTTTCTAAGCCAGGAGTAGAAGCATCAGTAACTAAGCTGCAGTGCTATCAAGTAGCCATGTCCTATTTTACTGTTGTAGTACGCTCGATCACCACTAGGTGTCAGTGGGAGGCATCTAGCAGCAAAATGGTGAAACCTTGCATTTCCAAGTTGTTAATTAGATCGGGTCTACATATCAACCAAGCGGATCGGGTTATGTTGCGATCGGACCGGCATGGCAGTTTACATGTTGAACTGATGAAGTAAGACCTTTGAATTTAAGATAATCCTATAGGTTTTTCTTTGGATTTTCTATTTTCTCATTCTTAACCAGTGAAATTCAGCAACATCGATCACTGATTAACA
This sequence comes from Flexamia atlantica, assembly GCA_035578135.1. Lineage (NCBI taxonomy): Eukaryota > Metazoa > Arthropoda > Insecta > Hemiptera > Cicadellidae > Flexamia > Flexamia atlantica. Next base: position 192,232,284 of record JAQJVK010000001.1, on the reverse strand, counting down.
CGTTCACTGCATTGCGAGATCTCGGGGTCTCATGTCAGCCATATGATATCTGTGTGGCAGCCGATCAGCTGATCTTTTCATGTTTTTCGACCTTGATAATTCTGTGATAAATTATCAAAGACCACCAAAGTTTGTGTTTTTGTGATGCTCCTCTTGTGCCCTATACACATGTAAACATAATTGTAAATGAGATCTATAGTTCTTGTGTTGCTTGGAATTAATAAGTGATTTACTTGTGGCAGGCCCGTTTTTAACCCTCTTGGCACTACGGGCATATTAAACTGGTAGGCCCCCCCGTCAGGGTTTAAGCTGGGAAAAAATTTCTTTGAGCAAAAATGCTACAAGCTCTTTGAGACTTGTAGCAAAATTATTTTCCTTTTAGCATTTTTATCGCATTTCATTAAGTTATGGCACATGTCATCAACTTAATCGAACAACATAACCTCAAACTATATTTCGCATCACCATTTTCGAGACGTACGTCTGTTTTCGCCAGTGTTGCCAGACTGGCCATGAGATTTTACCCACCGTGAGTTTCGAAAATCCTCGGTTTCACATGGCAGTATCTTTAAAAATCCACACATAATTCACGGCAACTTTTTTGCCCCTTAAATAGGGTATTCATGACTTTAAAATTATCGAATGACTATATTGATTATTTATTCATGTTGAAGCCTTCCGGAATTAGTTAATCAATAATAAACAGGATTACGTACCTTGACGTAATGATTATAATTATTATTATGATTATTATTAGAAGAATGATATAGCCTAACGTTCTTAGTTTTTATAATGACTTCGAAGAAGTCGAAACTATAGTCAACAGTAAAAGTTGTACTTATATGGAATTGTAACGTCAAGATACGTAAACCTGTTTATTATTTATATTGATTATTCGACTCCATATCATTCCAAGCTGTGGCGAACTAGCCCTCCACATTCTCGCATTCACCACCTCTCGGCTAGACTCTGCGACTCAGCCACTTAAGAGTGTGCACCAACTGCTCTTTAGCACAAAGAACGTATAGATCGTCTATACGTTCTCTGTGACTATCTATACTCTTCTTCTTTTTGACTGTGGATCTTAATGACGCGGCATCTGATCGAGGGTTACGTTGAAGACCGCATCCAACTCCTAGCTATTTTATTTTAAAGTAACATAAAGTAATTTGTGGAAGTAAATGGACTTTTATTGAGATTTGTATTGGTTAAAGCCAGATTTTCTGCAATAAAGTTAAATAATTTCCACTCTTTACTTTGTAGCAAAAAGGTGACAGCCTGTCCGAATATTGTCGCATTTTCGTGGAGCATGTCGCATTTTGTGACAAATGCGACCGCAGCTTAAACCCTGCCCCCCGTCCATAAGGCCTTTTTTACAATAAGCGATCGGCCGCGGCATCACGTTACTGATCCCTGTTGTTTTTGTCAGTGGCGGCCGGCCCTTAAGGACTCTCGGACGCCGCCCCCCCAGAAGATTTTCAAACATACTGAATTAAATTAGTTTACATATGTATCCGATAAATGTGTAAAAACTAGTAATTTTCATTACACTGATCATTAATAATAAATTCATTTAAACTATATGCATAGAAATATGTTGCGAAAGTATTTAGGTATCATCTGCTATTGCGCGTACTATATCCCGCGGACGCTAGCCGAAGCGTCCCAATCCTAACGCATGCTATCTTATGGCAAATCGAGCAGTCACTGGTGAGGGTGCTCTGACGTCACTACCATGTTTTGATATAGGGCGGATCGGGCAGAGTCTGAAGATGCACGCGCACATCAGCAATCAGTGCAGCCACCACAATCTCTTTAGGGCAATAAGAAACTGAACCTTTGCTGCCGTTATGATTGCACGATTCATGTTGGCTCACCTGTTGTTTGCTCATTTTAGTAACCATAGCAACCTAACTCTCTAATCTCCAAACCGTAACGTAACCTAAACGATGGGAGCTGAAGTGAGGTTATTTATTTACATTCTGTGTTTCATGTATCTATTTTACTCCAATGAGACGGTAATCAAGGATGGTGACAAGTGATTAATATTATTTTAATAGTGAATCCAGCGGATATTAGTAATATTACAGACCATGAAATGTGAATAGCAATCGAAGGTAGGTGAAATACACAAAATCCGTAATACTCTTTTGGTAGTTAGTAGTAAGTGAATCCTCCTGTTCATTTAACCCACCAGCCGCCACTGGAGTCACTGTCACCGGGTCACCATATGTGAACACGTACAATTGCCACGTTTGAAGTATTATTCATATTTTGGGTCAGGACGCAGACCTGTCACCACGACTGTGACCGGTCGCCTAATGTAAAAGGTACCTTAGTCTTTGCCAGTTTTGGTTTGGGAGGGATTTCTCCCTTAACTCCACCTTAAATTGGTGATTCTTTCCATTATCCTATGGACCTGCTGTGACCTGGACTGGCCAGTTGGCGATTTTATAACAAATAGGCCTAACGTCACGAGCAAGCCTTGGAACTGTGCACCCTCGCAACAGTTCCAAGGTCAAACTTGTAACGTGCCAAATCCTACACGGGGTATCGGACCGCTGATAAGCCGCGCGGTTATTCCACCTCTGATTGTAATCGCCTTTTCTTTTGAAAGAATCCTTCCGCGCGCTGCTTGTGACACTCGGTTGCCTCTCATTTTCGCGTTCTCGGCCACTTCGCCTATTTTCCGTGTGAATTTGTTCAACACCACTATTTCCGAACGACTTGTCGTGTTTGTTCCGCGGTTGATAAGCGGTTTCTGGCACTAACGCCATTGAGGGAGGCGGAGGCGGCCGATATAGCGCTTTTTCCCGTAAATAACTCTCGACATGTTCCGCTTGTTTAAGCATCTCCTCATACGAAGTTATTTCGTGTCGCCGCATTGTTAATTTATAATCCGGTTTCATGTTTGTGAAAATAATGTCTAACTGTTCTGATAACGAAAAGCCGCTACGCCTTCTCATCAATGTACTAATGGCTATCACGAAATTCCGGAAAGACTCTTGTTGGCCTTGTGTACGGGTCCTTATTTCCCGGTCCAAATCCCTCAAATATCCCTGAGGAAAAAACTGCAATGCGAAACTGCGGCGAAAATCCTCATAAGTATGCCAAGCGTCTTTGTTGTTACGATACCACAAAAGTGCCGTGCCTTGCAACAATTCCGGTAAAACTTTCAGAATGCTATTGTTATCAATGCCGTACGACTCTTTTAACTTGTCTACTCGCTCTGAAAACGAAATCGGGTCTTTGAATCCATCAAACCTGACATTCCACTTTCTTACCAAATTGCATAAAGCTGAAGAATCTTCAAGTTTTACCGAGGGCTGGTTGAATGTACTTGGCGGAAGTACCGACGTAATCGGCCTAGCGTAGTGTGAAGTTACAAAACCCCCGCTACTGTGCTGCGGCAAACTCGGCAACTCATAATTGTCAAACTCATTGTTTGGGTTGCGTGGAAAATAATTCGGCCTACTTACGGATGAGTGCGATTTATTAGCTAGCTCTGCCACCGATCGACAAATATCTTCTAATTTAGCCTCCGGTTGCATTCCTAACAATTGGCTAATTTTACTCAATTCACTCTCACCTGCCTGATAATTCCGGCTTTGTGTATATACGTTGGACTCTGCACTGGTCGTGCTTTGAGAGCGGTACAATAGACTTCCGGCGATAGACATTCCGGGATCGCTAGGCGGCGTTGTTTTGTTTACCTCGCGGAGAATCCCCTCTCCCCAAAATTTTACGAAACGCCTTCTCAAGTCATCCATTAGTCCTGTCGTGTCAAGTCCGTATTTTCCCATTTCCAAAATTAACTCCTCTTTAGATAAAGTTTGAATCCAGCTAGTCCTAGGATCATCCTCTGAGGGAGATTTAGAACTCATTATTTGAGGACTAGTCAGTGGCACAGGCAACGCGGATGCCGATGTAACGGTAGTGATAGTTTCAGCCGAAACGGTTGTTTTCGGCTGTTCAGTTGTTTTTGAAATCGCACCAGTGGTCGTCGTTTTTGTCGTCGCACTGGTTGTTTCCGTTTTATCACGCCTTTCCCCTGCTTTTGTTCTCGACGGGGAATGAATGTAAAATCTGTTCCAAAAAAGTTGGAACCAAACGTGTAGAAACAATCGCCAAAGTCCCATTTCCAAAGTCTATATTTTCTACAATTCGGTTGAGTCGTTTCAAAGTTCGAAAAAAACCCTTCGGGCGCCTTAATAAATTCAAAAGTCACGGTCCCTGTTCGGGCGCCAAATGTAACGTGCCAAATCCTACACGGGGTATTTTAGCACGTCTGTGCCACGAATTTACTCAGTCGTAATATACTGGAATGTCCAGGGTCGATTTCATTTGAAAAAACTAAATTTAGAATGGGCTCAGCAAAGAACTATCCACAAGACTTGCTTTAAAATTCCTTAATTCGCTCATCATCGCCCATGTTGCCAATTGAAAACAAGTTTTTTTGATAAAGTCAAGGCCGAAATGGTGAAATATTGGGGTTTTCAATTAGGAAAATAAACGGGGAATTCCTCCTTAATTGGTATCCACAGAAACCACAACTAAAATTACTCAAGGCTTTGAAACCCCTATTTCACCTACTACGTTAATGTCTGTCTTAGAGTTTATTTAATAAAAATATAAAACATTAATTCGGCCTAACATTTATTCACGGAGCTTTTGCGCCCCAGTCTTATCCGAACTAACACATAACAAGTCCTGATTTTTATTTTATTTTATTTAAACCCAAAGCTGTTGCGCCTGGGGCCTAACTGAACGTAAGTCCTCACAAGTTTAGATTTTATTTTCTTTTATTTAAACCCAAAGCTGTTGCGCCTGGGGCCTAGCTGAACGTCACACCTAACAAGTCTAAATTTTATTTTATTTTTATTTAAACCCAAAGCTGTTGCGCCTGGGGCCTAGTTGAACGTAAGTCCTCACAAGTCTTGATGTTATTTACTTTTATTTAAACCCAAAGCTGTTACGCCTGGGTCCTATATTCCAGAGCTTTTACGCCCAGGTTCTGTTCGGTATTTTATTTGAAAGTAAAACGAAAAGCCTACCACACAGCCTATCTTTAGGTTTACTTGAGTTGTTACACCCAAGTCCTGTTCATATTTCGTTAAATACAAATCGCTAATTACACTGATAATCCAAAAGTTATTTCAAATTCCTTCCCAAAACAACGAAATTAATTCTTCAGAGCTGTTTCGCCGCTGATCAACAATCGAAATAAATTTATTTATTTTACAACCCAAAATGAGTCTGTCTCGCTCGAAAATAACTTTCTTTAAATAAATCCATTAAATTCTAGAGGAATTGCAAATAAATCCTAATCGTTTACTTTAGCCTTTATGAACTCGTAACTAATAATTTGGAAGAATGTCAGGCACTTACTATTTCGTTTAAACCGACCCGTCGCGTAAGAATTATCCCCAGCCTGTTTCTTGGGGTTCGGAGGAGGACTGATGTTTCCAGCTACTCGCCTGGTCGTCGACTGAATTGACCAAGCGGCTCGAGTGAGAGCTCTCGCCTCCCCCACTCCGCTGCGTCGCCAGCGCTGTGCGTGGCGAAAATACTAACCAAGGCCCAGCTGACTCGCAGGTCGGCCAACGCAGCAAACCGAAATATTTCTCCTTTTACCTCTTGTTACCCTCAAAATTGTAAGGCCTTACACTCCCCTTTTACTTTCCGGAATAAAAAAAAGGAGAAAAAAAAAGTTTCTTACCTTACTCCATCCTTTATCTTCTTCCTTCGGGATCTTCCCTGAAACTTACAAAAATCTTCCACTATGATTAATGTTTTCTATATACAAGTCTCTTTCTTAACAGTCTACTATGGCACTATCTATTTACACTAAAATATGTTCCACACAACTTCTCCGTTGTTTGAACTGAAGATTTCCTCCGTAAACAAAAACTTCTTCTTAAACCAAAGAAAACGATAACTCAACTCCCTTCATGGGAAAACTAAACTTTTGCCTATTCTTCCTTTACTCTCTATCGCCAGTATCTGTAATATGGCTTCGGTTGCCGAAACTGGGGCTTTAGTATTTTCTCCCGGTAGAAGGAGCCATCTTCCCTCCATCTCCGGATCTTGAAATATTTATTTGGTCCTCGTCTTCTTCCCGAAGCCGGGGCCCCTGATCGATTTAGTTCGGTCTGTGGTAGTGGTTCTACCTCCCTTCTCGGGGAGGGTTGGTAAATCACTCTTCGAACGATAGTTTCCGGTGCAAGTGAGGGTTCTGGAGTCGGCGGATCGACCGCTGCCCGGTCCTCCTCATCTGCTAGAATATCCAGGACTGGCGTGGTGTCCCGCTCCGGACCTTTTGGATTTGCTCTTGAGGTTGGTTCTCTTACCGGTTCCTCTTCTTCATCGCTGTCGGGTATTAGGATGAACTCCGGGGCAGTCTTTAAATAGTCGTAACTTCGGAAGCTTACCGGATCCTCCATCTGATCTTCAGTTGTCACTCTACCTCCCCAGGCAGTGGCTACGTGGAGTCGGGCGGGTACTGCTGGTCTTGAGGGGTTTCCTGTTCCGAATCTTCGGGAGTGTTCTTCCGATCTGGTTGGTTCCACCAACTCAAAGTGTTCCTCTAGAATTCGGCCTTTGCGGATGGCGCTGGCGATCTGCCTCCGCCAGACATCAACCTCAATTTCTATGTCTTCAAGAGAACCTGAAAAATTGTTAGTTAATTCATCAGCCAGTGCGCAAATGAACACCCCACACGAGGTTCTGTCTTTTTGGCAGGGGGCCCCTTTTGGGGTATCGTTCATTTTCCAAGCCGAAATTTCAAATCTGGTATTTTGAATCAGAGCTGCCAATCTTAAAATCTTCAAAATCTCTTTCATTTCATTAATTCTCGAGAGGGTAACCGAGTCATACGCTTGTAGGGTTCTCTTTTTGATATCAACCAGGATCATGGCCCAATGCCCTACCGAACTTACATTTGGGAGGTGTACTGGGAAAATCAGGATGTCTTCTTTGAAGATCTTTACATCATTGATCCTGCCTCGGGTGGCTTGGATTCCTCCTTTTTCCCAATCTTTGAAAAATACGGTATCAAAAGCCCAAACGTTAGGAAGTTCGTTATAATACCTGCTTCTGCGTTCTATTAGCCTAAAGTAAGCACTAACTACTACTCCATCTAATACATCATTATTTAACAAGCCATGCAGTTTGCTATCGCCAAGCTTTATAATAGGTCGAAGGGTTGCCATGCTTTGGATAGGTGCAATGGTGTGGTGTAATGCAAGGTGTTTGTGTTCAATGTGAGAAGCCATTGTGATCAAAGTGAGCAAGGGATGCCAGCCTGTAACGAATTAAGCAAGTGTTAGTATATGAACAAAATGTTTTGAGAATAAATGTTTATCTAGCAAGCATCTAAATAGGCATGTTAATATTACTACATTTTTAGTTACCCTCTTCTGCGTTGAGGAAAGCTTTAGCCTATAAAACATAGTTCAGTCAGGTTGTTACACCTGACTACAACTCAGGCCGGACTACACCTGACTACCGGTCAGTTTATTACACCTGACTCCTAACTTACCGATCCGCATAAAAAAGGTTTAAGATCCTTTACATGTACTACCTGTTTGCCCCTAACCCCTGGAGCCTGTACTTCATACAAATTATACCCGCAACGTTTTGTAACCGTAAATGGCCCTTCATACTTAGGTGCCAACTTGCTCGCTACAGCATCTGCTTTGGACGAAAGAACGTGTGTACGCTTCAGCACCGCCTGGCCGATATCATAACGAACATCTCTCCTCCTAAGATTATAATACTTGGCCTGTGCTCCAAAAGCCGCTTTCAGATTCTTTTGAGTCAACTCGTAAAGTTTCCGGAAACGTTTCATCCGCTCGCTGTGTTTACGGTCACGATCAGGTTCGCTTGAAGAAACCTCGAATAGGGGACCTCGCAATGCCCTTGGCATTCTCAGCTCTCTGCCAAAACAAAGCATGGCAGGAGTATATTTAGTCGAATCATGGACTGCTGTATTGATTGCAAAAGCTATCTCCTGTAATTTTTCGTCCCACGTTTGGTGATTTCCCTTGACGCTTTGGGCGATCAGTGTTTTTATTACTCTGTTCCTGCGCTCAGTAGGCTTACCTTGTGGACTGTAGGGAGCTGTGTTTTTACAATCAATATCCCATTCTTTGGCCAAGTCCTGGAACAACTTAGCCGTGAACTGGGTTCCATTGTCTACAATCAAAACTTCGGGGGGCCCATATCTTAGTAAAACTAATTCTTTAAATTTTTCGGCGACTTGAGCTGCCGTGGCACTTCTCATTGGAGCCAGTTCGGTCCATTTGCTGTACTGGTCCTGGAAAGCCACTAGAAACTTGTTTCCCTTTCGGCTTCTGGGAAACGGACCCTGTAGGTCAGCTGATACTGTATGCCAAGGTCCTCCGGGAGGGCGATAATGCATCTTTCCCGCGGGTTTCGCTTGTTCGATTTTAAATTTCTGGCACAACGGACAGTTTCGCACATATGCCCTGACCTCTTTTCTCCAGCCAGGGCAGAAATAATCTGCTCCGACCCTTTGGGCCGTTTTCTTGAAACCAAAGTGTCCGGCGGTTGGTGAGTCGTGTGTCTCACTCAAAACCCTTTTTCGATCGGTAACACGAACGCAAAGTTTCCAATTTTGGCTCACGTCGTCACCTTTTGCTTTCGTTCGGTCTAACTTGTATAATTTACCATTTCGAACCGTAAACTTACTATTTGCCATTTGATTACGACTTACTTTTGCAAACAACTTGTCATACCAGCGGTCAGTTTCAATCGGTTCCGGTTCTGGGGGAGTAGGTCGTGCGTTCTCCTCACTAACAACTACTGGGCAAACGGTACTATCTTGATTGTCACTCGCTAGCTCCTCGACTGGATAACGCGATAATGCGTCGGCGACTTTATTGGATGAGCCTCTACGAAATTCCACGTCAAACTCGTATTGTTGGAGGTCTAATACCCAACGAGCTAAGCGTCCTGAAGGCTCTTTGAGTCGGAGTAGCCATTTTAACGCGACGTGATCTGTCACAGCTACAAATCTGTAACCCTCCAAATAGGGCCGGAATTTTTTCACCGCCCACACGAGAGCGAGACACTTGCGTTCCGTGACTGTATATTTTCTCTCCGCGTTTGAGAGAAGTCGGCTAGCGTATGCGATCACTACCTCCTTATTACCTCGCTTTTGTGTCAGTGAAGGCCTTCATCAGACGCGTCTACTTGTAAGTGAAAAGTTTCATTAAAGTCAGGACACGCTAGAATAGGTGCGGACACGAGTCTACTTTTTAGTTCGTTAAAGGCTTCTTCCTGTTTATCTGTCCAATTCCATGCCGCGCCCTTCTTTAAAAGACTAGTGAGAGGGGCAATTATGCGTGAGAATCTATCTACATAACGCCTATACCATGACGCAAGCCCTAAAAATGAACAAAAAAAACCCTTAACATTCTTAACATTAAAAAGACCCTTAACATTCTTTGGCCGCGGGAAATCAACAATAGCCCTGACTTTCTCCGGATCGGTGCCTATACCATCCGCATTTATGGTGTGACCTAAATACTTCAACTCTGTCTGACAAAATTTGCATTTCTATACATTTAGTTTAAGTCCAGCCGACCGCAGACGTTGAAAAACTTCTCTCAGAAGTTCCAAGGGCTCCTCAAATGTTTCCGATATTAGAATCAGGTCATCCAAGTACGCGAACACGCGGGGCTCTAACTCTGGTCCTATTATTTGGTCTAACAAACGTTGAAAGGTCGCTGTTCCGGAATGGAGTCCAAACGGTAAAACTTTAAATTGCCACAATCCCATACCAGGCACAGTGAACGCTGTAAGTGGTTTACTTTCTTCCGCTAGAGGCACTTGCCAATAGCCATTCGCGAGGTCTAACGTAGAAATATAATTCGCACCTCGAAGCTTTTCCAAAATCGAATTTATTCTCGGCAAGCTATACGCATCAAGCTCTGATGCCTGGTTCAACTTCCGGAAGTCGATGCAAAAGCGATATCGTCCTGACGGTTTACGGACTAATACCACGGGTGAGGACCAACTACTATTTGACTTTTCAATTATTCCATCCGCAAGCATTTTTGAAACTTCGGTGTTAATTACCTCCTGCATTGCCGGATTGCGAGGATAATATCACTGTCTAATGGGGGTAACCCCTGGTTTCAATTTAATTTTATGCTCTATTAAATTGGTTCGTCCCGGAACTGTATCAAACTGCGGTAACTCACTGTCTAAGAACGCTTTAACTCTATTTTTCTGTTCCTCTGTGAGAGCCCTGACCGCATTTATATTCATCTCACCTGTTTCGGCGAGGGATTGGCCATCTTCTTCCAAATGGCTAATTTTAACATTATATGTCAGCATACCTAGCCTATGCAAAGTATCTACCCCTAAAACGACATGACTAGTTAGCGACGGCAAATGTACGGCTTTAAAATCATTCGACTTATCCTCAATGGTTGCTTGGAACTCATAAATCTCGGTTTGTTTTCCTTTTGACCCGTCCGCTAACTGGATAACCATAGAAACCGGTTTGGCTTTAATCCCGCAATCTGTCAAATGATTTGCTACTTCGGAGCTGATTAACGTTAAAGTTGCCCCACAATCTAAAAGCGCTTTAAAAGTTTTTCCATAAATGGAAATGTCTACATAAGGCCTACTGTCTTGAACCCTAGTCCCCGAATCTAAGTCATCTGGAAATAATTCCATTTGTTCTGGCTGTGGAATTCCTTCGGAGGATTTTAGGCTCTTTGGGGCCCCGGTTGACCTCCCTCCAACTGAGCCCGAGGTTCGTTTCCCGACCTACATTCGCAATCGCTAGTCTTAACTCCTTCCGTTTTACAATAAAAGCATTTTAAAGTTTTTGGCAATCTACAATCGCGATATAAGTGACCGACTCTGTTGCAATTCCAACATGTCATAGGCGAACGAGCAGTTTGTTTCACCTGCTCCCTATTATCCCCGGTATTCGGCAGGCTTTGTTCAGCCGCCGCCCGATTATCAACCCGGTTATCGGACCGCTGATAAGCCGCGCGGTTATTCCACCTCTGATTGTAATCGCCTTTTCTTTTGAAAGAATCCTTCCGCGTGCTGCTTGTGACACTCGGTTGCCTCTCATTTTCGCGTTCTCGGCCACTTCGCCTATTTTCCGTGTGAATTTGTTCAACACCACTATTTCCGAACGACTTGTCGTGTTTGTTCCGCGGTTGATAAGCGGTTTCTGGCACTAACGCCATTGAGGGAGGCGGAGGCGGCCGATATAGCGCTTTTTCCCGTAAATAACTCTCGACATGTTCCGCTTGTTTAAGCATCTCCTCATACGAAGTTATTTCGTGTCGCCGCATTGTTAATTTATAATCCGGTTTCATGTTTGTGAAAATAATGTCTAACTGTTCTGATAACGAAAAGCCGCTACGCCTTCTCATCAATGTACTAATGGCTATCACGAAATTCCGGAAAGACTCTTGTTGGCCTTGTGTACGGGTCCTTATTTCCCGGTCCAAATCCCTCAAATATCCCTGAGGAAAAAACTGCAATGCGAAACTGCGGCGAAAATCCTCATAAGTATGCCAAGCGTCTTTGTTGTTACGATACCACAAAAGTGCCGTGCCTTGCAACAATTCCGGTAAAACTTTCAGAATGCTATTGTTATCAATGCCGTACGACTCTTTTAACTTGTCTACTCGCTCTAAAAACGAAATCGGGTCTTTGAATCCATCAAACCTGACATTCCACTTTCTTACCAAATTGCATAAAGCTGAAGAATCTTCAAGTTTTACCGAGGGCTGGTTGAATGTACTTGGCGGAAGTACCGACGTAATCGGCCTAGCGTAGTGTGAAGTTACAAAACCCCCGCTACTGTGCTGCGGCAAACTCGGCAACTCATAATTGTCAAACTCATTGTTTGGGTTGCGTGGAAAATAATTCGGCCTACTTACGGATGAGTGCGATTTATTAGCTAGCTCTGCCACCGATCGACAAATATCTTCTAATTTAGCCTCCGGTTGCATTCCTAACAATTGGCTAATTTTACTCAATTCACTCTCACCTGCCTGATAATTCCGGCTTTGTGTATATACGTTGGACTCTGCACTGGTCGTGCTTTGAGAGCGGTACAATAGACTTCCGGCGATAGACATTCCGGGATCGCTAGGCGGCGTTGTTTTGTTTACCTCGCGGAGAATCCCCTCTCCCCAAAATTTTACGAAACGCCTTCTCAAGTCATCCATTAGTCCTGTCGTGTCAAGTCCGTATTTTCCCATTTCCAAAATTAACTCCTCTTTAGATAAAGTTTGAATCCAGCTAGTCCTAGGATCATCCTCTGAGGGAGATTTAGAACTCATTATTTGAGGACTAGTCAGTGGCACAGGCAACGCGGATGCCGATGTAACGGTAGTGATAGTTTCAGCCGAAACGGTTGTTTTCGGCTGTTCAGTTGTTTTTGAAATCGCACCAGTGGTCGTCGTTTTTGTCGTCGCACTGGTTGTTTCCGTTTTATCACGCCTTTCCCCTGCTTTTGTTCTCGCCGGGGAATGAATGTAAAATCTGTTCCAAAAAAGTTGGAACCAAACGTGTAGAAACAATCGCCAAAGTCCCATTTCCAAAGTCTATATTTTCTACAATTCGGTTGAGTCGTTTCAAAGTTCGAAAAAAACCCTTCGGGCGCCTTAATAAATTCAAAAGTCACGGTCCCTGTTCGGGCGCCAAATGTAACGTGCCAAATCCTACACGGGGTATTTTAGCACGTCTGTGCCACGAATTTACTCAGTCGTAATATACTGGAATGTCCAGGGTCGATTTCATTTGAAAAAACTAAATTTAGAATGGGCTCAGCAAAGAACTATCCACAAGACTTGCTTTAAAATTCCTTAATTCGCTCATCATCGCCCATGTTGCCAATTGAAAACAAGTTTTTTTGATAAAGTCAAGGCCGAAATGGTGAAATATTGGGGTTTTCAATTAGGAAAATAAACGGGGAATTCCTCCTTAATTGGTATCCACAGAAACCACAACTAAAATTACTCAAGGCTTTGAAACCCCTATTTCACCTACTACGTTAATGTCTGTCTTAGAGTTTATTTAATAAAAATATAAAACATTAATTCGGCCTAACATTTATTCACGGAGCTTTTGCGCCCCAGTCTTATCCGAACTAACACATAACAAGTCCTGATTTTTATTTTATTTTATTTAAACCCAAAGCTGTTGCGCCTGGGGCCTAACTGAACGTAAGTCCTCACAAGTTTAGATTTTATTTTCTTTTATTTAAACCCAAAGCTGTTGCGCCTGGGGCCTAGCTGAACGTCACACCTAACAAGTCTAAATTTTATTTTATTTTTATTTAAACCCAAAGCTGTTGCGCCTGGGGCCTAGTTGAACGTAAGTCCTCACAAGTCTTGATGTTATTTACTTTTATTTAAACCCAAAGCTGTTGCGCCTGGGTCCTATATTCCAGAGCTTTTACGCCCAGGTTCTGTTCGGTATTTTATTTGAAAGTAAAACGAAAAGCCTACCACACAGCCTATCTTTAGGTTTACTTGAGTTGTTACACCCAAGTCCTGTTCATATTTCGTTAAATACAAATCGCTAATTACACTAATAATCCAAAAGTTATTTCAAATTCCTTCCCAAAACAACGAAATTAATTCTTCAGAGCTGTTTCGCCGCTGATCAACAATCGAAATAAATTTATTTATTTTACAACCCAAAATGAGTCTGTCTCGCTCGAAAATAACTTTCTTTAAATAAATCCATTAAATTCTAGAGGAATTGCAAATAAATCCTAATCGTTTACTTTAGCCTTTATGAACTCGTAACTAATAATTTGGAAGAATGTCAGGCACTTACTATTTCGTTTAAACCGACCCGTCGCGTAAGAATTATCCCCAGCCTGTTTCTTGGGGTTCGGAGGAGGACTGATGTTTCCAGCTACTCGCCTGGTCGTCGACTGAATTGACCAAGCGGCTCGAGTGAGAGCTCTCGCCTCCCCCACTCCGCTGCGTCGCCAGCGCTGTGCGTGGCGAAAATACTAACCAAGGTCCAGCTGACTCGCAGGTCGGCCAACGCAGCAAACCGAAATATTCCTCCTTTTACCTCTTGTTACCCTCAAAATTGTAAGGCCTTACAAACTCTCAGACAATGCCCCCACTCGCCTACGTTTTACTTCTCTTAATGTTACTTTTATACAAGTACAATATTGTGCATATACCAATAAATATACAAAGGGGCGGGTGGCTTGGTAGCAGTGGTGGGAAGGAGGAGAGCGCAAATTTACACGAGGCGTCAAGGGCGCAAGTGCCCTCTCAGCAGTTCTGAGGTCAAACTCAGTTGAGGTTACACGCCGCTTGCGCGGCGTGCGTCAGTTTAATTTTTTTCTTCTGCCCTCTTTCCGCCCCTTAACCCTGGCACCCCTGGGCACGTGCCCATTGTGCCCAGTTATGGAATCGGGCCTAACTTGTGGACGATTCAAGACCTCATGTCTGTTAGAATTTAAGTTAGTTTGGCCGGCCGTAAAAACAAAACTGTAAACACTTCCTTCAAGGATTGTAACATTATTTATATTTCCTAACCAGAATTAGCTTCCAAATTATAAGAATTAATAAGAGATTTACTTGTGTACGATATGAAACCTTGGGGTCTCGTGTCTGTTAGTTTAAGGTTAATTAGGCTGACCGTATAAACAAAACCGTAAACATTTTCAGCAAGGATTGTAATATTATATTTCCTAACCAGAATTAGCATTCAAATTAAAAAAAAATAGTCATATTTACCTAATTTTAAAGTGTGTAAAAATAACTTAAAACATTGCATATGCGATACGAAATCCTGAGATCTTGTAAATTTTTATCTAATCTGGATACGAATCATCCACTTTATTCCTTATGTCCTAATAGTTATCAGAATGTCACCTAGAACGTTCTGCCTCCATTCATGTCTCCTGTTGCATGCATAGAACAACGTCTGCACAATGAGACCTGGAGATCTTGTGCCGCACTAGCGTTATTGTACTGCACGAGATCTTAGGGTTTCGTAATGTACAGGAAAGTATGGTAAAATTATTTAATGAAAATGGTATTACGGTGAACTTGTTAACACCTAAACCTCGAACCTTTGTTGGAATATTTTCTTTAACCTATACTGAAAAATGATTCCATACTAATATTTACTCTCAGAAATAATTCCTTAACTTTGTTATTGTTTCTGGGTTGGTAGTCTGTGATAACAAAGCGATGGTTAGTACTACTGACGGAGGAGAAGTCAGAACTAACGTCTCTATTGTACAAACACCTGTTGGCAAGACATGCAGAGTTCCCTCACTTTATACGCAACAAACTGCTCAAACTCATTGTGGACATCGCACGTTATGACTGGCCACACTTTTATCCAGACTTCTTCATGAATATCTGCAAGGTGAGAAAATGCATAGAATTTAATTTTTGTGATGTTGAGGGGTTTGAAGTGGTTTTGTTTTTTAATGAAAAGGCCCTAGGCCTAGTGAAGTGAGCTGGGAATATTCCCATTGGGAGGGAACTTATAAAATGGGAATATTTCTTTGGCTCGGAAAGATTTTCTAAAATTAAGAATTTATGAAAAAAAGTTGGTTTTTAGTGTTATAAACTTATGAACAGTTTGACAACCTTAAAATTAAGTTGATTAAAAATGTTAATCTAAAAATTGTCATTCTCATGCCTTAATTACCCTTACAAAACATTTGGCATTTATGAAACCAAAGTGTTTTTAATTCATAAACCATTATTTAAAAAATTCAAGCCTTTACAAACACAAATTATGGTATCAACTTTTTTACATCTTATTTTCAAACATCCCAGGTTTAAAAATGTTCAAAAACTACCAATTTTTTAAAATTGCCCGTATTTTTAAGTTTATCTAGCTTTAAAATTTGTTATCAAATCAAATCAAATCAATATTTATTTTCCAGAGAAAAACATACAACAAATTACAAATATTTAAACGGAAAAAACCTCACATAAGCATATCTCGCCTGTGTGTGAGGAATGAGTCCCACCAGATCAGTTCATCAGCAGACACTGCAGCACTTACAAACTAAAATAACATTACTATATTTAGAAAACTAAAAACATAGGAAATATAGAAGATACAACAAGTATTAAGTTACTGATAAATAAAAATATATAAAATTATTTATTAATTTCCGCTAGAAACCTGGATCTCACAAGCTCACGCACCCATTCCCAGCCCCCCCCCCCTACCCCCCCAACTCACACCATTCCAACCCCTCACACACACAAACACACAAACACACACACACACACACACACACACACACACACACACACACACACACACACACACACACACACACACACACACACCCATACACATACCCACTCGCACGTACTCACTCATACACATTCACTCTAGCAAATTTTACACAGTCTATGAATACAATGAGCTGAGGTAACTATCAATTCGATCCCTACCGACTATCAATAACCAGTTATTTACATGTTTCTTATAAGTAACTATACTGCATTGATTAGGGTGTTTTAAAAATTCTGGAAGCTTTGAAAAAATTATACCTGCTAAGTAATGTGAGGATGTTTTGTTAATTGTTCGATTTATTTTTGGATACTGAATCCCTGTATTCACAGCGGATCTGGTTAAATAATTATGATTAAGCTGGCTGAATATAGTTTGCTTGTTTTTAAAAATATACAAAATAAGAGTTCTACTGTATAACTGAGAAATACTAAAAACTTTGAAATCATCAAAAGGTTGTTCAGTAGGATATCGGCGTGGTTTGCCAAGAGCAGCTTTAATTACAGATTTCTGAATAATTTCAAGTGGAGAAATAATACTTTTAAAACCACCCCCCCATGATAAAATCCCATATCGAAGCAATGACTGAACGTAAGCAAAATAAATTATTTTAAGAAGAGGCAAAGAAAGTAATTTTGAAAGGTTCGAAAAAATAAAAATAAATTTACGTAGTTTATTTCTAATATAGCTCACATGCTCAGACCATTTCATGCGGGAATCAAATACCACTCCTAGATACTTGTATTCATGCACACACTGAACACTCTCACACGTTGCGCATCCATTCCCAGCACCACAAGTATGCAACCTAAAGACTTAAGTTAATCGGATCAGAACAGGCTCTTAAAGATATTGGCATGCACTTGGTTTTGGATAAATTTAAAGTCAGCCCGTTCTGATCAAACCAACACTTGGCAGTGAGCAGGCCACACTCCGCATCCCTGTAGACACCCTCCCAGCTGTTGCCTTCAAATAGTAATGTGGTGTCATCTGCATACAGAAAAATTTTTGCAGAACCCAAATTTGCCTTCCCAAGATTATTAATATAAATAAGGAAAAGAAGAGGTCCTAAAGTCGATCCTTGAATTACCCCATAGTCAATTTTTTTGGGCGAACTATTAAGTCCATTAATAGAGACAACTTGGTACCGATCTGTAAAGTAACTTTCAAACCAATCAAGTGCAATTCCTCTTACGCCTATACAAAAAAGTTTTTTCAATAAAAGCTTTCTATTTACTGTATCGAAGGCTTTCGCTAAATCTATGAAAATTAAAAGAGGTTTTTTATTGTCTCCAATAGCGTTGTGAATACTTTTAGTTAAATCGTAGAGGTCATCGTTCAGATTTTTGTCTCTGCGGAATCCATACTGTTTGTCAAAAAGAATGTTGTTACTTAATAAATAATGTTCCAATTGGTTTCTGACACATTTTTCAAATTTTTTAGAAAGAACACTGGCTAAATTAATAGGACGATAGTTAACATACTGCTGCTTAGCCCCTCCCTTATAAATAGGAATTACTTTACCCATCTTGAAAGAATTTGGAAAAATACCATTTGTCAAGCTACGATTAATTAAATTCAAGAGAGGCAATTTAAGCCAATGAATATTCCTCTCAATAATTTCAGCAGGAATGTTATCCACACCTGGGGCAGAACCTCCTTTCAGTTCATTGACAATTTTTACAAGTTCCGCCTCGCTTATTGGTGACAGCCGGAAAACAGAGTCAACAGCGAATTCCTCGTCATTAACAACAGGATCCGTCACGGGGGGGACAGCACGGGCTAGGTTAGCTCCCACATTTACATAATACTCATTAAAATCGTCTGCAATTTCCCTAACGTCCTTATATTCTGAGCTATCCCCACTCTCAATAAAACTAGTAACCGGAAAAGGTATTTTCTTTTTATTCAATCCAGTAATGTCAGAGATATTTTTCCAAAGCAATTTATTATTACCTTTTGAATCAGAGATTTGTTTTCGAAAATATTCCTCTTTTGCACTTCTGATAGCTGCATTCAAAACATTCCTGTAATTTTTAAGTTGAATTTTTAATAATGGGTTAAAAGGCTGTTTTTTTTTATTTTTTACTTAATTTATCCCTAGTTCGTATAGAATTTAGCAATCCTGAAGTCATCCAAGGTTTGATTTTAAAACATTTGGAACTTACAGATTTTACTTTTGATTTAGAAACAATTTCTTGTATGTTACTAACAAACAAATCAGTTGCGACATTTATTCATCAGTTTCCAAAACCGCGGACCAATCATTCAAAGATAATAGCTGACTAACATTATTTAGGTCTAAGAAAGAGACATTCAAGTTATTGCCAGCTTTGTCAGACTTATTAACCCGATCAAAATCAATCATGACAACAGTAGCATAGTGATCAGTTATTTCTGTCTTAATTACTGCAGCCATGACTCGGTGAATATTGTTTAAATTAGTAAAAATGTGATCTATGCAGCTAGCAGTGTTAGAAGTTACTCTCGTAGGTGAATTAATACATGAAGTAAACCCTGCCCCATACATAACGTCAAGATATTTCTGTGATAGCACATTCATATTTTTCGGCAATATACAACAATTAAGATCACCCGCCAGCCAGCACTGCCCCTCCCCATGCCGGTTATCAAGGAATGTTTCCAGGTCGCTAATGAAGAGTTCAAGGTCAGACAAGGGACTCCGATAAACAGCAACGAGAGCTACCCGCTCACCGCCAAACATCAAGTCGACTTTGATACTTGTGGCGCCATGCAAACATACTTCCTCATGACTCACAACCAACTCAGAGTTTACATACACAACCACACCATCATTCTGATTCCTACTACATTTATTAACAAACACATCATATCCATTCATACAAACAGGCACACAACTTTCATTCATCCAGGTTTCCGTTAGAACAATAACATCAAATTTATTGTGATAATAATTTAAAGTTACAAGCAATTCATCTATATTCCTGTTGTAGCTTCTAATATTTAAATTTATTATTGATATTTTATCACCAACGTTACATCCAAATTCACTAATAAACTTAAAATCCCAATAATTGTTATATATTGTTTCGTTAACATCTCTGTAATTTTCAATAGAGTTCGAATCGTCATGAAACATTATTTAGGTGCAACGCTAGATGTATTAAAATGAAAAGAATAAAATGTGATAACAGCTAGTCTGCCCTTGCCCCTTAAGTCTTCACATTCTCGTACTCAAAGCTTTCATAATTGTACATTCTGCCTAATTTATTAGAAAGTTAATATTGTTGTTCGCAAAAAGAAAAATACGTAGGCCTAGCAAAAAATGGGTAGCATATATCACATAAAAATGGAAAAAACTTCACAGAGTATAATTACTTAACTAATCAGAGCTATTACAGTAAAAAAAATGTTTATTTGAGATAATTAATGCGATAAAATTAAAAGCTGTGACCAACATTATTTTAAAAACAGTTATTGGTTGCATAAGGCAGATCCCCATTTTTTTAGTTTACTTAATGTTATGCAAAAATGCAACGAAAACAAGAGCCATTATTTAAGAATAGATAATACATAAATAGGGAAAAAACTTCTAGTTTGTTACTATATAATACTGATAATATTGTCTTAACGTGCATTCACTTGCTTAAAGTAAATTTAAAAGATACATTGATTCCTTTGAAATCCGTGTAAAAAACAAAACAAAAAATATTCCATCGATTCAAAATAAATACTGCATACAGGTCAATGCCCAGTGTGCCCAGTGTGCCTCCCGTTTAACCGGCATGGTGCGGGATTTTTATTTTTAACGTGCATTCCCATGCAAAAATAAACTGTTATTCATTATTTGGAAGCTATTAAAAACAAGAGAAACATGCTATCAGATATAAAAGAATACACGTGAATATCTAAAACGTTCACAGGTGCCATAAGAAGTGCATTATCGTGCTTAAAACAGATCCCCAATATTTTAGTTTACTTAAATTTAACCACATAAATGCAACGAAAACAAGAAGCTCTTAATTAAAATAAATAATACATTAACAGGCAAAATATATTCTTCTAGTTTATTACTATAACGACAATTATTGTCATATGACAAGCATTCACGTACTTGAGGCAAATCTAAAAAAAAGTACTAATTCATTTGAATTCCATAAAAAAAGCAGAACGAAAACAACTTTCCATCGATCCAAAATAAATACTACATTAACAGGTCAATGTTATCCTGCTTTTAATTTGCATTGTGCAGGATTTTTATTTTTGATGCGCATTCCCGTGCTAAAGCTACTAATTTAATAATTTATTTGGAACCTATTGAAAACAAAACATGCCATCACATATAGAACATACACGTGAATATCTGCATATCAATTTTATTGATTAATACCGGCAATTTATTTTTCGTAATAAAAATACCATTGTTATTGCAATAATATAAAATATTAATGAAAAAATTATATATAAAAAAATTTTGATCAATAGGCCAATGGTTGCCATACTATTTAGTTCAATTTTTGTTCATTAAACAGGGAAAATGGAAAATAGTTAATATTATACTCAATTTCTTGATATAATACTCCAAAAAATGTTATTGGTGCGTTATTAGAAGGTGATTTCAAGTCAAGATCCATGAACCTAAATCCAAAATTAATTTTGAATTCAAATTAGGAAGTAGGTGTGCTCAAACAAAGAAAATTATTATAATCGGGAGCATCGAATAAGGGGGGTGAATGAGTGCACCTCTGCTGAAATCAGTGTTAATTATTTGTTTTTTGAGTTAATCAACAATATGATCATATGTTAAAGTATTAAAAAATCTATCCGTAAAAGGCCCTGAAATAAAGAAACAAAGTTTTTACAGTTCAACAAAGATATTTTGTTCAATAATTTCAGCTGAGGCTTAGCAGAAGATTTGATGAACCAACAGCTTTTTCGCACACCTGATTTGATTGTTCCCAAATATGTGTAGTATCAAAATAAAAAATCTTACTAGGCCTTAGTTGTTCATAAGTGAACAACCCAAATTTAAGCCAGTGCTACCTATTTAACCGCAAAGAGTTGTAATTGGAAGGTTGAGGCTCAAATCTAGTTTTTTTATTTTATTTTATTTTTAATTTAATTTATATTAAATTATCTTAATATAATATATAAACGTTTAATAAATTTACTGGATACTGAGGCAACGTAGTTCAAAGGTAATTTTTTTTTTAGTTTGTTGTTGATTTTGGAATAAATTTGTTATTTTATTAAGTTCTTTCAAAACAAGAGAATACTTTTTTTATCATGTATGAATGTTAGTATTTCATTAATTCCTACAATGTAACATTCAACGTTGTAACATTCACCTATTAGTTTGAGCGAATTTATTTTTGAGTTTGATTTAAACATATAATTACTTCTCTTGACCATTAATAAACAGTTTTTTGAGATTCAACGTTGTAACATTCACCTATTAGTTTGAGCGAATTTATTTTTGAGTTTGATTTAAACATATAATTACTTCTCTTGACCATTAATAAACAGTTTTTTGAGCTATCTTGCTTATTAATCACAAATTCCTGAATTTATGAATTTTGGGATTATTTCCGACAATATTCCCGCAAATTTAAATTCCTGGGAATTTTACATCACTTCAATGGCCTAAATAATATTTTATCTTATTAATCTGATATTGGGTTGACACTTATCAGATTATCACATTTATCCTTTTCACAGGGGGCATGATTTGATGAAATCGGATGAATTAAAAAAACAGATCAATGAATGTAAATTTATGTTTTTAATTAGTTTACTGTATAATTCTGCTTAACTTCAGCTCCATCAATAATCTGTATTCTTTTTGTCACACAGATGATTCAAGATCCAAACACCACAGTGTTGGGTCTCAGTTTCCTCCAGACTGCCTCTGAGGAGTTGATTTGCCCCCGAGAAGATCTCAGTGTTTGTCGTAAAGATGAACTTAAACGACTGTTTACTGCTCACATTCCGAATGTATTTAAAATTATTTGTGGTGAGTAGCTTTGTTTTTAAAACAGATTTTAACTTTGATATACATTAACACCAATTATCAATTAAGTTACTATACCTAATGAATTATTGTTCTAAAGCAATCCTACTATAGGCCTATATATAAATATAAGCGGTACAGTCAAAAAGTTCCCGGAATGAATTTTTGTAGACATATAGCGCGATTGCCAGCGGTAAATGTGTCTTGCAGTAGTTGTACGACCGCCCAGTTTTTGTAGGTGGTACGACTCCTTGGGAGGGCATATCGGTAGTGGTGGCATAGCTGACTTGCCGTAGTGCAGTATTGGAAAGGGCTTTTCGTGTACCTGCAAGTCTACGTCGTCGGATTTTTGAAAAATGGCATTTCATGAACAGCACGCGAACATTGTTCTTGATTTACTTTAAAAATCACTCAGTGTGACTCTTGAGTTGTTAATTCAAGCTTATGGAGAAGAGGCGATGAAGAAATCCCCCAATATTTTCTTTATCAGCAAACCCAGTGCGCTGTTCATGAAATGCCATTATTCAAAAATCCGACAACGTCGACTTGCAGGTACACGAAAAGCCCTTTCCAATGCTGCACTACGGCAAGTCAGCTATGCCACCACTACCAACATGCCCTCCCAAGGATTCGTACCAACTACTGCAAGACAAATTTACCGCTGGCGATCGCGCTATATGTCTACAAAAATTCATTTCGGGAACTTTTTGACTGTACCTCGTATAATATTATAAATGTGAAAGTATGGATGTTTGTGTGAATATCTGTCTTTCAACCACATGAAATAAACTGGACCAACTGAGCTGAAATTTTGCAGGAATAGAGCCACTACATCAGAAAAGGACATAGGCCCATTCACTTCCTTAAAATCCCCTCGGGATACGCCCCGTGAATGTCCTTAACTTCATTATTTATATTTTATAAGGATGTAAATATTCAAATACTGAATTGTAAACAGCTGTGAATATTAAAATTTGTCAGTTCAAAGAGCAGAAGTAAGATCAGCTGTAATTTTTATTGTGAGCGGTGCCACAGACAACTGCTTGTAGTCTGTAAAAATAATTTATATTTTCTATAGTTTAACTATGTAATTTATAATATCATAAACAAATTAAAATAAATAGTACAGTACTCTGTTCAGTTTTCAACATTTCATGTATAACGGTACAGCAAACTTCCCCGTGCCTGACCACCACAGGCTGTCGCTTCTACTGATTTTTACTCCCCAGAGTTAACTTTTCTCTAACTGGTCGAGATTGGCAGAAAATGGATGATATCTAAGACAGACCTTTGAAAGACTGCCACTGAAATGAGCTATTTCAAATACTAAGGTGGTGTTTGGCATATGATTTTATGAACCAACAGCTTAAATTAAATAAATTTATGTTTTGAATTAGTTTACTGTATAATTATGCTTAACTTCAGCTACATCAATAATCAATGTATTCTTTTTGTCACACAGATGGTTCAAGATCCATAGTGTTGGGTCTCAGTTTCCTCCAGACTGCCTCTGTGGAGTTGATTTGCCCTCGAGAAGATCTCAGTGTTTGTCGTAAAGACGAAATTAAACGACTGTTTACCTATAACTTTAGCAAATTTCCCCTATAGGAAAAATTATGGGTCACAACAGCACCTTCGTACTTGAAATAGCTTTTTCAAAATGGCGGCCAAAGATTATAAATTGGATGAAATCAGATGTAAGTGGTTCAGCAATGACTGATAGTGGTTACTTGTCATTAGGGTATACCTAGCTTATTTTGCTACATAGCGTACAACATCTAAAAGCAATGTTACAATTTCTTTTGAGAAATTCAGCGTTTATGACACTTGTTTTCAGATGTATTGGAGGGTGTGAAGGAGGGGAGGAGTGGCCAGGCTGTAGGGGCTGCAGCACTGCAGGCCGTGTGTCACTTGTTCTCCTGGGTTCCTCTACAATCCCAGGCTACCCATTCTGCACTCTTGGCTCTAGTTTTCCACTTCACCTGCACTCCAGTCAGTTTAATTTATCAATAACCATGATTTTAAGTTTTGTCATGTTCATAAATTTATAAATAGTATACTTAATTCATTAAAAAAACTAAGCTATTTTTTTTAGTTTGGTTAAAAGTGGTTTAGATTAGTTAACAAATATTTTGTACAGTTAAAATTCAACCAATTCATTAACTTAAGTCAACTTTCTAGTTGGAGGTGGGTAGTTTATTTGGTTATTTTAAATTTCTGTTTAGAGTCCTCTTTGATGTATTTGTTAAATTCAATATTACATTATATCACCAAGTAATACACTGACATAATTAAGAAGTATTTTAAGGCTAATATAAATGAAGGATGAGTGTGAGGCGAATGAAAACTTTGTTCAGCTTTGTTACTGAAAAAGACCATCTGTTAAATTTTATCAGGATTATTAGTAGCCGCCAAATCAATCGCAGCTTGATCCAGTTTTGAACCTCAAAGAAATTTTCCCAGAACTTGTGTTGAACTGAAGTTTTCAATGCTCCAGCAGAAACAAAATTTGACACTATATCCATATCATATTTTCATGTATTATTTTGATTTGAGTTTTCCCTTTGATAAAGTAAGGAGTTATAACAGTAACTCCTTACAGGTATGGGGGATATAAAACAAATACCTAAAACAACTTGTATTTAGCAATCATATGACAGAATAAAAATATATTGAAGGGACACAAAAATTTAAATTGCTCAAAAACCTATTAACATTGACTATTAATCAGGCGAAAAAGAACATTTAACAAAATTATAGCGAATTCTAAAAACGTTCAAGCTACTTTGAAACCACTAAATAGTTATGTAGGGAGATCAACAACTACTAGTAGTTCAATTTCTTTTGGTTATAATGAATACAGAATACAGAAAATTTTATTCATAAACATCAAGTTTAGAAGAGGCGTCATACCTGAAAAAATGAGCAAATCATTGAAAACTTTTGTGGCAATCATAATTTTTCAGATTTAATAGATATGCAAATAATACCTGAATAAGAAGCCCATAAATTTCAAATTTATGAACAAAATCATTTTCAACTAAACTTTTTAACTTTGTATTTTGAATTGAAAATGTCTTACTACCCAACTGGTCGTAAAGTGATCTTTACCCTACTACGCAACCGATACTTGCATACTTGGATATAGGATTTGCTATGTATTTTGAGCACTTCTTTAGAAGCGAGGGAGGAATTTTAGCCCAGCCACAGGCATTTGATGGTCTAAGATTTGTTACTATATTTTTGACATCATTCATAAGAATAGGCTCAAAGTGATGTAAAATACTTGTACAGTTTATGTCCCCATTTTTATGTCTCCCCAACAAATTAAATAGAGTTGAGATTTGCAATGGCTCATCATTGGTCTCACCGGAATTTTGCAACTCAATTGTTGGTGCAGATTTGAATTTCCCTGTCTCATGCTCAACAATGTCCCAAGCAGTTTTTTGTTATTTTTTTTTTTATTTCTGAGTAAGACGATTGAGAAACATAGATTTTGCAGCAATGACACATTTTTTGAAGGTGACTGACGTAACCCAAGAAAGCTGGATCGGTAGAGGTTTTTTGCTTGTCTGTGGAGTTCCCTTTAGTGTGCACTTTACACATTGATACCTTGGGTAAACCAAGGTTTATTTGGTCCTGTTGAGCTTTTCTTTGGGACTAGCGGAAAGGAGATATCAAAGTGATATTGAAATGTATTCAGGAAGCTTTTGTATAATGTATTTTCATCCTGACTATTGACCAATACATTGGACCAATACTCTGTTTCCAGTGAACATAGAAAGTTCTGTGTGTTTTTGTCATTAAGAATGTGGGTTTTTGCTTTTGTTTCAACTTTCCTGTGTTGTGCTTTTTGGTCACAAATTATTTGTACTTTTACATACTGTGCAGTGTGATCAGATAAACCCATTTCAAATATAAAACATTTAGTAAAAACTGCCTCTGTGTTGTTAACATGTTATCCATACAGGTTTGAGACGCTTTTCCTATTCTTGTTGGAGAATTCAGTGTGACAGTGTAAGTTGTATGAGTTTAATATGTTCAAAGATTCCTCTGTTTTGTTATCTTGTTTTATGAAATCAATGTTAAAATCGCCACACATAACAACCATTTGGTTAGGAAATCTTAATCCAACAAATTTCAACATTGTGTCTTATTGATGAAAGAACAAATTCAATTTAGCCTCGATATAACAAGAAGGGCCGTATACACATATCACAATGGCGCAGTGAGCCAACTCCACCTGACAGCACTCAAAGGGATATTGAAACTACACAACTCTTTGATTTCATTTAAAGGAATTGACCGACTTAGCAAAAGACAAACACCTCCCCTTGGCCGCTCTGGTCTTACATAGGTCAACGCTAAATTGTATCCATCGAAATTATCAAGCAAACATGAGATGCCTTCTTTTTAACCAGTATTCCTTATGAAAAAGAACATAATATTTCTGGCACTATCTGCAATTGATTGAAAAGCATATTTAGTTCATAAATTTTAAAACCATTTAATCCTTCAATATTAGAATGAAAGATTCCAATGGTGTTTATCGGTTGAGATGATTGCATTGCCACGTCAATCATTTTATCTTTATCACTTAGGTCACAATAAGATTCCTACACCTTTGTCTAAAAAACTTTCGTTTGGTTTTATCAATGCAGTGGGATGACTCTCGAGGGAAATCCTCCTTGGAGGAAGGCTGGCTACATTAGCATATGTCGTGATCTCGACACAGGCATCCACAGAAGCATCAGAATTTTGTTGAATAGCTGCAGGTATGGAAGGTGACAAGACTGGCTCATTTGTTGATGTGGTAGAAGCATCAGGCTTTTGGACAGTTGGTGATGAGAGTACAGGCCAGCCATGAAGTGGAGGTGTCAAGAGTTTCTCATCAGTTGGAGCTTTCCTTTGCTTTAAGTTTGTTGGATCTTATTTATTTATTTATTTATTTCAATTTTAATGCCACAAAACAGAATTAATCCAATGACATTGTAGCATAATGCAAATACAATAATAAATAACAGCACTACATGCAAGTGACAAAATATGAGTTAATAAACATTAAATAGTCAGACACTGATGAGGCCGTCCATATTATCGTGCAGTTGGTTATCACATACACAGCTCATCAGAATATGAATGAATGAATGAATGAATATAAAGATTTATTCCAGTAAAATACAAAAAAGTTACATTGCAAAATAAATTATCTGTACTTGCATTTAAACAGCAAAAAAACCTTGACGCATCTTCATGTATTATTAAGAGTAAATAAATAAATAAAGTTACATGCTATGAATATAAGTACCTTATTAAGTATAAATGTAAAAAATTACAGACTGTAAGAAGGTCTATGGAATAAGCCGACATGGGCACAAATGCCTGTGCGTCAGCTTCAAGATGCGTCCTCAATAAAATTACCTTAATTTAGATTACCACTAACTAGGCTACTTATCTTTATTTAACAAATGCAAGCATTACTTAATCACTATCATAACATCAAAATCAACACAATAACATAACTATAATACTATTCAAGCAAGTAAATTTAAGCATGCTAAGTAGCATATCATTCCAGAGGATTACAATGGGCAAACAGGCAAGTTCAAAAGTACAGTAGTAAATAATAATAATTTATAGTAATGAAAACAATTATTTTCATAAAGCTACATAGGATGATTCAATTTTTGTTGTGAAAGAGGCCAAGGTCAGCGAAAATATGTCAACATAGCGAGGTAAATCATTGCACAGTCGCATCATCACATTAATTAGACTGTGCACTCCCAAAGTTGAATGTGCAAAGCAAGGTCTGAATAAAGGGCGGACCCTGGACGAGGGGTGAGGAACAAGGAAATTCACCCTCGCCAACATGTCACAACAATAAACGCCGCCGTTAATAAGCTTATATAAAAACACCATTAATCCTATTTCACGGCGCTTGCGTAAACTATCAAAGTTGAATAACTGCAACAAATCCGAATGTGAAACAAGGAAAGGGTAAAATCCAAACTTATGTATTAACAAAAATCGCAGGAATTTAATTTGTATTTGTTTGATTATATCTGTAAGGTAACGTTGATATGGGTGCCAGATAATGTAGCCAAACTCCAACTTAGATCTAACCAGACAAAAAAAAATAGTAAATTTAAAGTGAATTCATTTTTCAAAAAATATCCCGATCTAAATATAAATCCAAGCGTTCTATAGGCTTTCTTACAAATGTCGATCACGTGATCAGAGAAACAGAATTTTTCATTGAAAATTACTCCTAAGTCTCTAAGAACCGATTGAACTGATAAAAAAGAGTTTTCTAGAGAATACTGGAAATGTATGAAGTTTTGAGTTTTTCGCGTTTACCTAACAACCACACATTTATCGACGTTAAAACTCAACCCAGTGCGACTCCAGACAACTAAGCGGTCCAAATCTTCCTGGAGAAGAGAACAGTCCGCGATGCTGTTAATCTCTTTAAAAATTTTAATATCGTCTGCATATAATAAAATATTATTATCTTGTGATTCATTCCTCCAGAGTGAAAGTAGACTGCTTAACTCTTTCACAACTTTGAACTTTCCTATTTTGTCAAGATGGAGCCTGTGCCTAGAATAGTCATCTCTCACCAGTTTATCGTTTACATGAAGGAAATGGAAAATATGCCTAGTTGTGTTTGGTCATTTACCCACTTTTTGATCATACAATTCACAAAGGCAATTTCATCACTGACTTTTACATCATAGAGGACCAAAATTGACAGATAAATAACATTGGTAACGTTTCCTAAGGGTTCTGACATTACTAGTGCTTCACTTATTTCTTGATGGTGGGAGGTCAAGTTGGGTTTTATGTTATTAGTCCCTCCAATTACCAACACAACATATTTTGTTGTTTGTTTGTTGCATATTGAGGTAAAATTTCCATCCATTATGACTTGGTTTAGTTTATCACCAGGCTTTAGAGAAGAGGTTACGTTAAAACTATCTGATAAAAATACACTAAGTTTTTGCTGAAGTGTGCGGCCATGGCTGTCGGACAGTAAAATTACTTTGTTATGGGCACAGGGGGCAGTGTTAGACTTAGTAATTGTTTATTAACGTACGATCTTCAAGGTAGCTTTTCCGCCTGGGAGTTCTTATCATCCAATTTACTCACTCAATTGTGTTTTGGTTTCCTGAGCGTTTTTTTTTTTTGGTTCGATGAAAGTGGTATGCTTTTCTCTTTCTTTTGAGATAGAGTGTAGTTTCTTATACTTGTCAACTTCTTTGGTTAGCTTATCACAGTCAGTCTTCATTCTTTCCAATCATTTTTTCTTTTATTAGTATTTCTTCTTGTTGTTTATTACGGATTCCATTAATTTTTTCTAGATCGTCTTGCAGTTTTTTAATCTCAATTGTAGATTCTTCATCACAGGATATGGATTCTTCCGTGTCAATTTTTCTTAGCTCCTTTTCTTTCTCTAACAGGTCTTTATGGTATTGGCATTCGTCAGAAACACTTTTTAGCTCTTTAGTTAAGTCTTCGTTTACCTTAAGACAAGCATCGTATTTATACTTAATAATGTTACTATTCCTGGAATAATATAAACTATGGATTCGTTAGAGTACTTTTGGGATATAATTCCCAAAAGCCTGTGCAGGTAAATTGAGGTATCAATAACTTCTTCATTAATCAGTTCTGAATTTAAATCTTTTTCTACAGACAACTTGTGATTATTTCTTTGGGCTCAGGAGATCATTTTAAAATAATTTCCTTTAAAAAGTCGTTAGAGATATTACACTACTCCCGCCGAAAGTTGAATACTGAGTTTACAGGGCTGCGCTGCAGAACATCATAATTGAAGACGCTTGTCATTAATTCTCTGATAAATCACTTTAGTAGCGCCAGACGCCGACAGATGGCGTGGGCCTTCAGTCTTGACGAGGCGAATGGTCCAGCAGCTTGCAGTTGTGGTATTTCATATGCCGAGGTTGGCATCTGTGTCACATGAAGTGCGCAGTGGAGTACTTTTAACAGTTCAAACTACTTTGCCGTTGACAACTAAGCAGTTTAATGTTGAATATTTGACTTAACCCATTCGCGTATTTCGATGTCTTGATCTTGCCGCTACAGCCGAGCGCCTGGCAATACTTTGACGAAGTGGTCTCGCCGATCGCGCGGGTGTCGTTAATGAAACTTGGCCTAGTAGTTACTGGTTTCTCCTCGCCGACGGTGGCACCATGGCTGTTTTGGTTAACGTGCTATACTGACGAGTAAAGCGTTGAAGTTGTTCAGAGATGTATGGGTTCGATTCTCGTCCATGCGCAATCTCTATTAGGCTTGCAAATAAGTTGGTGGGAGGGCCCAACTAAAATAAATGGTGACTGGCTTGGGTGGAAGCTGACAGCATTTGTACATGTAATAGGAATTGCAGTGGACACCTGTTTTGCTCCTTTTTACCCTTGTATAGAGAAGCAGGACACATTTAATTTTTTATTTTTTATTAATTAAATCAGCATTATGTCAGGAGATATGGACAATTAAAAAGGACATAACCAAAATATTAGACCAAATACAGACAAAATAAACCTATTACAATTAAAGCTTGAGAAATAAAAAAATTGGTACGTCAAAGGGTTAAAGAACAAAGTTTATTACTTACACTGTTAATCATATAATATATATTTCATGTTGGATAACCACGAGTCATTACTAAAACCCACTTATTTCAGTGTTTTCAGGACTGCGATTTTAAGAAATACTAACTACCCCACTTCCATACTACAAACCAATATTAAGATAAATATTAATAAAACA
The DNA here is from genome assembly GCA_035578135.1 of Flexamia atlantica. NCBI lineage: Eukaryota > Metazoa > Arthropoda > Insecta > Hemiptera > Cicadellidae > Flexamia > Flexamia atlantica. The sequence goes on along the minus strand of JAQJVK010000001.1, from coordinate 192,201,200 downwards.
ACTGTGCAATGGTTTAGGTTAATGGTATTTAATAAATGTACTAGATGTCCATGTACAGCCTTTACTGTTGATGTTCATGTACAACATGTACTTTTGATTTTAATACTTACTTCTGTTAATGTAATATCCCATTTACTCCCCCTATTTAGACATTCTAATTCTTCAACACCCTCGAAGTCCACTCAGTGTCAGGCTATTGAGAGTCTACCCTATTAAATAATTTATTATTTATTTCTAAAACATTATTCTACAACAGCCAACAAATTGTTCCCTACATGGACAAGGTGATAGTAGATTGGTGAGTGGAATGAACACCATGACCTTTTCGGGTTAATTTCTTGTCATTCTATCTCTCTGTGTGTTATGCTAGAGCAATACATGATTTTTGAAAATATGAACTTTGATATTGGCTTAAATTGAAAATATTTTAGTATAGAAAGATCGATACTGCACAAACAATTTTGACCTGATGGAAACTGGTTTTGTCCGAGGTGTGCATATACTTCAATAGATAAAATTCATGATGGCGTTGAAATTGGGATAAGTTACTGAATTCATTCCTGTTTGAGTATTTGTCTCATAAAATAGCCTTTAAAATAATTACGTACAGTCAAACATATTTACTCTTGCTTGGGACAACATACTGAGCTGAAACTTTCATTTGTTTATTTCCAGGACAACCTTGGTGTCTGCGCTCTAGCTGTGCTGAACGAAGTATTGTATAAAAATTGTGTTCCTCACTCTCTGCTGCCGTCAGTGTTTGTCGTCTGCACCCAGAATCATCAGCTGTTGCACTTGGTGTTGCAACAGAGCGATCTCGCCAACATTGATGAAAAGTGAGTTGGTGCTGCATTCAGTTTGATTAAACTGGGTAAATATAGTAAATGGAATGTTTTGTTTCATGAATATGTACCAATAGATAATAGATAATAATTCTTTATTTACATTATTCATTGAGAAAAGCAAAATGTCACTAAAACTAACACTAAAGATTAAAAGGTCTGTGTTTTTTAAAGTTGCGCCTCCAGTTTTCAAACTCATCCACTGTGTAGAAGGCTGATGAGGACATGCGATAAGGTTTTTTCTTAATTTCTTCTCACATTGGACGTTTTTCACCTCTTCTGGCAGGACGTTGAGGAATTTTGCTCCGATTGTTTTTCATTGAGTGTGAGATGATGGATCAGAAGTACTCTGTTGTTGGCTCTACTAGTATTATAACCGTGTTTGTCAGTTCCTCTCTGTAGGTGTTGTCTTTTAGCATGCAAGGCAGTTTCTAGGATGAAAAGGCTCATCACAGTTAACATCTTTAGTTGTTTAAAGGCAGTGCGGCATGATTTTTCTAGATCCAAGGCCTGCTAGAATTCAAACTGCCTTTTTTTGTAACTAGGATCCTCTTTGTGTTTGTTCTAGTGGAATTTCCCCACACCGCTATCCCATATTGAACATGTGCCTCAAACAGAGTACGCTTCTTTTGTAGTTCCACCACTTGATTTGTATCTTTACCTCCGTAGTACATGCAGAGCTGAGCTGAGTTTACTGCACTAATTGTCTAGGTGTTCAGACCAGAAACGTTTATCATCTATTACTACTCCGAAATATCTTGCTTGTGACGCATCGCATATTGCAGTCCTGCAACCTCTTTTCTTCCCAATGATGTTAATCTCTTGGCTCTTTTTCTCATTCGTTACTATACTGTTAGAATGGCACAGCAGTGGTGTTTGAGGTAGTGAGGAAGGCACTGTGAAGATTATATACAAGACAGGTCCCAGGACTGAGCCTTGGAGAACTGATTATTGCTGGTTTGGATATGGTTTCCATGAAGATATTTGTTTTTAAGTTCTTGACCTCTACTGCTTGGGATCTGTTAGGTAAGTTGCTTTTGAACCATTCTCCTGCAGTGCTCCTTTCTCCCATGTTCTTGAGTTTTTTAAGAAGCAAGTCATGACTGATACAACTAAAAGCTTTGCTATAATCTAAGAAAACCAAGGTTGTTGTGTCGCCTTCCTCAATGGCTTTTATGATGTTTTCTATGATGTTGATTTACTTGCTGTGAAGCCATGCTGTTCTTCTGTCAATAGCTGATGTAGTGAGAGATGCTGCAGAAGTCTTGTTAAAACAATCTTTGCATTTATTTTGAGAAGGTAGAAAGGAGTGATATTGGTCTGTAGTTCTAGGTTTCAGCTGGGTCACCTTGTTTAAATTTTAAATACACTTTGGCGATTTTTAGATTATTTGGAAATTTTTCCTGTACCATCTATGAACAAAAGCAGAACTGCTTGAAATCAGCCATAATTTTAGTAGATCACCTGAAATTGTGAAACTCTTTATTATAAACAGACATAAATGTCCATTCAATTCATTTGATCTTTACATTTATCATGAATCATTACACCCTTACAACTTTATCCTTTGTACACAGTATTAAAATGGAAATAACATTAATTTCAGTTGGAAAATATCCCAAAGCAATCATTAATATTGTTTGTGAGGATGTTAAAGAAAAGCAGGGTTCTCCTGAACTATCTCTTTTAAATGACAAAGTGGTCAGTGGTCATGAAAATTTCCATTTTATTGTGATACAAGTATTGTTCTGTGGACATATTTTTAGGTAAACCACTTTTCAGTAAGTTTCCTTGCCACCTTGGCAATTGACCTATCTGAAAATCATTGGCATTTCCGAGCACTTAACACTTAAGATTTTCTACTCCTCTTGCAACATCTTGAACTGAAAAGTGTGCTGGTGGTGCAGGCCATGGATACTTCAACCGTCTGTCAAAAGAAACTAGACAAACAAAATTTTCTAGAAAGGCATTATAGCCAGCTATTGAAAAATTTCCGACAAAAAAGTTAGACAAAAAATACAAAAAAATAAAAAAATTCTATAAAATTTAATATGTTTACCATTTTTATTATGGTAGCCTATATCCTCTAAAGTGATAGACTATAGTTAGTTATTCTAATGTTAATTGTTGTGTTAAAGGATTTATCGGCTAAAACCATTATGTTCCATAGGGATCAAAATAGGTTGGATTTAAAAATATTATATGACTCTTTTTACAAATTGAATATGTTTCTTTTATATACATTTCACAGATAGTACATAAAATTGTTTTCACCACACTACGACGAAATCACCTGTTTTACAAACGTCAAACGCGTACCGAAACACACTGTTTGCCGCCACAGGACCGAAAATGTTGGGGGCCCTAGGGCCGAAAGTCAGCTGATCATTTATTTGTTTGAAACAACGTCAGAACATCACATAATTATACGGCATTCAATAGGTTCCAAAGACAGGATAGTTGTGATCATATGATTTTCATAGCTGTGTTTGTTTGAATCATGATAAAGAAGTTGTATCGTCGCTCATAACCTTAAAGTTTTGTTTTCAAGTGAGTCAAATAATAATCTTTTTTTTAATTATTTAGGGTAGGGTGAAGTGGGGTAAGAGTAACCGGGGGGCTAGTGTAACCACGGCTTATCACTCAACTGATAAGATAATTTTGGACCTAAATACTATCATATCTTGTTATTTGGATCTTCCTTTGTTATATTTGGCCTAAAGAATGCATATAAAATATATGCAAGTAATAGTTTTAGAATGTTTAAAAAAAGCTTACATTTCCACTCCATCAGCAAGTGCCGACCTCAAATTTTGACAATTTTTCATACTCACATTTTTAATGTAAATTTGGCAGTTTTTGGTTTACAAACTAATGTTTGCATGTAGAATCTGAATATAATTTCAGATCTATGCTATTTCCTATTGTTTAGTTTTTCCAAGTGTGGTTACTCTTACCCCTGAAATTTTGCAGTCGGGGCAAGTGGCTTTTTGGATTCGGGGCAAGTGTAACCATGGTTCGACTCATATAATATCCAGTAAAGAAAAAAAAACTTTGTTGTAAATATAAAATTAGGAATTTAGAAGATAAGATAAAATTTGACACATATTGTTACTGAGTTAAGTTGGTTTGAGAAGAAAAACATAATTGTTTGTGAGTGAACTGCTTAAGTGATTATATAACTTTTACGTTAAACTTACCCCGCTTTATAATTTAGGATTTTCTTGCCCAAATGTAAATAAAAAAAACAATATTACTGTGAGATTTATTCTACACATGTTAAACAACATTAAAAACCTTGTAAGTACCATTTAATGATGTGTTTTTTATGTTTTAACAGTAATCTTTCCGTTTTGCATGTTTTGCGTTTTTCACAAAACACGAGAAGAGGTTCACAAAAAAGTTTGTAACTTGAGTAAAAATTAAGATATTTTAATAAGTCAAAAAGTCTTGGAATCAGCAAAAGATTTGGAATCTGGCCACTTGCCCCATATCTCTTTTTCATTGCTTTATATATTTTTAACAGGCAGAGGTTACACTTGCCCCGAACCCTGGGGCAAGTGTAACCACAAAACACAAAATTTTTAGTAATTTTTTTTACCAAAAAAAGATTTTATTTTTAAATAACAATGCATATTGTTTTAAAGCCCATTAGTCAAAGTTTATGCATAAAAAATTTTCAGAACTATATCATGTATAACAAGATGGCAATTTGAAGTCAAAGCTGAACTATGCCAAAACGTGGTTACACTTACCCCACTTCACCCTATATTTCATTGTGTAGTGTGGTGAAAAATAGCGTTCGCACCTCGGCCGAAACGGTTTTGCTTGATCACTATTTTTGCTTTAAAATACTACTATGAATCTGAAATCACCTGTTTTCATTTTGTGTTTATCACCTGCAAAAATTCATTATTTCATTGTTTACTATATGGAAAAGCAATGTTTACTACGGAAAAGAAATGTTTACTACGGAAAAGTAACGTTATTATCTTTTTTTAACGATACAAAAAACATTTGTTATCATTTTACCAACTGATCAAATAATTAGTCTTTGTAGTATGGCAAAAAGTAATGTTCAAAACACAAGTCGTTTGAATATTCGAGTCAATATGTTTGAAGTGCCAGATTTTTCGAGCATATTATCTTCAAAGACCCACTTTCCACTCTTGTTATGAAATTAATATTGTGTTTCAGCTACATTAATAAGCTTACAGAGATGTCACACCTGTGTCTGTCGAAGCACTGGCACAGGATAGAACAGAACCACTTATTTCCAGTCAACGACTTCCTGTACGCATTGTACCAATACACCTTCCGACAGCCTTCTGTCACAGCTTATTATGCCTGCCTTGAGGTTTGGACATCACTGCTCGATTACCTGGCTGACAAAGATGCTGTTCATATTCAGAAGTAAGCATGAAACTTGATTTTTTTTAGTTAGGCCCAAGTATAGTATTTAGTAACATATAGTAATTTAAGAACTAGAATAAAATATCCTCCCATTTTCAACATTTTGATTACCAAATAATTAAGTGAACTCTAAATTTAGTTAATTTAAATAAAGCATAGGTCTAGTGAATTTGAAAAAAAAATATTTATATTCAAGGAAACTAAAGTCCATTAAAAAATTGTTATTCTCTAAAGATGTATGTTTTTTGTATGAGGAGTTTAAGTCTTCGCAAGGTAAAGTAGACCTGCAAAAATTGTTACCATTGAATATTTTTTATTTGATTCAAAAGCTAATAAAAATTAATCATTATCCTAAAGGTATGAGGAGTTTGCAACAGCTCTGGTGGAAGCTATTATAAAAAAGATGAGAACGGAACAGGAATTGGATGATGAGAAAACTGATGATGATGTAAGTACCTGCCTAATAATTATTTTCCATAGGCTAAGACAAAGCACAAAATATGCTAGAGATTCACGTTAAAATTTTATAAAGTTGGTAAACTACTGATAAAAATCACAGAAGATGTTCCCAAATACAGAAATGTTACCAGATTTTCCGTACATGTAAAGGTTACATCCTACATGAATAAATTCTGAATGATAGAACTTGTTTGGACCACAATACGTTCACGCATAAACCGTATCACAAAATACAGGCACAACAAAAAAAAGTATCATAAACTAGGAACTGATGCAATTAATTAAGTGGTATGTGAGAGTCAAGATAGGGTAAGGTTTGCTCCCACCAAGATGTCACATGATGAGAATAACATTTGTAAACATGTATAGCATTTCAGTTTAGTAAGCCTAGTATAAATAGTTTTATAATTTTGAAATTAGAGGAGTATTTTAAATATTTAATATTATTGTAGGAGGAAACAGAGCGACAAGTCTTCATTAGGCATAACATCGAGGTCATTGGGAAAATTGGGGACATTGTACCTATGGCAACCTGCTCTCGAGTGGTAAGTATTTTTTCCAGTTTGTTGATCTGTTTGTATATTTTGGTTTTTTTTTTAGCTAATTCATTCTGTAAGGAAAAAGCTATTACTGTAATCCTCATGGTAAGACCTAAGTCCGAGACTATGGTAACTTTTTGTTTTGGAACCCCCAGTAGCAAAAAACACTATTATATACACGTATAACTAGACTAGATACGGAATGGAACCGGCACGGAAAGGCGGCCACGGCGCTTGAAACGTGCACGGGGTGGGGGCCAGGACACGAAAAGGCGGCCAGCTCTATGGAAAGGCGGCCACGGCCGCTTATTCGTTCATATTACAAGTTTATTTTTATGTAGTACTGTGCTGCGATCTACTTTTAAGTTGCGGCTGATTTGAGCAGAAGTCTGTGTTGGCTGTCTGCTAACTCTGTCTATTGTGTGGTAGTTTCACACTCGCTGAGGCCTATACACTAGGATTTAAAGTTAAAATCACGACGAGTAATTAGTAGTGTAATTTTGAGAATTTATTATTACTAAACACAGACTGTTACGAAAAAAATTGTGATTTGATTTAAGTCCGTTTATGTTTGAAGCAATGAAACGTGGTTATATGTTTGTAATAAACTTGCGGAATCCTGGATTGTTAATTTGATTGCATTCTTTGAAATAAAGAAATTCTAATACTTTTAATCACTAAATTTCCATATTAAATTACCAATCAGTTTTGGTGAAGAAGAAAAGAGTTATTTTCTATTTCTATACTGAGCTATATTAATCAGTTGTTAAAACAGTTGATTTGCTCTGAGGTTTTGCATTGGCCTAAGGTTTTCTTTTTCATTCAATACTTACATAGAATGGAAGTTTGAAAGCTACTTTCTTTATTTTGTAAAATTAAAATGACGAATATAATATTTAATCATTTATTCATAATCACTGCTAACACTATATTTGTCCAAAGAAAATAACGATCGATACAGATTTAGCTTTAATATGGGTACTACTAAATATTTCTATGGTTTTAGTAAACTATTTGCGTAGAAATAATGAATTAACTATTTATCTAAATAATAATTAAGAATTAATTAACATTTTGATTGCAAAAAATAATTTTTCACAAGTTCTAAACGTTAGCAATAGTCTACTAATTCCATAAGGAATGCAAACTTTTGAGTTCCCGCAAAACAGTTTTAGGACGTTAAAATTTAAGTATCTAGGCATACATTAAAGGAATAGAAAAAACTTTACAAACCTACAACACTTAGTTTCCTGTCTCTTTTTAACTGTATGTAGGCTATTTTTACCTATAACTTTTTATCAGCTCGAGAATTCCCAAACTTTTTTAGTTAGTTGGGTCCAATAAGTCATATTTTTGTAAAAAGTTCATATATTAATTGATTAAATTTAGAATTTTATATATTTTTAAAATAAGATAAAGTATAAACTAAAAATTCAGCATTTGAAAAATTGCCCTACAAGTGTATTATGAGGTTGAAATGGAAGTAACCGAGAGAATTAATACTAATTTCTTGAAAATATACATTGTCCCAAATTTGAGTAGGTTCTGCATGTAAGCGCAGAAAATGTAGATTTTTCTCAGTTGTTTATGTTGTGCCTCTAAAATAGTAATAAATTGTTTGTGAAATAATAAAATGGTTGTTCATTCGTCAAGTATTATTTATTTTTAAATATGTTGTTTTACAGTATTTTCTGCCATCCAATTATCTAAGAATATTACCTCAGAAACTAAAATGGATGATATAGTTAAATGGTACGGTTTGAAATTGAAACTTGATACTGCAAACAAAGCTATGTCTAATTGGTTCTAGTTTACAGTAATGTACTTAGTTTTAAAGTCAAAGCTAGTTAATACTAATTTAGTCAGTTGTGACTTAGTTCAAGTCGTTTAAAATAATGATGTAAAGAATAAAATATACATAGGCAAGTGAAAACGAATCTAACAAGGTGTGACACGTCTTCACAGGAATCTTTTTCTAAGTTTTATGAGGTAAATGGCTCTAAAATAATTTATGGGGCTCATCTGCACAGCATGTAGTCTCCTTTTTTTTTACAAACTCCCAAGGACAGTACGCTGTGAAGTGTGAGCTCGCACTCTTTGGAAATGTTTGATGCAAGCATTATGGGTATATGTTTAAGACTTTCCATTAGTTTTGTGGTTTTTTGAATGATGTTGTTTTTGCTAATATCATATTATTTTACTTTATCCTACCAAGTTTGCTGTAGTCGAAATTCATTGGATGTAAACCGTACAATATTATAATCTTGTAAGTAATCTTAGAGTTTACATGAAAGACGATGTGGAAGCAATCTCGACTAGCTATGAGGAATCTGAACGTAGTAGCGTCGGAATTCTTTTCAATGATTTAAATTCGAATTCAGCTGAGGGAGTTATTTATTAATGTCAGAATGATTTGTGAATATACAGGCTCAAAGTTGTGGATGTTGAAGACCATGACAGGAGTGTAAATATGGTATTTGAAACTAGTGCCAAGACACAATATTCCCTCCAAGAACCGGGACAGATCACAGAAATGAAGCTTGAAGATTCCAACTCGAAGACTACAGATTATTTAACACATAAGAGAAAGAATAAATATGGGTTTGTTTTATAATGTTACAAAACCCAAGATAAACCAAAAAATCCCGTTAATCTCTCAAGTAAACGGACACGAACAAACTGCAGACTGAGTGGAAATGTTTAGTTTGAATACAACTAAGGAATCTATGATTGTCACCAGGGTTCTAGAAAGCAATGTGAACACCAGATGAAATCTGGAATCGGGCAAAAAAAGTGGCGAGGGAATGCAAGATGAGGCAAGAAACTGAAGCTAACACCAACAGGAGGTTAAAAGTAAAGGTTAACATCATTAGGACAGTAGATTTCATCAATGATAACATTGCGATGGTGATTTCCTCGGTAGCAAGGAATCACTTAGCTATCACCCAAAACTCATTCGTGTAGTTGTGATCGTATAAAACTGCTGTGAAAAAAAACTATCAAACTGGGAGCCTAAGCCGACATTTAGGATTTCACTGATTAGTGAGGAACAGATTTTGATAAATTTTATACACTCGTCGATCTACACCGATACCGACTTTTAAACTTTTCACAGAAGCTATAAATGCAACATCAAATGTTCGTGCATATTTGATGACATTTTCCTGAAGAGCAGGGAACTATTTAAGAAGTTTCCTTCATCGATGCATAAATAAATTCTTCGGTGGTTTTCATTGTGTGAATGGCCAGAAAAGATTTTACAGAAGCTAATTAAATTTCATCTCTGAAAAGCGAAAAGGAGACTTTCAGGAAAATCATTCTCTTATATTATTTACGGTCGTTATTAAATAAAACGTTTTGACGCCCAAAACTTTTTTATTTTTTTTTTAACAGCTTGTTTAAAATGCACCGGGTATTTGCATTTAACCCGGTAGAACTCGAGGTTGGTCTCGGGTGATACTGAAACACAGAGTAACCTCACATGTAATATGTTACGACAATAATAAACGACAAATAATGTAATAATATATATAAGATTTGCCTTAATAAGAGATTTTAATCAATTTTTAAAAGGCGAAGAACGAATTGAAAATTTTGCAGGAATAGTGTTACAATATCAATAGACTATGACCATTTTGACACAAGTACGTTAAAAAAAGCTTTAATTAAAATTTGACGAGGAAATAGGGGATGCAAATGGTCGTAATAAGACAATATAAGTGTAAGGTATTTAGATATAAGTAATCAAGTGATTTCATACAAAGATAATAGAGTAAATAGAAAAAAAATTACACTGGGTTAAAAGCTAGCTTAAAGCAGCATTTAGACATTAAATTGATTAATTTCTCTGGGGCGTTCCTCATTTCCAACTCACGACGGTCTTAGAACTTAAGTGCATGAAAAGTGCACAAGGGTGAGAATTACGGTAAAGTGTCTCTGGACTAAAATTATTCCCCGCATTTTTTTTAATTTTTTGAGACGGTAATATTTTATCTAGCATTAAAATTAAGTAAGAGTTAGAATATCTTTAGTTTTTCCGACTTTTTGCGCATAAGGGCTAAACTAAACATACTTTAAGCCTAAAAATGAGTCCATTCGACTGGAAAAGTGCAAAAACATACATTTAGACATATAAATTGATTAATTGCTATTGGGCGTTCCTCATTTCCAACCCACGACGATCTTAGACACTTAAGTGAATGAAAAGTGCACAAGGGTGAGAATTATGGTTAAATGTCTCTGGACTAAAATTATTCTCCGCATTTTTTGAATTTTTCGAGACGGTAATATTTTATCTAGCATTAAAATGAAGTAAGAGTTAGAATATCTTTAGTTTTTCTGACTTTTTGCGCATAGGGTCTAAACTAAACATACTTTAAGTCTAAAAATGAGTTCATTCGACTGGAAAAGTGCAAAAACATACATTTAGACATATAAATTGATTAATTGCTATGGGGCGTTCCTCATTTCCAACCCTTGACGGTCTTTACTTAAGTGCATGAAAAGTGCACAAGGGTGAGAATTACGGTAAAGTGTCTCTGGACTAAAATTATTCCCCGCAATTTTTTAAATGTTTTGAGACGGTAATATTTTATCTAGCATTAAAATGAAGTAAGAGTTAGAATAGCTTTAGTTTTTCCGACTTTTTGCGCATAAGGGCTAAATTAAACATATTTTAAGTCTAAAAATGAGTCCATTCGACTGGAAAAGGAAAAGTGCCAAAACATACATTTAGACATATAAATTGATTAATTGCTATTGGGCGTTCCTCATTTCCAACCCACGACGGTCTTAGACACTTAAGTGCATGAAAAGTGCACAAGGGTGAGAATTACGGTAAAGTGTCTCTGGACTAAAATTATTCCCCGCAATTTTTTAAATGTTTTGAGACGGTAATATTTTATCTAGCATTAAAATGAAGTAAGAGTTAGAATATCTTTAGTTTTTCTGACTTTTTGCGCATAGGGTCTAAACTAAACATACTTTAAGTCTAAAAATGAGTTCATTCGACTGGAAATGTGCAAAAAACATACATTTAGACATATAAATTGATTAATTGCTATGGGGCGTTCCTCATTTCCAACCCACGACGGTCTTAGACACTTAAGTGCATGAAAAGTGCACAAGGTTGAGAATTACGGTAAAGTGTCTCTGGACTAAAATAATTCCTCGCATTTTTTTAAATGTTTTGAGACGGTAATATTTTATCTAGTATTAAAATGAAGTAAGAGTTAGAATAGCTTTAGTTTTTCTGACTTTTTGCGCATAAGGGCTAAATTAAACATATTTTAAGTCTAAAAATGAGTCCATTCGACTGGAAAAGTGCAAAAACATACATTTAGACATATATATTGATTAATTGCTTTTGGGCGTTCCTCATTTCCAACCCACGACGGTCTTAGACACTTAAGTGCATGGAAAGTGCACAAGGGTGAGAATTATGGTAAAATGTCTCTGGACTAAAATTATTCCCCGCATTTTTTTAAATTTTTTGAGATAGTAATATTTTATCTAGCATTAAAATTAAGTTAGAGTTAGAATATCTTTAGTTTTTCCGACTTTTTGCGCATAGGGGCTAAACTAAACATTTTAAAGTCTAAAAATGAGTCCATTCAAATGGAAAAGTGCAAAAACATACATTTACTTACTTACTTACTGCTGTGGCCACAGGTACCCCAAGTGGTACTTGGCCTCTCCAACACAATGCCTCCATAGATCTCTGTTTCTTGCGTCTTCCCTTGTTCTACCCAGTTTTCTTAAGTCTTTTTCCACTTGGTCCCACCATCAAAGTTTTGGTCTTCCAAGGGGTCTTCTGCCTTCTGGGTTGTTCTTTAGGATGTTCTTTGATAAGGAGCTACTTTCTTTTCTTAAAATATGTCCTGCCCATCTTAACCTTCTCCTTCAAACCTCAGCAACGACATCTGGATCTTTATAAAGCTCTCTAAGTTCTTGATTGTGTCTTAATCTCCATTGTCCATCCTCAAAAATCGGTCCATAAACTTTTCTTAATATTTTATTTTCAAACATTATAATCTTTCTTTCTGTTTTCTTACTTAAACGTCAATTCTCTGATCCATATAAGAGTACAGGTTTGATGATCGTGTTATATATCCCAAGTTTGGTGGTGTTGGATAATATCTTTGAGCTAAGTAGTTTGTGACAGGCTAAAAAACTTTTCTGTGCTAGGTTTAATCTATTCTGAATTTCTACATCTTCATTATTATTACTGGTGAGGATGACTCCCAAATATTTGAAATTTGTCACTTCTTCAAATTTAAATTCTTCAATTTCAATGTGGTTTCTATTTTGGTTCCTAAATTGATCAATGTTTTGTGTTCGTCCACAATTCATAAACTTGGTTTTATCCTCATTTATGTGGAGTCCCATTTTTCATGTATGATGTCTTTAGATACATAAATCTAAAAACATACATTTAGACATATAAATTGATAAATTGCTATGGGGCGTTCCTCATTTCCAACCCACGACGGTCTTAGACACTTAAGTGCATGAATAGTGCACAAGGGTGAGAATTACGGTAAAATGTCTCTGGACTAAAATTATTCCCCACATTTTTTTAAAATTTTTGAGACGGAAATATTTTATCTAGCATTAAAATTAAGTAAGAGTTAGAATATCTTTAGTTTTTCTGACTTTTTGCGCATAGGGGCTAAACTAAACATATTTTAAGTCTAAAAATGAGTCCATTCGACTGGAAAAGGAAAAGTGCCAAAACATACATTTAGACATATAAATTGATTAATTAGTTTCTTACCTCCAACCCATGACGGTCCTTTGCTGAGTAGTGGTTATTAATCCACATTTTTTATGAGATTTAAATAGGTCTCTAATATAAAATCCGTTCAAAATGGCAATCGTTTTAGCTTTAGAAAAAAGAGACCTAAAGCGAGATTTTATAGAATCAAGTTCTGAAGAGTCAAAGAAGGTGCTTAGCTTTGAGAACAAAATCTCTAAAGTGAGGACTTTCTAAAACAAAATTTTGTAGGTAAAATGATATGCAAAATTGAATTTTTAATGAAAATTTTAAGTTTTGTAAAGGTTTTGACATTAATGATAATAGGAAAAACTTTGATTGCCTTAAAGCTACTAACTGCATTTCGATAATATTTTTATGTTAAGTAGTATCTACTTCAGTTTGAAATTATTAGTTTTTTCGACAGATTTTTATGTCTGGCTGTAGCCACTTTGGCTTTCTATAAGAAATTACCAGTGTAGGAAGACAAAGAAAACGATAATTTTTTCTCTTTAAATAATATTGGCATATTTAAAACCATTATTTAGGTCGTTGAGCCTCCTCACCCTGCATTTATAATACTCCTAGTCGCTTCCCCCTGAATATAAAACTTTATCCTCCTTTGCCTGCTTATTACACACTGACCTCCTAACGCTGCAATATATCCTGGCCGCCTTTTAGGGCTCTGAGGCGTATATATATATATATATACGCCTGTATATATATATACATATATATATATATATATACACTGACCTCCTAACCCTGCAATATATCCTGGCCGCCTTTTAGGGCTCTGAGACGTATATAAGTGTTTTTTAATTGTTGAAGAGAAGTTTCAAACTGATATATAGAGACGGAAACATTAAAAGAAACGTGTCCAACAAAAAAAATCTCCATAGAGGATATAGTTTAAGAATATATATAGGGGTCCCCCTGGCCGCCTCTCCTGGGCTATATACAAGTGGCTGCATTTTCCTGCAAGTTTGTGAATATATATTTCATTTTTGACTTAAATCAAACTATCGGCGTTCGTTGATCATGGCCGATAGTTGTCGCCTTTTCTGGCCAAGATAGAGTACGGAAAAAAACTATTCTCAATTCTGGGGCCACGATATACAGTTTAATTGTCATTACACCAAATGTGCTTGGTGATCGTCACCTACGGCAGCGATTATGCAGTATAACTGCCCATTACACCCTATATATGCTTTACGATTGTCACTAATGGCCACGATTAGGCAGTATGATTGCTAAATACACCCGATATGCTTTGCGATCGTCACTTACGGCTGCAAGTACACAGTGTGATTATAAACTACATAGGATTTGTGCTTTGCAATTATCACTAACAAAATTGTTTTTGACGATAAATAATCTTGGAACAGGCGGATTTTCGGATAAGCGGGGTTCGGAATAGCGGGACTCTACTATAATTATACACAATTTAAGTTTTTATCTAAAAACACATAAAAATGTAATGAAAAAAGTGATAATGCTAATAACTGAGACTTAAAACAACACATTTTTAATACATAAAATGTATAAAATTCAAACTCACCAAATGTATCAATCTATTGATACATAAAATGTCTTTAAACATTAGTTTATTTAGGTATGGCAATTTTTTGAATGAATCTAATAAAAGAAAAAAACAAACCCTCAAATCAAATCAAATCAAAATCTCTTTATTCACAAAACTTTAAGATTTGCTATTGCGTCAAAAATTACAATTTAAAAGGTCTTCATTTGTGTTGTGGAATGGAGTCTCTCCACTTCAGAAACTCGTCCAGGGTGTAGAAGGGGTTTTCTGCTAGCCAGCTGGTGAGGGCAGTCTTTAGTTTCTTCCCTCTTTGGCTTCTGATGTCTTCCGGGAGCAGGTTGCAGAATTTTCTGCCGTTGTAGGAAGGTGTTCTTTCATAGAGTGCGCTGTGGTGAAGTGGTAGCTGGTATCATGCCGCCATGTTGTTGTTATTTTGTCAACATTTCCTTTGCTAAGGTTTTAATAACTATTAGTTACAAAAATGAATAATGTTGAATAATGTTTCATTTTCCTCCGCATGCCTGGTGTTATGGGCGTGGATGTCTGATCCGTTTTGAGGGGATTTTCCATCCACATAAAGAATCACCTCCCTGATATATAGTGCGACGACAGTCAGGATGTTAAGTTCTTTGAAGGTTTGTCTGCAGCTCTCCCTCCAATCAAGCCCTTTAATAAGGCGAACAGCTCTTTTCTAGAGGAGAAGGATGCGTTTCAGATTGCCTGCCGTAGTCCCTCCCCAAACTGCAAGGCCATATATCAAGTGTGACTCGAATAGAGCGTGGTAAGCTGTCTTTGTGGTGGCTTCATCGCTGGCATGTTTAATTCGTTTCAGAACGTAGAGGCTGGTGTTGAGTCTGCTGGATAGATTGTCAATGTGTTGGGTCCATCATATTTGTCCATCAATAGTAATGCCAAGGAACTTGGTGTGGTCCTCAACCTCCATATCAGGTAATGTGTCTATTTTGTCCTGTTTTCTCCCAAATGCCAGCTGCTTTGTTTTGCTGGTGTTTATTGCTAAGTCATTATTATGACAGAATTGGTATGCCATATTGAGCGCAATAAACGAGTCTACAGCCAGGTTTTCTGGGGTCTTAGCTGAAAGTAGCAGTGTTGTGTCGTCGGCATACATCAAAGGTGAGCAGAAGGTGTCCAGGTGTTGTGGCAAGTCATTTGACAGGAGGATAAATAGTACAGGGCCCAGAACTGAACCCTGTGGTACACCTCTATTTACTGGCAATGGGCTTGATGTCGCACTTTGATTAGATCCTTTTGAGATGTGCTTAATTTCTACTATTTGTTGTCGCTCTGCTAAGTAGCTCTTAAACCAGGCATTTGCTTGTCCTTTTACTCCTACTTTTTCAAGTTTGTGGAGAATCAAGTCATGGCCTAAGCAGTCAAAGGCTTTGCTGAAATCAAGCATTATGGCTGTTACAAAGTTCTGTTTTTCTAGGTTATCAAGCACGAATTCTACAAGCTCAGTGATTGCAGTGGTTGTTGATTTTCCTTTAATGAAGCCGTGTTGTTTTTCGGTTAGGTTGTTTTGGTGCTTTCAGTGATGTATCAATCTTTTAAGGACTATTTTTTCAATTACTTTAGAAAAGGTTGGGACTAGTGAAATGGGCCTAAAGTTTTTGGTTTCTGATTTGGTGCCATTTTTGTGCTTCGGATAAATTTTTGGTATTTTTAAGCTACTTGGGAATTTGCCTTGCATTAATGATAGATTTGTAAATTTGACAAGAGGTTTTATCAGGGCGCTACTACAGTGTTTTAGCATTTTTGCTGATATTTCATCCAGACCTGCTGACGTTTTAGGCTTCAAACTGTTTATTATGTTCCTAACTTCATTTTCATCCGTAGGAGGTAGGGAGAGGAGATCATTGTTAGTTTGCACTGTGAGTGCTGGATGTGAGCTAAATGATTTTTTATTGCCTTTTTCATTGTTTATAACTTTCACACAGCTTTGGATTTATTTTCAGCGCTCTGGATGTGGTCTGCCGATGCTTTGTGCTTTAGCATTTTGAGCCGCATATCGTACTCTTTTCACTTTTGTCATGGCGCTTTTATCATTTTCATCACCAGTCAGATTATATCTTTTGAGATGTGCCAAAAACCCCAGTTTTTAGATCGGAGGCTCTTTTATCTGCAAAATGTTTTGGTTTATAATTATTTTTAGGTCTAAATTTCTTTAAGAGCCAGGCTATGTCCATTGCTGCTTTGACAGAAAGCAGAAAACTGTCTTAAGCTTGGTCTGTGCATTCTGCGTTTAATACCTCATCACAGTTTTTATTTTTAGGAGTTCCTTGAGATTGTTGAGGTTTTTGTTATTAAATACTCTGCCGTAACTATTTTGGGTTAATGTGGGGGGGTTTGCTGATTCGTACTGACCTTAGTTGAGCAGTGTGATCTGAAATTCCTGTATCTATAACTACTGTAGACAATTTTTCTTTTTCAATGTTGGAGCATACAAGATCAATGGATGTCTGAGAATTAGGTGTTATTCTTGTGGGGGGCAGTGGAAGTCTGGTGATGTTGTGGCTTGCCAGACTATCGTTTAACTTTCTTGACTTGGAGTCAGATTTCAGACTGTCCACATTGATGTCTCCAACAATAATAACCGAGTGATTTTCCGCTTTGGTGTTTTCAATTGATGCTGAGAGGATGGCAAGGGCCTCATCCAGTTGGTTTATTGATGGTGGTCTGTAGACGCCCATTATGTAAAGTTGTTGTTTTTCCAGTGTCATTCTTATGGCCGCAATCTCACAGACCATTTCTTTACATAGGTTTCTAATGTCTAATGCTTCAGTGTTTTCTTTTAGCTCATTTCCGACAAATATAGCAACTCCACCTTTAGTATGTTCCTCTCGGCTAAAGTGTGCTTTTAGAGTGTATTTAGGTATAGGGGCATTACCCTTTGTTTAATGCAGCGGTTCTCAAACTATTTCACCTTGCGAACCTCTAAGCCAATGTATTTTCATGAATTGTACCCCTAGGCTGCCCTAGGGCCCTAGGTCATATTTAATACTTAATACTTGAGTATAAATTATCCATAGCGTTAATTATAGCTCAGGGTAAATGAAGAAATACTTAAGTACTTTGTGAACAATTAAGTTTATTAGTAAGTTATAACTGTATTTTAATACATTTGTAATGAAATAAAAAAAGGAAATGGAAATTTTTACAAAAAGCTTCAAAAGTTTATGAATCAGAAAAATACTAGTTTTGCGAAAACAATATTTAAAAACAAAACACTTTATTATTGACAATAAGAACTGGAATTTACAAGTTAAGAGTCTTAGTGTTAGTGGTTGAGTCTCTGGACAGACTAATTATTATAAAATAGGCCTAACGTTGATCTTGTAAACATCTTTGACTTTTAAAATATTTCAAACTGTTAACAGTTGGAAATATTTTGACTGTTATGGTAAAATTGTTATAGTCATTTCAAAGTAATTTGATAAAATTAGGCTACAATTTTCGTGTCCGCCATTATTGATTTATCTCTTGCGAACCCCTCCACACCTCTCCACGACCCCCTAGGGGTTCGCGAACCCCAGTTTGAGAACCGCTGGTTTAATGAAATGAGCCAACAAAGGCTGAATTTACATTGTAAAAAACCCAAATTTGCAGGATCAAATTTTTATAACAAAACCCCAGAAGAAATTAAATCCGAACGAAATTTCAATCCATTTAAATAGAAACTAAAAAAGTACCTCATCAACAAAGCTCTTTACTCTTTTGATGAGTTGTAGACTTTACAATTAAAATTTCATTTTTAGTTCTAAAAATAAAACTCTTTATTAGGTATATGTCTATGTACATATATTATTATTATTTTTTTGTATTACAGAATTATGTTTGGAAAAAATCTGGCATTTTCAATTATAATTATTTTGATTTAATTAGGTACTCTCACCTTTGAATTTATGTTAATAACTATTATTAGCACAAATTTGTGACACTATTCATGTTAACTGTATGTAACAACGAATAAAGACATTTTGAATTGATTTAATAATGTTGGGCTGTGTGTAAAGTTTAAAAATAACTTAATGTAAATGTAAATGAAGTTTCTGTTTTATTAGATTATTTATTTCTGAAACAAATCTAACAAAAATATATGATTGCGTCATAAATAAATGATTCACTGATGTTCTGAAACTTATTTCTCTATGCTTCTTTGAAAATAACTATCACTGGTTTGTTTGGAGTGGCTGAGTTATATTTGAATTATTGTAACCTGTACCCAGGCAAGCAACTTAAGAGTTTCACAATTTGGGATTCGAGATCAATTTTTTAAGATCGGATTCGGATTCGAGATTAGAAATTCCTGGATTCAACTATCACTAGTTATGAGTATTTAATCTTAATAAATTAAATATTTTAATCTGGTGTTTTACTCCAAACCTAAAGCGTATGTACGGTAAAAGTTAACATTATACTCGCATGATTAATAAAAAAGTTTAGTTCTGAAATTTGTTTCAAAATTAAGCCCTCTTAAAATTTGAAAGGCTAACATGTTGTACAGTCTTGAAACGCTGTTTGCAGCATCAATTTAGAAGGGTCTATGGTACACAGTCGCTATTTAGACGATATTGTAATGACCTCGGATTATCCGGAGTTTTTGTTATCCAGATCGGTGTTCTGCCTCATTAATCGGGATAATCCAAAATGTACTGTATATATATTTGTCTGTTAGCACGATAGTGACCTTAAAAATCGTCCGATCATGATTCAATTTGGTAAATACATGTAAAGTGGTAGGTAATCCATTTGGATGAGTTCGTAAACCAGCCCAATTGGCCCAGCATAAGGGGCGGTAAAAAGGGATAAACCCCTAAAAAAAAGGCTTTTTTAGTTTTTCAGATAGAAAATAATAACAAATCTAATTTTAGTTTACACCATTGAATTCAGCTACAAAACCAACCATTTAATATTTTGAATCGTCGCTCTATGTCCATTGGTTACCGAGATATTGGAAGTGGTAAACGCAGTACGTTGTCCCTATGTTAAACTTATGGGAAACAAGTGAAATTTTATATCTCGCTTATTTCTCAACATATCATGATAAAACTTTGCTTGTGGCTTCATATAGATGAGATCTAATGTATATTAGTCTATACCCCCGATATTTCCTTTTTGTGGCAGCAAACCTACATACTTATCCCCATGTTATTCTTAAGGAGCTTACAAAAACATATCTCACCATGTTGGATTGAAATATTTTCCATGCATTTGAAATTTGCTGAGTATGCAGGTCTGCTGCAACAGGGGTATTATTCTTATAATTTGGGGCCATACAAATAAGGAGAGATAAACTAAATGTAGGACTGAGTAACTCACATTCTTTGATTTAGGCTAATCTATGATATTGCCATTAACATTCTGATGTTTGATTGAATTACTCCGTGGAGTTAAACAAATTTTGACCAACATACTTATTGTAAATATATTATTTATACTTTATAAAATCCATAGGCTGGGGGCAACTAAAAAAATGAATCATTACTTATAATTCACTAGTACCTGGTGGACCGAGCCTTGCTCGGTGTTATTTACCAGTTCATCCAGTTGCTATAAAATATTTCAATGTCATAAAATTGATAAATAGAAACCTTTTTCATTTCTCTATGAACACTTAATCCCACTCACTGTATTTTTTCTTGATGGCTGTAGATTGCAAGCAGCTGCTGTTATGATTACTTCATTTGTTTACACTTTCCAGACCAGCTCATAGCACTGAATCCGCACTTCTTCGTGTGACAGAAGACATTAAACTGGCAATGGAACATCGACAAGGCACAATTCTAACTCTCTTTGATTTTTCAAAAGCTTTTGACTGTGTCAATCACAAATTGTTAATAGAAAAGCTAAGGGCCATAGGGTTTTCACAGAATGTCCTTAAATGGCTGAGATCTTATCTGACAGACAGGCGGCAGTGTGTTGTGGTGGGAGATATGAAATAATGAAATAATTTTTTTTATTTATAAAAGATTACAAATATAAAAACACACAAATTTTTATGAATATTACTAACCACTTTTACCAGTACTGTGGTTAGTTATCTACTAAAAAACACCAGAAAAACAATTTTCAGCCCAATCTCTTGTTAAATAACTCTTGCTGCAGCTACCTGTGGTGTTTGTGTGTTGTAAAAACTACAAAGTGACAATTATGAAGATAATAAAGTGAATTATAAAACATATTAAAATTTTTAAAGAATGAATAAATTATAAACTGAACTAAAATTTAAACTATACAAATTACAATAAAGATTACAAAGCAATCTGTACAAATATACAAAAAAATGTCTTGTTTATTTCTCAGACCATGGTCTGATTCAATATGGTAACATCATAAATAGACACAGAATTCTTTTTACGTTATTACTTTCTTTAATATTAAGTGGTAATTTATTGAAATAATTTGGTCCTAGATAATTAAATGATTGTTTGAAAAGCATTTTCTTTACTTTCGGTTTAATAAATAATCTTTTAAGATTGCTTCAAGTATTATGATGAATCCGGGTTGATCCTCTATTACCACTTCTTATATAAAAAAGCCTTAATGTTTTAAAGATGAACAGGTGTTGGATTGGGAGGATTCTTAAAAAAGAATAGAGGGGAAAGGATGACTCTCTTGAATTTTCTTTCATAATCATACGGATGAATTTGTTTTGAGTTTTCCTCACGATGTTGATTCTGGTTTTACAAGTTCCGCCCCAACAGACAATTCCATATTGAATTCTAGATTGAATCAGCCCATAGTACAGAGTTCGCAATAAATGGATGTTACAAAAATTTCTTAGGAAGTAAAACCTTCTTATACAGAGTCGAGTTTTTCGAAGCAGATCATTTTTATGATTTATCCATGACAACCTATCGTCTAAGAGGATCCCTAAATATTTAAATGTAGAAACCTTTTCTATTGGAGTACAGAGGCAAGGCTCACCAACACAATCATAACTGTGGAAAATGATTGGATCTGTAAATTGAAACCCGGTTAAATGGAAATTTAAATATTTAGTTTTGCTAATATTAACGGACATTTTATTTGTAAAGCACCAACTTCTTAAAATATCTAGGTCGTTAATAATGTCGAGCTGTAAATTCATTAAATTTTGATTTGAAAATAAGAGAGCAGTATCATCAGCGAAAGCGCTCACTGATCCTGTAAAACTTTGCTCAAGTAAATCATTAATAAATATTAGAAACAAATTAGCAGAAATCACTGATCCCTGAGGAACTCCTGTATTGACAATTAGAGCATGGCTAAGCTCGTTGCCAATTTTAACACACTGTGAACGTCCAACGAGAAAACTTCTGAACCAACTTAATGGTACTCCTCTAACACCTGCCGCTTCCATCTTTTCCAAAAGTATATCATGATTCACTAGGTCGAACGCTTTCTTAAAATCGATATAAACGGCAGTTGTTTTGTTATTATTGTTAACTTTAAAAATGATTTTAAATTTATAGCTCAAGGTAGTCAAAGGAATTCACGTTCCGCTTCCCTCACTTTACGTATGCCCCAGCACAGAACAGCAGTCTATGACGGTGCATTCGTTGTGACTGCTTGCCGCCTATGGAATGATCTTCCTGATTCCCTGAAGTCAATTGAGGGCCGTCGTCGGTTTGTGGTGGCGCTGAAAATTTTATTCTTTTAGCGAATGTCCTTGGTAGGTGTGTCGTAGGTGGTTTTCGTCTTAGGTGGGGTCCCTAACAGATGAATGATTGAGTGAATGAGTGTAGTTCAAATTTAATTTCTTTTTTATCTTTTATATAAATATATTGTTAGTTTGTATATAGTGTACTTTAACGGTAGCATTATCTCAAACTCTGTATTTCAGGTTAAGTGTAAGAAAGGGCCATGTGGCCCTAACTTTGCCTGGAAAAATAAAGAATTTTTCATTTAATTTCATTTCATTTCCTAGTTTATTTTCGTTGCTATCATGGCAACTCTTAAGGCCAATGTTAACATTTTACATCTTTAAAGTTCAATTCATTTCGTTATGAGATTTTCTCTGGCCAAGTAATCTGCATAAAAGACGTTTTTGTGTCATAAATTACTTATTTCCCGTGTCATAAATTACTTATTTCCAGACTTTGAAGGAAATCCTCGGAGCCGTTTTTGAGATCGTTGTGCAAACATACAACCAACCAAGCAAGCACGCACGCAAGATAACATTGCTCGTATAAGCCGTTAGGTAGTAACAAGACCTGGGATCAAACGTTAAAAATGCCACTGGCGTTGAAATACACAAATAAAAAAAAAACTATTCAAACCAGTAGCTTGTGCCTGAAAATCTCGCCTTTTTTTATACATATATTTAGATTGCTGTTGGTGATCTTTCTCGACCATAGTTCTATTTGAAACCCAATTGCTTTTTTTGCATAAAAAACCTTTTTTATGCTACTTGGATGTTGTCTGCAGGTGGACGCATGGCAGAAGTGTTGTGCGGCATACAGCAAGTTGCTGTTCGGCGCAGAGCCGCCGGCGCCCAGCGCGGAGCTGCGCCGAGTGCTGCTGGACTGTGCCGCGCTGACGCAGACCGTCGGCCACATCCACGGCCACCTCGCCGGCACCATGAACCTGTCCATGAGCCTCAGCAGCCTCGCCGTCGCCGCCAGCCGTGCCGCCATGCACGAGAAAGTCACCGACCCCGACACCGTAAAGCTCTTTGTGGCCGTGTGAGTCCTCTGAAAATGAACCACCTTTTGAAAAAGAAAAATAAATTACTATTGAATATTATAGGTTTGGATCAGACATATATTAGAAAAACTCCCCTAATCATTATTATCTTACCTAATAATAATAGAGACAAGTGAATAAGACTTTTTGGTGTTCCTTAATAAATTATTTAACGTACAACATTTTCAACCGACCTTGTATTTCAAAACACCAATGCTAAATAAATTTAGTGTGGATTGTCATAAGATTACATCTGGGATTCCGGATATTGTTGCGGATATCTTACCCGGATAGTCAAAACTAGAGGTGTGCGGATATCCGAAAACTCGGATCGGATTCGGATCGGATCGGATATCCGAATCCGATCCGAGGGTTTTATAACTATCCGGTAAGACTGACTAGATATCCGACTCTATCGGATAGACTGCATTTTTTGGGGTAAATTGTAAAGAAAGATAACATTTTTAAGTAAGGAAAGTCTTCCAAACAAGAGAAGTCACTGCCGACGAAAGTACATTAGTGACAGAAAACATCGCGGAGCAAAAACGACGCTTTGAAATGTGACAGTTGCGATGGCGGCTAGAACAACGCCTCAACATGATGCGATTATGTGGTGGTATGCATCAAGCGATGTATTTCGGTTGCCGATATTGCGACTCGTGATTAGGTCGAGATCGTTGTATACGATAATATTACTGCGCAATACCCGACACGATAACAAACATTTTCTTAAGATAAATTCTTCTATCGTAGCATTAAATCAGTTAACAAATGGTAAAACATCCTGTAATAGTTCTGTCTCGATTAGTATCCGTTACCGACGAAACATCGATTAGTATGAGGGAGAATCGCAATCAAGACATGATCAAGACCAATCAGTGTTCGCCATTGACCGACAGTGTCGACAGTGTCCAACAGTCGTCTTGGATTTCCAAAACGAAATATCCCGTAAATGCCCCATAAATAAATAGTCGTGTTGATGTTTTGTACGACCATTTCAGGCCGTAAATATCTTAAGTGGCCTGTTGATACGATAAAATAATAAGTCTACAATAATTTTGGGCTGTCAAAGATCTGGCAAACCTGTTCATTGAAACAACTTCATTTTTAAATGTCGTCGTCTGCTTGAAAGCTGAATTAACTCAAGAACGTCTTTCTTTCAATCGCCAAATTATTTTATTTATCAATTAAACAAATACCTACCTAGAAATAGAAAGTTGAACGACCACAAATAAGATTTTATTTTGCTGAAATATTAATCTTTGACGATTTAAGCCTAGTCAAAGCCGGCCGGCTGTATTGTCAATACGTGATTAAATGGACATTCTTAGATAACAGTACAATGCGACTTGACGACCTACGTCGATGAAAATAATTAGTGAGTTTGCTTTTTGTTTGTGATATAAAACAAATAGACCTTTGTTCTAATTAAGTGACCAAGCTTTAATACTGAAACTTACAACATTTGAAACCTATCTTGAAATTTAGGTTAAGTTTACTGCTCAGACTTATTTTGTTTTTTTAGTATTATTGTAGTGAATCAAAATCTAGGTTGTCAGGCATTATGGCATAAATAAAAATGTAAAGCTTCTTCAAATATGAGGTGATTGGTGAATCAAGTTTTATATTTAATTCTTTTGTCTTGTCACTTAGGCCAAGTCTCTGATCAAAGGAAAGGAACAAAAAAGACAGAGGCCTAATAGTGAACAAATTTAGGTTGCATTGAAAAAGGATTTTTTAAGTTGCAAATCCTGAAATTGATTTAGGTCTAATAAGCTTAGGCAATTATATACTACCTATGCTTAAGGGAAATCAATGAATTTCTAAATTCTTAACAGATATTTAGTTGAATCTTTGCATACTTTAATAATTGACATTTGGCCTATATTGTAAACAGTATATCACAACAATCAACAACTCAACCCTATCAAGGCAAATCTTACCTTACACATTAGGATAATATGGTAGTTCCTTGCAATTACCTTAGGCTTATGAGAAAACTTAAATCTGCTCATTACGCCGTGCTGTAAATATCCGAATCCGGTATTATCCGATCCGAACCTGTTGTTATCCGATCCGAAACCGATCCGAACATCTGTTATCCGATCCGAATCCGATCCGATCCAAAAATTCACTATCCGCACACCTCTAGTCAAAACGTATGATAATAATAATTCCGTGTAACCTTCTGGCTAAGGTCTGGTGTTGCGAGTTTTCAGGTCGCAACCAGTGCCTCTGACATGACCTATCGACCGTTACAGTAGCCATGACTAACGGCTTAACATGCCTCCCGAAGCACGATGGCAGTCTGAGAATAAATTATCATGTGCCCTTCTCGGGGGTTGAACCTGGGACTTTTGAGTGGTAGGCCAGTACTCTCCTCACTCAGCTAGACTCCTGATGATCTGATGTTACTATTACAAAAGTGGGGATACTGTATTATGAACAGTGTCCACGATATTGCTGCTATGGTCATTTATCACTCATATAAATCACTCTATTTATTTATCACTCTACTGGCAAATCATCATATTACATGAAATATTGATGGATAAAATTTTTTATGTTAATATGCGGCATACGAATAATGTTGTCTTCTCACGGCAGTGAACAATACACTATTCGTCTGATAGACAATCTCTCAATATTTCTGCAGACAAAACTCGTCACAGCCTACCTTGCATGAATACCCAAGTCTCGCCATCATGCATCCTGTAAAATCTAGGCAGATTTGTGATGAATGTTGGATATTAGAGATTTAACTTTTTCTGAAGGGTCAGATTCGGATCTGGTTCTGGGACTGAGTAGCTGCTGCAGACCCAGTAACAACGTAACATTGCTGGTCCCGCAGCACGCGGAGGTGATCGCTGCCCTGCCGACGTGGCTGAGCCCCGAGCACGTGGCCAACGCTGTGGAGGCGTGGTCTGCCGCTGCTGCAGACCCAGTAACAACGTAACATCGCTGGTCCCGCAGCACGCGGAGGTGATCGCTGCCCTGCCGACGTGGCTGAGCCCCAAACACGTGGCCAACGCTGTGGAGGCGTGGTCTGCCGCTGCTGCAGACCCAGTAACAACGTAACATCGCTGGTCCTGCAGGCATGCGGAGGTGATCGCCGCCCTGCCGACGTGGCAGAGCCCCGAGCACGTGGCCAATGCTGAGGAGGCGTGCTGCTGCTGCTGCAGACCCAGTAACAACGGAACATCGCTGGTCCCGCAGGCACGCGGAGGTGATCGCCGCCCTGCCAACGTGGCTGAGCCCCGAGCACGTGGCCAACGCTGTGGAGGCGTGCTGCCGCTGCTGCAGACCCAGTAACAATGTAACATCGCTGGTCCCGTAGGCACGCGGAGGTGATCGCCGCCCTGCCAACGTGGCTGAGCCCCGAGCACGTGGCCAATGCTGTGGAGGCGTGTCTGCCGCTGCTGCAGTCCCGGCATCCGCCCAAGTTGCAGTTCTGCGCGGCGCACCTGCTGGCGGCTCTGGCCAACAAGAAGTTCTCTCCCCACCCCCTGCCCAGCCTGCTGCCCCTCTTCCAGGCCAGCCTCTCCCATCTCAACCAGGAGGTGACACTACACCTAGGCTAAGTTTTTTCATTATTTACTGTTGGAAAAGGTATTTTTAAAATGAATCGAGGAACACCTATAAGAAAATGTGGCCAAGAAATTTAAGTTACCTCTATGTTAGCCTATTTGAAGCATTGTTACCTATCACATTCTGTAAGTAATATAATAAGTTTTAATAAAACAGCCAATTTTTGTTTATTTAAGGGAATATTTAACAAAGTATGCTACTAGGAAGAAAACAATTTCAGCCGACAGTTATACATTTGATGTTACCAAGTTTTAGTTGGTACAACTGTGTGTTGTGTGTCCAGACGCAGACGCTGGTGCAGAGCGCGCTGTGCCGCATCCTGATGACGTGCCCGGCCGAGGTGCAGACGGAGGAGCAGCGGCTGGAGCTGATGACCAACCTGGTCAAGTCGATGATGCCCAGCGGCTCACAGGACCTGCGGCAGGTCACCACCCTGCTGGTCCACTGCAAGCCAGAGAACAAGCAGGCCAAGCAGCTCCTCTATTCCGCCCTCCAGGTCAGCCCGACAAACATTTAGTTCTCAATAAAGGGACAAATTTTCTCTTAACATTCAATTATACTTTTTGAGAATTTTTTAAATGGTATGAAATCATATATTTAATTTCATAAGGCGATTCTTTGCGTCAAAATTGTGGCTGTCTGACAAGTCGTAGAAAGATGGGAGGGGGCTCAAATTAAAGGTCACTATTCCGTGATGGCGGGAAAAATAATGAAATTGCTTTAAATTCACCAGAAAACGAGAAATAACGTAAAATATCTGCCATTTAAAAAGCATTTGGATCTAAAAACTTTTGCTTTGTTTACATGAAACATGTGATGCTTATACTTGATTGAAAACCATGTGGTAAGCTATACAGTGTGTAAATTAAGTATGGAAACAAATCTGTATTTTTTCATCCGAAGGAGATAGAGATATTTTGTTTGTGGCGTTAGTTGTTAGTCCAGGTTCCGGATTTTTTGACATTGAAAATTTTTTTTCATCCCCCTCACAGGGTGGGGGGTAAGGGGTAACTTAATTTTTTCAAATAGCAACCCCTATTGAGTGACCCCTCATCTTAAAGGGTTTCTCAAAATAAATCAAATGGCGCCAACCCGAGGTCAATACCTCAACCCTAACCCAAATGGCAGCAATTTTAAATTCTGAGATGAACACACGAGATTAACTATGGAGACCTAAATTTATTTTTTAAGCGGGTTACATTGGGCAAGTTAAACTCTGGATACCATTGTTAGATGGAAAAGTGGATGTTTTCGCCTTATTCCTGATTTTCCCCAGCCCCCAAAATAGGGTGTTTTGGGGGTAGCCCCAAAATTTCAAATGCAAACCCCTACTTAGTGACCCCTCATTTTGAAGGGTTTGTTAAGACATAATCAGTGGTGTAAACTTAAAGTCGATATATCACACCTAGCCAAAATTACAGTCATTCAAAGATTTGATTGGGTGAAAAAACACCCATTTCACCTTTCAAAATATTTAATGCCTTCTTTAGCAGCCATATTGAGTCATCCCTCATTTTATAGCTCTTAACAAACTTAAAACCATGATTTAAATCAATATCCGTCGATCCTAAAAAGACATCCAAAATTTTGAATAATAGAAGTAGGTGCTTTTTACCCAGTCACATTTTTGAATACCTGCCACATTGGCTAGGGGTGACATATTACCATAAGGTTTGCACTATTGATTATGTTTTTACAAACCCTTCAAAATGAGGGGTCACTCAGCAGGGGTTTGCATTTGAAATTTTGGGGCTACCCCCAAAACACCCTATTTTGGGGGATGAGGCAAAATCAGGAATGAGACAAAAATGTCCACTTTTCCATCTAATAATGGTATCCAGAGTTTAACTTGCCCAATGTAACCCGCTTAAAAGGTAAATTTAGGTATCCATAGTTAATCTCGTGTGTTCATCTCAAAATTTAAAATGGCTGCCATTTGGGTTTGGGTTGAGGTATTGACCTCGGGTTTGCGCCATTTTATTTATTTTGACAAACCCTTTAAAATGAGGGGTCACTCAATAGGGGTTGCTATTTGAAAAAATTAAGTTACCCCTTACCCCCCACCCTGTGAGGGGGATGAAAAAACTTTTTCGATGACAAAAAATCCGGAACCTGGACTAACAACCAACGCCACAAACAAAATATCTCTATCTCCTTCGGATGAAAAAATACAGATTTGTTTCCATACTTAATTTACACACTGTATATCAATATAAGGTAGATTCAGTTTGCTACGAAGGTATTTTGCACTATAATAAGTAAAGATTGTTTGACTTTTCCATCATTAGGGGCTTTTAGCCCCTTCAAGCCACTAGTATAAAGATACTTATAATCATCTAGTAGATCTTTCATTAATCTAAATCTATAATCCAAAATTTTGGTTGATTTGGGTATATAACTATTTCTGCTGCAAGGTGAGAAAAAGATACTTATAATTTACATCATCTAGTAGAGCTTTCATTAATAATCCAAAATTTTGGTTGAATCAAACTAAAACGGTTGGGGAATTAAAGTTTAAATTAAAGAAAATAAAAATTCAATAAAAAATACAAGATAAATGAACATTAACAAAGAAAACAGCAGAAATGAAGAAAACACTGCTGAAAAAAGATTGATTATGATCAGCAAAATTAGCCCTGCCGATAAATACAATCACAAGTGATTGACGTTATTTTGCCAAAATGTCTATTTTGGATTACCCATTTACATCAATCTTGTACTCAGCAAAATCACGTGTACTAGTCAAAAGTGATCTGATGATCACACGTGTTCGGCATACATGATTTTGCTGGATAAGACAGTCACTTGAGATCAGCTTAAGTAATTATGATGTACTTGGGTAATCTGAAATAGGTTCCATTTAGTTCTGATTAATGAAGTTCTACCAAAGACCAGTAGTTTATAAGTTACCTCCCGGGTAAATAATTAAAGTAATTTTTAGATGTTTATGTAAACTAGTTAATTATGGATATTATTAATTGCATTTACTAAGCAAACATTTTTAGTTTATCTCAAAATTTTACAAAAATTAGA
Organism: Flexamia atlantica; assembly: GCA_035578135.1. Taxonomy (NCBI): domain Eukaryota; kingdom Metazoa; phylum Arthropoda; class Insecta; order Hemiptera; family Cicadellidae; genus Flexamia; species Flexamia atlantica. The sequence goes on along the minus strand of JAQJVK010000001.1, from coordinate 192,171,341 downwards.
GGTCTGCGGGTAGTGATTTTTCAAGCTGGGTCGGGTAGTAGATTACCATCAATTTTCGGGTCGGGTCGGGTTCGGATATTATAAGTGGAATAAAAATTCGGGTCGGGTCGGGTTCGGGTATGTAAGTTGAAAAAAAATTCGGGTCGGGTTCGGGTATCATTTGTCAGCAAAACATTGATTTCATTCTATTTTGATGGGCCTACCAAGCAGTTACGAAGTAAAAATCTAACATAACATTCACATTACTTACATATATACATACAAGAAAAAATTACAGTTTGCATGAAGAAAATAACACTACACATGACCATGAGACAAGAAATATTGATGAATTGAAGCTAGACAACGAACAAGATACTCTAAAACACAAAGAACAATTACATACACAAATATAAAACTTTACAATAAGTTACCATCAAATATAAAAAAATTAAAAGATTTTTATTAATTAAGATAAAAAAATTAAAATTCAATTTAATTTGTTTATTCCCAAAAAAATTACAGATTTGGCCCTGTAAGTCAACAGTGGCTTATCAACAGGGACCTTATAAACTAATTACATAACATTATAATACATACAACTAAGATTAATTACATGTATTATGGCACTAGTTGGACATAAAAAATACAGAATAACATACAATGTTCTTTTGAATATTCAAAAACACAACTATATATATCTCGAGCAGCCCCTGCAGGTGGGATAAAAACTATACAAAGCTGACAAAACTTAAAGGCATAATAAATTAATTTGTCCTAAGCCTAGATAAATTATGTATATAAAACAAACAACTTAACAAGTATTCCGTAGCCTACAATAATCAACAGAGAAAAAACTTAATAAGTAGGCTTATACTTACAGGCTACCCTAATAATTGGTTTAGCCTAGCTGAAGTGAATTTATAATAACAACCGTGAACTAATTTTTATCTACAGTGAGTTTAAGAGCCACTCAAATACCAATTTCTTAAGTTTAACAAAGTTTTCTTCAAGGAGTATATTTTTTGGAAGTAAATTGTAAAGAGTAGGAACGGCAAATGTTAGTAGTCTTATCAGTAATACTGATCTAGGTCAGTAATACTGATCTAGGCGTTTCAACTGTAAATCTCTCCTGCATTCTGAGGTTTCTATGCAAATTCTGAGGTTTCTTAAGCTTGTATTGTTCACTATCTTTGTGCTGTATGATAGTATTGTACTGTAAAAGTCTCTCGGTGTGGGTTTTTGCTGCTTTAAAGATAGCATCAAAATCATAATTTAATTCTCTGTTAAGGAGCATACCTAAACATTTCTTTTGTTGACTTATAATTTTTTTAGTATGACAATCAGCAGCAACCCCATACAGACAAACTCCATACCTAATAATAGATTCAACTAACGATTTGTATATAGAAATTTTAATTTTGTCGTTCAACATATTATTCAATCAGTAAATTGTTGCAATTGCTGGACCCAACTTTTTGTGTATGTTATAAGTATGTTCTTTCCAGGTAAGTCCTTTATCTATTGTTAGGCCTAGGTAATTGAAAGTATTAACTGTCTGTAGAACTGGGCATCCACAATTGTTACCTTCCTCAGCTCTAGGCCTACAATAAACAATATTCTGCAAACACAAACAGTCATGAATTTTTAATTTTGGAGTTTCATCAAATCTTTTGTTTCTCAAATAAAAATGCATCAAAACGGTTTTCTTTGCATTGATTACCAGACCCATATCATGTGCAAAACTAGATATATTGTTTAAATCTCTTTGCAGATTGTTCGTAACCGATTTCAAGTTATTTCCTGTCAGTAACAATATATCATCTGCAAAGGCTAATATTTTGCCATGTCTTACCTTATTGAATATATCATTCAGCAGTATAATAAATAATAAGGGTCCAAGTATACTTCCCTGAGGCACTCCGAATCTGCAATTTTTAACCTCACTGTAGCAGTTTTTAACTCTAACTGTAAATTTTCTCTCGTTTAAATAAGATACAAAAAATTTCAATAGGTTGTTTTTAATCCCAATATTACTTAAAGCATGTTTTATCATTTTAGGGTCTATTGTGTCAAATGCCTTGGATAGGTCTATAAAGACAGCTAAAACATGTTCCCCTTTATATATACTATTGTTTAATTGATTTCCAAAGTTCATAAAGAGTTGCTCAGTACTTTAACCCTTTTGAAAGGCGTACTGGTTTGTATTTATAATGTCATTTTCTTTTAAATATTTGTTTATCTTGTCAGCAACATATCTCTCTATTATCTTATCGAGAGTTGAGAGAATAGCGATTGGTCGGTAGTTTTCAAATTGTTTGTGTTGCCCAGACTTATAAATAGGTTGCACTATAGCTGTTTTTAAACCATCAGGGAATACTCCAGTTTTCAGTGATAAATTGATGGCTTCTGACAAAATAGGTGCTAAGTTATATTTCAGGAATTTAACGTCTTTACTTCTTATTAGGTCAATGCCAGGAGATTTTTTATCATCAAGTTTATTGATTATTTTTATGACATCGTTAGTCGTAGCATTAGGAATGTAACATTCAGAAATATTCGGTCTCTATTAAAGATTAATATTAATTAAAAGACCAATTTAAAAAGTACATGAAGACATTCTTTACAAATCATTGTATTTATGATACAAATAAATTTTTTAAGCTAAAATTTTACTAATGTTAAAATATATATAATGAAAATTTTGTAAAACATTGTAATGCACCAAATGGTGCCATATACAGTATACAATAACCAATACAGTCAATAGATATTCATATTCATGACTAAACTTATTATTTCAGAATTTATCAATGAAATAGTATTTATATTTTATAACAGCAATAATCAACAATAATTTATTTTCATCATAAAATTAGTTTTATTATAAAACTTCTATGAAGAAAATAATAGTTGGTTTAAGAAATATGGAAGAGAAGGCAGAAACCATAAATTACCAGAGTATAGGAAGGAAGGAAAGAGAAGGGGGGGAGAAAGAGAGAGAGCTAGAAAAAACAGCTTTCTCACTCTCCTTATCAGTGGGAAGGGGGGAAGTGGGGGGTTTGTTTACTCATCAATTAGCCTGTCCGCCAGTCCGGTGTTATCTGCGTGCGTGCGTGCGCGTTCGTCTTTTCCGTTCCATGAAATGCGAAAATCCAAACCATTTGTCCTACAACCACATATGATGGCTCATACTTTTTGTCTAATTTTTTAAAATCTATCGTGACAAAAAAGAAACTTTTATCTCTTGCCGTTCAAGAGAAAACCAATGATCAAACAAAAGACTGATGTATACATTGTGGTTCTCCAAGGTCAACTAAATATAGCAGAAACTTTCCGAATTCCATCTAATTGGAGATATTACTTCATTTCACCTGTCAACGTCCTTTCCTTATCACTTCAGGGATAATTTTTTGTGTGTGTTTTTCGTGGGAAGGACACGCTCTTACGGTTCAACGTGTCCAAAAATAGATCACAACAATTATCTTCTCGATAAGACCTCTCGTATCATAAGCTCGGCTAGAAATTCCAGCTTATTCAAAGCTATTTAGTGTTGGTACCTACGACTATTTCACTGCGTCCGTTCCCTGGTCCTTTAAGTTGCTAAACGAGGATACGATATTAAGCAGTAAGCGTACGGTAATTTTGAGCCGGCAAGGAGACGGCTGGTTGTCTGAGTTGAGACGTAATAATAAAATAATAATAATAATAATAATAATAATAATAATCATCACTTTATTGTCCAAACATTCTTACAAAGCTAGCAATGCTAGCACAGAACATAGACATTGTCAAGAGCTTAAAATTAGAAATCAATAACTATTACACTAAAAAATATGTTTACTAAATACCTTACCACTGACAGTGCAGAAAAAAAAAACTCCTACAAATATAAGAAAAGTAAAATTACATTAAAAACTAACCTAAATAAAAAATTCCTCAATTGAATAAAACATTTTATTTATCAAAAACAATTTTTATTCTTTTTTCAACTTATTTTCCCTAACCATGGATTTTAAATTACTTGGCAAATGATTAAAAAGTTTTCTTCCCATATACAGTGGAGTTTTTTGAAAAAGTGTCAATCGGTGTCTTGGATATTGGAAGTCTTTGGAAAACCGTGTATTGTAGCCATGTTCATGCTGAGAATTTTCTAAGATGTCAAGATTATTTTTTACGAAAATTAAACATTTAAAAATATATAGTGAGGGAACAGTTAATAAACTATAATCTTTAAAAAATGATTTACAAGATTTCCTTTTAGAAGAAAATGTCATTATTCTTATAAATTCTTTTTGCATTTTGAAAATTTGATCTGAATGAGAAGATGCTCCCCAAAATTCAATCCCATAGCTTATGACAGAGAAAAAAAGCCCATAATAAACCATTAACTTTGTTTGAAAATCAATTACTTCACGCTAAATAATCATTTGAAAGCAAATAGAATTTAACCTTTTGATAATTTTACTAATTCAGGGTTTCCAACTTAAATTTTAGTCAATCTCTACTCCTAAAAAGTTTACTGAATTATATTCGGGAAAAAACTACCTTGAAAAGAACAATTGAAATCTGCGCTTTCCCTATTTTGGGCAGTTTGAAATTTAACAATTTGTGTTTTAGAATTATTTAGCAGTAACCCATTTACTGAGGAGAACCAATTGTGAAATTCTTCAAAAGCACGGTTAAATATTAATTTTAAATCTTGAGTTGAGTTTGCTTTTAAAATAGCTGAGGTATCATCTGCATACAAAATAATTTTTGGGGAAACACTAACAGGTAAATCATTTATATATAACAAAAAAACAATGGGCCTAATATTGAACCCTCAGGTACACCAAATTTAACTTCACACCAATCCGAAATGTATTTAACATTATTCTTATATATTAGCGTTCTCTGATATCGGGATGACAAATAAGATTTGACCCAAGACACCACAGAGTCACTAAAATTATACTATTTAAGTTTTTCACAAAGAATATCATGTCGAACGCAATCAAAAGCCTTGGTTAGATCACAGAACACCATTTAGTGAAGATTGCTTCTAAGTTTGACATCGCGATCGCGACCATCTTTGTTCGTCACATTGTAATATTGCTTGGACGCTGTAAGTCAAAAGCTTTGCGTGAATTAATTGTTGTTGAACATTTTTTAAGTTTCGGGTTTCTTTTGGGTAGTATGTCGGGTATCTTCAACCCGATTTCTTTCGGGTAGTAGGTACCCGCCCAACCCGACGTGTAATAAAAACCCGCCCGAATAAAACCCGAGACATGTCGAACCCGCCCGACCACCCGGGTTCACATAATTACCCGAAGCTACCCGAATTTTCGGGTACCCGTAGAACTCTAACAATAATGTTTAGCATGACGCTGGAAAATGGTTTTATGCATATTTTCATAGATAGTGGAAACAGAGCAGTTCGAATTCCTTCCTGAAATACTAAATCAATAGCACTATTTATGTTTTGGCTGTCCAGGTGTTCATAAATCTGTGGCCATATTTAGATGTTTTCAATTGAAATGGCAACCTACTAATGGCAAGCCTAGTATGAATGATAGATGAGTGGCGTGATCTTGTAGTCTTGTTACTGACTAAGGCTGACATTTTCCTTAGACAGGACGTTACTTCAAAAACCCGTTAAAAGCCAAGTTTGGCAAAATTAAGACCATATTATTGTTCTATAAGGGTAAATGAATCGTTCTGTGCAATAACCAGTCATGACCGATGCTCAGAACGCCATTAAAATCCATTTTGAAGTCTGTTTTTAGAGTAAAAACCCATCATGTTCAGGTTCTTAGCGGGTTTTTGCACTGAATAGTAGGGAATTTATTTTTTGCTCTCATGAAGATTGGCAGCAATGACGGTTGTTTGCAACTTTAGATTATTTGATTTACCACTTGTTTTATCCAGAATTTATGTTTTATTTTATAAATCCTTTATTTTTTTGATTTATTGCCTTAATATAAGTCATAAGTGATTAATTTTGGTTTAGTGCAAAAACCCGTCATGTAAAATATTTTCAAACTTTTTTTGAAAATATGGGTCGTATAAAAAAAAGGTTTCACCACCACAAACATTCATTTAATCATTACTTTCACAGTTTACAGTTATCATTACTTGTTTACAGTTGCTACAATGTTTTTTTTTATTTTCTCAAAAATATATTTTTGACTTTTGACGGGTTTTTGAACTAAACGATTATTAATTAATTGTCAAATAGCCAGTGCAAACTGAGGGACCTAAAGTTTAACATAAGATCTGTACCACAATTTCGCCAATTTCACTCATGATCTGGTTTTGAAATTCTATATGAAATTCCCTTTTATTCTGAACACCAGTTTGAATCATACTATACAACTTTATTTTGTAAAAAATAGTGATTTTATGCTTTTGAGAGTGGTGTTAATTACAAATATTTTTGACCTGCTCACCTCATGTAAACCGCAAGTGGCTGCCCTTCTGGCCATGAACAAAGTAAAGGTTGCAGTATTTTGTAGCAGCCGAGAATTGAGTTATAATCCCTTATCTCACATATTTCAGCCGGTGTTGGAGAACGTAATTGCAGAATTCCCAGTACGAATGAACACAGAGCCACAAGTTTGTGACCAGATGCTCAGCTTCTTCCTCGAGGCTTTCCGAGCGTTACAGGAGCACATCGGCGCAGACATGACCCAGCGAGCTGTTGAGACCTTCATCAACGCTTTCCGCAGGTTTGACAAGGGTTTCTCTTTAACTACACTAGATATTTATCTTTTAAACCCGTGGAAACCAAGGCATGTGTTTGATACAACAGTTTAAGGTTGTTAGCTCGCTCTCCATAGAATTACTCTTTAAATATGGGAGCACTTAGCAGGTGATACTAGTTGTCCGCTATAATGGATTTGGATCCTAGAGGATTGGATTGGATTTAGAGTTGCGTGAACTGCAACTCCACCTTTATGGTGTTCTTGTCTACTAAAACCACCTATTAGGCTGTAGCCTGAAATTCTGGTGTTTTCTAGCTTTTCTGAGTTTAGACCATGTTCTATGAGTACTACCAGATCTGGCTTAAGGTTGTCTAAGCAGTGGGCAAGTCCGTCAATTTTCTTTGATAGGCCATCAATATTTTGGTGAAATACTTTTAGTGTATTCGTCTTAATCTTGAGTTTAATATCAGCCTTGTGTTGTATGGTTTCAGTTTCACCTCTTGCGCCTGGCGCTTTCCTAAAAAATAGATCTGTGAGGTTTGGTCATTTCTGATTGGCTTATTTAGGATGGTTGACTGCTTGTTAGCAGTGTGAGTTTTTAGTTCTCTGTTCAAAAACTCCTCGTATAATTCTCCTTTATGCAGGACTTTAGCAGTCATTGGTGGTTTTTTTCTCTTTTTGCATTCCTCCAGTTGTCAGGCAGTCAAGTTCTACTGTTGAGGCTGTAGTAAGTAAATTGGTAAAGCCGAAGAAGTTATCAGTCTGGTGTATTTCTGCTTGCTCCAGAAATTGCTGTCCAGGTTCCTGTGGAAATGGTGGGGGCAAGGGAGGGTGAGATTCTGATGCTGAGGTATCTTGCCATGTATCTAGTTGTGTCTTCCTTGCAGGAGCTGGTGCAAGATTTGTTAGGGTGTCAGACGTGTTTACAGAGAATTTTGAGAGATCTTCGGGTCCAAAAGAGTTTGCATGTTGGATCCACCTGCTAATAGTGTCGTCCAATGTTGGGGTAATGTACAAAAATTATTTTGTATGCCTTGAAATCCCTACGAGGCAGTGGGGAGAGGAGTTGTAGATTTGGTCAGGGTTAGTTGTAGTTCGTACCACAACAATGACTTCAGCTTGCCTGCCTTGGAATTCATGTATAGTCAAAGTTTTGTATTCTAACTTGTTCAGTTCTCGTTTTTCTGATTGCTTGAATACAAGGCAGATGTGTTTGTTTTTATCAATGTGTTTATGTAGATTGTCTATTGAGTCAAGTGTGGCAATTTTGAGGTCATTTTCGGTGTTGTTTGTTGTCTGCATTCCTTGCAGGTAGTGTGCAGATAAGAGGGGTACTTTTTGTGCATCTATAGGAGGTGTTTAGTTTTTGTGTGATTTTCGCTATTTCTGTTATATTGTGGAAATTCACCTCCAGCTTCTCCATTCTGTGTATATAGGGAATTTGGTTTCTGTCGCCAATGAGTATGATTTCTTTAGCCTTGGAGAGGTTTGCCGTAAATAGAATTTCTCCTTCGTGTAACATTAGTACCTCATCAACTATTAATCTTTTATAGCTGTGGCCTTGTTTGATATGGTTGGATGAATTTATTATGAATGAGTGGACTGTTCTGAAAGTGTCTTTGGCTGTGTTTTGGATTGATTTTTTGAAAGCGTAGTCTGAAGTCCTGTGCAGAGTCTCTTGTAGGGAATAGAATGAGATCTCCTGGTTAGTACTTATTCATTATGAAAGTCCACACCCAGGCACCCCTTTTATGAGCTGTATGGTGGGCTCAGAGACTTTGGTGGTGTCAATGTTTTTAATACTGTTGTACAGTTTCAGGTCATTGAGTATTTGGGTGTCATCTGATGCTAACTTTGCTTAGTCAAACTTCTTCATTCAAATTATATACATACCTAATTACGTCACAAATATAAAAATTTCTTTACCATTAATAAGTATGGGTACATATTTAAACTATACAAGCATGAAAATAATTTAAGTTTGCAGACCTTTAATTTGTTACCCTATTTGTAATTTTTTTGTAGTTTATTTTTCCATGCCTACTCATTGGAGGCAAATTTATGGCTTTACGTTTCGCCTTGTTCCTCCACTCTTGGTTGTATAGTGACCGTGAAATCTGTCAGTTTTATAGCGGCTACAAACCTGTCGGATGTATTTTATAAGGAAAAACCTCGATTGTATTTTGATAAAAGTACCTTGACTTTTTGCAGCCGTTATATCTTGGTTTATCAAAAACAAATCATAAGGATTTACAACAATCGGCAGTTTCACACGATCATTTTGTGGTAATAAAATTTCACGGTTGTTTCCTGGCTACTAATCTTTGTTTTATCATAACGGGTGTATTCCGTGGTCGTCAAACTTCATCAGTGGAATCGCAACCATGTAAAATCTCTCTGTCGCAACCATGTAAAATCTCTCTTTTGTATCGCTGTCGGTAAATCTCACGGACATTCGCGGCCATTATTTAGTGAAGCTTTTTCAACAAAAGTTAGCGTCTAACACATTTTTAATGTGGGGGTTGATTTCCAGCTGTAGAGTAGAGGTCTGAAAATATTGCCTCTCCAATCATAATGCTGAAATTGCACACATGTGAAATACCTTTGTATGACTTAAATTAAAGTTTTTCACTTTTTCCTTTCCTGTCTGGTGCCCAGGGCAGGTGCACCCACTGCCCCCCCCCCCCCCCCCGATCCGTCAATGCATATGATATTTTGAACATTTCAACATTTGGCAAGCAGCGGTGTTTTTGAAAATGTTTTCAGAAAAGTACCTCCTCAACCAGCTGACTCAGCCATAGCCGGAGATATAATGTGCAAACTGTAATTCATGATATTGGTGATATTGATAAAATGTTCAGCATGAAATATAAAAACTAAATTTTGTTACATAGCTGACGAAATAAAACAAATGTTTGTTTGTTTACTATGAAAAAATCTAAAAAGATATAATTGCTTTTGCATTTTAATAGTATATTTCATAACAAGGGCCGAAAATGAAGTTTTGAAGGCTCGAGATCGTGTTTAAAATTTGAGACAAAGTCAAGAATTTGAAACGATCGAGAACTGCAAAACCCTTTCGGCCAAGGTGCAAACGCTATTTTTCACCACACGACACTATGAAATTCTCCCTATATAACATTAAAAATCTGATTATTTATTTGACACACTTGAAAACAAAACTTTGAGGTTATGCTCCTTCGTGCATAACCTCACGAAGTCAGGGTGGCTGTGCAGCTTTGATTTTAACAGTGCGAATTATTAACGAAAATCATTTGATTGCAACTATCAACGATTTGTACTGTCAGTGTGGACATCATCACGCGGGAGTGCGGCGTGGACAAGCTGCTGCAGCTGCTCGTGCTGATCGTGGAGCAGGCATCGGGCATCTTCAAGCAGTTCATCCCGTCGTGCGTCACGCTCTGTCTGGACCACATCTACCCCGCCGTCTACAACAGCCCCAACTCCAACATCAAGCCTTGCCTCTTCCACCTGCTGTCCAGGTAATACGATTGAGGCGGGCGTAAGTTACATGAATTATGATAACTCTAATTAGATTTTGCTATTGTTGTTACAAGCTATAAGATTAATTTTGTGGGCGAAACTTTAGAATTCGTCTCCATCATTAAAATTGATGTTAAAAATCAACGTTTTTCGATATTTACAATCTTGTTTATTTTAATCATGATAACGTTTCGATATCGTAATCGAGACATTACTAATCAGGTTTCAGTTACCGTGTTCAATACCCAACTACAATTTTAACAAACGTGATGAAACCTAACAGTCACACTATGTGAGTAAAACTTACGTTATCGACATATCATGACCCAACTATGCTTTTTACTAACATGACGTACAAGAAACTAATTTTACATTCTTCATGACTGAGCCGTGACCTTGCATTTGATTCATTGTCAGTCGTTGCCAGCGTCGTACTTTACTATAAGTATTCGTGCTACCTTCAATTGTGTATACTTATGGCTCCAAACACATATAAGTTAGCTTCCAATGACATTTTGGAATGTTCAAACCAGGTACCTTTTCTCAGTGATTTTGACGTTTACTAGCCATCTTTACAGTCACTTTTCACGCCCAGATTCATTGCAATTTCTAATATGTAACCAAATCAGTTAGCAAACCAAATTCAAAGATTCCTTAAATATAAAACTATAGGGTTTCGGTTTTTCTAATTCTAATAGGATATTAACAATTAATTACTGGAATCGACGTAATAAAAATCATAACCTACATGGTTTATGTACAATAAGTTGTACCTTAATAACAAGAATAAAACATGTTTATTAAAGAATTCTATCAATTTTATCGAATCCGAAAACATCGATTTAAACATTGATTTTAACAGTGGAGACGGATTCTAAAGTTTAGACAATTAGTGCACTCGACTTTGAAAAGCTAAACTAAAACTGTAATATGACAGTGAAGGTAATCTCTGTTTGTCGGCAGCATCCTGCTGCACAAGTGGCAGTACTTCTACAGCGGCACGGTGGCGGACGGGGAGCCGGAGCTGCAGAACGGCCACCAGCTCGCCGCCATCCTGCAGGCGTTCGGCGAGTCGCTCATGCAGAACGACATCACGCTGTTCAGCCAGAACCTGCAGGCGCTCGAGATACTCAACCTCCAGTGGAAACTGTACCAGCGGGTTAGTTGCAGCTTTGGCGACAAAGTGGAAACATCGTTCCATTTGGCCTCCAGGATTGATATTCGACAATTATTTAAGTAGGTTACTTACCTTCCGTCGTCGAACCAAAGTAATCATAAAAATAGATTACTGCAGTTTCGGGGCTCGAGGTTTCACTGTCAAATTTTCTAAAATATCAAAATTACATTAAACACACACTGTGAATCATACAATTTACACAAAAAAGTGTGTATTCTACATAAATGTAAAAAAGGCCCCATCATGAAGTATATGAGAGTTACGAAATATACAAAGTCTTGAAAGCATCGCCTAGTGACTTCTTAAACGACAAATTAAATTTCTGCTCAAATGTATTATTCGACAGAATTGAAGCTCTATGTCACCAAAGGATTATCAATAATCACTACAATCAGCTGTTCATCCCTCCAAGCAGGTATCGGATAGTTGAGTCTTAATCCTCAATATATGCGAGGTCTGGGACTGTCTTGGCTGGCCACATGATTTTAATTAAATGCAATTTTTGTGTAATTGTGTGATATACAGTGTGTGTTGAATGTAATTTTGACGTTTTAGAAGATTTGATAATGAGACCTTGAATCTAAAAACTGCAGTAATCTATTTTTATGATTACTTAGGATTGACGACGGAAGGCACATAACCTACTTAAATAAAGTGGAAACTCCCCAAATTGTCTGCTAAATTCGTATTGGCATCAAACTGTGAAAACTATGTTTCTAAGGGCCTGTTTGCACGGCGATCAGACAGTAGGACAGTACAAAAAAATTCTTTTGTTCTCTATTGTTTAAAGGTGTTACTGTCCACTGTACTGGTCGTCGTGCAAACCAGGCCTCAGGCTCATTAACAATAGAAAATTGTTGATACCATATTATTTTTAAAGTTTTCTCACTTAATATGAACTTTGGTATCGGATATTACTTTGGTTAACAGTAATAATGTTTCTCAATAATATTTTATACTCTTTGTTTTTTAACCCTGAATGTGAATGTAATACCATACAAATGTATCTGTTAAAGCTGTAATTTAAAATAAATTTTTTGATGATATTCTTTTGTAGTTAATTTTTTATGTATAAAAAAGTTAAGATTCATATTTTGTCATTTCGGCAATCCTTTCGGTGCTTCTAATTCATTTTAAATTTATCCTGATACCACTAACCAAAGTTTAAAATTGTCATAAAAACTTTGTATGCTACTTTAATCAGATGGTGATAAAAGAACAAATAAAAGTCACGTTCTTATAAGATCATGAACACGAATGAGACTTTAAATGTTGAAGTTTTTCAGTAATTAAATAGGTACCATCTAGTTTTTTAAGCCTTATCATTCGTGAAATAATAAAAACAATGCGTATGTACCAGCGACCAAAGAATAATATAGACTGGCCATTCCGCGCCTCAGTTGAAGCCGGCCGGCCGTGCTGACGGGACCTATGAGTGGTGGTGGGAGCGGCTGGTGAGCCGCGACTGCCCTATTCGATTGCATTGGCCATGCCGCGCGGCCACTGCAACGCTACCGCCGCGGCGCCGAGATTGTAGGCTGAAATGACTGGGCGAACCCAGTCACTCACAATCACAACCATTGATATAGAAATTTTAATGAAAAAAAAGTATTAGTAATTGAGGATTTAAAAGAGAAAATGACATTTGTAGACGAACCCACAACAAAAGCTGTTTGTTTTTGTAATAGAAAATGTACAACTATTTCTAATTTTAGATTCATTATTGTAACGAATTGCATAATATAAAGTTAGTTGTAAAGAATATTAGATCTATTTACATGTTAATAACTGAAAAAAATAACTTTTAGGGCAGTAACAGCAAAAACCAAAATTGCATATTTTACAATTTGTTACATTTCACGTTGTTAACTGACTTTTCTCTTCGTAATAATTAATTAAGCAACCAAAAAATTTTAGTAATCTACAAACAGCTAGTTAAATGAATGAACATTAGTTGGATTGAAATAATGAAATAAGAAGTCAAATTTTAAAAACAAATCTATTGAGTAGAGGTGTGCGGATAGTGAATTTTTGGATCGGATCGGATTCGGATCGGATAGCTTATGTTCGGATCGGTTTCGGATCGGATAACAACAGGTTCGGATCGGATAATACCGGATTCGGATATTTACAATGCGGCGTAATGAGCAGATTTTTAAGTTTTCTCATGAGCCTAAGGTAATTGCAAGGAACTACCATATTATTAATTCATTTTTCTTAATGTGTAAGGTAAGGTTTGCCTTGATAGGCTTGAGTTGTTGATTGTTGTGATTTATTGTTTCTAATATAGGCCAAATGTCAATTATTAAAGTATGCAAAGGTACAACTAATTATCTGTTAAGAGTTTAGAAATTTATTGATTTCCATTAAGCATAGGCAGTATTTGATTGAATAAGCTTATTATGCCTATATAAATTTCAAGATTAGGCTACTTAAAAACTCCTTTTTCAATGCAACCTAAATTTATTTACTTTCAGACCTCTGTATTTTTTGTTCTTTTCCTTTTCACAAATCAATAAATTATTTGATCAGTGACTAGGCCTAAGTGATTAGACAAAAGAATTAAATATAAAACTTGATTCACCAATCACTTCATATTTGAAGAAAGCTTTACATTTTTATTTATGCATTAATGCCTGACAACCAAGATTTAGATCCACTACAAAATAATTCAGTAAAATAATAAGTCTGAGCAGTAAACTTAACCTAAATTTCAAGATAAGTTTCAAATGATGTAGGTTTCAGTATTAAAACTTGGTCATTTAATTTAGATCAAAGGTCTATTTGTTTTAAATAATAAACAACAAGCAAACTCACTAACTATTATCATAAGGCTAAGGCGTAGGTTGTCAATTCAGCATTACACTGTTGTTATCTAAGAATGTCCATTTTAATCACGTATTGAAAATACGGCCGGTCGGCTTTGACTCGGCTTCATTCGTCAAAGATTAAGATTTCAACAAAATTAAAAGTTATTTTTGATCGTTCAATTTTTCATTTCTAGGTAGGAAATTGCTTAAATGAAAAATAAAATAATCCGGTGATTTAAAGAAACAAGTCCTTTAAGTCAATTCAGTTTTTAAGCAGACGGCAGAAGTCGACATAAAAAACCAAAGTGAGATAAAGACAAACAGTGATCAGGTTCGCCAACCCTTTGGCAGCCCAAAATTATTGTAGGCTTTTTACTTCATCGTATCAACTGGCCGTTTAAGATATTTACGGCCTGAAATAGTCGTACGAAACAGCAACACGACTATTTATTTAAGGGGAATTTACGGGATATTTCGTTTTGGTAACTGAAGACGACTGTGGTCACGTGGTCACTGTCGGTCATTGGCGAACTCGGATTTGTCTTGATTGCGATTTTCTCTCGTATCAATCGATGTTTCGTCGGTAACGGATACTGATCGAGACAGATCTAATAAAGGATGTACGATTATTTGTTAACTGATTTAATGCTACGATAGAAGAATTTATCTTAAGAAAATGATCGTTATCGCGTCGGGTATTGCGCAATACTCTGATCGTATATAACGATCTCGATCTAATCACGAGTCGCAATATCATCTACCGAAATACATCGCTTGATGCATACCACTACATAATCGCATCGTATTGAGGCGTTGTCCAAGTCCAAGCCGCAATCGCAACGTCGAATTTCAAAGCGTCGTTTTTGCTCCGCGATGTTATCTGCTTGTCACTACTGTTCTTTCGTCGGCAGTGACTTGTTTTGTTTGGAAGACCTTCCAAACTTTAAAATTTGATCCTTCTTTAAAATTTACCCCAAAATATGCAGTCTATCCGATAGAGTCGGATATCTGGCCAGTCTTACCGGATAGTTATAAAACCCTCGGATCGGATTCGGATATCCGATCCGATCCGAATCCGATCCGAATTTTCGGATATCCGCACACCTCTACTATTGAGCAAGAGTGTCAATAGATCCGCGCGAGCTCGGACAAGTTTCTCACACAAGTTTAGTGTCTTCGGCAAGTTTATATTGTTATCTTCATTACTACAAAGTTTCAGAATTTTATCTTAACTCTAACTATTTATTCCGGCGGTGTTATTGAAACGCTGCGAATTAAAATTTGCGCTAGTGGCGCATGCGGTTTGGCTGGTGGGACCTATGTTTAGTGAAGAAGTGGTGACAAGGGCCACTGTGTATTGAGTATAGGGAAGGCCAGTCTATATTATTCTTTGGTCGCTGGTATGTACCTAGTAGCACGCAGTTAAATTATGTGAAAAATACATCTTTGAATCTCTCAGACTGAGATGAACAAGTGAGGATAAACGTTGCAGGAGCTGTTCCGCACCCAGTTCCTGCCCGAGTACCTGACTCTGCTGCTGAACACCCTCATCCTCAAGACCCACGCGCTGCGGGCGGACGAGATAGCCACCGCGATATTCAACATGGCGTCGGTGGACTTTGAGACGTTCTACCTGTTCTTCCTGCCGCACTTCCTCGACCACACGACGGGGCTGGACAGCAACCAGCGCATGGTGCTGCGGCGCAACATGAAGGCCGACCAGGTAAAGCTAGCTCCTTCCAGGTCCTGTCACTTTACCTTCCCTATTTAAAAAAAAAACATTAGCGAATTAGATTTAAGTTAAGAAAGAGTTTGCACTTAAGGTTTAAAATTAAATAATAACCACTGATGCAGCAGACCTGCATACTCAGCGAATTTCAAATGCAAAACAACATATTTCAATCCAACATAGCGAGATATGACATGTTTTTGTAAGCTCCATAAGAATAACATGGGGAATGAGTATGAAGGTTTGCTCCCGCTTTTAGCTATACAATTTACTTTTTGAAAAATTCATATTTTTTAAGATTTTTTTTTTAGAAATTTGTCAATATCTTGAAAACTAAACACAACAATTAAAAACGGGTTGCAGCATTGAATTCGGCGTAAAAATTTAGTTTGAAATGATGGGTCACAATACCATCTTCTTATTCGAAATAACTTACCTCATTTCAAAATGGCGGATCCAAGATGGCGGCCAAAAATTTTACATTGGTGAAAGTTAAGTGGAAATCACTCAACAATGACTGATGGTGGTTATTCATCACTATCTAGCATTATTTTGTGGTTATGGGCCTATTTTATCAATTTGTAATGTTTAAATTGGTTGAAAATAAATAAATTATAAGTAGTCATATCTTGAGAACAAATTGAGATATTAAAAAATGGATTGCGGCATTGTAATAGTGAAAAAATCTAGTTTGAAATGATGGGTCACAAAACCACTATTACATCTCAGGGTGTCTACCAGTCGGGAATTCGGGTAAATTCGGGAAAATGTCGGGGATTTTGTAATGTCGGGAATAGTCGGGAAAAAGTAATGAATTTCGACTTTTGGTCGGGAAATTTGAATTTGGCTACAAAACAAAACGAAATAGCCGTTTTCTTCGTTATTGTCATCGTCTCGGCCGGCAAATCTCCCGAACGAATTGGGGCAGGGGCAGACAAAGTTTTAGCTATAGCACGACCAGAAAAGCTGTCGCTTACTCCGCTGCCGCAAGTTTCTCGGTCCTAATACAGCTGTAAAAACGCTCACTCGTTTCGCGGCCGACAAGTCTCTCGCTCTTTACGTGGCCGACAAGTCTCGCTCATTACGCGGCCGACAAACCTCGCTCTTTACGCGGCCGACAAGTATCTCGCTCTTTACGTGGCCGACAAGTCTCTCGCTCTTTACGCGGCCGACAAGTCTCTCGCTCTTTACGCGGCCGACAAGTCTCTCGCTCTTTACGCGGCCGACAAGTCTCTCGCTCTTTACGCGGCCGACAAGTCTCTCGCTCTTTACGCGGCCGATAAGTCTCTCGCTCTTACGCGGCCGACGTCTCGCTCTTTACGCGGCCGACAAGTCTCTCACTCTTTACGCGGCCGACAAGTCTCTCGTTCTTTACGCGGCCGACAAGTCTCTCGCTCTTTACGCGGTCGACACATCTCTCGTTAGTAATGCTACATTGTGTGCTCTTTTCGTGGCTATCATATCTATTGGCCACATGAAGGCCAGAATATCTATAACCCGGCCGGCAAATTCCTCTGTCGTTTTGGGGTCAACAAACCTCTTTGGTCACATCGGGGCCGTCAGATATCTCGCTCTCTTTGCGGCCGTCAAATCTGCCGCTCTTTTCGCGGCCATCACATCTTTTGCTTTTATTGCGGCCGGAAATAGCATTACCGGCATTGGTCACATTTCGGCCGATGACTTCATCCCTCTTTTCGTGAGCGTTAGACCTCTCGGTTGTATTGCGGCCAGAAAATCGCTCACTTATTTTGGGACCAAAACATTTTTCGGTCGTCTCGTGGTAGACAAATTTTTTGATCTTTTCGTGGCCGTCACATCTCTCAGTCGTATTGTGATAAGAAAATCGCTCAATCTTTTCGCGGACGGAATATCTATCATTTATACCGTAGCCGACAAGGTTTTCGGTCTCGTTGCGATCGGGAATCTTTCGCTTGATTTGCGGCAGGTAAATCTCTTGGTCGCATCGCGGCCGATGACCTTACTCATTTCGCGGCCATTAGACCTCGGGCATATTGCGGCCGGAAAGTCGCTAACTCGTTTTAGCAATGAAACATTTTTCGGTCGATTCGCGGCAGACGAGTTCCTTGCTCTTTTAGTGGCCATTATGTCTCTCGGTCGTATTGCGACAAGAAAATCGCTATTTTTTTCGAGGCTAGAGGTATTGTAGTTTACAACATGGCTGGCAAATCTTTTGGACTTATTGCGGCCGGAAATCTTTCGCTTGTTTTTCGGTGGTCGGGTGGCCGATTGGTTCTTGATCGTATTGTGTCGCTTACTCTTTTCATAGCCGTTACATGATTCGGTCGTATTGCGGCCGGCAAATCTCTCTGTCACATCGTGGCTGTCAAATCTCGGTCGTTTATACCACGGCCGGAAAATCTCTTGGTCACAACGTGGCCGGAAAATCGCTCGTTCTTTCCGCAGGCGGAAATCTCGGTCGCATTACGGCTGGCAAATATATTGGGCTTATCGCAGTCATCTTGCTCATCTTTTGGCGATCTTTCGCTTACATTGTAACCGTCTAAATGTATTTATTTACAAATATCGTTCTCAATATTCGTTATATGAGGCAATGGTCATGTTTCCTATGGTCGGGAATTTTTTTAATTTGTCGGGAAAAGTCGGGAAAAAGTCGGGATTTTCATATATGAAATTTGGTAGACACCCTGCATCTGAAAAAATTGTTTTGGATCCAATATGGCGGATCCAAGATGGCGGCCGAAAATGAGTACTCCCTCAAAACGAGGTACTTGCTACCCAATAATGTTTGGGTGGGGTCTGGGATAGTTATTTTTAGAAATGTAAAAAAAATTACAGGGGGGGACAATTAAAACTCACCCTGTATGTGTGTCTGTAAGCACAATAGCGCTCGCAAAAATGGTCCGATCGGATTGAAATTTGGCACAGGGGTGTGAAGTATTAATTATTCAGATGAGTTCGAAATCAAGCCCAATCGGACCTCTGGAAGGGGGGGTAAGGGGGGATAAACCCCCTCAAAAATGGGGTTTTTAGCTTTTTCACATAGAAAAATAAAAATTATCCAATTTCGGTTAGCACCTTGAATTCAGCTCAAAAAAACAAACAATTGTAATAGTTCACAAACATTTACATTTAAATTTCATAAATGAACACCCATATAAATAAACAAACACACAGCTTAATAATTATTTGTATATAATATGTCAACCTAGTATATCACTCAGTTAATATAAATTATTTGATAATGTTATTTTCCTAAAATCATTCATTAATTTATTACCATCTACCATAAAAATTTTAGATAAGTTAAGTTAGATCAGCTGTATTCATAATTTAATATAATTTATATTTATGGGTCAGGGAACGCTATCTCAAATTATCTATTTTATATAGCATGTTTTTCAAAATTTGATCTCTAATAATTCAGTGAAGTGTTTACCAAAGACCAAGTTAGTGAACCATGTGTTACATTGTTAAAGTGAAAAGTGGAACCATTGTAAAGGACTCCAGCTTCTATTCCAGAGAGAGATGGCCAAGTGTTAACTTCATTGTACCTGGACCTCGTTCCAATTTTAAATTTCATCCCCCTTAATTAGTAGATTTTTTTTTTTGGTTAGCCAGCGGTAAACCTGATCTTAGTTGATTCCCCTTTAAGTGGCCAAATTTATCTATCTGAAGAAAAGATCAGGGTGAAGAGATAAACTCTTGGTAAGACCAATCCAAAATTTACTTCACCAACCATTGTTGAAGAGGAACAGACTTTCAAACAAAGACTTGATTTAATTAAATATAAAAAGAGATCAGAATTGGCAATTTATATTATTATCAAAATTATTTATTCTATTTAAAAGTATTTATGATTGTGATATTCAAACAAATTAATTTTTCAATGTCATGCCCGCACGATTCCCAGAACCCTATGTGAAGAGATCATGCTTCTCAAGAACTGAGCTAATGCCCTTAAATTGTACCATATTAATCCAATTAGCATAAGTAATTTTATCTAACCCCATCCACTGTAATAATCCTTGTACGTCCCCCTAGAGTTCAATTTTGATATTCATATTTATTGTTATTGTTGAATAAATAATAGTTTTGTAACAGATTACCATTCTTTTATTTCAAATTTAAATATTAAATAGGCTAGTATCACACTAATTATAATGACGCCATCTTGAACAATAATAATTAATTAGAATTAAGAAGAAAATATAAGAGTCACCTACCTGTACTTATAATTAAAGATATTTATTTATTTATTTATATTTACAAACCAAAAAGGCTGAGTTGTACAATTAAGTATTTGAATCATTGCTCTATGTCCATTAGTTACAGAGATATTGAAAGTGGTAAACACAGTACTTTATCCAATGTTAACCTTATGGGAAATAAGTAAAATTCTATATCTCGCTTTTTTCTCAACATATCTTAATAAAACTTGGTTTGTAGCTTCATCTAGATGAGATTTAATGTATTTTAGTCTAAAATCACCGAAATTTTCATTTTTGTGGCAGCAAACCTGCATACTCATTCCCCATGTTATCCTTATGGGCATTAAAAAAATTCCATATCTTCATTATTTCTGAACATATTTTGATGAAACTTGGTCTATGGCTTCTTCTAGATAAGATCTACCAAATATTGAAATAAAACCACCCAGTTTTAACATGCCTGTAGCAGCAAACCTGCATACTCATTCCCCATATTGTTCTTATGGAGATTACGAAAGTATGTCATATCTCACTACATTGGATGGAAGTATTTTTTTGGCATTTGAAATTAGCTGAGGATGTAGATCTGCTGCAACGTGGGTATTTATATATATATCTATATATGTGTCTGTAAGCATGATAGCGCTCACAAAAATGGTCCGATTGTAATGAAATTTGGCATAGGTGTGTAAAATAGTAATTACAGTAGAGTCTCGCAAACCCGGACTTCGATAACCCGGAATTCTGGATAACTCGGAAAGCCTGCCAGAGCAATAAAGTGCAATGAGATTCAAGGCCAGAACACGGTTTGACACATATAAAACAGTTTTGGTTTTTCTTTAAGTTTTTTTGTAACTGATAATGTAGTTATTGTATTTTTTAGCATGCAATAAATAAATGATTTCTCTTAGAAATAACAGAAACTATTCTTCTTTTTTCTTTTTTTTACTCATTTCCCGATAACTCAGAATTTTCACAAATCCGGACACCGTTCGGTCCACATTAGTCCGGGTTTGTGGGACTCTACTGTATTCGGATGAGTTTGAAAACCAGCCCGATCGAACTCCTGGAAGGGGGGTTAAGGGGGAAAACCCCCCTAAATGGGTTTTTTTTGGATTTTTTTATACAGAAAAGTTAAAATAATGTAATTTTGGTGTACACCATTGAATTCAGCTTAAAAAACAAATAATTTAGTATTTTAAATTGTTGCTCTATGACCATTGGTTACCAAGATATCGCTAGTGGTAAACATAGTATGTTGTCCCAATGTTATCCTTATGGGAAGTAAGTAAAATTCTATATCTCGCTTATTTCTCAACATATCTCAATAAAACTTGGTGTATGGCTTCTTCTAGTTGAGATATACTAAATATTGATTTAAAACCCCCCAGTTTTAACATACCTGTAGCAGCAATCCTACATACTCGTTCCCGATGTTATTCTTATGAAGCTTACAAAACATGTCAAATCTCGCTATGTTGGATTGAAATGTGCTCTTTTGAATTTGAAATTTGCTGAGTCTGAGGTCTGCTGCAATGGGGGTATTTTGAACTTGGCAGTGTCCAGAAGTTTAACATTTCCGGCCGGGTAGGCCATTGAAGAATTTCATAACGACCACTGGAAAACTAAGATGATTTATTGACAGTCGAGTAAAGGGTAAGTCAATGCCACCCGCCCTCCTTGTATTGTAGGAATGCACTTGTTGCGGTTTGCCAAACGAGTTAAGGTGCTCCTTGATGAATGTTAGTGAGTTGAACACATACTGGGCATACACTGTGAGAATGCCTAGGCATTGGAAAATAGGCTTGCAGTGTGTGTTCCAGATGATTAGACGAGTTAACGACCCTCAAAGCCTTCTTCTGTAAGAGCAATACTCCGAAGTAAGCAGCCGAGTGACCTCGTAGGAATATGCCATATGATAAATGACTATGGAATAGAGCATGGTAAATAGTGACCAAGTAACGTTCTGAAACTAGATATTTAAGTTTTTTAAATAACTCTGGAGAGATTAGAGCAAAGGTGAGTTTCATGATGATTCCAGTTAAATTTTGAGTCCAACCAGAAGCCCAGGAGCTTGACTACCTCACAATGATCAGCTGGTATGTCTCTTTTGAAAGAGCACCAAAGTTGTAGAGTCTTGTCATCATTCATCTTGAGTTTATTTGCAGTGAACCAAATTTTTGCCTCTGACAACAAATTTTCAGCCTCTTCAAAGACTTTATCTGTGATACTCCCCCTTGTCAGAAGAGTGGTGTCGTCAGCGAATAATAACGTTTGACCATCAAGTCTTAGGTTATTTATGATGAGAGGGAAGAGCAGCGACCCCAGATTGGAGCCCTGCGGAAATCCATGAGGGGCAGCCTTACTTCTAGAGACAGTGCCTGAGATTGATACAACTTGGTCTTCTGTTCTTCAAGTAACTGGTCAGGGTCCGATGAGCGACACCCTCAATGCCATATGCTCTTAACTTATCTAAGAGGATGTTATGGGGCACACAATCGAATGCCTTACTTAGGTCGCATAAAGTTAAGGCAAGAGAAACATCGTTTTTAAAGGCATCATTGATTTTGGAGGCCAGTGATATCAGGGCAGTGGTAGTAGAACGGCCTTTCCTGAACCCACGTTGGTTATCACTAAGCAGCTGATGGGACTCCAAGAAGCTGGTCAGCTAGAGTTTAATGATAGTTTTGATAACCTTTGACATAGCTGGAAGGACCGAATTAGGGCGTTAGTTGGTCAGTTCTTTGTCATTTCCCTTTTTATATACAGGGACAGTTTTAGCCAGTTTTAACATATCTGGGAAGATGCCCTGCTGCAAACAACTATTTACGGCCCAGCAGAGTGGTACAGCAATAACCTCGATGGCAGAATTAAGGACTTTGCACGAGACTCCATGTACATCCGAGCTGTTGGAGGATGTAAATTTATTTACAATCCCTATTATTTCTGAGGGGTGCACCAATTTCCAGTCATCAAAGACAGGCCTGGGTTCCACCTCAACAGAGAAAAGCAATGGGTCATGTAAAACATTTGGTAGGTTGGACACTAACTCATCCACAGTATCAATAAAGAAATTGTTAAAGGTAGCTGGGCTTGCTTGAAAAATTACTTGAGGTTTCTTAGGCATGCCCCTTCTAACAATCTCCCAAGCAGCCTTGCATTTATTAGGAGACCCTTCTAATAAATTAACGTTGAAGGCTAGTTTGGCCTCCAAAACCTTAGCTCTATAAAATTTATTTGCCCTGGTGTAGCAGTTATATAGCCTACTCTGTTCATCAGGAGATGTAGCAGCTTTGAAATGGTCGTGTATTTTTACCACAGAGTTTTTCAGTCTTGTCAAGTCAGAGGTATACCATGATTTATCTTGAAAGGTAAAATTAAGCCTCGCTGCTAGAGCCCCCCTTGTGGAATTCGGCACAAACGTGGCTGGTGCTAACCACACATATTTGAGAGAGCTACGCCGAATTTCTTCAATAAAAAACATAATAATTATGAAAATATTTTTTAAAGTCTAAAAAATGTTCAACATAAATACGTATAGATATAACATAAAGAAATATCAAAAATTATTTTCAGCAGTTTAATCAAATAGATTTGGTGCAGTGCTTGCAAATACATGTAGTAAGCGCTGGGCTCGCTTGCACCAAATCCCAAAAGTGAGTACTAGCAACAAGGCTCAATTTAACCCTAAACACTTGTTTTGCGATTATTTTCCCACAGGGGTCGCTAGCAGCAGAGCTTAATTTCACCTCTAAAAATCATTTTAAAACACGTATAAATGCTGTTTAATGATTATTTATCTGAGATTTTTTAATGTTATATCGTTAAAATGTTTATGTTAAATATGTTCATTAGGGATGGACGGGATTGGATTTTCAGTTCGGGACGGGACGGGACGGGATTTTTTTCTTCCCTCTTAAATTCGGGGTGGGACGGGATTTTTGTCTTCCCTAAATCTTCGGGAAATGCTTGTTCACGAATTTATTTTCTTTATTACAATAATAGCATTAGGTTAAAAACAATGTCATATACTGTGTGTCCCAAAAGTCCCGGACCGGTTTAATATCTTTTAAAGTAAGCCAGATATCAAAACAATATTTCGCATACCTTTTAGTACTAAAAAAAACTACTTTTTGATGTTTGTGTCATTTCTGCCCCGCCCCCAAAATTGGATTTTGGGGGGGTAGCCCCAAAATTTTAAATGTAAACCCCCATCGTGTGACTGCTTATTTTAAAGGGCTTGTTAAAAGAAACACAATGCCGCAAACCGAAGGTCGATATCATGCTCCAGTCCAAAATGGCGGCCATTCAAAAATTTAAAAATGCCGTCCGTCAATTAAAATTGAGTATTATCTGTGTTCGGAAATTCACATTTAAATCGAATAAGAATCACCAGAACACATTTTAACTACTTAAAAGATACAAAAATAATAATTTATTGTTGTCATCATCAAGGTTCAACCCTCCAAAATGGTTTGGGGGGGTGGGGGTTTGTCCAACCAACTCCAATATCAACTAACATCATATGACCACTCATTTTAATTTGGCTTATTTTAAAAAATAAGCCAAAGCTTGTTTTAATGAAATTTCAAAAAAGTTACCTAATACTTAAAAATTTTGTAGGGTTTCCCCACCCCCCAAAACCATTTTGGAGGGTTGAGCATTGATGATGAAAAGAAATTATTATTTTTGTATCTTTTAAGTAGTTAAAATGTGTTCTGGTGATTCTTATTCAATTTAAATGAGAATTGCCGAACACAGAAAATACTCAATTTAGTAAAAAAAGTTACTAATAAGTATCCGCCTTGATGCGACCTTTGGCTCAGCGGCAAAGGTCGATACTTGCGGAGGGTCGTCTATGCGTTATCTTTTAGGAAAACCTCCATACATGAAATACAAAATATTCGCCACAAAAATAACTATTTTTTCATTTTATTAAAACAAGCTTTGGCTTATTTTTTTACTCATTCAGCATATTAAAACGAGTGGTCATACGATGTGAGTTGATATTGGAGTTGGTTGGACAACCCCCCCCCCCCAAACCATTTTGGAGGGTTGAGCCTTGATGATAACAAGAAATTATTATTTTTGTATCTTTTAAGTAGTTAATATGTGTTCTGGTAGTTCTTATTCGATTTAAATGTGAATTGCTGATCACAGAAAATACTCAATTTTAATTTACGTATGGCATTTTTAAATTTTTGAATGACCGCCATTTTGGACTGGAGCATGATATCGACCTCCGGTTCGCAGCATTGTGTTTCTTTTAACAAGCCCTTTAAAATAAGCAGTCGCACGATGGGGGTTTACATTTAAAACTTTCGGGCTACCCCCCCAAAATCCAATTTGGGGGGCGGGGGCAGAAATGACACATACATCAAAAAGTAGTTTTTTTAGTACTAAAAGGTATGTGAAATATTGTTTTGATATCTAGCTTACTTTAAAAGATATTAAACCGGTCCTGGACTTTTGGGACACACAGTATATAAATGTTTGTACCATCCCAACTCAAAAAATTTCAAGAAATAAATTTAAGTGAAAAAATACAAACTTATATGAAATTGACAAAATAGCAAACATTAGAAACACATAAAAAAATAGTAACACAATGAAATTGTTAATTATAAATAAAATACAAACTTATATAAAAATGTTAAATGAAATATGTTGTTCATTTATTATTATTTTTCATTTAATTTGAATTTTTATTCTTTTTAATTTGAATGCAATGAAAAATATAAATAATAAAAAAAATAAATAAATATAATATGCATTTTTTAACGTTTGATACATACACAATCGTTTTTAAGTTTCTGCTTTTTGTTTTATTTTTTGGTTTCCAAAAAGCCAAAAGTAAAATACTAGAGTGGTTATTGCACGTTAACATTAAACTGTCATGTATAATCAGTAAACATGTTATTGTATTTTTATAAACTTTGGGCTTTGGAGTTCTTGTTTCAGGAAATTACTCTATGACTCATAATTTTTCCAGCTTTTTAAACTACGGTAAAAAATTAAAAATAAATTTAGTTTCAAGATGACAACCATAACACTAGTTTTTCCAAGCTTAAAATTATAAATTTGAAGTTCACAACTCCCAAACTTAATATTTCTTGAGTTACATAAGTATTAATTACCTATGTATTAGAAATTTCTTAAAAGTCTCAAAGTCTTTACTTTAGTCAATTTTTTTACTTATTTATGAAAAAAATCATACTTTCGGCTGGGATTCAAGGACATCTGAATTAGTTTAGAAAATTGAATCAATGGGCTAAACCACAATTTGTAGCAGACAATCATGACAATATGAACAATCATCACTGTTAAGCCTTGTAGCAAGTTGTTTCCAACCGCCATCAGTGAATAACTAATATTGCTTTTCACACCCAATTGCGAGTTAGCAATCCTACATTTGCTGTTTATCAAAGATCGGCAAATATGCGCGATCGTTTTTCACGGCCGATCGCGAGTTTTGTAAAGCAACATCGGCCGTTAATCCGCGATCGGCAAAGACGCGGCCGTTCGAAAATTCCGCAAAGCTAGATTTGCCATCTATTCGTGATCGGTAAATACGCGCGATCGCTTTTCACGGCCGATCACGAGTTCTGTAAAAATACATCGGCCATTAATCCGCGATCGACAGATACGCGCTAGCGTATTTCGCGGTCGTTCGCGCAGCTAATCTATTTTCGCCGTTCATCCGCAACTGGCAAATACGCACGATGGTTTTCGCAGCCGATCAAGAGATTTGCAAAGCCGCATTTGCTGTTTATTTACAATCGGCAAATACGCACGATAGTTTTTAACGGACGATCGCGAGTTTTTCAAAGCTGGATTTGCCGTTTGTTCGTGATCGGAAAACACGCGAGATCGTTTTCCGCGGCTGATCGCGAGTTTTGCGAAGCTGCACCCGCTGTTTATTTGCGATCGCTAAAACGATCCCGTCCCGAAAATTTTCCCGAAGCAAATAATATCCCGCCCGAAAATCGGGAATTTAATTTTCCCGAAAATTTCCCGAAATTTCGGGACCCGACCATCCCTAATGTTCATGGATTTTTAGCGAATTTCCCCTATAAGGAAGAAGCTATTACAGTAGGTCTCATGGTAAGACCTTAGCCAAAGACTATGATAACTTTTTGTTTTGGGTCCCCCAGAAGCCAGAAATACCATTCGTTCAAATTTTTATATATATTAGAGGTGTGCGGATAGTGAATTTTTGGATCGGATGGGATAGCTTATGTTCGGATTGGTTTTTGATCGGATAACAACAGGTTCGGATCGGATAATACCGGATTCGGATATTTACGGCGCGGCGTAATGAGCAGATTTAAGTTTTTTTATAAGCCTAAGGTAATTGCAAGGAACTACCATATTATCCTAATGTGTAAGGTAAGGTTTGCCTTGATAGGCTTGAGTTGTTGATTGTTGTAATATATTGCTTCCATTATAGGCCAAATGTCAAAGTATGCAAAGGTAAAACTAATTCTGTTAAGAATTAAGAAATTTATTGATTTCCCTTAAGCATAGGTAATATTTAATTAAATAAGCTTATTAGGACTAAATCCATTTCAGTATTTGCAGCTTAAAAATTCCTTTTTCAATGCAACCTAAATTCGTTCACTATTAGGCCTTTGTATTTTTTGTTCTTTTTCTTATTTGATCAGTGACTAGGCCTAAGTGATTAGACAAAAGAATTAAATATAATACTTGATTCGCCAATCACTTCATATTTGAAGAAAACTTAACATTTTTATTTATGCATTAATTAATGCCTGGCAACCAAGATTTTGATTCACTACAATAATACTATAAAAACAAAATAATAAGTCTGAGCAATAAACTTAACCTAAATTTCAAGATAAGTTTCAAATATTGTTGGTGTCAGTATTAAAGCTTGATCATTTAATTAGAACAAAGGTCTATTTGTTTTAGATAACAAACAACAAGCAAACTCACTAATTATTTTCATAGGCGTAGGTTGGCAACATAGCATTGTACTGTTATCTAAGAATGTCCATTTTAATCACGTATTGAAAATACGGCCGGCCGGTTTTGACTCGGCTTAATTCGTCAAAGATTAATATTTCAGCAAAATAAAAACTTATTTTTGATCGTTCAACTTTCTGTTTCTCGGTAGGTAATTGCTTAATTGAAAAATAAAGTAATCTGGCGATTGAAAAAATGACGTTCTTGAGTTAAGAGGAGGTTGGATAGACAGGTGCTGCTAATAGAATGATGCGGCGAACCTTGAAACTATATTGCTCCGCTGTATACAATGCACGAAATAGTGTCGTTTACCATTTTTTGAATGCAGCTTAACATCTGGGACAAACGTGACATCATCCAATATTCTCGCAAATGAGAAGCATCGTAATTTGAGGCAGAACTTGGATGGGTGACTGCCAAAAACAACAGATCTCATGCGTAATATTGCCGTGGTATTGTCAACTAGAATTATCGTACTTGAAACTTATGTACTTACATTGAAACATTTAAACTTAATTTCAGCTAAAGATTATTTCATTTAAAAAACGAAATATGGTAAATAATAATATCCAAATTCCAGACTAATTTTTAATCTAGCCATATTTATGTGCTGGTATACTTGCTAATATACAAATTTATGTGCTGAGCATTCTGTATTAAATGCTCAGGTATATTTACTAAACAAACTAAACTACGAGCACGAATTAAGGCTGAAATTTAATTAATTATAAACATTACAGTGAAAAACATAAGCTACGTTCTCAGTTATACGCTCAAACATTTTGCCGAGTGTGTCAGCGAGCACGGCAAAAAAGAGCAGGAACCTGATACTCGAGTACCTCAACTAACTGTACGTCCAAAAAAAGCAATGTCTGGTATCGTTGAACAATTTGGCAAGAATGTTTGCAAGGAGTCTTTGTAGAACCGATTTTTTAATTATTGATTAACTCTTCTATTTTAATTAATTAAATAATTCTATTCTATTATTTTAAAATCGTAGCATCTCCTAATGTAAATATTCCTAACAGACAAGACTTAAAACATACCAAACAGAATGTATTTGGCACATTCTCTCACAATAAAGTTTATGGTGTTTTTAGGTTATACTGAATAAACTCTAAGCCTTTATTTATTTTTTGTATAAATAGCATTCATAATCTTCACAACATAGGAAGAAGCCACACACAGTACCACTATGATTTTGTCTGGATTCTAAGGCCAGCGTATACGGACAAACAGTTGGTGGTCGCCGAAATGTTCGATCATGTGTGCCCTTCTTTCCAACATGCTGGCGGATTTGTTGAGTTGGGCACTCGGCTCAAAATACTCAACCAATACGAGTGGCTTGCCCAACTGTTCGTACCTGTATGAACTCCTTCTCAAAATGCCAGCCAACAATCTAACTAAAAAGTTTGACGTTGTCTATGCCTACCTTCCTTTTTTAGTTGGACGTCCCATTAGTCAAGCCGTTCGATCCCAACAAGCTCGTCCACACGACTAAGTGTAACAAATGTTCGACTGTTACCTATGGTAATATGGTAATGGAAGAATATTTTTTATTTTTTTTTAAAGAGGGTGGCGGCCTCTTTTTTACCTTGCCTTTGCCCTGCCCACATAGACTATTGATCTGTGTGTGGACGTTATCAAGCAAAGCCAAGGAGTGAGCCGGTACAGTACAAGGGTGAACAGTACTGCTAAAAGTAAGCGACACGCCCGAGTCTCGAACCTGCAACGCTTCGTGGCCACAGTTCCGAAGCCGAACGCTACACACTGCGCCACCGACTCACTAAAAAATAAAGTAATCTGGCGTACTGGAATATGGACATTTGAACTCAAACATTCTAGTACCCCTAATGTTTTAAACGTTGGGATTGCTTGCCATTAATTTCATGTTTTGAGAACAAAATTATAACATAAAGCATGTAACATAAAGTTCAAGACTAGCGTCCTTTACATCAGCGTGCTGTGCCTTCTCTTGTTTTTGTCATTTGTATTTGATGGTATTTTGTATGTGAAACTTTGTGGCTATATATCTATCTATTCAATGTTATTAAATTAATGAATTAGTTAAGGTATGCTGCATCAGGTACTTTTCTACCAAGATAAGGATTTTTATATCCGTTCCACCTTAAAAATAAACTGATACACTTAAAATAATAAAAATAACTAAATTAGTGGAATTAGAGGAGAAAACGGTACATGTCAAAATTGACGACAAAGAAAAATGCAGTTTGAGCAATAAATTCTTCCCATCTTTTTTACTGTAAATCCATAGAACATACAACTGATTAGGGGTGTGCGAATATTTGAACTTTCGATTCGACATTGCAAAGAAGTTTGATATGACTGAATCGAATATTTAAATGACTGGCATAAACCAAAAGTAGGTGAAAACGTCCCATTTTCAAAATAAAAGTACGTTTTTTGTAGTTGCAAACAACTACGAATCCATTTTTTACATCAGAAACAGTTGCGTCCTCACGTGGACAGACGACAGATGAATAGCTGCTGTAAAATAATACTGACATCGCAGTTTTGCCACCAAATTCCCTCTGCCGTGTTGATCAGTCGTGCAGTACTTAGGTTAATATACTGCACAATACCCGACGCGGCAACGAATTTTTTCGTAAGATAAATTCTCGTATCACAGCATTAAATCATATAAAAAATAATAGTCCATCCTTCATCAGTTCTGTCTCGACCAGTATCCGATACCGACGAAACATCAGTTGAGTTGGTAAAAGAGAGAATTGCAATCAAGACCAATCAGAGTTCAGCGATGACCGACCCAGAGTCGTCTTCAGTTGCCAAAACGAAATGTCCCGTAAATACCCCATTAATAAATAGTCGTGTTGGTGTTTCGTACGACTTTTTCAGGCCGTAAATATCTTAAACGGAATCCGGGATCACCATCGCTTCCAACTTTGATACGATGAAGTACAATAATTTTGAGCTGGCAAAGAGTTGGCAGACCTGTTTATTATTTGTCTTTTCTTTTTTGAATTTCGCCGTCGTTCTAAACTTCGTCTGCTTTTGCTTTTGAAGTTTAGTTGTTGTTAATCGTCGAAAACGTCTATCGCGTGTTTGTTTCAATCGCTCAGATTTATTTATTTTTCAAATAAGCAATTACGTAGAAATAGAAACGTTGAATGATCAAAAATTGGTTTTATTGTGTTGAAATCTGACGAATCAGGCAAATAAACAAATAGGTGTTTATTTTCGATACGTGATTAAAATGGTCATTTTTAGATAACGGTACAATGTTGGTTTGACAACTTAAGCTTATGATAATAATTAATGAATTTGCTTGCTGTTTATAATGTAAAACAAATAAACTTTGTTGTAAGTAAATGGCAATTGTAAATTATCTTAAAATTTAGGTTAAGTTTACTGGTCTGGCTTTTAGGAGAATCAAAATCGTTGTTCTCAGGCATTAAAAAAAAAATTGTAAGGCTTTCTTCAAATATGAAGTAGTTGGTGAACCAAGTTTTATATGTAATTCTTTGGTCTAATCCCCTAAGCCTAGTTCCTGATCAAATAATTTATTGGTTCATTAAAAGGAACAAAGGGATGCAGAGGCCTAAAAGTGAACAAATTTAGGTTGCAGTAGAAAAGGAATTGTTAAGTAGCCAATTCCTGAAATTGCCACTATAGGCCTAATTATGCTTATTCAAATGAATATTACCTATGCTTAAAAGGAATCAATAAATTTCTAAATTCTTAACAATTAATTAGTTGTACCTTTGTGTACTTTAGTAATTGATATTTGACCTATATTATTTTGACTTGTTATAATGCTATTAATAATTAAATAAGATAAATACAGGGAGGAGAGGGAGAAAGTAAAGGACAAGAGTAAAGAAAACACAATGAAATAACACTTTTGTTTTGATAACATTATATTAATTTTTGAATAGTTGCTAAAAAATGCTTGGTAATTTGCTGAGTATACAGGTTTGCTGCGAAAGGGTATTTATACTTACATGCTGCGATTTAAAATTTGATCTCATTTGAACTAATAACCATTAACATAAATATTCAATATTCGGTATATTATAACTATTATAATAGTTATAAACTATTCGATTCGATTCAATTCGAACCAAAAAATCACTATTCGCACACCCCTACAACTGATGATTGAAGTGATCGATTTTTTACAAATGCAGTAACATACAACTGTCTGTTTTCCTTTATGGTACATCAATCATTAATGTATTTTAAGTGGGCTTATCATAATTTTGATTTCAGTAATTGTACATGATAATATTGTTGAAACTTTTCAAAAATATTAAATATAATGAAAATGTCATAAACACACTGATTTCAACTAATATCTTTAGTCAATGATGCTGAAACGGCAATCAATGGACACATACGTGAAGTAGTCACCAAGCAGAATGTATTCCTCCACGCCGGCTAATTTTCATCACAAGTCAGCTGATCGCTAACAATTCCTTCAAATTTACCTTGAATTTTCACTTGATGTGCCTTTTGGTAAGCAAGAATTTGTCATTGTTAATTAGATCATTTCAAAAGTCGAATATTAGAAATCTTAATTAAATTATCTACCGGACGTAGGAAGCCGATTTTCGATAAGTTTGATAAATGACGTAAAAAAACGCAATCAAAAGTTATTTTTTTCAATTTTACAAAAAAAGGCTAGTTTATGTGAAAATATAATTCCTACGTCCGGTAGAGTTTAAAAAGAGCTTTATTTTGACATATAAACTTTAGTTTTCTGACCAAAAATAAACGAGAAATCCTGCATACCAATTAACATTGGTTTTTATGGAGTATAAATCCAATATGGCCACCAACTCCAACCTCCTCTTAATTTGGCTTTTAAGCAGACGACGACATTCAAAAATGAATTGAGATGAAAAGACAAACAATGAAATGAACAGGTTTGCCAACTCTTTGGCACCCCAAAATTATCGTAGGCTTTTTATTTTATCGTATCAAGAGGTCGCTTTTACGGCCTGAAATAGTCGTGCGAAACATCAACACGACTATTTATTTATGGGGATTTACGGGATTTTTTTTTGGCAATTGAAGACGACTGTTGGACACTGTCGGTCAATGGCGAACTCTGATTTGTCTTAATTGCGATTCTCTCCCATACCAATCGATCTTGTGTCTTTAACGGATACTGATCGAGACAGAACTAATAAAGGATGTACTAATGTTTGTTAACTGATTTAATGCTACGATACAAGAATTTATCTTAAGAAAATGTTTGTTATCGTGTCGGGTTTTGCGCAGTACTCTGATCGTATACAACGATCTCGATCTAATAACAAGTCGCAATATCAGCAACCGAAATACATCGCTTGATTGTCTGCTTTGTTTACACATTAAAACATGTGAGCTGATGATTGATTCAAAGCCATATGGTGGATGCAGGCATATGGTTTATTTACAGCCCAGATAACTAAATATGTCAAATAAATGTACTGTAATGAATACAGATTTTTAATAATGATGTTTTAGAATTTTTTTTACACAAACTTAATCAGCTGGTCATTTCCCCATATGATTAAATTGGAATAGCCAGCTGTTTTGAAATTTTAAACATTGCATTTTCGTGCCTAGTATAGGCTGTTATGTTTTATGGCCTTTTGCTCCCAGAATCCACTAGTGTAGAGTATTTTTGCACACTTCCTTTTGAACTTATATTGATTTTACTTGATGTGAGGTTTCAATTATTTACTTATGCACTTGAAATTTGCTGAGTATGCAGGACCACTGCAACAGGGGTATTATTCATTTCTACCAACGGATTAAGTATTTGTTAAGAAATAAGTCAGAGCTGTCCTTTTGCCCTATGTTTAACATTAGGCGACCAAAAAACTTCTTTTGGACCTTCAAAATGGATGAAAATATAGGATTATACTATTATGATAGATTTTTAGCGAATTTCCCCTATAGGGAAGAAGCTATTACCGTAGGTCTCATGGTAAGACCTAAGCCCGAGACCATGATAACTTTTCGTTTTGGGGCCCCCCAGAAGCCAAAAACACCATTCGTTCAAATTTTTTTATATATATATCTATGTGTCTGTGAGTACGATAGCGTCTGCAAAAATGGTCCAATTGGAATGAAATTTGGCACAGACATGTAAAGTAGGTATTATTCGGACGAGTTCAAAAACCAGCCCGATCGGTCTATCGAAAGGGGGGGTAAGGGGGGAAAAACCCCCAAAAAATGGGTTTTTTGAGTTTTTTACATAGAAAAATAAAAATTATACGATTTTTGTTAGCACCATTGAATTCAGCTTGAAAAAACAAACAATTTAGTAATTTGAATCATTGCTCTATGTCTATTGGTTACCGAGAAATTGAAAGTGGTAAACACAGTACGTTGTCTCAATGTTATCCTTATGGGAAATAAGTAAAATTCTATATCCCGCTTATTTCTCAACATTTATTAATAAAACTTGATTTGTGGCTTCATCTAGATGACATCTAATGTATATCAGTCTAAAATCCCCTATATATCCTTTTTTGTGGCAGCCAACCTGCATACTCATTCTCCATGTTATCCTTATGGGAAAGAAAAAAGCCAAATGTACCTTATTTCTTAACATATCTTGATAAAACTTGGTATATGGCTTCTTCTAGTTAGATCTCCTAAATTTTTAACTAAACCACCCGTTTTTAAAGTACCTGTCCCAGCAAACCTGCATACTCATTCCCCATGTTATTCTTATGGAGCTTACAAAAACATGTCATATCTTGCTATGATGGATTGAAATGTGTTCTTTTGCATTTGAAATTCACTTAGTATGCAGGTCTTCTGCAATGGGGGTATTATTTTTATTCAACTTTATTTAGGTTTCACCCCAATAATAGTTATTTTACTCTATAAAATACTAGTATCTTCCCTATTGAGTTTGCTGTTAAGGAACCATGGTTTGTTAACTGCAGTTGGTTGTATGGCTTTGTACCATCTTCCTTTAGAACTATTGTCAAAAGCTGTGGCTGCTAGATGAAAATATTTTTGTTTGATACTAACCTTGAGGTCGGATTATAGGATGAGGAAGTCTGATTCTATGTTTTGGGTTGAGTTTGCTGCTGTTTTTGCTGTGTTATCAGCCTTTTTGTTGCCACTGATGCCGATATGGCTTAATAGCCATTGTATTACTATGTCATTTTGTTCTAATCTAATGATCTGGTTTATTATGCTTAATTTTAAGTGTCCATCACACTTACCGTTTTTAGTTTTCCTAATTTTTTCTATGGCTACTTAGGACTCGCGTCTGTATAAATTACCCACTTTTCTTTTTCTGGGTATTGTGCTATTAGTTTTAGGGCTTTAGTTTTATTGCACACAACAGCCAAGCAAATATTGTTTTTGTGTGGCAAAGAGGAATATAACCTCTTGACAATAGAAGAATAAATATATAAGTGTGCACTCATTTTAGGCCAATAGCTCTCTATTGATTTCTCTTAATTCATAATAATAGACCATGATTCAGGGTGTTATTTTTTCCAAACAATAAAAACAAGTGGTCCAGTTTTTACTCTCCCTGTACATTGTTTTATGCTTTTAACTAAATAAGCTTTGTTACATCTTTATTTTTATCAATATTAACTGTGTAGGTGGGCTATGTGTATTATACATTATATGTTTATTTTATTCTTCTCTTTTAATTAATTTCATACAATGATTTCTTTGTTTTGATTTCTTACTGTTAAGCTAGGCCCGACAGGGTGAGTTCTGACCTTCAAGACACCCACTAGGACCAAAAAGGGAATCTAAAGGAAAGAAAACGAGAATTGACTGGGTTTTTTCTCAGTGGGTAGTCTAAGGAAGAAAGAGCCCTACACCCCGGGTAGCTCGTGATTCACCTGACGGTGCGTTAATGCATTCTTTCCCCCCCTAAATGCACTACCATCCCAGTGGACCTGGCCATGGGTCCCCAGGCGACTCGCTGGAAATGGAAAAAGAACGGCTACTTAGTTACAAGGCAGGAATGAGATAGAAGGAGGGTGACGTGAGAAAAGAAAGATTTAGAGTGATGGTGGTTTAAGTTTAGTTAATAAATCAGGATATGGAATTGCCGTTCGAGAAAGAAAGGGACAGGAGATAGAAAGAAACATAGACGAAAATGATAACGAGGTATGTCGGAAGATTGGCACTCGGGAAGGCATAAGAAAGAAATAAAAAAAAAATTTTTAAAGCAAGGCCTACTGATATCAATTAGCCAAATTGGTAAGATTTTTTCTCATTAAATTAAGAGGCCCAATAATGTTTTAATAATAATTTTAATTTACTTTTTGTTAAGTGTCTAATCAAATTGTTTTTGAGGAACCTTTTAAACAGCAAAAGGCTTAGTACTGTACCGGTACCAAACTCGTACTGAAAACCGAGGTACAAAAAAAAGCACTCTAACGAACTGTGTCGACCTAATATTTCTTATACCTCAGGCCCCTAGTATTATTGTTTAATACTTGTTTTAATTTTCGTGTTTAAGTTTCTCCAAGTAATAAAATACTACTTCACTTTTTATTAGCAAATTTCCTTTATTGGGAAGGAGCGGTTACCATAGGTCTCATGGTAAGACCTAAGCCCGAGACCATCATAACTTTTGTTTTGAGGTCTCCAGATGTCAAAAACACCATTCGTTCATTTTCATAAATAAATAAACTAAACATATACATATCCAAGACCCCACGACATACACAATATACAATGATATACGATGATGTTCTGCGTATATCGTATCACAAAATAAAACTAACTTAAGATTTGCAGCGATGGGCAAATTTTTTGCGGTAATAAAATTTCATGGTTGTATCAAGGCGGATGTATTCCACAGTCGTCAAATCTCTTGGTGTTATCTCATTCATGTTAAATCTCTCAGCTTAATCGCTTTTGGTCTCTCAAATATTTCACGGTTGTCATTTGGCCTAAGTTTTTCAACAAAGCGTCCGACATTTTAAGGGAGCAAGGGGGGTTGAAATTAGTGATTCCTTTTCTGACCTCGTGAAAATTATATCTTCCTCACTTCTCATCAAAGAAGTGTACCAAACAAATCTTTACCTTAATTGATGCAATGATAAGATCTTAATGGTAAGTGCTCGTGGTTTTAAATAGATATATGAAAAGTAATGAACACGAAACTTATACTTGCAGGATTTGCCGACATTCATCCAAAACGTGCACAGGTTGGCCAACGACATCCGCTGCTACCGCCTCTGCAATGGCACCAACCCCGCAGCCACGTGATCTGTGATACAATCCACTTGCCAAGTGCCATCTTTACTTTCTTTTACCTCTACTAACTTTTTATCTTTCACTAAAAATAAGAATTCTGATGCAACCTAAATAATTTTGATCTAGTTTTTCCCTGTTTTCTTACTTGGATACTGTTGCAGTTTATACAAATATTTATTTTTATGTCTGAAGATTTTGATATGCCTTGTTTATATGGTTTATTTTACATCTGTTTTTATTGTTTTATTTATACTGTGATGATTTGCTCATTATTCACCTAACAGATCATGTAATTGTAAGGGTAACAAAAGAAATCAGTGATTGAAACACAAATAAATATTTTCAATAAGATAACAGTATTACTTGCATGCATTATTGAAAGAACAATCACAAATTTTATTTTTCAGCTATTGTTTTTTTATAATCTGTATGTTTTTATAGGATTAGTTTTTTTTTATACTCCTATTTTTGCAACTTCGTTAAAAAAATATTTTCCACTTATCATAATCTGATGGAATCTCAAAATTTAAATTAACATCCTCAATTTCACTCCAGTTTTTTGTGTATAAAACCAGGGGTTCTCAACCTTCTAAGGGATTATCTGTGTGTTGTGTAACAACTAGGGAATCCAATCCCCAGATCTTATATGATTTTAGGACTTATTCAATCCTAGGACTC
Organism: Flexamia atlantica; assembly: GCA_035578135.1. Lineage (NCBI taxonomy): Eukaryota > Metazoa > Arthropoda > Insecta > Hemiptera > Cicadellidae > Flexamia > Flexamia atlantica. The sequence continues at coordinate 192,133,380 of JAQJVK010000001.1, read as the reverse complement.
ACAGGCTCAATCCCGGGATTTTTGGGATTATCATATTTATGTTTGATACCGATGTTTACTAGGTTCCCACAAGTAATCATGGTTTGAAAAGTTATTTGCCGTCTTACAATATCTATAAAAGTGGTTTCTGGTTAATATTTTCAAGCTTTTGAAAAAAAAATTGTTTGGTACAAAAACTGTTTAACTTGTTTATGGTGTAGTATATTGAAATGGCTATTGAATTTCATTACTATGCTCTTATTATTATGATTTTTATCGAAGTTCTAATTTTTATACTTACATCTTGCCAAGTGAGGTTTATCTTGATATTGTTTCGTCAAGTAACTAAATATATTCATACTTTGTATAAGTATTTCTTTAACAGGGCCTACCTGATAATGTTTTCAGTTTTCACTCTGATGTCTATTACTCAGTGTTTCATGATATGGCTGAATATTTCATCAATGTTTTAACATTCCCAATCTATTTTCTATAAACAAGATTACGTTTACGCTCAAAACCAAATGGAAAACTGCTTTATATACTATATTATAATTATGATGCCATGTATGTGTTCAAAAGAATACTAAATCTACCTTTTTGTTTCGGCAAATACTATCGTGGGTCAGTCCTGTAATCCCGCGATTGAAAATATTGTTTGGGATGGGACTCCCTATTAAAAACTGATGAAAAATGTAGAAATGTGTATCTTATAAATTATTTTGTTTTTATTGTTATCACTGGGTGTCTACTAGTCGGGAATTCGGGAAAATTCGGGAAAATGTCGGGGATTTTGTAAGGTCGGGAATAGTCGGGAAAAAGTAATGAATTTGAACTTTTGGTCGGGAAATTTGAATTTGGCTATAAAACATAACGAAATAGCCGTTTTCTTCGTTATTGTCATCGTCTCGGCCGGCAAATCTCTCGAACAAATCGCGGTAGACAAATTTTAGCTATAGCACGATCAGAAAAGCTGTCGCTTACTCTGCTGCCGCAAGTTTCTCGGTCCTAATACAGCTGTAAAAACGCTCGCTCGTTTCGCGGCCGACAAGTCTCTCACTCTTTACGCGGCCGACAAGTCTCGCTCTTTACGCGGACGACAAGTATCTCGCTCTTTACGCGGCCGAAAGTCTCTTGCTCTTTACGAGGCCGACAAGTCTCTCGCTCTTTACGCGGCCGACACATCTCTCGTTAGTAATGCTACCTTAAAATCGTGTGCTCTTTTCGTGGCTATCACATCTATTGGCCACATGAAGGTCAGAATATCTATAACCCGGCCGGCAAATTCCTCGGTCGTTTCGGGGTCAGCAAACCTCTTGGTCACATTGGGGCCGTCAGATATCTCGCTCTCTTGCGGCCGTTAAATCTGCCGCTCTTTTCGCGGCCATCACATCTTTCGCTTTTATTGCGGCCAGAAATCGCATTACCGGCATTGGTTGCATTTCGGCCGATAACTTCATCCCTCTTTTCGCGAGCGTTAGACCTCTCGGTTGTATTGCGGCCAGAAAATCGCTCACTCATTTTGGGATCAAAACATTTTTCGGTTGTCTTGTGGTAGACAATTTTTTTACATCTCTCGTTCGTATTGTGATAAGAAAATCGCTCGATCTTTTCGCGGACGGAATATCTATCATTTATACCGTAGCCTGCAAGATTTTCGGTCTCGTTGCGGCAGGTAAATCTCTTGGTCGAATCGCGGCCATTAAACCTCGGTCATATTGAGGCCGGAAAGTCGCTCACTCGTTTTAGGAATGAAACATTTTTCGGTCGATTCGCGGCAGACAAGTTCCTTGCTCTTTTAGTGGCCGTTATCTCTCGATTGTATTGCGACAAGAAAATCGCTATTTTTTCGAGGCCAGAGATATTGTAATTTACAACATGGCTGGCAAATCTTTTGGACTTATTGCGGCCGGAAATCTTTCGCTTGTTTTTCGGTTGTCGGGTGGCCGATTGGATCTTGATCCTATTGTGTCGCTTACTCTTTTCATAGCCGTTACATGACTCGGTCGTATTGCGGCAGGCAAATCTCTCTGTCACATCGTGGCTATCAAATCTCGGTCATTTATACCACGGCCGGAAAATCTCTTGGTCACAACGCGGCCGGAAAATCGCTCATTCTTTCCGCAGCCGGAAATCTCGGTCGCATTACGGCTGGCAAATATATTGGGATTATCGCAGTCATCTTGCTCATCTTTTGGCGATCTTTCGCTAGCATTGTAACCGTCAAAATGTATTTATTTACAAATATCGTTCTCAATATTCGTTATATGAGGCAATGGTCATGTTTCCTATGGTCGGGAATTTTTTAATATGTCGGGAGAAGTCGGGAAAAGGCGGGAATTTCATATATGAAAATTGGTAGACACCCTGTATCAGTGGCGAGGCATGAAGTTTTTGCTAGGTCATCGCATACTTAATTTGGAAGAGAACAAATTTAAGGAAATAAAGCAAAAAAATCGCAAAATTATTTATGATTTATAATATAAAAACGTATATTAGGCCTAAGTATTGTTCTTGTTATGTTAATAGATTGTTAAGTTATTGTAATCCACAATAAGACTGGCTGTTTTGCTGTTACTTCATCGTCTGCTAAACTACTACAATTTCCACTACGTAAGCTATTGCACTGTTTGCCGATGCGCCGGCGTCGTCTGAAAAAAGCCAAAAGTCTGCCATGCTTAACTACTGTAAAATGTCTCGTGTAGCCTACGACCGATTCCTATCAGAAACGACAGACAAATTTGGCAGATTTGGACATGGTCTGCCACTTTGAATTGTTTGTTTTTTGCTTCCATTCATAACGAAGAAAACTGAACGGTCGTTCTTTTATTTTTTTAACTATATCCGCGTCTTCTACCATTATAAAATTGAACTTACATTCATTCCACGAGCGGAGAAAGGCACAGCAACTTTTAAAAAATTGCAATAAAAACTCAAAAACAAACATCAGAACACACAGCAACGCATACTGACGTTTATAAATCGCAGACTAAGGTCGAGAATTGCATACCGCAATATCGCAGTCGTCTGTGCTTGCTGCGCTGTCTAAATTGTGTTGTCGTACCACAGAGAAGTAAACATATCTTCTTTCTCTATGCGTACCAAGAGAAGTAAACAATGTCTTAATATTTTCTTTCTCTATGGTCGTACTCATTGGGGACATCGTGTCTTCTATGGCCCTGCGTACCCATAGCTGAACCCCCGCGGTAGCTACCAAGGAGTTACGAAAGCGGCCGACAATCTCCGAAGCCGTCCGAACAGTCGCGTTGAGCGGGAGTCTAAAGGCGTTGTGATTGGCTGCAGGTTTGGGAAGAGGTATGGAAGGGGGCCTTCTTCAATAGGCACGGGAGGGGTGTTCCAGAATCGCACGATCGGCGGCTCCGTCGCCGACGGCCTGGTTGCTGCCGCTACGCTGGCAACGGACGCAGCGCCACATCAAGGTCGAGAGTTTGAAGCGGTCGCTTGAGCACCACCATTGACCAAAAAGTAATATTACTATTATTCTTTGGTCGTTGGGCGCCACTAGCGATACCCTGACGATATTTTCGCCAGGAATGAAATTAATTTATTCTTTCTGGTCATCGCCGAATCCAACGTTGACCGCACGCTTCGCCACTGATTGTTATATTTTCATCCAAACAAATTGAAATATATAAGAATAGTCAAAGAACGTCAACAAAATGTCAGTATCATGCTGATGCTTCAAATCCTTTTAAACCAAATTTATGCAATGATGAATGAGTTTTTATAATTATAAATCTGTTAGTGTCCATTCTATTTCTAAATTACATAGAATTTTGTATGAAGTATATTATTCAATTTTTAGCCTTTTTTATTAATAGGCAACACTCATAATTTTATTCAGCTTGAAGCCTTGTCAATGATTTTTCTTGTTTCCACAACACATCCATAGAGTTACATTCATCTAGGGATGAACGGGATTGGATTTTCAGTTCGGGATGGGAGAGGATTTTTTCTTCCATCTAAAATTTGGGATGGGATGAGACAATATGGGATTTTTGTCTTCCCTAAAGGTTTGGGAAATGCTCATTCAAAAAATTTATTTTATTAGGATAAAAGCCTTTTCTTTTACTCACTACCACTACTTTTTTTATTCCCGGTAGTTCATTACAGCGTGATAAATGTTCTATTGCCCTAGAAACTATTCACCAATCATTTTTACGTCCACTGTGATATTTATTATCCAATATAAGTCCGTTATGGCCTTAACTTATCTGATGATTGTTTATCATCTTTCCCCAAGATTTAATATTTTCTATGTCGTAGTCTTTAGGTTAGGTTAAAATCACTGTATAAACACAAGGACCATAACACACTTTGTGTTCAATGTAATGTTTGTCATCTGTGAAGTGACTTTTTATAAACAACGAAACCCATCGGGGGAATATAGTATTTCATATAGTAACATTTCATAACTAAATGGAAAATTAAGTTATGGTACCGATTAAATGGCATTGCATTAAAAGAAAGTAGTGGTAGTGATTTAACGTAAAAGGTCCAGCGATAGTTTTTCATAAAGTAACCTTTCATAACTAAATGGAAAATTAAGTTCTGTATGGGACTGAATAAACGGCATAGCATTAAAAAAAATGGTGGTTGTGAATTGGTCCAACGATAGGCTGAAAACAAAATCAAATATAACTGTTTGAACTGGGTACCAACTGAACAAATTATTTCAAGAAAAAAATTTAAGTGAAAAAGTAGTAACTTAGATACAATGTTAAAAATAGCAAACATAAAAAAACCATTCCAAAATAAAATAAAAAATAGTAACTGAATTAAATTGTTAATTTTAGACCTAAATAAAATATCAGCTTATATAAAAAATGGCTAGTAAAGTTATCGTTTATTAATTATTATTTTTATTGAATTTTAATTTTTATTCTTTCTAATTTTAATGGATTGGAAACAGTTACAGTGGTATATAAACTTTTAAATGTTGAAAAAACAATAGTTTTTATTGTTTTGTTTCCACAAAGTGAAAATTAAATTATTAGCGTGGTTATTGCATGTTGACAACATACTGTCATGCATAATCAATAAACATGTTGTTGTATTTTTATAAACTTTGGGCTTTAAAAAGTTCTTATGTCACGCCTTCTGAGAAGTTTTTTCATCAATCAACTGCTGTCAGTGAATATCTAGAATTGTTTTTCACACTCGATCGTAAATTTGGCAATGTTACACTTTTCCATTTATCAGCGATCGGCAAATATGAGTGATCGTATTTCACGGCCGATTGCGAGTACTGCAAACTGTCTATTACAGGTTTATGATGAGGTCTATAAACTGTGCAGTATCTTAAAACGCCATTGTAATTTGAATAATGCCATCAAATGCAAGACATCCAACCAACCTTTTCTTATTTCATGATCTGTGAATTTGGCAAGTCCTAAGGACTCACAGTTCTTTGAGCGTTAACTGTTTGAGAGTTAACTATATTGGGTAAAATTTTTAATTTTGTGCCTAAATCCATATGGAAAAGGTTCATGTTGCTGGATGCCGGATTGTATACAGTTATCAACAAAAGAATTTGATTAAGTATGTGGAATTCATAACATTGACCTGTAAAATGACCTTTCTTCTGTACAAACTCTTGTTATTAAAAATAACTTAAAGAACTGTCTTAAAGAGGTACACCAAAAAATTATTTGGCTTGTATTATTTTGTGCTAATTTTACAGTTTCTCATCTCAGGTTAGTGAAAAGTGCAATATTATTGGAATAAGTTTCCATACTTTAAAAAGAAAATTGTACAAATTATCCTTTCCCCCACCGGCTATTTTAAGACACTTTTTAATCATTTTAATGAATGTGTAAATTAATGCTTTGTCTCCCAGAGGGAGTAAATTAATTACTTTGTCTCCTGCTGAGAGAAAAAATAAACCTATAAGAAAAACATTGAAATCAATAAATAAAAATCCAAAGCTTTCAAATTTCCACGCAGACATGCAAATATGTTGAAGCTCATCAGATTTCAGGCACTAACAGCTAATTTAGTGGCAGGAATAACCACATTAGAATAATATTGACCACATTCAGCTGTAAGAACTTCTAAGAATTAAGCGTTAAGAGTTGCAACAATCAGCTGATCGCTTGTGTATGAATAGTTGCTGCTACTCAGGCCCTGTTTGCACGACGACCAGACAGTAGGACAGTAAAAAAAATGCTTTTGTTCTCTTTTGTTTAAAGGTGTTACTGTCCACTGTACTGGGTGTCGTGCAAACAGGCCCTCAGATGCAGGTACTAATTGCAGATCGAAAAAAAAATGGATATTGATCCTTAATTACCAAGCCAATGAAATAATGTTTATAAATTGGATATTTATTATTGCAGGTGGGGGAAAAATGTTGTGTGTAAGTGTAAATCGAGAGCACATTGTCTCCCTCATGAAAGTTGTCGCCCTCGACAAGCTCAGGCACCATTTTCACTCGTGAGACAATGTTAAATTTTACTCACTCAACACATAAATAACTACAGTACACTCCCGATTATCCGAGGTCGTCGGGACCGAGGCTGCCTTGGATACTGAGAATCTCGAATAATACAAGATATTTTATTGCCTTCGGATACTAAGAATCTCGAATAATACAAGATATTTTATTGCCTTTAAGCTCACATACAGTGCAATCGACAAAGTCATTTTCCTATATTAACTAGTAAATTAGATGTACATATATAATCTTATAGTAAACAAACAAAGTCATTTAACATTTTAAAGCTACAAATAGATAACAAAATAAATAAGATAAAAATATAATTTAAAAACTTAACCTACTTGTACGGAGGCTGCTTATATTTTGAGGTTTGAGAGTTATAAGACCACAATAGGTAGTTTATTGCTGGTAAAATATTTGTTTTAGAGTATCTAGGTCGGTAAAACAGAATTTCTAGTCAACAAATTATTTGAATACAATACCAATATTTAAAAACAACAATGAATAACAAATTAAACTTCGTCAAGGAAAATCGTCAATTGTCATATTAACGTCTAAATTCGTATGCACGTTTGTTTATGGAGGGAGTTTCCTATTGGAAAGCTCATTATCGGAGGGTGAATCTAGGCCAATACGAACGTGGTGATTGAACTGGTATGATGTACTTGTTTCTTGTCATTCTCGTAAGGCCTCATGCGGCAAATAGTTCGCCCAATATTTGGGCAAGTCAAACTCACCATTGTTCCAGTTAACTCCCACGATAGTTAACTCCCACCTTGCATCCAGCAGAAGACGACTCGGTCAGTTCCTCCACAATGATTTTTATTAAAAACTCAAATTTAGGTTATCGTAACCTAAAATAATAGGCCCTACTTTGAATGTTTATTTAGATAATTATAAACTTGAATAAATGAATAAACTGACAAATTACATATAATTTATATTTACTTGACCAAAAACCATTGACAACCACGTTATTATTATGTTTCGACCAAACGTAAAACTAATATTTTCTTTAGCTTAGAACGACCTCAGATAATCCGGAGTTTCGGATAACCAGGGCTCGGATAATCGGGAGTGTACTGTATTGTTATGATTCCAGCTTACTTTACCTTCATACATAATTTCTTTTATTCATTTTTCAGTATATATATATATATATATATATATATATATATATATAATTAATCATCACCCAGTCGAGATAAAGTTAACTAGATAGAATCACACAATGTGGGATCATATCTTCTCCAGCTTGAGAAATTGTACGGGCTGCAGTCACATATTAATGTTATTTTCCTTGCCTTTCGCCATTTGTCTCTATTTTATTGCTTGGATGTAGATTTGTCATGTCGTAGATCAAATAATTTACTATCACATTATTGCTTTTCTGGTAATAGTTTACAGGTATAGATATTCTGACCAAGTACAAGCACTTAATCTATAACATATGTTTGACAGTTTTTTTTAGAATTATAAAATAATGTATTTTAAAATATGTCGTAATTTAACCACTTTCACTTTAATATTTTTATACCTAAGCAGTAAAGAGTTTGATTTAACAGTAGACTCCCTTCTAATTCGGGCATCTCCTGACCCTTGTCCGTTTAGAAAAGAAGACCGAACCACCCAGAGGTTTCAGAAAGTGCCTACAAAAAAAAAAAAACAAATAACGTAGGGGCTTAAAATGATAAATAAACTTAAAATACATTTTTAATAAAGACTAACCAAAAATTTCTCTTAAATAATTTCCTTTTTTTGCCAGAAGTCAATATATGTATACATAAAGAGAGTTGTGTGTTGGTATATTTCATGCTTCAGCCAAAACTACAAAATGTCAACGCTTGATCTTGATGTCGGAATCTTGATGTCGGATATTGTAGCTCGGAATCTCATGACGTGCACTTTAGTGACTGGGCCTCGATATCTTTTAGAACTTAAGAACAGGAAGGTATGAAAGGGACCCATGTCAAGTATTTTGGAAGTGCTTTAGGGTTTATTTGTTTATATCAAAACATGTGGTTTAATATGAAATAGTTTCAATGGTTACCAACAGAATGCAGCACCTGCAATTATTTTTGCACGACACATGATATACCACATGTTTTTATTTACATTTTAATTTTTTGTAATTTTTTACTGTCAGGTTATGTTATTAAGAACATAAAGTACAATAGAATGATAAGTTACATATTGTTTTGTAAAAGTTCTAAAGATAATTAAAAACAAGATGAGAAAATGCCAAGGCATACGAGAGGACTTTTGCAATCCCATAAAGACGACTGCACGAAGAAATTAATTAGAGGAAGAAAGAGAAACGTGTCTAAGAGTATTACAAGAAAATTTACAGTGATATTGTGAAAACCAGACTCACCTACAAATTAAAAATGTCGGAGAGAGAGAAAGATTGTCACAGAAGATTCAAACAGAAAGGGAGACAGACACACCAGCTTATGAAAGAAACGATCAGAACTGAGAAAGAATGGAGAACGTTAGAAAAAGGGATGAGACAGAAGATGATTTAATCAACCAACAGTGTAAGCTGTTCATCTATTTTTCTTATACTAATTCCCTAAGGAATTTCTTGTGTACAGCAAAACTCCTTTATTTGTGAACCGATTTTGATGATTGAGGTGTCAAATTAAAGGGATTTTCTTGCAGAAGTCTTGGAATAATCATAATCATCAACCTCAGCCCAATGTGCTTTGCCCCACTGGACTTAAAATTTTCCATATATTTTAAATGGAAGTATATTTTACCAAACATATGGTATGTATAAATTATTTTTATTTGAGTAAACAGCTGTCCTGAGAAAACCCATTATAACTGCCTTCAGTCACTTTGGTATTTATTTACATTTTTGGTTATTTTTTCAGTTTACAACAACTACTTTATGAAAGCATTAATATCTTGGTGGATTTTTAATATTCAAATATAATACAAATTTAAATCTGTTGTAGAAAATAAATCTGTTGTGGAATAAAACTGTTGCAGAGAATCAGTTACTTAAACTAGTTTTAAAAAGTGGGTATAAAAAACGTAATAAAGTAAACCAAAAGATTTCATTTCACCAATACAGTAGAGTCCCGCAAACCCGGACTTCGATAACCCGGAATTCTGGATAACTCGGAAAGCCTGCCAGAGCAATAAAGTGCATTGAGATTCGAGGCCAGAGCACGGTGTGACACATATAAAACAGTTTTGGTTTTTCTTTAAGTTTTTTTGTAACTGATAGTATAGTTTTTTTATTTCTTTCTATGCAATAAATAAATGAATTCGTACAGAAATAACAGAAACTATTCTTATTTTTACTCATTTCCCGATAACTCGGAATTTTCACAAACCCGGACTCCGTTCGGTCCACATTAGTCCGGGTTTGTGGGACTCTACTGTACCAAAAAAATGTATCCACTTCAAACTGCCTAACTAAAAGAAATTCCTAATAAGTTCTTTCAGTGCTATGCAACGATATATCGTTGTGCGTATTTTTCCCTAAAAGTGCGATGGAACGATATATCGTTGTGCGTGTTTCATCCGAGGAGCGCTAAGCGTCGATATATCGTTCCGGCGCGACTACCGATCGCGTGTGTTTAAATGGGCATATCGGTTGACTCGGTTGCTCTTTCGAATCAGGGATGATTTCTTTCGATTCCTCATTCGATCGAGGCACGATATATCGTTCCTTAGCACTTTTGAGATGACAAAATATTTTTTTACCGATTTTTTTCCCCGCGCACTAGGCTTCGCCCACGTGGCAACCCTAGCACTTTTCGGACAAAATGAGTACAAATCTCTAGCTCTTTTCGGAAAAAACAAAAATTTTTCTAGCACCGATAGGGTTAAAGACGGAGACAAATGAATAAGTTCTATTTAAAAAGTGTTTCAACTTCCAAGTAGTACTCCAACAAGGGGTTTACTTCCAACAAGAAATATGAAGGATTAGGAATAGGATAGCATGAGAGATATGATTACTGGTTTGCATACAACCTTATGAAAGAAGTAATTAGCTAGCCACGACCAATTATTCAAGTTTTGAAGGAGACTGAGTTTTAACTATGGGCCTCCCAGCAAGTCCACTTTTATGTTCAAGACTTGGTATGCCAAGTGTTTAAGAAGTATGGACTATACCAGGAAATGTTGGAATTACCTGAAGATTACCTCTAACGCTGGAGGTTGCAAGAGGCTCTAATAAAATTGTAGCAGGCATGAGAATGTGTATGTGATCAAATTAAAGAAAGAAAACTGTGAACCAGATGAAAAGAACTACGCATTTTGGATGCTGTGAGTTCAAGGAAAAATTGATGATAAAGCCATAATTAAAAAGAACGAATGGTAAAGGCTTTATATTATAGTAAACCTTACATTCAGGTTCGAGACCATTTCTACACAACCTGGAGAAATTCACATGGGGAAAATCTACAAACATAACAAAAACTATGCTGTACCTCAAGGGAGAGCAAATATCGATTATTACATTTTGTTTTAGCCCAAAACAAATCTTGAACAGTAACTATATTCAAATTAGAAAAAAAAATTACAAAATTCATGACAGCAGGCAAAAATTAAAAAATCTTTGTAAACTCTTTAAAATCAACAGAAAAATATAAAAATTAAAGGGAAACCCAAACCAAAATCGTTATAATGCTAATATAACATAAACTTATAAGAATTAAACTAATAATGATATCCAATTTTTTACAAGCCATGTAATATATACCTACTCAAAGCTGATAACATTTTTTTCATAATTTAAATAGTTAATTTTATTAACTGGAAATGAATAGTTAGTATCAACAAGGATACAATTGCCAACCAAATATAGAATTTAACGAAGCCGAATGTTTATGCCTTACTCCCTAGAAACTTTAGGAACAATCTGATGTCTGTTTTATCCAATTTCTAACAAAAGGGAGTCTACTCAATCCCTTTACTGTTAAAATAAAGTCATCAAGTTCATAGGCAATGATTGTCAGAAGTAAGTCTGAAGGATATACCTAATCAAGAATATAACCTTATTAGCGCCTATTTACCTGGATAAATTAGGTACTCACTTGAGAAATTGTATTACCAAATTATTGATTTAAAGAGGTTCATCTTCCAGGGATGACTTTTATAGGTTCCTACCTATTGGATACTTTTATAGCCAATTTCACACACAGCCTTATTTAGGTGCTCAATTATCAAATGAACTTTTTTACAGGTTGCAGCCAATTATTTCAGCTTAAAGTTGCAAATATATATATTCTCAAAATTAAGGTGCGGTGGGCCGTATTGCTATCTACTGATTGTGTACTTTGATTTTGTTGCAAATTTGCCAACTCCTAACTTTTATTTTTCTTTCATCCAAAATTGTGAGTCATTAAATTTTAAAATCTAACCCACGATTTATTTTAGTGCAGTACTTGGTTGGAGCTTTAGGAGTTTTATATGTGTGCATTGGTGTATAATCTCCCAGTATTATTGTGAACGTATGTAGCTAACAATTCATATCAACTTTTAAGAAAGCTCAGGTGTTGAATTTCTTCTAGACAAACATTCCTTTTGTTTGTATAGCGGTCTGTGTCGCCTTGAAAAGTATATTTGTATTTCCATCAATGATTGTTCCATAATAAGAAATATTCAAAGAACATTCTGATACATCATTGCATATGCTTATAGTAGCACTTGTGAATAAAGACAAGTTTATCAGTACGCTTAGTTATGTATATAAAATTTACTTCAGCAAAAAGAGTTAATTCTGTGTAAAATTGATTTTATTTTGTTTTCAGATTAAATATGTAAAATATACATGTAGTAGTTGCAAGACTTAACACCTGAGGTCATATAGTTATTAGGGTGGGCCGAAAAAAGTAAATTTTATCCTATCAAAAACATGTATGTCTTAAAAGTTGTGTAGTAGGCCTAGTATGAACAGCATAAAATATTAAGCCTGAGAGATTATATCTTTAGACTGCGCAAATCGTGTAAAGTTTTAATGTTTTGTAAAAAAACTGAAATTTTGCGAAATTTTTTTTAAATATATTTAATTTTGTCCTATCGTAAACATGTATGTCCCAAAAGTACCATCAAAGTGTCACAATGCCTACTGTAAATCAATAGCCCCAAGCAATAATATCTTTAGACTGCGCAATCAGCTTAAAAAATCAGTTATTTTGCGAAAAAATCAAATATACTCAAAATACAAAATGTAATTATTTTATCCTTAGGGCCTATGTTTGAGCAATACTAAGCTAAAATGGTCAAAATAATGGTCTGGATCTGGTTAAAAAGTTGTATTTCCACCTCAAAAATTGTTTATGCATAATTTAAAACGTGTATTGACAGCTCGAATACTATAAATATAAATTTTCAACTACCCTCCTTTTATTCAAAAAAATTGGGATACATTTTTTCACTATGATTTATTCTATGCTGTTTTCTTATTTTCTGTCTTTTTGTGCTATTCGCTACTTACGTATAAAACTACCCAGAACTCACTACCTAAATTGATTTTTGAGATCTTGAACTTCCTGACACCAGCATTTTCTGTACCCAACTTATTTCAAGCTACAATGATTCGCTTGGTGGCAAGCTGGTGGATGTTTTTTCTGCTGTCTATAAACACTGCAACTAAGACGTTTTCGGGTTGGCAAAGTAGCCACTGGCCACTGTCCTGTAAAAGGTTTGGTATTACTTTCTTGAGTTCATATTTCATGTAACTCGAGAATTGGAACATTTTCCACAAATTGATCTTGTAGTTTCGAGTTATATTTTATTATGAACGAGCTTAATGGATATGATCTCACAACTTATGTGGCCAGCTCTTTCAATATCTCACTTGTGATCCAGAACAAATATACAGACGCGAAATTCGGTTGGCAGTCGTAACTTAACTAGTGTGGTTTAGCGTTCCTGGAACTCCATCTCCGAATCCAGTGGGGTTGTCGCCTGTGGAACCCACCTTACAAAACTTATATCAAACATGTTTTCTAATTAGTGCGGAGGTCTTTTCTTTGCACTGTAATCATTGCAGGTCGAAATAAGTCGAGTAATGTACATAAAATACTGGTGATAAAAGTTCTAGATTCAAACACAATTTTTACTACGGCAGATATAATTGATTTTATTACAACACAGTCTCTAAAAGTAACAGAACAACCGATAAAAATGTATTTTTCATAAGCATCTATACCAAATCCTGGAGCAAGACAATGATGTGTCTGACCACAGAAGGAGTTTCTTTGAAGCTGCTAACTTGTACACAAGCTATGGGGGAGGTCTGTCAAGGAAGTGACAAGGTCTTCCTAAGCAAGTATGCAATCAAGAAAGTATAGAGAAAGGAAGTGGTGTGATAAGATCCCGAATACAGGACGTAAGAGCACAGATTAACTCCAAAAAAGTTTGTAAGGTTTATAGTAAAAAAAAGTACTGGCGGTAACGTGCTCTCATGGTTGGGTGGTAGGGAGAGCACGGATCGGACTCAACGACTCGGCACTCAGCCACCTCCCCTTGGTGAATTCTGGGTAGTTCTACATGAACTAACAAAGAGGTGCTTGCTTGGTATGACAGTGTAAAGCAGATAGAAAATAACACCGCAAAATATAAATTATAGTGAAACAATGAATCCCGATTTATTCCAATAAAAGGAAGGTGTGTTCATAATATTCGAGCTGTCTATACATGTTTCAAATTATTTATAAAAAAAGTTTTGAGATGGGAATACAACCTTTTAACGAGATCTTGAGTATTATTTTGACCATTTTAGTTTAGTATTGCTTAAACATAACAATAAAATAATTATATTTGTATTTTGAGTATATTTGATTTTTTCGCAAAATAACTGAATTTTTAAGCTGATTGCGCAGTCTAAAGATATTATTGCTTGGGGCTGTTGATTTACAATAGGCATTGTGACTCTTTGGTGGTACTTTTGGGACATACATGTTTACGATAGGACAAAATTAAATATATTTAAAAAATTTCGCAAAATTTCAGTTTTTTTACAAAACATTAAAACTTTACAAGGTTTGCGCAGTCTAAAGATATAATCTCTCAGGCTTAATATTTTATGCTGTTCATACTAGGCCTACTACACAACTTTTAAGACATACATGTTTTTGATAGGATAAAATTTACTTTTTTCGGCCCACCCTAATAGTTATGAAAGCTCTTTTCCTCCATAACAAAACCAAATTTGCATTGATGTAATTTGTTTAATCCAACCCAGAATTATATTTGAATTATCACTAATTATTCGTTATCTTCCTAATAAAGTATTCTTTTTTATTGTTTTAATCAAAATCAATTCATTTTTTAGATTAATAACTGGTTATAATCATTATTTGTATTGTAGCCTTTTGGTATCAATCCAACTTTTCGAGTCTTGAGACATGCTTTTGGATCTCTGACAGTCATCTTCAGTCCTGACAGTTTACCATATACTAAAATTACCCGAGCCTATTTTAGATATCTACATTTTTTTTTACTGAAAGAATACTCCAAAATATTTTTATTTTGTTGTACCACATTGAAGGGGTCCCCCGTAAAACGTTCTAAGCGACAAAATTTCAAAATCAGAGATATTAAGTGAAAAGGTTCTCCAGGACATGAGTGGTATATTTTGTTTTGAAGATATTTGAGTTGGTAGCCCTGATTTCGTCTGTCAAAGTTTGCATGCTTCGCGAGACTGCACGGACTTTCTGGGGAATAACGTTCTATTCGCTGAAAGATGGAATCCCCGCCGGTCGTTGCGCTGTCACCCAAGGACCAAAATCGCGTAAATAAAAATAAAATACGTGAAGTAAATATTGGAAAGTGGAAGGATAAGACCAGGATTGAATATAGAAAAGTTGGATTACCCTATATTTAAAAAAATAAGAAGCCAAGGCCTGAAAATTGCCCCCAAAAGAAGTGGGTAGAATAACGTTTTAAGCACCACATGTGGATAACTTTTAGCAAAATGACGTATCACATCACGTTTTTATGTTTTTGTACTTTTACATCAATAAAATTGATTTATATTCAGTTTTATTTTTGTTTCTGTTGGTATTCCTACTCTCCCTCATGTTTTCTTCCAAAGTAGAAGAGCAGTCTGTCAGAAAACGTTTCAAGCGCCAGTCATTAAGAACGTTATAACCCCTAAAAAACACGTAAAATGTTTTAAAATGCTTGATGGCAAGTACAAATTCAATATAATGCTACATTATGATGTTATAAATAGGGTGTTAAAAGATTATACATGATTATAAGTTCTAACTTCAAAAAACCCGTAAATTTTAGAATTCAACTTTCAACTCTTGATTACTCAAAACTAGGTTTTTGTTGTTTAGAATGTTTTACAGGGACCCCTTCAATTTTGTTGGCACATTTTATAATCCTATCCAAAGTGTGTAAAACCTGTTTGATAACTTATGTAAGCTGCAGTAAATGTGTTGAACTTAAAGAACTTCACTCAAGATGGATCTTCAAAGATCCAAAACTGATCTCTAATTTATAATTTTATTGATAACATAAGGCTATACTACCAAAAGTTTTGCCGTTATTTATATTTATAGTTTGAGTTTTTAAGGCTTTTACCAGTTAAAAACAATATTAATATGGCCAACATTGAATTTTCTCATTCTTATGTCTGGTGAAAACAGACTCAGTTCACTGTGATCTCACTATTTTTTAAAAATTCATTAGTTGGAAAGCCAATACTGATGAGTCCAATCATATTTCCAGATTTCCAAAGTTTACTGGTAGGTAATTAAGAATACTATTTTGATAATATTGTGATTATATATTGAATCTTCATCTTAATGATTATCATCAAATATTATATTTGTCAGTAAAAGTGGATATTGTATCAATGTAGCTTTTCTCCTTGTTTAAACTATAAATTTAAGATAACTTGATGTTAAAATTTAAATTTGTACTATTAATGTATGATTTGATATCTGTAAAATATATATTATAGTGAACAAAAAAGTGTTAGAATTCTTTTAATCCAAACCAAATAAAGGTTTCCGGCTCGTCAAGAGTGGTGACTATTTTTTTTGCTCACACGTGTGCTTTTTCCCACCTTTAGTGTCATTTCGGGCCCTTTCTGTCTGTTCCCGGACCCCTAACCATTTGCCCGGGGGGTTTTTTACTATTTCAGGGGGGGTTTTCGACAATTTTGGGGGGTTTTCACCCCCATTGGCTACAATTTCAAGGCTATTTTTGCTATTTCGGGGGGGGGGGTTATGACCCCCTAACCCTCCCCCCCCATTGGCTACGGCCTTGACTGCATCATTTCATACCTTGCTTTTCTTGATTTATTCCACCATCTTTCCATGCACAGATCAGTAATCTACAAGATCAGGCAAAGTAAAGGAAAAAAATAGGCAGCCGACCTTTTCAAAAAACAAAATTGCATTTGGTAACGAACGAGGCTGATGATGAAAATACTTTATACACAAACCAAAGTAAGCCGGTGGGTCGGTTTGTTCTGAAGTCAAACCGAAATTCTCACTGAATTTCCCTCCTTATAGGGAAGAGCTATTTGAAAAGTACACAATAATGTCAGGGCCGGAACTAAGGGGGGAGCGAAGAGGGCACCTGGCTCGGGCAGCAGATTTTAGGGGGCGGCAAAAAAATGAAAAGTAATAAAAATAAATGCAATAGTTAAAGAGCTTTGAAAATTGTACATGAAAATTGTAGAGAAATCCAGTGTCATAGTTTCAGATCTTAATTCTTTTTTACTCTAAAAATAAGGTTTCATTATCTGTGGGCCAAAGCATTATTGGATGGAGTGGAACAAAGCAGAAAAATAGCAGCCTAGTTCAAGGACAAAACGCGTGCACATATACAATCTATCAGTGTTGGGGAGTAGCGCACTACAAGTAGCGGCGCTACAGTAGCGAGCTACTTTATCAGTAGCAAAAGCCATAGCGCCGCTACTTTTTAATATGCATAGCTTGTAGCTGAAGCGAGCTGCTAAATTGAGTAGCGAGTAGCGGAATTTGACGCTACTTTCGCAATAGAAACATTTATATTTTTCACGAACCGGTATTTTAACATTTCAAACCATACGAGGATTCTGAGTAAATCGTGATGTTCTTTATTTTGTAATGTTTGGTGATTGTAAACGATTTTGTTGTCCATGTAATCAATTGCCTTTGACCTAAGACCAACATTTGATTGTGGGAGTTCAAGGGCGAATCTAACTTGCCTAAACGTTCGGCCAAATATTTACAACATGATCGAGGCCTTGTGAGAACGGCATAGAACAAACAAAAGTCATGCGAACGCATCAGTACAATTTCGCATTGGCCTGGATTCGCTGGATCCACCCCGCCTTTGTTCGACGATAGTGAACTTACACCGCGATAGATCGAAATAATCAAAACAACGCTAACCATCAATGCGGCCAAAACCACAGCTGAGCTGATGCGGCATCGTCTGAAAAAACAAACGACGACGTGCAATCGCAATTCGAGTATTATTCGTAAATTAGAGCGTTTAGCAGCAGTGTTTGTTTACTTGTTTAATGGACATTCAATAATAAACAATTATTAGTCAAACTGACTTATAACACCATAGGAAGGTATTTACTGTAAATAACAAAAGAAGTATAGGGCCTAGTGCAGTTCAAGCATAATATCTCCGGCTATGGCTACTACGCTAATAACCGTATCATGTGATATTTTAAACCTATGAATTTGGTAATCACAGCCTTTGACAAACAGCGGTACAGTAGAACAATGTTTTAAGTAAAGTACTCCCTCTGCCCCCGCGCCTTGCTACCAGCTGTCTCTGCCATAGGCGGACACCGAGGGTATAATGTGTGAATGTAGGTCTAGGTCTTGTAGGCCATGTTTAGCCTCAAATAGCTCTAGCCTATGTATTAAAATGTGAAAAAGGATTTAGCCTAAGGGTCTCGATACTCGGGCGTGATCTAAAATAAGACCTTCTAATATTTTTCTAGGTATTTTGTTTAGATATCTAACAGATATTTGTACAATTTTAAATGTTGTTCGGATACAAATATGATGTAATACAAAATTAATGTTAGTGTTTATTACTTAGATGCCTATAATTTCATTCAAAACTTAGACAATATTTTTTTAACAGGCCTACAATGACAAATGTTTTTAAAAACTTGCAAGTTCATTTATTTTTATTTATTTATTTACTTGAACTACACTTGGGGTAGTATACGTCTAAAAGCCAGATGGGTGTTCAGTTCAGTCAATACACTTCGAAAGACAGGGAAAGTGGGAATTATTTCATGAAAGAAGCTAAAAAAGTAGCTGTAACTGTAGCAGGATTTTTGTAGCTGTAGCTAGCTACTTTTTAAAACCTGTAGCTGTAGCTGTAGCAAAGCTACTTTTTACAACCTGTAGCTAGTAGCTGTAGCTAGCTACATTTTAAAAATAGCTTCCCCAACACTGCAATCCATCTACATTATATGCTACTTGAGCCACTCCGTTCAAATAAAGTAGACTAATAATTTCAGGCTTTGTTTGAACAAAATAGTGTGTCCGTTGTAAAACAAAACACGGATCCCTGAATTACTTCATTGCATTTAGAAGAAACAAAATTCAACCTTCTTTCATTTTTGTTTAATGTTCCAACTTCAAAATTAATATTGGTTCAGCTGTTAATGTTGAAGTCAATTATACTCCAAGATACTCGTAAAAATATTACATTGCATTTTGTGAGAATCTGTATCTTCATATTTTTATTCAAGGTTGAAAACCACCTTCCAGCACCTTCCGTAAATTGCCTTGAAAACATCATTAAATAGTAAACAAATAAACTATTTACAAAAAAAAATAAAAAAAATAAAATAGCGGTATGGCTACAAATTTATGTAGGCTTATGCCTACTAGGCTTACATTTTTCTAATTTTCAGTTACATAAAAATCATTGAGTTAATTTTGGGTCTGGGTCGACATCATAAAAAGTGATTCATTTCTTTAAAATGGAAAAGTTTTAAATTTTTGATTATTTAAATTACGTCAAAACACCATCCAAAAAATGTAAGAATGTATTTTTTTTTATATTGGGATCATGGAGGGTGGAAAATTCAGCTTTGCCTCACCTGAAAAATCTCCTAGTTCCGGCCCTGATAATAGTACACATTTCTGAGGAATGTTGACATAAAATAAGTAGTGAAATTGCTTTTAAGAAACATATATTTATTAAAAATTAACAGTTACATACATGTACAAAACTTGTATATACAATAGGGAATGAGTATAAAAATTCAGATAAATACAAAGTATTAAATAGTTGAGAATTAAATGGTCACTTAAAAACATTTTTGTGAAGACATGCCACAAATTCAGTATAATTTGCTTAATAAAAAAATTTAGAGTTTGAAATCTTCATTACAGCTGACTAATAGTTTACCACCTACATAGAATAAAAAAGACTATACTAAAAAATTTAAATCAAAACTGGAATGTTAAAAATTGAAGATATCTTTTTTGAAATGGAAATGTGGTTCTTAACCCTTTAACTTTTACTAACAAGATTAACACTTGATTTCCATGATTTAATAAATTAGAAACCCATTAACCAAATTATTTTGTAATAAAATATGACATAAGAAAATTTCTAAATAGTTCTAACAGAATCAAAACTGTCAGCTACATATCTTTTTTAATCTTCTGTTAAATGCTGCACTGAATATAGCCTAAGCACACATGAATATTTCAGTAAATTAGTGAGCAAGAAAGGTTATTAATGTCAACACTCAACAGTGATTTATATAAACTATACAAATGTGATTTATAAAAGCTTGAAAATATATTCTATAACCTTTTTATACAAAATATACAATCAACTTTGGTGTTCAACTTTGGAGGCTTATAGCACCTTTATTTACAAAATAAATACAAAACATATTACTGCTATCAGGTTATGAAGTTAATAGCATAAAAAATATAAAATTGTTAGGTCAATACATCTTTCTGAGTATTGAAAAGAGGTACCCCGGTGCTGATATTGAAGTCTTTTCTTGAAATATGAAGTGACAAAAACCTAAGGAAACATTACTTTCTAAAAAACAATAACTAAAACTATTGAAGGTTACTGTTATCTAGACTTTGTTAGCAAAATTAATTCCTGGAAGGCTGTGCTCCAGTCTTTCTTTTATTCACTTGTAAAGAGAAAAATCAAAGGCACCTAAAGAGTAGGGTCACTAAAAGACTGATGGAAGACATTATTATCACATTGACCATAGACTGATAAATTTCTAGGCCTAATTGAAATTGAGTATTGGCAGTGAACCTAATATAAACAGATTGAAGTCTTGTCTGAAAACATGAAGAGACAAAAACCAAAGGAAACATTACTTTCTGAAAAACAATAACCAAAACTATGGTAGGTTAACTGTTATCTAGACTTGGTCAGCAAAATTAATTCCTGGAAAGCTAATTTCAATCGTTTGTTAATTTGTAAAGAGAAAAAAGACCGAAGGCACTTAAAAAGTAGAGTCACTAAAAGACTGAAGGAAGACATTATTATCACATTAACCATAGACTGATACATTTCTAAAATGAAATTGAGTATTGGCAGTGATCCTAATATAAACAATTATTTTGTTTACTTATGTCTTTGCAATCTTGATTTTTTTCCTGTTGAGTATGTTTTGGCAATAGGCCATCTTCAGCACCTCAAAGAAAATCCTAATAAAAATTTACAGAAACATGTTCACTAGATAAAAAATCAAGATTGCAAAGACGTAAGTAAACAAAATAATTAGTTACAGTACACTCCCAGTTATCCGAGGTCTTCGAGACCGAGGCTACCTCGGATAACACAAATCTCGGATAATACGGAGTTCACGTGTATTTTGAGGTTGGGCTGTATTAAGACCACTTTAAAATACTTTATTAGATAAATACGATAATGAAAGTCCTTTCGAGTTGCAAATAATAGAATTTTAAATAAAGACACTTTTTCCACGCTTTATTATTACGCTAAGTAAGAAAATAAAAACATACATTTAAGCTTAGAGCTGCCTCGGATAACCCAGAGTCTCGGATAACTGGGGCTCGGATAATCGAAAGTGTACTGTATATGTAATCAGTGCTACATCACAAATTAATAATATATAAACAATCCAATATTAGAGAAAAACTGTAATAAGACTCAGAATATTTGAGAGTATTATATAAAAAGTAATACACATGAATTAGTAATCAAGTAAAAATAATAAAATATTACTTTAAAGGGAAGGTGGCAGGTTCGGTGGCGTGTCCTATGATCCAGTTACTCAGAGTTCACAAATTGTGGATAGTTATAAGCGATGGCTTGTGGATGTGGTATTTCCTATTGGGGATTAAGGTCCGCCCTAGTGAATACTAGTGACCTACCTGGGTAGGTAGCCATTTCAAGTAAAGTATGAAATATTGGTGTCATAAAAAAATAATAAATGTATACATATTAATTTATTGAGGAAATTTATCTTGCACATAAAATCGAATGACCCCTATTATAAAAACAATTCCAAGGAAAACTTTAAAAGGTAATGACCAAATCAAATAGACACATTTTATTGAATCAAATTTGAGAATATTAAGTTTAATTGTTTTATTTGTTTTTAACTTTCTTAAAAATTATAGTTAAATATGTCATCTCTTTTGCCTCATATCCTATCGCTATATGCCTTAACAATTTTCATTCAAGACAAATAAATTGACACACAAAAAATACATAACTACTGACAGTAATCAATATCAAGAGCATCCACAAAGATGCAAGTACATATACTATACTGAATTCTATCCTGCACAGTTAGGACTGATAGAACCCAGCAATAGCACTTCCTGAGCTTAGAACAATGTGTGATGGAGAAAGTGAAAAAGGAACATCAAGTCGCAAATTTCACAAATTGAGTTATTGACATTTTTATGTTGAGGTTTTTGAACATTTCAAGACCAAAATCACTCTGAATTACTCAATTTAAAAAAATAAAAAGTTACAGTCTTTCAATGTCTTGTATATGACAAACAGGGTTTTAAGAAAAACTCATGTAAAAACATTTAAAATAATGTAAACAATTTATTTACCATATTTAAAAACTGAAATTTACACATTTTTATACCCTAAACTATTCTTATGCGGAAAATGACATTAGGAACCCTTAAGTTTGTTGTTATGTATGAACAAAAATTACATGTACATAATATGTAACTTTAGGCAAAACTAAAAAATGGTAAAAACACAAGTATAACTTTTTATTTCAAATTGAGTTATTGACATTTTTATGTAGAGGTATTTTACATATGATTACATATGATAATTAATAGAATATAACAATTGCATTAAATATATATATACAGGGTGTCCGGAAATTATGGTAAAATATTTTAGTATATGATAGTACAGGTAAAAATAAGAGAAAAAGTTCATATAAACATGGGTCCAAAAGTGTTTCGTTTTCCGTCTGTGTGTCTGTTTGTGATTTTTACATATTTAATCATATCTCATGAACCTCTTAACGTATAAACTTCAAACTTGGTATATGGATGACCACTATTAAGACCTATTTTTGAATGAAGTATCAAATTTCTACTTTGTACTATTTCAAAATGGCGACTGTTTTTTGTTTTCAAAGCTAAATGTCTTAAAAACCGTAAATTTTAGAAAAATTAGACAAGAGACAAAAAAGTTGTGAAATTTAATCCCACTAACGCTGATATTAAGATTATGATGATCGGACTACTAATAACGGAGAAATTTTAACTTTTCTGAATAGAAACATGGTTCTTTAGAACATACTGTCAGAAATTTGCATGTTTTTATTCAGATAAGTTAAAATTTCTCCGTTATTAGTAGTCCAATTATCACAATCTTAATATCAACGTTAATTGGATTAAATTTCACAACCTTTTTGTCTCTTGTATAATTTTTCTAAAATTTACGGTTTTTAAGATATTTAGCTTGAAGATATTAAAAAAACAGTCGCCATTTTGAAATGGTACAAAGTAGAAATTTGATACTTCATAAAAAAATAGGTCTTATTAGTGGTAATTCATATACCAAGTTTGAAGTACGTTAAGAGAATCATGAGATGATTAAATATGTTAAAATCACAAACAGACAAGCAGACGGAAAACGAAGCACTTTTGGACCTATGTTTATATGAATTTTTTCCCTCATTTTTACCTGCACTATCATATACTAAAATTTGTTACCATAATTTCCGGACACCCTGTGGTGAGTCAGACCACCCCGTCCACCTATTGTAGCTGGAGAACGGTTTGACATAGAAACGTCAAATAAAATTATTCCCCACTAATTTGCATATGAAGAATTCAGTAAAAATATTTTAATCGCGATTCATGTACATGGTGTTCCACAAATGAAGGTCATGGGTTCGAATCTCAAAATTTTCTTAAGTAAACGTATAGCGAATATTATATTATTTTAAAGGTCTTGTTAAAAGAAACATTTTGGTGAAAACAGAACTAAATTATCTCAAGCCGTTTCAAAATGGCGGCCATTTTTGTGAAAATTTTCGATATTTACGGAAACCCGTGAATTTTCCAAACCACTCAATATTTTTCAGTTCTGATTCAAAATTCTTAATCCTTGGTAACTCAACTTTCCTTATGATATGTCACATGACAATATTTAAATTTTTTTTAATTAAAAAAAATTAATTTTTGAAAATGTTGGCAGCCCTGAAAATAAAAAAAATCAAATAGCAACATATGCCAAAAAGCATATCATTTTGAATGTCTTCAAAATTCCTACAACTTTGTAATTTACACAAGTATTCTATCATTTTTAGTTTTTGAGTTATGGTCAAAAAACCCCATTTTCCCATATGAAGTGCATGTTATTTGCACGTCCATAGCAAACGGTCTGTGAGTACATATATATATATATACTTATTTTAATACATCTTAAGTCATAAGAGAAAAATCAAGGATTAATTTCATCGAATATGTTTTAGTTAATTTGTTATAACTGTTAAAACAAGAATTTATTATTTTTTATATAATGTGTATATATGAGGGCTGTTCGGAAAGTAACCTCCGTTTGCATCTTGTGCGGGAACTGGAGGGGGTAGGGCTGCCATTCTTGCGCCTTCGCACGTATAAGGTCAGTCGGCGTTCAGCCATGGTAGCGTCAAGGTCGCCCGTACGCTAGTTTGTTTGCAGATACTTCTCAAAATGAGTTCTGCAAATTGAAAATCTCACCAAGTATGAGGTGCGTACTGTGATTTGATTTTTTGTAGCTAAACAGTATTCAGCTGCAGCAATTAATAGAGAACTTTGTGCTGTGTATGGACCGAAAATAATGAGTGAAGTAGTTGTTTGGGAATGGGTTCGCTTGTTTGAAAATGGCCGAACAAATATGCATGACGAAGAAAAAAGTGGCAGGCTATCTGTGGTCAGTGACGAACTGATTGAGAAAATCAAAGCAAAGATTCGTGAAAACCGATGCTTCACCATCTCAGAACTTTTGGAAGAATTTCCATAAATTTCCAGGACTGTTTTTATGAAGTAGGGACTGACAGGTTAGGCTGCTGAAAGTTTAGTGCTTGGTAGGTCCCGAAAATTCTTTCAGAAAACCACAAGATTCAACCAACGAATGACCTCGGCTGTGGACTTTCTGAAGCGATACAATACTGAGGGAGATTCTTTTTTGGACCGAATTTTGACTGGAGATGAAACCTGGGTCAAGCATATGAATCCTGAGACTACAGAAAAGTCTACAATATGGGCTCACTTGGCATCGCCACACAAACCAACAAAAGCTCGGTAAGATTTTCCCAAAAGAAAGCTCATGGCAACTGTGTTTTGGGACTCTAAAGGGGTGCTGCTGGTTAAATTTATAGAATGTGGTACAACAATCAATGTGGATGCGTGCGTTTCAATGTATGGGCATAAGTGCTTTTTAATGTGTAAAATCCTAAGATGGGCAATTTAAAACAAATGCCATGGTCTTGTTATCTGGCGTCATTTTCCTGCACGACAACGCTCGTCCTCACTCTGCCCAGAAAACCAAGTTCCCAGGACAAGAAAACCAGAAAACCTTCTGGAATAGTTCAAATGGGACGTTTCTGCGCATCCTCCATACAGCCCAAACTTGGCTCCGAGCGATTATCACCTCTTCATGCACATGAAGAAATGGCTTGGCTCCCAGCAATTTGACAATGAGGAGGAGCTGAAAGATGTGGTCATGGGATGGCTCAAGGCGCAGGCGGGAGATTTTTATGCAGAGGGAATTTCAAAGTTAGTTTCTAGATGTGATGAGTGTTAAAATGTATATAATAAAATCTTTGTTTCTATTTGTGTTATTTATAGAAAATCGGAGGTT
This sequence comes from Flexamia atlantica, assembly GCA_035578135.1. Classification (NCBI taxonomy): domain Eukaryota; kingdom Metazoa; phylum Arthropoda; class Insecta; order Hemiptera; family Cicadellidae; genus Flexamia; species Flexamia atlantica. The sequence continues at coordinate 192,107,657 of JAQJVK010000001.1, read as the reverse complement.
ACTTTCCGAACAGCCCTCGTGTATATATACACATACATGGTGAAATGGCTATCAAGGGATTGCTGTATCAACTTTGTAGACTCACCTGCAAAGCTGTTGCTGTAACAACTTTGTATAAGCAATCCTGTTATTTTTATTCAGTGTAGAGCTGTTTCGTCCCCTTTTCCTAGGGGCATCATCAGCACAGTTGAGGTTAAATCATTAAAATCCTACAACTAGAGGTTCTTGTCTGTATAACATTGAAGTAAAATACAAATACTGTCAAGACTGAACTGAATCCAGAAATGGGACCCCAAGTCCCACCTGTCGAGTCGGAATTAGTAGACAGTATTCTTTGTTCAACAGATACTCCAAGTAATTAGGAAAAATCATCATAGAATGCAGGAAAATACAGTTTTTTAACTGAAATGTCAAATATTTTGGAAAGGGACCTCAAGTCGCTATGGCGAAATAACATGGGTGACTTGACGTCCCTTTTTTAATGCATTACATAGATGTTACTAGATCGGCAATTATTTCATATTTATCAGTTCCTAATCGCTCAAAAAACTGTAGAAGAAAGATTGAAGAATCGTATTCAGTCAAAACCCAAAATTCAACATTTTTGATCCGATTCGACTAAAATGCCCCAAGCGTAAAATTTAATTCAATGACTTGAGGTCCCTTTTCACTTTCCGCATCACATATAAGCCTTTGATTTGATCTCTTTGCTTTGATCCTTCTTCATGACCTTTGTGAGAGTGCCAGACTATGAAATTTACGTTGAAGCATTCATCTCATATTTTACCTCTCGGGGGGGGAGGGGGGGGGGAGGGTATGCGGAGGATTCTTCCAAACACAAATTTTTTTAGGATTAAAAGGATACTTATTGGATGTCAGCAGTAATGTCTGCCAATGTACTTCACAAGCACCTTTCCTGGAAACCAGCTGGCATTTTTTCACCCACCTACCTTTCTCATGGTCAGTTCTAAATAATAGTCTAAATAATAATAGTTCTAGCTTATTTAGATTACATCAATATCAATAACATGATTCTTAGTTATAACTATAATTTTGAATCTGATGAAATTTATTAAATAATTTAAACAATAATAAAATTAAAGTTAAAGCCCTGCAAAAAAAAATATTAATAAGTATTAGCATTCTGATTTGTTTGAATAGGGACACATGTTCAGAGTCTGACAAAGGATAAGCAAATAGCATATTTGTCATGCATCATGAAAGCACATTTCATATCAATGTTATCTCGATGATTCATCACTAATCAAACCCTTTAGTTTCCTAGCATCGCAGTCCAACATCATCTAGGAAAACTTGAAAAACTCTTTGTTCACTAAGCAAGTGGAGCTGTAGTGGAACTTGGATCCTTAGAACCTTAAGGGGCCAATGAACAAACAAATTCAAACCATCCAAAAATTTGGATTACACAAGTTTCAGCAAACTTTCAATCAAAGATCTTCATTTTAAATTATGAAAATTACTTGAATTGTCCATTTTGTGCACATTTTAAGAAGACGAAAACATACATATAAGATACGATAACAAACTAACATACGTAAGATACGATAAGTACTGACATTTTCTTACTTGAGACAAAAAGACTAAACTGTAGACGAAACAGGATTGGTAACGACATGGCTAAACACTAAACACGCAAAATCGAATTGTGAGAATGCCGATAAAAGACATAATTACATCATGACAGACTTTAGTAGTTGTTGTTGATAATGGAATTGGGGTGAGAGTCAGATTCAACGGCCTTAAAAATGTCTAAAAACAAAAGATGATCGGCCGTTACTTCATGGGGAAACATGAAACTGATTGGGTAGTGTTGAGCATGAGCAGAATCAGTTACCGTCTTATGAAAATATTGTGTTGAAAAGTGGATTTTAAACCGCTAATTCTCATTAATCATTTGTAATTTTCCATTAAAAATTCTAATTATTAAAGTTATTTGAATTCTTCATGTTTTTTACATTGTTGACATATAACATGCTGGGAACTGGAAGAAATATTTGAATTAAGGAATATTTTGAATCAAGAAAATACCCCCTGTTGCAGCAGACCTACATACTCAGCGAATTTCAAATGCAAAATTACATATTTCAATTCATGACATGTTTTTTGTAAGCTCCATAAGAATAACATAGTGAATGAGTGTGCAGGTTTGCTGCAACAGGTATGTTAACTTGGTGGTTTTAATTACAAATTTAATATGAAGAAATAAGATAATAAATAAGATATATGTCAAGAAATAAGAAGATATAGCATTCTTTATTTCCCATAAGGATAACAAGGGGAATATGTATGGAGGTTTGCTGTTAGAAAAATGGACATATCGGGGATTTTATACTAATATACATTAGATGTCATTTAGATGAAGCCACAAACCAATTTTCATTAAAATATGTTGAGATACAAGCGGGATATAGAATTTTACTTTTCCCCCGTAAGGTTAACATTGGGACAACGCACTGTGTTTACCACTTTCAATATCTCAGTAACCAATGGACATAAAGCAATGATTCAAAATACTTAATTGTTTCTCTTTTCAAGCTGATTTCAGTAGTGCTGACAAAAATTGGATTATTTTACTTTATCCGTGTGAAAACCCTAAAAAACCCATTTTTGGAGGGGGGTTTGCCCTCCAATACCCCCCCTTCCGGTGGTCTGATCAGGCTGGTTTATGAACTTGTCCAATTGATTACCACTTTATATGTCTCTACCAAAATTCATAAAGATCGGACCATTTTTGCGGCCGCTATCATGCTTACAGACACAGAGATGTAAATATATATATGTCTAAAAATTTGAACGAATGGTGTTTTTGGCTTCTGGAGGACCCAAAACAAAAAGTTATAATGGTCTTGGGCTGAGGTCTTACTATGAGACCTACGGTAACAGCTTCTTCCCTATAGGGGAAATTCGCTAAAAGTACTTAGATTTTAGATGTAACTAACAATGTTTAATTTCAATAGCCAAAGTTCATAAAAATTATTAAAATAGCTTCTTCCCTACAGGGGAAATTCCCTAAAAAGCTCAAACTGAATTCATGTATTTTTAAATAATTGTTGAATGTATCATTTTTTAATTTAGGGAGCTTTTGGCCCTTCAAAGTAGTCAGTGGACACATCTGCCTAATGTCTGTTGGGTACGAAATGTTGACATATCTGCCAATAGCCCAGGGAAAGGTTTAACTACAATTGAGTCCATGAAAAGTAGTTGAATCCGAACAAGCATTTAATTGTAATATTTAAAAAATTTTGCAAAATAATAAAATCAAATTTTAATTAATATTACTTTTTTAAATTTTACTTAATGGTTCAGTTTACATACAAACTTGTGGAGCCTCACAAAACACCTATAAAAACATGGCCAAAATATCAATCCCCGCCCCAAGTTCATAAATGGCCCTCAAAGCTACATTTAGCAAATCACAAAGCATATTCAAATGTACAGCTGAGACGATTCTGCTGTTCCATAAGAATTAAATTGAGCTGATTAGTGTGGGCTGGTATGTATATTTCATTCGACTGGGTTGGTAAAATTGAAATAACTTTTGAACATTTTTAATGAATACCTTAGGATTAAAAAATGACTTGTTGCCATTTTTTTACACATATACACACCCTAATCAAAGATGGCAACCAAATTAGAAAGAAAAGTTAGATAATTTTCATTGCAGATTTAGCAAATTGATGCCATAGTGATATATAAATGAATCTAGTGCTATTATACCGCTGTCTGTAACTGTTGTCTGGTAAGAACTTAACTTTGTTAGGGTAAATTTTTCTTTGCCGCCATCTTGGATTGCCATATTGGATATGTTTTTTTTCAAATGGGAATGTTGTTTTAGATTCATCTAAAAATCTTTTTTAATTTGTTTAGATCATGTATCTGATCATTCTAAAAGAGAGTTGAAATTTACTAAGACCTTAAATTAATCACACTATTTTAGGCTTTAATTTGAGCTACTGAAATTGAGTTAGAGGCGAGTTATAAACCTTAGACTAACAGGAATTGTGTAGATAAATAAGTTTAAAATTGAATAAAGGATCAGAACTCATCTGAAATTTGTCTGATTCCAATTTACATTAGCTCATCTGAAGGCCAATTATTTGCGGAGTAATTTAAGAGCAGAACAAAAATTTATCTCATGTAAAATCTGAGATATTTAATTTTTAACAAGAATACATTTTAGAGAAATCAAGTTTTAAGTTGAACTATGAATGATAACTCGGTTTCTTTCTAGTCTGATTCAAATTGACAGTTTCTTTAATTGATGCGGTTACATCACTGAAAAATTTAAAAACTAAAAAGACCTTCATACTTAGATTAGAACCGGAGATACAAGGAATATACCCTAAAAAATATTTAAAGCTTGAAACGTCTATAAGGATTGTATAGGAAAGAATTTTTGTTTGGGTGTCTTAAAAACTAATGAAGATATTCAAACATGGATTTCGGTGTTGCAATCAGCGTGAAAATCGAGTTTGTAATGATGGGTCACAACACAATATTTACATTTGGAAAAACATCACATCCAATATGGCGGATCCAAGAGGGCAGCAAAAACTTTTTACCTGTGCAAAAAGCTTAACATTGGGACAACATACTGTGATAACCTTATAGGAAATAAATATAATTCGATATCTCGCTTATTTCTCAACATATCTGAATAAAACTTTGTAAATGGCTTCATCTAGTTGATATCTACTGGGTTATGGCAAAAAATCTCTCAATTTTACATTTCCATGGCAGCAAACCTGCATACTCCTTTCCCATGTTATTCTTATAGAGAAAATTGTTGTATGCTCATTTTTGGATTTACTTAGGTTTTACGTATTCGTGGCCCAGTCTCAATGATTTATTTAAGCATTTGAAACTCTCCTGAGTATGCAGGTCTGCTGCAACGGGGAAATATGTTTATTAATTTTATTGTAAATACATAAAAATACAAATATTTAAAAAAACTAATATTTTACAAAATACTCTAAAACCGCTCATTTTACCGCTGAAAGTGTAATAACCTTTATTATAGATAATGATTAGACCTTTTAAATAAGACGTCTCACGTCAAAATCGGTTGTGTGGTTTCCGAGATATGTGACATTATTATAGTTGGCTGAGCGGCCATATTGATGACGTCACAACACGTGAAGTAAATATTTTTAAGCTTGCCTCCCGGCTGATTTTCACTCTTTTACATGTATTTAGTCAATTCCCAAAGTATGGTGCTGGTTTCAGGAAGTGAAAGATTTGTAGTAGTACAGTAAAAATAAGTTTTGACCCAAAAAAAAATTAGCACAAGCAAGGAATTTGGTACAGATGTTGGGTATATCTTCCTTTTGAACATACTAAAAGTCCCCTAAATTGGAGCTGTGCTACGGCCGCCATCTTGGAAAATGGCGGCAAATTTCTGTATTTTTGCCTTTAGCTCCTTTATTATTGGAGATACAGAAAAAAAGTTTCAAATAAAAATTGTATCACGGTAACTCATATGACCAATGTTAAAAAAAACACATTTTTGATTATTATCATTTTTTCTCTAAACCCAACGGTTTTTGAGTTATTTGCGATTAAGTATAATTAAATCGTGGCTTTACCCATTATACAAAAATTTCAGATAAAAGTCACTCAACTGCAGTTTTTATCAATGTTTTTTTAGGCTATTGACTTTGAACCGCTATCCATTATTGTTGAGTGATTGGTTCTTAATTTTGACAGGGTTCTCATTTTTGGCCGCCATCTTGGATCCGCCATATTGGATATAAATTATTTTTCTCAAAAGTAAAGATAGTGTTGTGATACATCATTATAGACTAGATTTTTGCCCTAAACTCAATGCTAAAATCTGTTTTTTAAAATTTGGATTCGCTAAAAAGATATGCTCAAATACAAATTCAGCCATATAAATTTCTTATGGATATTTCGTACTTAGAATATTATTTTGGATTATTTATCTTAAATCTCCGGTTCTAAATAAGATACCCTGCAAGTTTCGATCAATAGCTCCCTCAAAAGCCATCAAATCACTGAGTATATTAAGTCCAAAACCTGCAGCATATCTTATTTAGAACCGGAGATATAAGATAAATAATCAAAATATAATATTCATAGTACGGAATATCCATAAGAAATGTGTAGGGCTGAATTTTTATTTCAGCATATCTTTTTAGCGAATCCAAATTTTGAAAAACGGATTCCAGAATTGAGTTTAGGCAAAAAATCTAGTCTGTTATGATGTATCACAACACCATCTTAACTTTTGAGAAAAATAATTTATATCCAATATGGCGGATCCAAGATGGCGGTCAAAAATGAGAACTGAGTCAAAATTCAGAACCAATCACCCAACAACAATGGGTAGCGATAAAACGTCGATAGGCTGAACAAAAACATTGATAAAACGCGCAGTTGAGTGACTTTTATCTGAAATTTTTGTATAATGGGAAAAGCCTCGATTTAATTATACTTAATCGCAAATAACTCAAAAACCGTTGGGTTTAGAGAAAAAATAATAATAACCAAAAATGTGTATTTTTTAATGGGCTACAATTTTTATTTGAAACTATTTTCTGTATCTCCAATAATAAAGGAGCTAAAGGCAAAAATACAGAAATTTGCCGCCATTTTCCAAGATGGCGGCCGTAGCACAGCTCCAATTTTAGGGGACTTTTAGTATGTTCAAAAGGAATATATACCCAACATCTGTGCCAAATTCCTTGCTTGTGCTAATTTTTTTTGGGTTTATGGATTTTTTCTCTTATTTTTACTGTACTATAGGTATTATGTTGTTTGTTCCACACACTACTTGCTGTATTTTCCCTTGATGGCTGTATATTCTAAACAGCTGTTATGATTACTTCATTTGTTTACACTTTTCTTGTTTATTTTCGTTACTATCACGGTAACTCATATGACCAATGTTAAAATTTTACAACTTTAAAATTCGATTTATTACGTTATTAGATTTTCTCTGGCCAAGTAATCTGCATAAAAGACATTTTTGAGTCATAAATTACTTATTTACAGACTTTGAAGGAGATTCTCGGAGCCGTTTTTGAGATAATTGTGCAAGCAAACAAGCATAAAAGAACGGAAGGACGATAACATTGCTCATGTAAGAGTATAGGATTTAGTATGTTGTTCAGCATGAAAAAAAGATGCAGAAGTCGCTCTTGTATATTTTTTTTTCAAATTTCTAATGATATATTAGAAATATATCATTCCTTGACTGTACCCCGCTTCTATATTTTAGGCTCAATCACGAGCTTATACCCCCGTTAGATTTTGGAGGTAAGCAGATGAGATAAAAAATGGCAACAAGGCGTTTTTTACTAGAAATACGTTGTTACTCATATAAAATCAATAATTCAATTTTGAATCAAACGACAGTGTCTTTGCTTACAAACCATCCCGAACCATCCCATCTAGATATGCTAACAAGACTGTTGGATAAACGAAAGATATCTATCTGTGACAATGTATTGTATATTATGAACTATGTATGTATTATGTATTGTATATTAATTATCTTTTAAGTGGGGACACCTTAAGGTGATGCAATTGAAAATTGTGATGATTCGTTTTCTTCTATTTTTATGTTAATCATGATAAGATAGTTCCGAGGAATTAAAGAACTTTTTTTATGTAGCATTTGCGAGCTACGTCAAAAGTGCAATAATTGGGCGAAAATTCCCATCTTTCTTGCTTCATTCACAGAGACACAGTTTAAGCTACAGGGTCTACATTTGGGAAATTATTTATGATTAATGAATGTCTTAAACATGACATCAAGGAAATAAAAAAAATAAAATAAATTTCATTGTTGTCGGAAAGTAATTTTTTTCTTCCGTACTATAAAGTGTCAATTCTTTTAAAATTATGTCATTTTGTTGGCCAGGGTATTCCTTACAACATTCCAAAAAATGTGATTTTAATAATTTTAACTTTCTCCCAGAATAATGCACGAACAAACTAAACTTAACACCTGCATAATTTGATTAGGCAACCCGTGGTCAACAAAAGAATGATACTGGAACATTCTTATGACACATACAAAACACATGCTCTGATAAAAAGTTGAGAAAAATTAAGTAAAAAAATCATTAGACTGCCATGCTGCCTGGCGGAATAGTTTGTCCCCAACGGCGCCCACACAACCTTAAGGGACCTTGGGTATACCTGTTTACAGTATGATGGGAGTCACATTTTTAGAAAAGCAGTTTCGAAAAAGGTGACTCCCGTCACAATGGATCAATTAGAAGCATATTAACAAATCAAATCAATTAATGGTGAAATAAAATCAGTGTGAGAATATGTTTTAGAGTAACATGTAAAATGCAATTTTTTTTTAATTGTTCAGTCTAACAAATATGATTGGATGTTTGCCATTTCCATTTTCAAGTTACAATAATTGTATATTTTGTCATATACAAATGGCAGCTTAAAAAATTTGTTTGTCCAATTGAAACCCCTGGGTGTCTGAACCTACCCCAAGAAGGCTTAACAGACCTCACTTTCATGAATGGTGGGTAGAAGAGAGTAACTAAGGAAATTATAGGCTTTCTTAAATTATGTGTGGACAGCTAGCAGGGCACTGGCTCTTAGACAGTTCATCATGACAAGATACTATAAATTGCACCTGAGTAAGCATTATCTAATTACTCAACAAACTTTCTACACTCCAGCAACCACCAGATATTCAGGCAAACAACAATAGTAAAATTATTATTTCTCATTATTAGGTTAGTCTTTGTTCAGAATTCCTAGTTATGAAGCTAATGATTTTCAAATAGTGTTTTCAGAAAGGTCCTGATGTCTGATTGTACAAAAAAATATGCATATTGAAAAACTGGAAAATTAAATACTAGGATTTAAAATTCATTAAGTTTGTTTGTTACAACTGCATTATTCAATAGATTTGTCTGCATAAGTCTTTGAACTATTAAAAAAAATTACTTGGTAGCTATTGTGAAATGTTTCTAGCGAACAAATACTACTCAGCTGAAAACTAACAAATTGCGAGCAAATTAATTTAAACCATGAGCTAAAGACTAAGATATATAATAAAAATAGCAGCTTGAAGGGCTGAAAGCCTAATCATAATAGGGGACAAATTTCACTGAAACAATTGTTCTTTATTATATTACAAAATAACTTTGTAGTAAAATGGCGTATAGATCCACCAAATGTTGATATTTAGCACATGGTTTTAATTCAAACAACAGCACTACAAGTTTTATTGTTAACAAAGTAGACTTTTTTCAGTCCCAGTGCTTTTCGAATAGCAGATATTTTACATTATTTTTAATTTTCTGGTGAATTTAAAGATTTCAGTATTTTTCCAGAGTCTATGGCATCAAGACTTTCACTTTGAGCCCTCTCTAATCATCCTAAAACGTGCCCATGTCCACAATTTCTTCACAAACTTTACTTACGCTACTGTAGATATATAGATATTCATTAATAAGCATGTAGTTACTCATATTGAAAGTTTCACAACATATTTCTAATTTCTTCAAAGCGACTTTGTTAACAAAATTTGACCCTGAAAAGAGCTATATCACAGGGATGTCTTAAGTAGGAATCTGCAAAAAGGCACAACCTCGATTTTTAACACTCACCTGGTCTTGTTATTGCCAAGCTTATATAAGAATATAAAAATAGTAAACAATGTCCATCTATTTACAAAAGTTTCAAAAACTAACAACAATAATAATACAGTTATTTATAGAATATTTTACAAGTGTACAAATGGATATAACAATAATGTAGGGTAAAAAAATAAATATAACAATTGTGTCAAAGGCTACCTGATTTTGTCAGGACGTCATTGAAGCATTAAGGACTCCAAGTTACGATGCAAGATGGTGTCTTTGACTGCATTGAATACAACTTTGATGTTTTCTGTGTCGACTGCAGTAGTGAAATGGTGGAAGAGAGGTTTGCGAGGATCTCGCTTAACACAGCGAAAATAATCCACAAGAAACTCCTGTACGTCAACAAGGCTCCTCTCGTTGCCTGTAAACTGCGGGAAGAACCAACGAATGTTGGTCTCTCCAGACTTGAGCTTTTCTGCCAGCAAGTCTGTCTTGTTGAGGAATAGGATGATGGAAACTCCTCGGAAGACTAGGTTGTTGACGATGGTGTCAAAAATATTCTTTGACTCTTCCAAACGGTTTGTTTTCCTGAAATTAACATTCATGCTGAGAATTTAGAAGTACTTGACCCAAGACAACAGCCTGGTTAAAAAAAACCTATTATAATTTAAATATGACTCAATTTAGTTTTAGAAGTAGATCTGATTTTTGAAGCCTAAGATGAATTAATTGGATGGACCTACAATAGATTTACAAATCCACTACAAAAAATATCTTTCTGAACATGATTTTTTCCCTAAAACTAAATGTGAACATGAAATGACCAAAACTAAAAAGACAGATAATTGCTCTGTTTGGTGGATCAATGTTAAGTCAATATTAAACATTGAAAACAATGTTATGTCAAAATTAAGTAATACACAGTGTTTTAGAACAGTAAAACTAAAAAATATGCCGAGTCAATCAGTATTCATTAGCCAATCAATGTACGGACACTATTTAGCCACTTTAGCCTGGAATTACATTGGCGCAATTGTATAGGGTGTCCCATATAAATATACATACAGTAGACTTCCTCTTATCTGGCCACCTTGGGTTTGAAACCCGGCCAGATAATACCTCAGCCAGTTAAACCTATGTGCCCTGAAACTAGTTAAATTATAGCGACTAACACATACTCTAAATGCCAACTCCAATTAATCTGAAAAAATAAAAGAAAATTAATATTTTTATGAAAAAAATTTCAAATATTCAACTGCCATTTCTCTTGTGGTTGATGAAGTGGTCAGTGTCCACAAAAATTTACAATTTCTGTAAAACCATGTGTTCTGTGGACTTATTTTCAAGGAAAGTCTATGAATGAGGGATGAGTGTGGGATGGGTGAGACGATTAGTTTTGTTCTTGACAAAGTCCGGCTCATTCATTTTGTCAGGATTTTAATACTCCAATAACCAATAGCAGCAAGGTAAAAATTCGAACCTAAGTACATTTTCAAAGGGTCTTAATCGGGATCGTTCTGACAACCTTTGTAAGAATCAAGCATTATATCTATGTACTACACAATCAATTTTTACTACCCTGCTCTAATATATCTCACTTTTCAAAAAAAAAAAAAAAAAAAAATTAAGTGTAAGCATTTTTTTTGTCATGTGGTTTGTTATAAAACCTTACAAACATGCAAACGTGCAAGTGTGGTCTTTATTTTCTCGTTTTGTTCCACAAACGAGAAAATAAAGACCACATTTTTATTTTAATTCAAGGGTGTCAGGTACAACAGATTTATAAATTCGAATCTAAGCACGAATTTTTAAACATGATACAACATAGGCCCTCCATGGCTAAAACATAAATTTAACCAAGAGATCTTATAATATTTAGTATGTGAGAAAATTTACCTGTCTTCGACAAGAACTTGATCAAATTCTGAAGAGGAAACCAGGAATAGAATAGAAGTGACTGAATCGAAGCATTGAAACCACTTCTGGCGCTGAGACCGTTGTCCTCCGACATCCACAAAGCGAAACGGTATGTTGTTGATGGGGATAACAAACTCAGAGATTCCTTTGGTTGCTTTACGAGCATGCAGAATGTCCTTATTGTTTGGAATGAACTCCTGGGTGGAAAGAAAAATTACATATTATTGTAGATCACATTAAAATAAAATTGGGTAGTAGAAGATAAAATTAAAATAACCTAAAAAAGTTTAAACTAATTCCTGCAATCTTGTATGAAGACTTTAAGTCTAGATCCTACATTTTTCCCAGACATATTCTTCGTCAATTTGAAGAATATGGCTCTTTTCAATTCCCCCCCCCCCTCCCCCAGGTCTAATACAGCTGGGTGTTGGGTTCTATTACAGCTGTTTCTGGACTGTACTAAATCAGATTTATTTATTTTCATAACAGGTCTGATATGGGATAAGACTCCAAAACCTCAAGTTTTATTCATAAAAAAATTCTTTTTCAGAATATCTGAAGAATCTACCTTATAAAACATTTGAAAACACATATATTTTAATACACATATATAAGAGGAGCAGAAATAAATAACGATCAAACATAGGCCCACATTACACTATCAAATAATTTATTAAAGATCTTTCATAAATTATTTGATCAGACCAATCAGAACTCAAGTTTTAGTTTTAAAATTCGCTGTTACCAAACATTTTATGTTGAACTGTATGACATACAAAATCCCCAAAATTGCTTGATTCTGCCTTTGCAGACCGCCTTCCCCCACAACATAGCGGGCTTGTAACAGTGACAATAATAATAACCCGCTTCAAAAATTATTTAACACTGTGTAAAACAATACACCCCCCATAAAAACCCATAAACAATGACAAAATTCCAAATTTCTCAAAAACGGCTCTAACGATTTTGATAAAAATTTCATGGTGTTTAGTGCTCAGGATGACAAACAAAATGACAACACCCGCATGTCTGTAAAAATTCAAGTTCAGAAGTTATGGGGGTTTAGGTGTTAAAAAATTCATATTTTTCAAATTTCACAAAATCTGTAATCCCTAAAGAAAAAATACTTGCAACCATTAAATTTGACTTGAAAAACTAAATAATCCAGTATTTTGTATCATTAGTTTACGTCAATTGGTTGCGGAGATAATTGATATTTTAGTTCGGCGGTAAACGCAGTACATTGTCCAATGTTATTCTTATGGCAAATATTTAAATACCCCCGTTGCAGCAGACCTGCATACTCAGCGAATTTCAAATGCAAAACAATATATTTTAATCTAACATAGCGAGATTTGACATGATATTTTAAGCTCCATAAGATTAACATGGGGAATGAGTATGCAGGTTTTCTGCTACAGGTATGTTTAAATTGGTTGGTTTTAATTCAATATTTAGTAGATCTGAACTAGAAGAAGCCATTTACCAAGTTTTATCAAGATATGTTGAGAAATAAACGAGATATAGAATTTTACTTATTTCGCATAAGGTTAACATTGGGACAACGTACCGTGTTTACCACTTTCAATATCTCGGTAACCAATGGACATAGAGCAGTGATTCAAGATACTAAATTGTTTATTTTTTTGAGCTGAATTCAATGGTGCCAACAAATATTTGATAAATTTTATTTTTCTATGTAAAAAGCTCAAAAAACCCATTTTTGAGGGGGTTTATCCCCCTTTACCCCCCCTTCCGGTGGTCCGATCGGGCTGGTTCACGAACTCGTCCAATCGATTACCACTTTACATGTCTGTACCAAATTTCATCAAGATCGGACCATTTTTACGGCCGCTATCGTGGTAACAGACACACACATATATATATATCTAAATACCCCCGTTGCAGCAGACCTGCATACTTAGCGAATTTCAAATGCAAAACAATATATTTTAATCTAACATAGCGAGATTTTACATGTTTTTGTAAGCTCCATAAGATTAATATGGGGAATGAGTATGCAGGTTTGCTGCTACAGGTATGTTTAAACTGGTTGGTTTTAATTCAATATTTAGTAGATCTGAACTAGAAGAAGCCATTTACCAAGTTTTATCAAGACATGTTGAGAAATAAACGAGATATAGAATTTTACTTATTTCCCATTAGGTTAACATTGGGACAACGTACTGTGTTTACCACTTTCAATATCTCGGTAACCAATGGACATAGAGCAGTGATTCAAGATACTAAATTGTTTATTTTTTTGAGCTGAATTCAATGGTGCCAACAAAAATTTTAGAAATTTTATTTTTCTATGTAAAAAGCTCAAAAAACCCATTTTTGAGGGGGTTTATCCCCCTTAACCCCCCCTTCCAGTGGTCCGATCGGGCTGGTTCACGAACTCGTCCAATCGATTACCACTTTACATGTCTGTACCAAATTTCATCAAGATGGGACCATTTTTATGGCCGCTATCGTGCTAACAGACACATAGATATATATATATATATATATATATATATATATATATATATATATATATATATCTAAAAATTCGAACAAATGGTGTTTTTTGCTTCTGGGGGTTGCAAAACGAAAAGTTATCATGGTCTGGGGCTTAGGTCTTAACATGAGACCTACGGTAATAGCTTCTTCCCTATAGGGGAAATTCGCTAAAATTCGAACGAATGGTGTTTTTTGCTTCTGGGGGTTGCAAAAGGAAAAGTTATCATGGTCTAAGGCTTAGGTCTTACCATGAGACCTACGGTAATAGCTTCTTCCCTTAGGGGAAATTTGCTAAAACCAATATCTCCGTTTTTTTCTTACCGATTTTGATAAAATTCGATATATATTTGTGTGAAAATTGATAGTTAATTTGTTTTATTTCACTATAAATGTTTTCTGGTTTTAAATGACTTGAAGGGAGAAAGTTTGTGTCAGTTTCCTGATACCGTTTATTTTAAAAGGATGTTCTCAAATAAAAATTCATCCCTGTACATTTCTTATAGACGTTTCATACTTTCTGTATTCTTTTTTATTATTTTCATTATATTTCTCATTATAATTAAGATATGTAATTTGTTTTAGTCTTGAAATACTCAGTGAAATGCCAGCTTTTATTTGAGATATTAGTCATCAACATCGGACAAGTGAAATGAGCTATAAAGCTCATTGTAACTTAAAAATCATCATCATTAAATTTTAAACACATGATAGTAATTCATGTGGTTCCATTTTGAACCCATCATGATTAGCCTACAATGAAAATGAAAATTTAAAATAACAGTCATACATGCTTTTATAATGCAGCATTCCACATGAACAGGCAGACCAGTTTGTTTTGCAATGGCAGACAAGAGCCGGTGAACCATTGTGCGCCCACTGATAGCCTACACTCCAGCCTTCAAATAATTTATTAATCAACTGCAACTGATTCTCTTGTCAGTTAAGGATAAAAACTTAATACATAACAACTAGCACTACTCAACTTATTTTGGTAGAGGTTCAAAATAAATGTTACCGGGTTTTTTTGTCTTTAATCCTGTCCTATACTTTTATATGACAAATGTATTATTCATTTTTTAAGCCAATCCAGACCGATGTATGTTTGCTTGCAAAACTATCTCAAAATTGGCTCTGAGGATTTCTTTCTAACCCTGGGAATATCTTGTTTTTGGTTCAGTAAAGTGTTTTAAACAAAACCGGTAATATTGCCAGTAAAAATCGAATAACGTACGGTACTATTATTGCAGGCACCAAATAAGGCAGATGAGTGAGTGCTAAAAAAAAAATTTCGCTGCTAGCGAAATTATTGTTAATTATTTGTTTGGGTAGTTAGTCCACTATATGATCATGTTAAAGTAAACACAAATTTACAGAGTAAAGGCCTTAAAAAACGCAGACTAAGTTATGACAGTTCAACAAAAATATTTTTCAATAGTCAATTTAGTTGAGATTTAGCAAATAACTTAATAAGTTTAAAAATGTTGCCATACGCCCTATTTGGTGCTTGCAACAATAGTACTCTTGTTAAATGTATTACAGAAACTAGAGAAGGAGGGGACTCTCGTAAAATGTATAATAAAGTCTAGAGTGCGAAGGGGCTCTTGTAAAATTTATTATAAAATCAAGAGCAGGAGGGGACTCTTATAAAATGCATTACAAAAACTAGAGTAGGAGGGGACTCTTGTAAAATCTATACCTATAAAAGGCAAAGCCCTCACTCACTCACTCACTCATCACTAATTCTCTAACATCCCAATAACACAGAAAGCTGAAATTTGGTACACTGTTTCTTTAGGCATTAAATAGGAAAAATAAGTAGTTTTCATCCTGATCTGACCCTCGGACTCCGCCACAGACCCTCATAAAGATCCCATATTATCCTTATGGCAGAATATAAATTGATGAAATGTTTATATTTAAATAAACAGATGTGAAAAAGCAAGAAATTTATTAGAATGTCAAACCAGCTGTCAGGAACAGAACATGAAATAAATCACTGACTAGAGATACTTATATGACCTTTCTTCCCTGTAACAGCTGTTATTGAAAGAGCTAATTTAAACCATTTATTTTATCTACATCATTAGAAAAAATATTTTGCCTTCGTATTTTAGTGAATTTCATTGATGGAATTATTACCATAGGTCTCATGGCAAGACCTAAGCCGGAGACCATGATAACTTTTGATTTTGGAGCTCCCAGAAGCAAAAAACACTATTCAAACTATATTTAAAGCTGAAAACATCAGTACATACAATGTCCCTGTTTAAATTCTATATCTCGGTTATTATTCAACATATCTTGATAAAACTTGGTATGTGGCTTTTTCGGTTCAGATTCACCTGATATTGTTTTAAAACCACCAAATTTTCGCATGACTTTTGCAGTAGACCTGCATATATACTCATTCCCCATGTTATTCTTATGGAAGAATAAAATAAGGTCATGCACATAGTCTGTAGGTCTGCTGCAACGGGGGTATTTTTATGTTCAAGATAGACCCTAAAAATCTTAGAATTTTTTTGGGATTTAATCAAGGCAATTCCTACGTTTTACGTACATGTGCTTTCATGAAACAGAAAACAGCTTTAGGATTCTCTAAGTACTTAAGGTCTGCTGCGACAGAGATATTTATATTCCTGCTAAATGGCCACTTTATACCATGCATGCGAGCAGATTCAACGATATTGGGCATAAGCCTACCCAGGGCAGTGGCACCCTTGAGACCTTTATCGGCTGAATCTGCTCACATGTATAGTGCAGGGAGGCCAAATAGAAATACCTCCTGCGGGGGGCAGCAATAGAATAGCTCAGTCGCAGCAGACCTGCGGACTTTGAGGATTCCTGGACACATCTTTCTGGTTAATGAACTCCCATCTTCTTTATACCACTGACCTATCACTGCACAGCCCAAACTACTCGACTTAGAACCTTGGACCTTTGCATGAACGATCTTAAGGGCGTAAGCATCAAAGCATCCGCTAAGAACGGTTTTTTAATTCAAAGTTTTAAGGGGTTTTGGCGGGGTCGAAGTTTATAAATTTTCCTTCGCAAGTGGAATGGATGAGCTTTTGTTTGATTTTCAATGTTCATTTAACAAGCAGGTGGTTCAGCTTCACACATGGATACGATTTTACAGTTGATTTATAATTTGGTTACTTACATAATGGTTTTATGGTTGTTTTGTTGATTTTTTAGGTGATATGCACTGTATAAAAGTTGAATTTAGTTTAGTTAGTTAAATTAAAGTCGTCATTCGTTTTTGTAACTAATCTGTTTAATCATAAACTCAGTATGTGGCCCTATTTTCATTTAGGCAGCGAGAGTTACAGTTTTTATCGTGAGCAAAGCCACGGGCACCTGCTAGTATATTATAAAATCTAGAGTATTGGGTGTTTTTAGATTAATACCTAGTAGAGATCAACTTGAATGAAATGAATGAATGAATGAATGAATGAATGAATTGTTTATTCCAATAAATTGTACAGCTTTTTACATTGAAAACTTAAATAAAATAAAACTATAATAATTTATAAATATGAATAAAAATAAATGCAATAAAAAGCCATAAATGCTATATGCCATGCTGATATAGTATTGTTTAATTCTTTATTTATGTTAAGCAGCGCATTGGAAATATTCTTATCTTTTCGAAAACCGTACTGACGCTCACTTAGAATATTGTTCGATTGAAGGTAAAAAACTAATTGATCTTTAACAATTTTCTCCAATATCTCAGTAAATACGCTCAACAAAGAGATAGGCCGGAAATTGTTTTTGTTAGTAATATCATTTGCTTTATATAATTGAAAAACTTTAGCTAATTTATAACAGTCCGGAAAAATGCCTGATGTGAGACTCAGATTGACGATATGAAGAAGTGGTTTGCATAAAAGTTCAAAATTGTCTTTAAGAATATCAGCTGAAACTCCGTCATGTCCCGGCGCCGACCCTCCCCGCAAGCTGTCAACGTAACGTCGCAGGTCAGGTCGGGTAATTGGTCGAAGTGTAAAAGTGCAGTCCAGTCTATAGTCTGAGTCATTCACAACTGGGTCCCCGCCTGAGTCAATAACGTTTGCCAATAGATTACCGACATTAGAAAAAAAATCATTAAAATCATTAGCTACTTGTTTACAACGAGTATTTGATACTGGGGCATTGGACGTAAATTTGTGTATTGGAAATGAGTCTTTCTTATTTACTCTACCGGCTAATTCATTAATTAATGACCAAAAATGCTTTGGGTTATTAGCTGCTTCGTTTAACTTAGTCCTGTAGTAACTTCGCTTAGTTTGCTTTATATTATTATTAAGGGATTGTTTGAAATCTTGGTAAAATTGTATTAACTCAATATTAAAAGGTTGTTTTTTTGCACGCTTACTAAGCTTATCCCTGATTCTTATCTGCCTAATCAAATCGCCCGTTATCCATGGTTTTAAGTTTTTTAGATCTTGTTGAAATGTTTTTGACAAGTTTTTTTGACGAGTTTAATGTATTAATTATTATTCTATTAAAGTGATTGGAACAGAAATTAATATCATGAACACAAGAAGTTATGGGATCCCAGTTGGAGTTAAGCAGGAGGTGTGAAAGTAATGTGTGATCGAAATACGTTCGTGGCGGTATAATAGTATCAGAGGTCTCAGTGTGCTTAGTCGAAGTGGTAATGGTAAGTCCAGTGCTGTAATGATCGGTCACGGCCGTCTGGATCACGGATTTATAAAAAGCCATGTGCCAAGTTTTATAAAGATAGGTCAAGAATTAGTAAACGAAGAAATTATGCCTCAATGATGAGCAAAATTAAATATAAACAGGGTAATTTTATTACAAAAGATAGTGTTGGGAATTTTTGTTTTTGTGGCTCCAGCACTGATAGCGATGCAGCCTGTCAGGTGTCAGATTTTTTTTAGGGTGTCTTGTGCTAAGTCAGTATCTTTAGAAGGCTGGGAAAAGTTGAAAGGGTGGCAGTTTACGATACAAATTTTGTAGCGGACTTGTATTGCCACTTTTTTTGTGAGGGACAGCCTAGCGTTTGCAATTTTCAGTCCCACAGTTGTGAGCTCACTTCCGTAAAAGTTGTCTTTTATATATTTAATTAATTTTCTAAATTAAAGTACCATTCCATTATAATATAGGCTACAAATACATTTTATTGATTACTAGCTGTTGGTAACCCGCTTCGCTGGATTGAAAAATCTTATGAAGGCCTAAATAGGTAGTAGCTCCAAAAGATGTAATTTGGAAGCAAGCATTATAACGTCTAATGTAATGTAAAAATTCAATATATTTGATGTTTCTCCATGCATATATTTGACAAAGCCGTGGGTGGCATATTTGGTAGTAGCAGTCTTATTTTCCCCTTCAATCAACACATAATATGCGTTTCCTTTTTGAATTAGTTTCTTTGCTATGCAATAATTACAAATTTTGTCCATCTTGCAAATTTCGGGTGTTCCATATAATCTATATTTGACTGGAATAATATGTCCTTTACGGTCCAAATCATAGTTCCCTGTCCTTTTGCAAACAGCTTGTAAATTGTTTAGTTTAAATCAGCTTATTCTATTTGATTCTTTTGTCAAAGGTTCTCCGTTATCTCTATTCTGATCATTTCTCTCATCACCTTATGCGTCTGCCTCCTTTCTGCTTCAATCTGTTACGATAATGTTCCTTGATGTGACTGGGAATTTTTCTGTGATACCCTTAGATATGATTGTTTTTCCATAGTTCCACCATAGTACAGGTCATGAGATCTCAAGCTTTAATTTGATACCAAGGTCAAGGGTCTACGACGTGTAGTTTTTGCTGTAGCACTAAATATACCAACACACACTTCTCTTTATATAAATATATATATATTTATTGATTTATTCACTTTATTAAGCAATAACAAGTTTTTGGTTCACACATTTTATTTATTTGTGTAGACCTAACTTTTTCTCTCCAATTCACGTTGTCTTCAGTGAGCACTCTTAGGCTCACTTTTAATCTATTTGCAAACTCTAAATAAGAAGCCAAATTGAGTTAATTTTTGAGTCCATAAGCATTTCAACTGTCTTCTCTTCTTGCTAGGAGACAAAATCTGCTAACAAACTGGTGTTAAACAGACGATTTACTAACGCTTGTGTAGATGTTCTATGAATTTCGCACGTACTGACCGCAATGTTCGTGTTTTCTGACGTGGTTGCAGTTCTAACCTAACTGTCCACTTAAACATTTCCTTAAAACATTTATACAAGTTAAGAAAACTGAAGGAGTTAATCAATTCATCTTCTGAATGAATTATTATTAAGTTAATCTCCACACAAACGTACTGATCTAAAACAATAAAAAATAGTGATAAAAATATATAAAAAACAAGAAACGATGTTGTTTAGTTTAAAAACAAAATTTGTGAAAGACGTCAAAAATATAAACGTTATAGTCAGCTGATTAGATTTGAGTTGACTGTACGCAACCGGTGTAGTGGAAAAGTGGTGGGGGAGTGGGGGATTCTCCATCTCTTTCACACACTTCCCTCCCTACACGCCTAGCACCGTGAATCAATCTGTAATTCAAAATACTGGATTCTTTATTTTTCAAGCCAATTTTAATGGTAGCTGGTATGTTTTGACTTATAATAGTAAAATTAAGCAATTAACTCTCCGTCGGGCGCATCAATTTTGAAACGCCATTGGGCGCATCTGGAGGTTACCTCCAGACAATGAAATAACACGAACCATTTGCTTTTAACATATTTGATTATTGAAAACATGCAATAAATTGAACAAAACCTTAAACACAATGGTATATTAGGTATTTAAATGCATGAAACATTTCACTATAATGACACAGAATATATTATAATAAGAATGATAGCAAAATTTTTGTGAAGAAAAGGTTACAAGTAATATGGCTTACCAATGAAAAAATGTAATGAATTAAATGTAAAAAGAGCAATACTTGATTTAATTATCAATATAAAAATGGTTTGTATGGATTTCAAAATAAATATTATAAAAAATATATCGTAACTCAGTTTTTTGCGTCTGGAGGTTACCTCCAGTCCGGTCAAAAACGCACTGTCAGACTGAGGGAATCAGAACAAATAGCCAAAATACCATATGAGTCGGTTCCTAGAAAGAGGCGTGTGAGGTACGGTAAATGCGAGACTGCCGACTGCATCCTTTCGTATTTTATAAGGAAAAATTCACTATTATGGAGGCAACCTCCATTATGCGCCCTATGGAGGGTTAAAACAATCATTACTAACGCTGGAATCCCCAGAATTTTCACAGACATACAGGTGGTGTCATTTTTGGCATCATATAAGTATTATATCCACGAAATTTTATCAAAAACATTCTAGCCGTTATTGCAACATTTTTATTTTTGTACATTTTTTATGGAAATTGAAATTTTAAAAGTAAAAAAAAAATCTGGTCCTACATTCCAATTTTTATGAAAATATGAATCCAATTTTTATGAAAATACCTATTTATGGTACCAGGTATCATTGAACATTTTAAAATGGCAAATCATGTGTATTCATGATAAAAAATCTTCTTGCGCCAAAACAAAATTGTAATGAAGCCCCTATGTTAGAAGTCATAAGTGTAACAGAATATTCAGTAAAACCTCAATAAAGCATAAAATAACATATTAACTAGGCGACAGTAATGTCCCCCAGTGCTGAGATTTTGTCGCCCAGTGGCTATGGGTAGTCCCAGTGGTTTTTCAATGATTAATATTTTTAATATATCGGAATTTACAAACTACTTTGAAAAATAACATAGTGTAAATATTTTAGAGTATTCTCAGCATCTCAAAAAAAAACCCTGCTTCGTCTAGTATGCAGGCCCGGCGACAGGATTTTCGGACCCCTGTGCAATCTACAACCCCGGGCCCTGAGACCTGCGACCTTTTTTACCTGTTTTGTATGCTTTTGGGCCCTTTTTTAGCCGTTTCGGGCCCATTTTAGCGAATTTCCTTAGAAATAAGCTATTACCGTCATTTTTATAGAATGGAAAAAAATATCCGTTCTGAGTAACCTCAGCAATCATATTTATTTTTATATCAATTGATAGCTTTTTATGTCTACTTTCTGTATATGAAGTGAGTTTATCGCGAAAATGCATTTTTACCTCCAAAAATCACAATTTGTTTCAAAATTTAACATGGGCTGATATGGGGACTAGAATTTTAATTTCTGAGTGTCTGTTAGCACGATAACTCTCGTAAAAATCGTCCGATGGTGACACAATTTTGTACACATATGTAAAACTAGGTTCAGTTCGTAAAACTTGGATGAGTTCGTAAACCGGCTAGATCGACATATCCAAAGTGGGGTAAAGGCTACTTTTACCCCCCAAAAATGGGGTTTTTGGCTTTTTCAAATTGAAAAATTAAAGTAATCGAATTGTTGTTGTCACCATTGGATTCAGCTTGAAAAAAACAACGATTTGGTATCATGAGTCGTTGCTTTAAGTCCATTGGTCTCCAAGATTTCCGCTTCACGTTTTTTTTGCCATCTTTTTTAGTATCAGGGCAGCAGAATGTTGTCCAACGAAACCTGCGGAGTTTTTCACGAGTTTATCAAAAGTACTTTTAATAGGATTTTGTATTTTTATGAAAAAAATAACAATGTTGCCTGTTTATTCAAAAGAAATATATATTTTTTAAATTAAACTTATTTATCAGTATTTTTGACAATGACTATGCAAAACAAACAAGGCCCTACTGCATTTTATTTTAATACATGAATTTATCACTTTTTATTTGTTTTTTTCTAATAAATGATTAATTATTGTTTTTTTAATTGGAAATTCGCTGAGTATGCAGGTTTGCTGCGAGAGGGTATTTGGTGTTTCCGGCCCCCCTGCGAGCCCGGGCCCCTATGCACTTGCCCCCCCTGCCCCTCCCTGTCGCCGGCCCTGCTAGTATGACATCATCTATTGAAAAGCTGTACCACTTTTTTAAGGTATCTATACATCACTCATTCTTAAGAAAGTTGGTGCATCCCCTTTTCTTCGATTTTTTGAGTTAGGGAGTTTTTAAATGTTTATCAAAAGACTTGTTGTTACCTTTTATTGTTAATATAAAAAAAAATTACTGATGATTGTTTTTTTGTACAATAAATCATGTATATCATCTTAATCATAATCATCTTAAAAGTGAACAGTAATTACTTTACACTGCTCTTAAATATAAATGTTGCAATAGCCCTTTGGATTATTAAATTAGTTTCCAGTACAGTACACCTCGGGTTATCCGGATTAATGTGGCGGAACACTGGTCCGGATAACAAAAAATCCGGATGATCCGAGGTCATTACAATATCGCCTAAATAGCGATCGCTTACCTGTCGCTTAGCCTGTGCTAAATTGGTGCTGGAAACGGCATGTCAAGGCTGTACAACATGTTAGTCTTTTAAATTTTACGGGGGTTTAATTTTGAAACAGATTTAAGAACTAAACTTTATTATCAATCATACGAATATAATGTTAACTTTGTAAACTTTTACCGTACTTTACGGTTTAGGTTTGGAATAAAATGCTGGATTAAAATATTTCATTTATTAAGACTAAAAAATCGTAACTCAAAGTTACTCAAACTTGGAATAATCATGATGAAACTTAAAGTAACTCAAAACTTATTACAGTAACTCTTCTTTAGAAAAACCAAAACTCATCAAATGGCAGCAATAAACAAACTCGCAAATTGCCGAAGACCACTTCTTGATTACTTGCTAGTGCCCCGTAGCAAAAAACTACATTTATGAAAATGCTATAATGTTAATGTACTGTATGCCAAGCGATTCCTTCAAGTATTGTGATTCCAAATGCGTACATATTACATTTGCACTTTACTTTTAGAAGTCGCATTTCACCCGTAAACTCGCTAAAGTCATGTTTTTGCCATGATTTTAATTTTTAATTTATCGGAAGGGCCGGTCCGGATAATCCGGGATCCGGATAATATGGGGTCCGGATAATCCGGTTTCCTGTACCAGGATCTAATTTACTTAAAATTTACATTCTTATATTAAACAGCTTAAAATTGTAATTGTTTTTCTTTCCCGTTCGTGTACAGAGTTCTAAAGTAAGGACACAATCATTGATTTTGGACTTATTATCCTAAGTAAATGATAGCCTACTATGTAATTGAGGAAACATTCGTTCAAAATATAGGAGACATAAAAACTTTTAAATGATCAGTAGGCTAACAATAATAATGACTGAATGTCATTTTTGACAGTCATAAAATTAAAAGCCTAAATTTATGTTGTGGTTTTATATTTACGTAAAATACATTATTTTTGTGTTCATAAATTATTGTTTAAGGTTACGTAATTTAGTGGGACTATATGGACTGTTTTCAAGCTAATATAGTGGGAAAATTAATTTAAAAATACGTAGAAGTCTAGGATTTTCACTTAAATTTTTTTAAATTATTCTGGGGGGAGGGTCCCCAGACCCCTCCTTTCACAGAGGGGTATTCCATACCCCCCAGACCCCCCGATAGTTTTGTTTCTTCCAAACTTAAATACTGGGTGCACCTATGTCACCCAGTGGAATTCCTGTAAAATATGCTCTGACCTCGATAGTTTAACACTTGATACTTCAACACTCTATAACACGGAATGACATTCAACAAACATTCTAAGATTACCAGATGATTGGCTTAGTGATATTTATTGGGACCTGTATCAAGTTTTTTAAAGTTACTAATTTAGGTGCACTAGGTTCAAGATTTTTACCTACTTTAAGAAGATACCTGTGTACAATATGTATTTTAATGTTTCTATTACTGGTAATGTCAAATCCCATATAATTCTTATTATTCAATCACAAGTCATTCAGTTTTATCATTCTAATTTGAATAAGGAAATTACCGACCTCAATTCAGTCTCAAAAATCAATTAACTACTGGGGCATTGAAATCGATTCACAACTAAATTGGCAAATACACATTGAAAACTTATCTAAAAGACTCAGATCAGCAACATTTGTGCTGCAGATTATCAGGGATACAACAAATTTTGAAACTCAAATAGCAGTTGACCATGCATATTTTTCATCCATTATGAATTATGGACTAATTGTATGGGGCTCATCAAGCCAGACTAAAAAAATTTTTATTCTTCAAAAAAGAGCGATTGGAGTAATAGCAAAAGTTCCTCAAACCACACACTGTAATGATTTTTTCATCCAATACAAAATTCTAACTATGTACAGCTCTATTTTATAAATTGGCATTAATGGATAAAAGTGACATTGATACATACATTCATGGAGAATCAACACTGTCATACCCATAACACTAGATATAAAAGTAATATAAAATCGGTTCAACATAGGCTTAAAACATTAAATTTATCTCCACAGTATATGGGTCCAATAGTTATTTGTGTATCTAGGGACTACAGTGCAACTTTTCCTCCGTCAGGGAAACTGTTATCGCCTGATGGCGAAGCCGAGGGCGACAATTTTTCCAAGGGAGAAAAAGCACTTTAGACCCATGATGCACACAAAATTTGTCCTCAACCTACACCATTAACAGTAATTGTGAAAATATATTGTTACCTTCATATGATCGTTTTCTCCTTTAAACTAGGCTAGATTAAAATCGCATATAAATATATAACATAACATAAGCAATTAAAAGCAACTATAATTCAGCAATTTAAACAACAATTTATTCAAACTCTCACACTATTTTAACACTATTTTTTCTAAAGTATTAATTTTTTTAAATACCTCCCAAAATCTATAGGTAAGAAACGATCATGTTTATAAAACGTGCGGCCGTTCGGCATATTAGTAACAACAAGCTCTAAATCAAGTGTTTTTATATTCAGTGTTGCCAATTCATACAAAAAAATTATTACCTGGCTATTAAAATGCATACGGTTTTGTTTTTAGCGAATTTCCCCTATAGGGAAGAAGCTATTACCGTAGGTCTCATGGTAAGACCTAAGCTCGGGACCACTATAACTTTTCGTTTTGGGGCCCCCAGAAGCAAAAAACACTATTCGTTCGAATTTTTATATATATATATATATATATATATATATATATATATATATATATCTATGTGTCTGTTAGCACGATAGCGGCCGCAAAAATGATCCGATCTTTATAAAATTTGGTACGGACATGTAAAGTGGTAATCAATTGGACGAGTTCGTGAACCAGCCCGATCGGACCACCGGAAGGGGGGGTAAAGGGGGATAAACCCCCCCAAAAATGGGTTTTTTGAGTTTTTTACATAGAGAAATAAAATTTATCAAATTTTTGTGGGCACCATTGAATTCAGCTCAAAAAAACAAATAATTTAGTATTTTGAATCACTGCTCTATGCCCATTGGTTACTGAGATATTGAAAGTGGTAAACACAGTACGTTGTCCCAATGTTAACCTTACGGGAAATAAGTAAAATTCTATATCTCGCTTATTTCTCAACATATCTTGATAAAACTTGGTAAATGGCTTCTTCTAGTTCAGATCTACTAAATATTGAATTAAAACCATCCAGTTTTAATATACCTGTAGCAGCAAACCTGCATACTCATTTCCCATGTTATTCTTCTGGAGCTTAACAAAACATGGCAAATCTTGCTATGTTTGCTTGAAATACGTTGTTTTGCATTTGAAATTCGCTGAGTATGCAGGTCTGCTGCAACGGGGGTATCTTAAGTTGAAACACTGAAGTTATTGAATTTAATTTAGAGTAAGCAAATGAAAATCGACAGTGTTGTCACATTTTCTCAGTGTCCATCGCGGCGGCGTTGCCGGATTTCTTCCCATGTAATTCTTATGAGATTACTTTTAGTCCCATGGGAGAAAAAGCAGATTACTTTCAGTCCAAAAAAAGTTAGAAAAAATCAGTCAGTGGGAGAAAAAGAAGTAAGTAATTCCTATGGAGTATAAAGTAGTACTTTAGTATTCTATTCCAGGGACTAAAAGACGACTTTAGATAGTAGGTGGAAGAAAAAGTTCATAATTGTTTACCTTCTTCAATAAAAAAATATTGATTCATTTCCAAAATTTAAAAGATCTCTATTGACATCTACTGGAGAAGGCATTTTATTCTCTGCAGGAATACCTAGAAGGTATTTAAGTTGTAAATTTTCAGTTGTGGTTTTGTATGTATATGTATAGTTATTATATAATTAGTTCTTTACAATATATTTTATGGACACATCACCTGTCAAGAAAATTGATGTTATGTGATGATGTAAATCTATACTATTATAAAAAAGACGTGGTTTCTGTATGTGTGTATGTATGTATGGGATAAAATACTGAACCGAAAAATACTGTGTGAAATTTCACACAGAGGTAGATCTTGAACCTGGGAAACATATAGGCCTATTCACTTCCTTAAAATCCCCTCGGGCTACGCCCCGTGAACGTCCTTAGCTTCAATGTTTACATTTTATAAGGATGTAAACATTCAAATACCGAAATGCTGTGAGTACTACAGTTTGACAGTTCAAAGAGCAGAAGTAAGATCAGCTGTTATTTTTATCGTGAGCGAAGCCACGGGCAACTGCTAGTAAATAAATCAAAATTATAAGGAATCTTCAAGGCTGTACACAACAGATTTTAGACCAACGATTTGACATACAATGACATCAAAAATCCTTTCCCACTAAACTCATACCAGTAATCAAGGAACAACATATTATATATTTTCACTTTATTGAAATACAGGATATTCCAGAAACCAGAGATCATGGGTTTAAATCCCAGAATTTTAAAATGTAAACTTGTGTCATGATATGCATAATTTTGAAGCTCTAAACAAGACTAATAATTTGGTAAAAACAGAATTCTATTATCTTTATTAATTTTAAAATGGCGGCCATTTTCTTTGGATAATATTGGTATATGGAATGCTTTGTATCTAGAGAACCATAAAAACATGTTTTTGTTTTGTTTGAATATTATTAATCCATGTAAACTTAGCTTTTATTTGATAAACAACATGCCATGATTTAGAAGATAAAGGTTTCTGACAATACATTTGTTTTTTTTTAATGCTGGTACTCCTGAAAATCAAAAATTTATAAATGGCAGCATATATTTTGACATAAAAGCAAACTTAAATTTAACTTTGTTAGTGAGCTAACTGTTTTAGTTTATGACTAGGCAGGCATTCTAATACAATTAGACTAATTTAAGTACATGTTTTTATAGTTTTGTGATTAAGCACATTCCACTTATCTGAAATATAATTTGTACCGAGTGATGACATGACCTTCAACTAAGTCTGATAACCGACTGACCTTTTCTTTATCCATCCATTGGCTTTGGATGGAAAAATAATAGTGAATCTTAAAACATAAAATATTTATTGAGGAACAAATAAAGAGAATTTTATTTTAGGAGGTAATTTATAAAGAGAATTTAAACTAGTAATAGGGCGATTCTCTACATGACACACGGGACATTCAACACTTTACTCTTGTAAATACAGTACACCTCGGATTATCCGGACCCCACATTATCCGGATCCCGGATTATCTGGATTGGTCTATCCGAAAAATTAAAAAATTAAAATCACGGCAAAACCACGAATTTTAGTGAGTGTACGGGTGATATGCACCTTATAAAAGTAAAATGCAAATGTAATGTAATATTGTACGCATTTGGAATCACAATGATTTAAGGAATCGCATTACCTAATAGTAGTTTATGCAACGATTGTATTATGAATGTCTTTAAGCCACGAGTGAGATGTCTCAGAGTGGCTTAAAGGCATAATACAATCGTTGCATACATTACTTTATCTACGACCAACAATATACGACCAAAATTTCCCCGAAGTTAAACAAAACTCATGACTTTTACCATAGCCATCTCTAGTAATAAGGCCGCGGCGCTAGTAAATGGCAACACCGCACCTAAGGGTTCAGCTGATGGAGCTTTCTGCTGTAGGCCGTAAAAACATAAACAAAGATTTGACAGTTCAACAATAACTTCAAGTTTCAGCACACTTTCTGTCAGATAGGAACGTAGTTAATTAAATTAGTTTGTTTATTTATTTTTTGTATTTGAGAAAGTTATTATTTTGATTGCTTTTTAAGTGTTTCTTTTTGAAATTTTGAAATAATAAACGAAAATGTATTTTACTTACATTTATTTTTAATGATCACAAGTAATCAGTAAATATGCCTAATAGTTGTGTTGTACCAGGATGTAGATCAAATTTAAAAAACTCTTCAGAAGGTTACATTCAAAGTTTTAAAATTCCTAAAGACGAAGAACTAAGACGAAAATGGCTCAAAGCAATTCCAAGAGACAATTGGACTCCAACTAAATATTCCTACGTTTGCATAAAACATTTTCATGATGACGACATAATTTGGTATGACCGCTACGTAAATGAAGACGGTGAATTGTGCCGCTACAAAAGAGACCGGCCGATTCTAAGTGAAAATGCAGTCCCTTGCATTTTCCCAGGGACGAAGTTGCTACAAAATTATTCTGGTGATCAAATTCGAAATGAGGAAAAAGAAGAGGAAGAAAAAAGATCCAGAGAACGCAAAGAACGGCAACTAAAGCAAGAAGAGGAGGAGAAGGACAGAATAAATAGTTATTTTTCTTTCAAGGAATCATTACCTTCGAAAATTAAGGATACAAATTGTTCGCTGTTCATTAGTGAAAACTGTTGTATTATTTACAAACTATGCACTGCTGACACTCCAAAAATAACGTATAGTGTGAGGATTGAGAACAATTTCAAAGTTGACACTCACATCAATGGAGGCCTAATTCCAAATAATGACATTCGAGACGAGAGAACTAGCAGTTGTATATTGAACGATTCAGTTTTAACAAAGTGGAGTCAATTGATTAGCATTTTAAATTTTTGTAACAATTTTGTTGAACTGAGAAATTACAAAAGTTTTTTATTAGGTATTATTACCCAGGCTTGCGACAGTTTGATTAATTTTTTGAATAAAGGTGACATTGGAAAAGAGGACTCAGATGGCAAAAATGTCAGTAATAGTTTGAAGTTTTTAAGTGAGCAAATAAGTCTACTTTTTATGAAAAGAATTAAATACAGCACAGATACATTGTTAAAATCTTTTTTAATATACATGCAATCTGCGAAATGTTATTCGGCTGTTAGGCATAACAACATACTGACTCTTCCTCACCCAAGAACCTTACAAAAACTGTCATCGAGTTTCAATGTGTCCTCAAAAACAGAATTAAGCACTGTTAACTTCTTGAAGCACGTGGTCAAAGACCTAAAAGAGGAGGAAAAGACAGTCAGTATTCAAATCGATGAGATCCATATAAAAGAAAGTGTTGATTACAAAAATGGATGTTTAACTGGTATAGCTGCAAACAATACGCAGGAAACTGCTAAAACTGTCGTGACATTTTTAATCAGCTCGTGTTTTGGTAGTTTTAAAGAGGTTGTTAGACTTGTCCCGGTAAAACAACTTACTGGTTCTTTCTTAGCCGAAACAGCAAGGAATGTCATTGCCCAGGTAATTGATTGTAATTTAACCGTGCTTTGCCTTATAAGCGACAACAATAGAGTTAACCGAGTAATGTTTAACTCACTGACTAACAAGTCAGAGTCTAATTACTACTTCAAATATGAAAACAGCGACAGCAAAATTTTCGTACTTTTTGACAGTGTTCATATTTTTAAATGCATAAGAAATAATTGGCTGAATCTCAAGGATGCTGATGAAACGTTTGTTATACCGTTTTGGGAACATTTTTCTGGTGCATCAAACTGTTTTGATTCAAACTCTGTTCACATTTGTGAGGCAAAGTTTAGCGACGTAAGAAATCTATACAAAGAAGAGTCAAATAATCTGATTCGAGCAGCACCTCACCTCACATATAAGTCTTTGTTCCCCACCACATTTGAACGACAGAATGTTAACTTAGTAGCAAAAGTCTTCAATGAAACGGTTGTATCTGCTCTTGAAAAGCGTGGTTCTTGTAGTACGGCACATTTCATAAGAATTATCCTGACATGGTGGACAATCATGAATATTAAACGTCCCTTGTCCTATATTTTGAAAAGGGATCCTCTCAAAGAGCCCTTTTCATCAGTAGTGGATGAACGTTTCAAGTTTATGGACAGTTTTCTGTTGTGGTTAAGAAAATGGAAAGAAGTGACGAATTCTGGTGGTTTATTAAGCGGTTGTTTGACCACAGACACTTTTGATGCTTTGCTCCACACCACAACTGCATTAAAGGAACTAATCAAATATTGTCTCATAGAAATACAAATTCCCTACGTACTAACGGGAAAACTGCAGACGGATAATATAGAATCAAGATTTGGGCAGTATCGTCAACTAGCGGGTGGAAATTACAACATTAGTCTCACACAGGTAATAGAGGCCGAAAACAAAATAAGAATCAAAAGCTTACTTGGATTACATTCTGCTCAGTATGGAGAAATTCCCCTTTCAACTACAGCTTGTGACTTGATTGAAACGCAGAAACCCCTAAGTAAACAGAATATTAACTTTGATTCTAAATTGTACAGTGTTTTAAGTGACGATTATCTAGATCTTATTCCGATTGACAGTTCAGCACTATTGTATGTATGTGGTTATATTAGTTATAAGCTGTCAACACTGTCTAAGTGTGATAACTGCATTTCAATAATCAAGAATGGTAAATGTT